>CM070533.1:20014818-20634677 GCA_036346145.1 Olyra latifolia
ATTTTCATCATCCGGCTATGAAAATACAAACCTGTTAATCCAAAACTTAAAAGTTATTGGACGATGTTAGACGACGTTTCAAGTCCAGACTCAATTAGGATCTTAACACTGCCACCATGGTGAGCCAACCATTGGCTCTGATTTAGTCAGGGCACACAATTCAAATCAGCTCAGGCTTTAGATGACAAAGCACTGCACAACCTTGGCCAGAAATGGCAAGGCCAGAGCCAGCCGCCCAGCTGCACCATTCATTCCCTGCCCAAAAATCAGTGATGCATGCCCCAAGGTGGCATGGAAACAGAACCACCCTGCCTAGTAGATTCAGCAGTAAGAAAACCACCCCAACCCATAGATTCCAGCAGGAAAACCACCCAGCCCACAGATTCCATCAGAAACCACTGCGATAAATTTGGGAGTGCGGTATCAAACAGAGAACTACCACGAGAATGGTGGGAGGCGGTTGTCGATTCTGACCCTCCCGGTACATATAGCCATGCACAGTGCACTCTTTTCAGTCTTGCCAAATGAGGTAACCATCCCAAACAGGTAAACCCCTCTAGCATACCATTTCCCCTTTTTGCTGCTGATAGTAACCGAGCTAAGCAACAGGTAGAGACCAGGATAGTGGAAGCAAGGAGCCTGCGGCTGAAGCAAGGAGGTGGGAGGGCAGCAGCCACACCTTCAGCTGCAGGAGTGCTTCTAGGAAGGGAGAACACATCACTGCTGCCAGTACTTGACTTTCCAGTAAGGTATTATGAACCCAGTAGCATTTCCCCTTTTCTAAGCCTATACTTCATGCAGGATCATCACCACTAGAGTAGGCACTTAGGCAAGATTTAATTTAGTTCCATAAGCATTCATGCATATAATCATCTAGCAAGGAATCAACTAGTAGTAGAGAAACTAATGTAATAATCAAAATGACTATAAGCTTGGTAACTAGACAAACCAAACACAGTAGGGTTGTTCAGCTAGAGCATTAGAGAGTGGGCAGCGGTCGTGTAGCAAGAAACCTAGCTAGGATTTGGGGTTGCCGCCGGCGCCTGAGCCGAGAAATTGCTCCCCGGCGCATTCATTCTCAACCCACGCGAGCACGGCGGCCATCCAACCAAAACCTAATCAGGGTTTGCTGCACAAATCCAAACATAGAGGACATCCTCTAATCCATCGTATAATCTCCACAGATTACTCCCCCAAATCCTACCCCTAAACTCTCTTAGGAAATCAAGCATATAGGAATTAAGCAAAATTTATCTTCCGGGTAGCTAGCAGTAAAGAATGAGAGGAGAAAAATTGGAGGAATCCGCATAGATCGAAGAAGAAGCACTTAGCCCATTTCGTCGCTGGAGTCCCTAATGCGCCGGCGCCGAGGTGCTGGTCGGGCCGCAGCTTCTGGCGTGGCCGAGCAACCGCGCCATCCATGGCGGCCGGGCACGGAGGGGGCGCAAGCCAGCGCCATCACTGCAACGCAAGGGACCGAGGGGTGCGAGAGGAAGCCACCGCGGCATCTCGGCGGAGGACGGCGGCGCCGTGTCCGCTGCAACCGGGCAGATCCCGGGCGGCAAGGGGCCCCAGAAGAGCGGTAGATGCCCACGGCGTGGCCGCCCCGATCCCCAACGCCGGAGCCGCGTGGACACGAACGCACGCGAGCCACCGCGCCCCGAACCGCTTGGTCGGCACCACGCCGCCGCCGGCCAGGCGCTAGGATGGCGCACGGGAGAAGAAAGGAGGAGGCAAGAACAGAGGCAGAGTGGGGAATTAGGGATTTTAGCCCCAGCCGGAGCCCAAGCCGCACCGGGTCTGCTTGGAACCAAACCAACCGGCTCGGGTTATATCAAAACACTAATAATGTTTGTGATTAAAAAAAAAAGAGAAGGGGGAACTAGCCAAGAGAAAAATTAAAAGGGTAGAAATTACATCCGCAGATCACCACTAATAGCAATAGCAATAGTACTTGTAGATTCTTTAGTTTATAGTACTATTAAAGTATTCCCATTTCCAAAAAAAAAAGAGCTAAAAAAATAGGTATACTAACAGATACGTTGTAGTAGCGTAAATTGTCATTTTTCGTAAACCTAGTGAACCGAAATCCGGGAAATTATTTCAGGCATTCATCTAGACGACAAGGAGTGTGAACCTTTGGATTACCCGGACCATCCGATTGAGTATCCGAAATCAGGCAAGCTTCCCTTGACTTCTGGAGGATTATATTTTTGGATAAAATATATGTTGAAACTGCAGCATGTAAATTATATTTATATTAATCTCTCTTTCAAGTGATTAATTGGATCCGTAAGGATGGAAGGGGCAGTTTTGGTCGATGGAGCGACCGAGCTGTTGAAGTATTTGGTGGGTGAAGAGTGCTATGAAAAGGATAAAAGGGAAGGTGGACTCTTCATATAGGTATTATATAAGGATAATATTCCTAGCACTCGGCATTGATCCGTAAAAATCTAGTATCAACCGGAATTTCATGGTTGATCAGAGAAGGTGATCTAAGAAGGTTATTACCATCTCCACATTGGGTATGTAGATAACTAGGAGGGGTGGGTGAGCGTGCCCAGGGTATATCTACTGTTAGCTATACCCATGGTTCCTCGACCAGGCGATTATAGTTACGCCAGAGGATACTCATGGCGTCGAGGAATGAGTATAACGGTTGCGAGAGCAAATTGGTGGGGACAAGGTAGTGAGAGAGAGGTCCGTGCCTAGAGCACCACAATTTGCTCATCAACCGGGTTGGAGATGTAATGCACCTATTAGATGTACGCTCTGAGTTTCGGAATTCGTTCTGGACGATTTCGGTAAAGTGGTACACACCTGCGCAGGGTTAAATCATGAATTCATGCCAATCTCTTGGGAATGGGGATTACGGAGGCTAAGTCCGTATCATATACGAGTGTTAGTAGAATCTTTATATTAAAAATTGACTCACCCTTGGGAAAGATTATATTCTTTTTTTGGGCGCCGGTGAAAAGAGGTATGAGAGGGAAAAGATAGGAGGAAAAGGAGGAAGTGATACTCTGTCCATTTTTATTGTCTTATTATATGGAGGCTTGCTGAGTACTTTGTACTCACCCTTGCTATCATCATTCTTTTTTTAGACACAGGGACGGAAAATGAGACAGTTGAGTATATTCTGGTGGAGGAGCACGTGGAGTGCCCCGATGTGACGGAGGCCCCAGAAGAATATGGGACCATAGAGGATTATCTCTAAAAGAGTTCTCAGACGACGGAATAAGAATAAATAAGGAACTCTAGTTAGCATCTTATGGTTATGAAGCTGCATTTTATATGTATCGAACTAAGTGGGCTTGTAATAATTTGGCCGGCATGGCAAAACATGATGGCATGTATATATTAAAGTCATGAATGTTTCTTGTAATAATGTTCTGCTGCAATCTCTGATTTGGGCATTGCATTTAGCACGTGCATCCAGAGAAGGATGAGTTGCTAAGTGTATAGGCCTACACCCCCATAATTACTTCATGTTATAGCAAGGTAGTGCTATTAGCATGTGGTAATTAGGAGGGTCGTGTCAGAGTGGTACTCTTCCTCGGCATCCTTGAATCTGCCCTCGGGATCCTCGACGTCTACTCGGGAAAATAGCAGCATTAATCAACCACATGCAACAAAAGATGATGCATGAATACACAATGTTCCTACAGCAAAGGTAGGTATATGCTATTTACACTAAAATAGCGAATTCGCTAGGCGTCGTAGTATGCAATGCATGAATATGCTCTTCGCTACCCTTAATAGAGGTACCCAAACCTGGAAAATAGCAACATAGTAAGTTAAAGTATGTCAACTATAAATTGTACCTAGTAATAAGGATTTTCTTTTTTAATTTTTTTTTTATAAGGTTATACCTTTTTTAAATAATTTTCTTAGGTTCTTTTTAGGATGGAATAATTTCTGGTCAAGTTTAGGAATTTTTAGAGATCATTCACTATTTTTAATAAATCTAATATGATTTCTGGCATTTTGTTAATTAAGAAAATGGTCTAATTTAGTCCTCACGAATTTGGGTCCACAACATCATCTAGTATTTTTTAGAATTTCTCCATCATTTTTGGAAGCCTTAAGCTATTTTTAGAATTTTTCCATAATTTGAAATGTTGATACACTCTCTTGTCCAATAGGCTTAGGCTCTGTTCACTTCAGCTTATCTTATTTTCTTATCTTCTTATTTGCTTATAAGCTAAATTTTAAGAGCTTTCCGAGGTAGCTTAGAAAGTCTGGTGAGCTTCGTTTAACTTATTTTTGATAGCTTTGAGACGTAGTTTCAAGGTAGAAAAAAAGGGATTACAAAAGCTAAAACATTTGACTTTTCGATTTATAGATAAGTAGATAAGATAAGAAGATAAGCTGAAAAGAACAGAGCATTATCCAAAGAAAAAGAAGTTACGTAATAAACCATTCTCTCTCTTTAACTACTTGGAGGCACTATATGAAGGTGAATCTTAACTATTATATTCTTTTTGTTTTCAAGACTGAGAACTAATGTTTTTCCACATAAATTTAGTGACATTGCTTCTAATTAATTTTGTTCTCTCTGTAAACAAAGGAAGGATATCAACAGGAGATTTGAATTTCACATCAATTGATCTAGTAGAGCCTCCAAATGACCAGGTTACCCCCAACAACATTGATGCCACCATGGAAGGTGAAGAGACATCAAGTGATCACATAGAAGTTAATGATGTGGAACATGCTCCATCTGCTTCTTTTGGACATAAAGAAGATGCTCGTGGGAAAAAGGGCAAGCAAAACCAAATGGTTGGAGTTCTTGAGAGCTATCTAGAATTCAAGAAGGAGCAAACAAAAAAATTTGTAGAAGAACTCAATGAAACAGGAAGGGGTGGTGATGAGTTCTCTATTGGTAAGTGTGTTTATGCTCTAGAGTCAATTGAAGAGTTAAGTGATGTGGAGAAGGCAAAGACACCAGGTCTCTTCAAACGTGAGTTGAATAGAGAGATTTTTTTGAACACCAAGAACCCAACTGTTCGTTTGTTATGGATCAAGAGCAAAATTGCTTTGTAGGTATGTTGGTTTCTTCAAATTTGAGTTATGCATTTGGTAGCATTTTCATATGTGCATTGCTAAATTATATTGGACAGTTTTGCATGAATCTTCTTTTATCAATCAATTATATGCCTAGATGCTTACTTCTTTTCTTGATCTGTGCATGGCTTAATTATAATGGATAGAATAGTGTGCATTGGTAAGAATGATTTTGCTCTAATATATTTATTCACTAGAATTTAGCTCTGATTATAGATAGTTCCACTTTATTCTTATGAAGTATGTGGCTCTGGTTATTAATTTCAATGGTATGCCATGAACAACCAAAGTTGCATTTTGAAGATATCTAGAGCTTATCCAATATATCTGCATGATTAATAGCAATAGGAGCATATATCTGACATGAACAATATGCTGCTCTATATAGTTTAGTTATGCATTTGGAAGCATATCAGTGGGAGATGGCCAGTAATTTTTTCTTTCTAGCATTCTCTTTCTTCATAGGGTTGTCCACTTGTAATATGTAAGGGCAGAAAAAAAAAGTTCTATAATATTTCTTTGCAACATCCTTAACTGTAATATCTAAGGGCAGACTTGTGATATAGTAGCAACTAGCAACAAACATCAACATGCTTGATGACCATGAAGAAGCAACGGTCAATTTGTTCGATATTACAACATTCTCTTATCGGTATAATGAAATCCATTTTTTTTTTACCTTGCAGGGAAAACGAATGGTTCCTGGTGCACTGGCCAAGACGGTGGATATGATTTGTTTTTGGCACTTGAGATAATCCATTTATTGTCAGCTTTGTCACCACGATTTGCAGCATCTGTAGGTTAAAAAAGGATGGTTTTTAATGTGGGGACTTAGATGGTGGACATAAATTTGTTTGCAATAATTTCTTTTATGATTGTGAGTATACTATCAAAATTATTGGATGCATTTGGTGTTGATTTGATTGAATCTTGGAGGAGTTTTATGAAATATTGGCTTGCCATATTAGTTGGTAATGACTAGTTTGTGATTTTCAATTAGATTTGATTGAACCAGGAGGAGATTTGGCTTAAGAGCCACCTGAACATGAAATATATGCTTGTGTGTGTGTAAAATCCTGATTTTGGTAAGCCCAAATATTTTATTTTAACTTAAGTAATTGAGAAAATTCACTCTATGATTTTCCCCGTAATCAAAAGCCCCTAAAAATCATTTCTCTAATTAACATAGAGCACTAAAATGATTTAATAAGATAATATAATGATGAACAGTGCTTGATAAATCTTTTCTAGGTTCCAGATGCTTCAGAGGATTTTTGAGAAATCTCTTAGATTTTTCTGAAATGTTCTAGTATTTTTTAATAACTAGAAAACATTAAACAACATTTCTGTAAATAGGTAAACGAGTTTTATTTCCTTTCAAGATAAGAAGCAACGTGGCGCAATCCTGGTAGTTGCCGCATGCACATACGCAATGCTAGCCGTTGAATGCCACTTATCCGGACGAAGAGGTATGCGTGCACCTGATCCATTGGATGGGGCGACGTGGCTTCCTGTGGGTCATCGGATGCCGCGGCCATCGTCTCCAAACCAACGCCAGAGTCGGACAGGGTGGCGGCGCCGCTGCAGGCCGGGCCTAGCCGTCTGTGCTGTTCTAGGGTTCCTCGACCCTATATAAACCCCTGGGGAGTTGCGCGAGGGCTTGAGCAAGCTGCCGCCGCCATTATCTCGAGCTGAGAGGACAGAGTTGCCAAGAATCTTGAAGAAGGCGTTTTGGGATCGAGAACTCCGGCAAGCAATTGCGCCATCGTCGGTGAGCTCTAGCCTCTGACTTTTGGTCCATAGTTTCCTTTCGTTCCCGCGATGTTCATCATGGGCTTGGTCAGGCCGGAGAAGCACTAAAGTAGCGTCGCCGTCGAGCTTAGCACCGCCGCTACTTTGGGACGTCGCGGCAGTAATCCATGGGTCCCCGAAGTCGTGCGTTAGCGCGGTAAGCTTCCACTTAACCCGTAGATCGTGAATCCGAGCTCAGTTTAGCATGGGAAGGCTTGTAGAGGGGATTTCTATGTTAGCCGAGCGCCGCCGCTGCTTCGCGCCGCTATGGCTCACCGCCGATGGTCACCGGCAGTGGGTCATGGGCCTAGAGAGGTCATGGGATTGAGAGCTACCCGTAGGACCTAGTTGCGCGCGATTTGGTGCACGGGTGCACCGGATCGGGCAACTCCGGTGAGGCGCCGCTGTGCCGGAGGAGGTCGCCGCTGGGAGTTGTGGTCGCCGGGGCAGAGGAGCGACATGGAGCATGGTGAGCCATCGGATTCAGAATAGATGGTTCGGATCAGATCGGTTCCGGTTCGGTTCGGGTCGGGACGGATCGGTTCAAGTTGGGTTGATCCGAGATTGGGTCTGAGTCACTGACGCATGGGGTCCACATGTCAGGCTCGCCCGAGTGTACGCACGCGAGAGCGTGGGCTGCGTCCATCGTGGGCCGTGAGGCATACAGGCGGGGCCTGTTGGTCTATGGCGCGGGAAATTAATTAAATTGAGGATTAATCTAGAAATTGAGAAATTAGTTTATAAATTGATTTAAACTTGTAAAATTCATATCTTTCGATCCAGAAGTCCAAATATTATCACTCAAGTCTCTAAAAATTCAAAAAACAATGAGATCTATCTTTTATGAATTTTATTTGATTTTTAAAGTATTTTATTGTACTGTTTTATTTATTTGGTGTTTCTTTATTATTGCTTTACGTAGAAATGTGTACTTCAGAAGGTGTGCCAGTGGAAGACTTTGTTGTAGGTCTAGAGTGGGAGTGGTAGCAAGGCAAGTCATACAGTCTTTGATCATGTTTATCCTATTTGTAAATAAATGAAGTTGATTTAAATTTTGCATTGCTATGTTTAATTTATGTTATTGAGAATTTAGTTATTACAATTTGAATTATATCCATCCTTTGAAATGTTGTATTACTATTTATCCTTTGTAACCTAAATGTGTCATCATTGTAGTTAGATAGTGATGATACCATGTGGGATGGTAGTCGTTATTAGTTTTCTTAGTCATACACGTTACTTAGGTTTGGTGTAATTAATATTGACTAAAGAGAGAGTTCGAATTGAGAGTAAAGGCATGTTTTACTTTTACGTTAGGGAGACATGTGTTGCTCCATACTGATTAATCATGTGTTACTCTTATGCGAATGTTTGCATGTGTTGCGAATTGTTAACAATCTGGGTGGGTGTTTTGACTAAGGCAAGTGGCACTGTGTGTTGGTGGAGCCTATGTGGTTGGGCCATGAGGCAAATTAGAAGAAAGTCTTTTCTTAGTTACTCTAAAGAATTGATCTTGTAAAAGCATGCCAGACAAAATACAGTACAAACATGAACTTGGACTTCGGTTAAGTCTACCAACTAAGTTACTAAGCGTAGACTTATGGCACCTTAAGGCAAGTTAGGTTAAATCATCTGTGTGAGATTCTTTGGGGGAGATGTGCTGCTTATGAGAGCCATCATCCATTCGGTGTTGCTATACTAACTATGTGTAACCCAGTGGTCCAAATATTTGGCTCTGGATGGTGCAGTAGTCATTGGGAGGGCCACCTATTTATGTTTAGTCTCGTGACTGTTGGGTTACAAATGTCTCCTTCCTAGCCAGAGATTGAGATATTAGTATCTTATGGGTAAAAATGTGCAATCTCTGCATAGTATTAAAAACTATTCGAATAGCCGTGTTCTCAGTTATGAACAAATATTTGGTTGTATTGAGTAAGATATAGTGTTTTCAAAACACAAATGGTGGATTATTACCGTGGTTACTACCGGGTGTAGGTTACAGAGCTTTATGCTATGATTAGACCGTGTGTCGTTGCTTATAGATCAAATGCTGTTTATCAAATGATTTATTTACTTGTTTTTGAATGTATTATATTATTAAGTCTTTGTTGAATGTTGTTTATACAAAATAACCATGTAGTCTATCCTTTGTACTAAGCTTGCATATAAATGATAGAGTT
Organism: Olyra latifolia; assembly: GCA_036346145.1. Lineage (NCBI taxonomy): Eukaryota > Viridiplantae > Streptophyta > Magnoliopsida > Poales > Poaceae > Olyra > Olyra latifolia. The sequence continues at coordinate 20,023,857 of CM070533.1, forward strand.
GCATTAATCCATTGTGTAGGATTTGCTGAGTATTCATCTATACTTATTCTTGCAAAATTTGTTTGTGGACTACCTAGTCATCCCGACAGGATAAGAAGTTGAAGAATCATTCCCATTGTTTGAAGACAATCTACCTAGAGGCGAGTAACTGGACGTGCTTCCCAGTCAGAAGCCTGTGGCTCTCGATGGGACATCAACCTTATTTATTTTACTTACTAGCTGCAATAATATACTCTGATGAACTTGTTATTTAGCCCTGCATGACATTTGGATCTTATTTGTAATAAGTAGAGGTTATATGTAGTGTTTTTTATATCATCGTATTGTAATGATATCCACTGATGAAGTCAATTGTGCTCACTAGAATTGATTCTAGATTAGTAATACATGAGGGATACCAGATTTTAGATTTGGGGTCCTGACAGTGTGATTCTATTTGTATGTGCATCTGGTGATGCATTAAACAAACACGTGTGCCCACTACTTATATGAGCTATGTATTTAAATATATAGTAGTATGTCATCTACGAAGAAATTATAGCACGATTATATGCTATGTACTTTTTGCCGCAAAGGTGATTAATAAATTGGCACAGAGCTGCTTCCTTTCATGAATTTTTGAAACATTTTGGTGACCCGGATTCTCCCCCCAACGCAATCCAAACAGTCCAAGGGAATTAATCCCTCCAGGTGGAGTTTCCTCTCGGGTTATATGATGACAAACAAAGTCCCTCCCCCCACGGGATTACTCCCACCAGGATTTCCTCCCCTTCTTACCAAACAAGCCCTTAGGAGGCATTCCATCTAAATCCAATTTGTCATCTCTACTATTAAAAGTGTCTAGTGGTGGTGGTAGGGCCAACATTCAATCTCAGTGTCACCTAGATGAACGCTCCACACACCCTCACAGAGAGTCGCGCTCCTTCCTGTCACCCTCTTGAAGACCTTGCCCTCATATTTCATGCCGCCACCCCTCTTTTCCCGGTCTCCTGTTTGACTCCTCGGCCTTTCATGCCTCCCCAGTCCCCACTCCTCGCAGCTCCCCTTCATCCTCCGCCGCCTCCTCCCTGCTATCGTCATGTTCCTCTCAAGCGCCGTACTTTACCACTGCGTCGAGACCTTGCTCATTGACTAGCCACGTCGTAGCATGGACGTCATCGTCCGCAATGTCAGTCTTCGGGGCCTCATCGAAATCGAGAAGAGGTCCACCTACCGGCCCCAATCGGATAGGCCCGACGAGTGGACACAGTTCATGCAGGACACCATGATCCGTTGAGGACCGCTTGTGGCACACTGGCACTCGCTACCATCACCAAGAAGATCGAGCACAACTGCGCCGAGAGGTTTTGTCGGGACCCGAATTTATAATTCAGAACCCTCGATGTATATTGTACTAGTCCTAGATCAAGCTAGTGCACACTGCAACGTCATGGGTGAAATATCAAATTCATATCAGAAATAACTATGAAAAGAACAAATATAATTAAGTATTAGAGTAGTGATCTTACGATCAAAGCTTACATTTAATAGCCTTGGAGGCTAAATTCTTCAATAAACTGCAGTAAAAAATGGAATATCTTCGGTGTAGCCAATCCATATGCTCATAGGGAATCGACTGGGGTAGCGCAACCTAATACTCGCCATCCATTATAGATCTTCCCATTAAACATTAGCTCTTTCTCTGCAAGGTCTTGATCCTGTCTATTGGAATAGGCAGCCCACAAACAGAGTTTGCAAATATAAGTATATTTAACATACTCAACAAATCACACACAGTGGAAATGACGCGTTATAGCTTTGTACAACGAAGGATAATGGTTATTTTGTATAAATAGCATTTAATAAAGATGTAATAAGATAATAGATTGCAAAGCTAGTAAGTAAACATTTGATAAATAGCATTTGATTCCATAAGCATCGGCACGGAGCCTGAAACTGGCACACAGCCTAACAACCAGCACCCAACAGTTTTCACAGTGATAACCAATCCATTGCATTTGAAAACATTATACCATGTTCAAGTATAACTAAGCATTGTCTATAACCGTAGACACTGCTATTCGAATAGTTTTTAACACTATACAAAGGTTGTAAATCTTTACCTATAAGATACAACGTATCTCGATGCCTTATCAGGATAGAGACACTTGTAACCTAATAGTGATGAGACTAAGCATTAACAAGTGGCCTTCTCGGTATCCACGACACAGCGGTCACTGGAATCACTTGACCTCTTGAAGAGCATGCTGTCAGGTGAAATCCCTTCAAGCTTGTCATATATGAAATATTTAAGCTTCTTGGATTTGTCTGATAACTAACAACCTCACTGGAAGAGTTCCATCCGGATCACAACTTGACACCCTCTGTGTGGAGCACCCATATACGTATAGTGGCAACAATGGCCTTTGCGGGCCTCCTCTTCGAAAGAACTGTTCAGGAAATGATGCATCAAAGGAAGATGATCAGAAAAGAAGTGAGCGTGGTTTTAAGCCCATGTCCTTTTATTTTGGAGGTTTGGGGTTCATGCTGGGTCTCTGGGTCGTGTTCTACATCATCTTGTTGAAGAAAGCATGCAGGATTGCTTATTTCTGCTTCCTCGACAGGCTATAAAGCCAATCTAGCCAATAAAACGAGAGTAAACAATTTACCGTCAATAAATATGTTAACTGGCAGAGAGAGGGTAAAACCTAACCCTTAGTCGAAATGGTGATACCTAACAATATCGACTAAAATAGTATTTCGATCAAAAGCCAATATAAGCCCGTAGATCGAAATGAATCGAAACAACATTTACTTGTAAGCAACTTCTAGGGTGTACTTTAAAGCCGATCGAGAAGGCGATGCGCAACAATTCGATCGAAGACAAAATACGATGACACTATGCTAAACTAAAGTGGATGAAAAGTAAGAACAGGTAAAAAGTAGATTTGATTGGTATTTGTGTTCGTCCCTTTACAAGCTCAGGGGTTACAAATTTATACAGACTCTAACAGATATCGACTAGGACTCTGACTTTATATATTGTACTGTCTCGACCCATTATTTCCTATTTTATCTGTCACCTTACTCATACAATCCGAGACAAACTCTATTCGATTTATATTCCTATTTTATCTGTCACCTTACCCATACAATCTGATACAAACTCTATTATAACTAATTCAATTTATATTCAACTTAGCCTAATTCTGATACTATTTACACCAATCGGATTATCCAAATTTTGATGTAAACAGCAATCTGTAGAAGCGAAGCCAATCAGCAGAAACCGTCGAAATGCCCACAGAATTGGGCTACCGTGTTTCTTTCCCGTCCACTGATCACCCACAGTAACCATCAGTAGCTCGTGTCCCAGTGCCACTCCACCAGACGATGACTAGCTTCGATCTTTCCATGGCGTGAGCTGCGGGGTCAAACGGTCCAGTCGCATCGACGAAGCGTGGACTCATCAGACTTCTTACAGATCGATCGCCATCATGGACACGGACGCCCACATTCATGTCGACGAGGAAGTTGCTCCTCGGCACCATGTGCACGCGCGCCGCCGCCGCCGCTGCCATGTTCTTGGTCCTCGGCAGCATCGTCGCCGCTTTGTCCCTGGCCGCGCCCGCGCACGCCCTGCCGCTCCGCCGGCTGGCCGGTGTGAGGGACCTGCCGGAGGAGCGGGACGCGCTGCTGGCCTTCAAGGACGGCATCACCAGCGATCCCGGGGGCCGCCTCGATTCGTGGCGGCGCGGCGGAGGACGAGAGGACTGCTGCCGGTGGCGAGGCGTCCAGTGCAGCAACCGGACCGGCCACGTGCTCGCGCTGCGCCTCCGGAACGAGGTGGCCGGACCCGAGCTCGACGACCGCGGGTACTACGCGGGGACGGCGCTCGTCGGCACGATAAGCTCCGCGCTCCTCTCCCTGTCGCGCCTGCGGCACCTCGACCTCAGCCGGAACTACCTCCAGGGGGCACCGGCCGGCGCCCTGCCGGCGTTCTTGGGCGGGCTCAAGAACCTCAGGTACCTCAATCTCTCTGGCATCTACTTCTCCGGCGAGGTGCCGCCGCAGCTTGGCAACCTCTCCCGGCTGCGGTGGCTCGACCTCTCCAGCGACTTCGACCAGCAGCTCATGCGCTCGTCGGACCTCTCATGGTTGACACGCCTGCCATTGCTGCGGCATCTCAGCTTGAGCTCGGTGGACCTGAGCAGAGCACGGGACTGGCCTCGCGCAGTGAGCATGCTCCCTTCCCTGAACACTCTCCACCTATCTTCCTGCTCGCTTCCAAGCTTGCATCAATGGCGGCTTCCCCCGCACCTCCACAACCTCACGAACCTCGTGGAGCTCGACCTCTCCATGAACTACTTCGACGACCCTGTTTCACCCTACTGGTTCTGGAACGTCACAAGCCTCAGGCACCTCAACCTCATGGCAGCCCATCTCTCCGGCCAGCTTCCAGATGCACTGGACGCCATGGTGTCCCTCGAGGTTCTTGATTACTCCTACAATGGAAACATGGCTACCATGCCAAGAAGCTTGAGAAACCTCTGCAATTTGAGAGTCCTAGACCTCGATTCCAGCCTTGCTGGCGGGGACATTGTAGAATTTCTAGAGATGCTGCCGACACGATGTCCATCCAACATGTTGCAAGAATTGTATCTGCCAAGCAATGGTATCACTGGAACTTTGCCGGATTACAGCAAGCTGATGCATCTGACCGGTTTGCGCATTCTCGATCTGTCTTACAACAACCTCACTGGATCTATACCGCTATCTATGGGGAATCTTACTGATTTGGACACTCTTGATCTTTCTTTCAATTACCTCACTGGATTGATACCAGCAGGGAGAGGGTATTTTGCTGGTTTGAGCACCCTCATATTGTCTTGCAATTACTACCTCGCTGGAAATATACCTACAGATATAAGGTACCTTACTAGCTTAACCACTCTAGACCTCTATGGTAACTACCTGACAGGATCTGTGCCATCTGAAATCGGTATGCTCGCTAATTTGACTTACCTGGACTTAAGTGACAATGACCTTGATGGTGTGATCAGAGAAGAGCACTTTGCTAGCTTGTCGAGCTTAACGATGGTAGACCTATCGCTGAACCGCCTCAAGATTGAGGTGGATTCAGAATGGAGACCTCTCTTCAGGCTAGAAGAAGCAATCTTTGAGTTATGCCTCATGGGTCCTTTCTTTCCTGAATGGCTTCAGTGGCAGGTGGCTCTTTCTTACCTTGATATCTCAAGCACAGGTATAGCTGATAGGCTTCCAGACTGGTTCAGCACTACATTTTCAAAGGCAGCAACTCTGGAGATGTCCAACAACAGAATATATGGCAGACTGCCGGCAAATATGGAGATCATGTCATTGCAAGAACTCTATCTCAATTCAAACCAACTTACCGGGCACATACCGAGGATGCCAAGGAATATCACAATCTTGGACGTCTCCAACAACACTTTGTCAGGGACTCTGCCATGGAATATTGGAGCCCCGAAATTGCAAGTTCTAATTCTCTTCTCAAACCGCATCTCTGGTCGTATTCCAGAATCATTATGTGCATTGCATAGCTTGGCTATCTTAGACTTGGCAAACAATCTTTTCATGGGAGAACTGCCCACATGTTCTGCGATGAAAGCCATGAGATACCTATTGTTAAGTAACAACAGCTTCTCTGGCAAATTCCCACCATTTGTTCAGACCTGCACAAGTTTGGGTTTCCTGGATCTTGCATGGAATAACTTCTCTGGAACATTGCCTGTTTGGATTGGGAAGTTGGTGCAATTACAATTTCTGCGGTTGAGTTATAACATGTTCACTGGGAATATCCCAATCCTCATCACACAACTCAAACTCCTCCATCATTTGAATCTAGCGAGTAATAATATTTCAGGATCCATTCCTCAGGGTTTGTCAAATTTAACAGCTATGACAAAAATGGCTGGAAGGATCGGTTCGTTTCCTTATCAAGGGTATGCAACTGTTACTGGTGAATCTGGAAGCAGCTTGTCAGTGGTCACCAAGGGCCAAGAACTTACCTATGGTGTTGGAATCTTGGAAATGGTAAGCATTGACCTATCACACAACAGCTTAACTGGGGTAATTCCAGAAGAAATAGCTTCTCTAGATGCATTGGTAAACTTGAACCTATCATGGAATTACTTGAGCAGTAAAATTCCAGACAATATTGGTGTATTGCGGTCACTGGAATCACTTGACCTCTCGAAGAACATGCTGTCAGGTGAAATCCCTTCAAGCTTGTCATATATGACATATTTAAGCTTCTTGGATTTGTCTGATAACAACCTCACTGGAAGAGTTCCATCCGGATCACAACTTGACACCCTCTATGTGGAGCACCCATATATGTATAGTGGCAACAATGGCCTTTGCGGGCCTCCTCTTCGAAAGAACTGTTCAGGAAATGATGCATCAAAGGAAGATGATCAGAAAAGAAGTGAGCGTGGTTTTAAGCCCATGTCCTTTTATTTTGGACTAGGTTTGGGGTTCATGCTGGGTCTCTGGGTCGTGTTCTGCATCATCTTGTTCAAGAAAGCATGGAGGATTGCTTATTTCTGCTTCCTCGACAGGCTATATGACCAAACTTATGTGTTTGTGGTTGTTACTTGGAACAGCTTCTCCAGAGAGAGAACCAATGTTGACACTTGAACAAGGGCTCTGAACATGAGACAAAAGAAGCATGTAGCAGCATCTTACGCCATGATCTGTTCTTCCATTGAAATTAACTAGAGAACATTCGTAATCAAGCCTATTGTTTGTACTTTGTACATCATAGTTTTGTATATACACAGATGCAGAGATGTATTGCTTTGTATAAACCCTGAGAATTAATATTTCTCATTCTAGACACATTTTATATATAGTGAATACTCCACAGGCGGTATCTACCATCCAATAAAGGTGAATCATAATTTGTTCATAGCTAAATTTTGTTCTATGAGAATCACTCAAACTGTCATACAAGAGTTTTTTTTAAGATAATGATAAAATTTTCCCTTGGAAGCTTTATTCAACATTAATTTCCATCAGTTGGAAGTTTTATTCAACATTAATTTCCATCAGTTTGCTCTTTTGAATGCAGAAACTCTGTCGGATTCAGGTCTTGAGAAAGAGTGAATGTATGCAGTATTAGTATATCACTCCAGTCCTAACCAACACACTTTGTTCTTACATCTTGAAACATGGCATGCAGGCCTCAACTTTTGAATCTTAAATATTTATATATACATGCTTCTTCCTGAAGAATCACAAGGTTCACAACCACTTGGTGATGTTTCATTATCAGTGTGCGGTTCGCACCTTGGCATCCTTGTACAGCTGATCAATGTGATCCTGCAGCAATTTTTTTGTTAATACATAAAACTGTGCACATGTATACATATGATTGCATTATCAAAAGAAATCAGAGAGCACCGGTGCGGAAACACCTTATAAAATTTGAGCAGCTGGGGCCTCTTAAGCTTAAAAGTTGGAGTGATCAGGTCCTTCTCTATGCTAAATGGCACTGGCTCCAGGTGAACAGCTTTCAGCATCTCAAATCCTTTCAACTGCATTACAAGAGATTGACAAGTTGATCTGATTTGTTTTCTCATGAAACATAGAAATAACTTACAAATTAATATCTGGTTTGTTTTCTTGCATCATTTATCAACGTACCCCGAGTTTCTGACCAAGTCTATTCAGCTCATCCTGGATGTACCTCCTTGCTTTTGGATCATTGCACAGCTCTGCATAGTCACCAGTCTTCTTGTTCTGTGTAGCCCAATCCTCAAGAGGTTGCTTCTCTGGGACAACCACAGCAACAAGGAAGGACTCAAAGCTGTTTCCATAGACCCAAACCTGATACAAAGATGAGTCTCTAGATAAGCTGAATATGAAAACAAATTATAATTCAAGCGCTTTCACTTAGTCTGTCTCAATTATCGTACCGATGTGACGAGAGGAGACTGCATGTATGCACTTTCCAGGACCTCCACTGCTACATACTCCCCTTGGGACAGCTTGAAGATGTTCTTCTTTCTGTCAATGATCTTCATAGTGCCATCAAGTTGCCACTCTCCAATGTCGCCTGCATGTGTAAAGTAAATTGCAAATTTTTTATTGCAGTCCATCTTCACTTACCGATCATCCAGTAAGCTAGAAATTAACTAATAAAGGAAGAAAGACTGCACCTGTATGGAACCAACCGTCTGAGAACACTTCTTCAGTGAGGTCAGGACGCTTGTAGTACCCAGAGAACAAGGTATGGCCCCTCAAACATATCTCACCTCGGGGCACGTCAGATAGAGCGTCATAACCCATGTCAGGAACAGACTCCAATCGTGCCTCAATCGTCGTCACGGGAGGGCCAACAGTTCCAATCATTGAGAAAACATTGGCGATTGATGTGAAGCATCCTGCGCAACTCTCAGTCAGCCCTGCATACCAAGAACACAGTTAAAGATTTCTTTCTTCTCAGGATTAGACCAATAATTATATAAACTTCAGTGAAGAATATGAGAGTATAATTAATGATTTTGGACAGTTGAAGAAACATTGAGTGATTGCCATCAGTAACAACTGAAGCAACTTATGACTGAAGACTAAACATGCTAATATGGTTATGATGTGCACAGCTTCCAGAGACTCAGAAACAATCATACCATATCCTTGTGAGAGGACACTGCAGCTGGTAACTCGCATGAACTCTTCGATATGCCTTGGTAAAGGTGCTGCACCTGATAGCAAGAGGCGTATGCGACCTCCAAGTCCTTCCTTTATCTATAACAGGAAGGGGCAAAACATTTCAAGATTTATGCTCATAAAGTGATAAAGGCAACACAAATGAGAGGAGAGAGGTACTGAAATGTGCACGTACTTTGCTGAAAACTATTTTGTCGAAAAAAGGCGATGCTTCATGCTGTCTGAATCCTTTCCTTAAATTGCCAAGTTTGCTAATGAGTAATGACAACATGACGGTTTTAGCTATACTTCCACTGTAAACATGAAAGGAATTAAAGAGTAATTGTATGTTCAATCTTGTAGTACTTACTAGTTGTAGGCATACTGAAAAAGGTGTTTGGCTATCATCCCTCCGGACTGAATTTTCTGGTTAATACCTTCAATTCATGAGATAAAAAATGATGACTAAGCATAACATATGGTTGGAGTTGAGAACAACGATTATTTGGGTTTTGCATCAAACCTGTGTATATGCGGTCATAAACTCGAGGGACACCACAGAATATCGTTGGTTTCATCACTTGCACATCCTCCATCAGGTATCTAATATCCTGTTAAGAAATTTTTAACTGATCAAAGAACAATATTCACAAAATTATTTGACATGCAAGGCATAGTGCTTACCCCTTGCCAGAATCCAACGGAGGCCCCTTTGGAAATGCAGTAGTTCTCAATTACTTGATCAAATATGTGAGCTAATGGAAGATAGGAAAAATATGAATCATCTTCTGTCACCTGAATAAATATAAGGATTGTCAGGTCAACATCACAGAAATTAAGAAACCATAATCAATTTTCCACTAGGTCTTGATCACTTGATATGCCTGATGCAAAAATAAGTTCTGGACTATGGAAAGTATTTAAGAAAAAATAGTAATAGTACCATAGATGTAATAGGGAAGTCCAATTTGATATGTATCCATGAAAAAATGATTGAGATTTACCACTTTGTCTGTCACTTTCAGAAGGTGTTCTGTGGTCATAACCCCAGCTATTATAGCCCTGTTTGTGATTATCACACCCTTAGGATCTCCAGTTGTTCCACTGGTATACATGATTGTACAAATTTCATCCTTTTGTTTCTTGTGAAGGTCGCAGTTTTCTTTCCCCTGTTCAAATAAAGCATTACGTGTCAGAACAAATAAATCTTGTCAATACTATAGTAATGAAGAAATATTTGGGTATTGTATAACTTGTTTAATGGGAACTCAGACCAACCATGGAAGAAAATTCTTCCCAAGAGAAGCAAGATAGTCCTAATTGTTCTGCTCCCCTTTTCAGCTCACTTGTCACATCTCCAAAGCTAACGATAGCTAAAAATGTGCACATAAAGTGAAAATCGAATCATATGCAAACAGGCATTCTAGAAGCTTAATGTCCAGACTCCAGCAGCTAACCTTTTATGTGGGCTTTGCACTTGGGGAGTACGGCTAGTATCTGAAAATTGCAATTCAAGCACTTGTTAGTTTGATGCAAGAGAAAAAGTATGCAACAGTTATCTTCATAACAAAGTTAAAGTTCTGGAACATTGATTTTAGAAGGTTCAGGCTCTGTCATATTGTATATGAGTAACTTATAACCAATCATGTAATCCTGAATTACATTTGAGACACATATGTTTCATGTACCAGAGACACATCTGTCAATTTGGTGCAGAATTTAGTATTTTTCCAAGTAGGTAGATGGTTTGCTTACTGATTTTATCTTGCTCTCCTGCACAAAGGCTATAGAGATCTCAGCATGATCCAATATAAATTCAACTGCATTTGGACCTACATTGTATTTTGAGACACCTCATCAGTTAGTGTTGCATTGCAAAGTACAATAAACTTATACATCTCTGCAGATCCATTTGTACTTGATCTTTTATTCTTAACCTCTGTGAATTCACATAGGTACGTATATATGGCTGTCTGAGGGAGTCAGTGTGTGTGAAGAAGCATATATATATAGAAGAGAACATACCAAGGGTGTCATACAGTGGAACATAACATATTCCTTGGCTGTTGCAAGCCTACAGAACAAACAATAAAAGAAAATGTGACTCTCACATCAGATTACACTTCAGAAGAATTCAGACAAAAAAAACAATAAATTAACCTGCATGGCCATAACCCATTCTGGACAGTTGGAACCATATATGCCACAGTGAGCCCCCTAACCACATAGATGAGCAAAAAAACTTCAGTAAATACTCATTCTGTCATTAATTTCAAGATCAAACGAGAATTCTGCGTATCAACATTATTTGCTTACCGGCTTGACACCACAACCTCTGATGGCTAATCCAATCTTAATGACCTTCTGGTACACTTCTTCATACGTTTGCCACACAAAGTCGCCAGCCTAATTAATCAAATAAAAAAATTGCATCCTTTCAAAAAAAAATAAAACATTGAAATTATCTTTTTGAAATAAAGAACACTTGGATCGCCAAGCCTTAACGAGCACATACTGAATGTTCTCATCACGTTTGAAGATCTGCCTTACCTTGCCATTTGAAAGTTGGCGGCTGCCAAGCATCCTGTTCTTGGGGTACTTCTTGACTGCTCCACTGCAAGTACATAAAAAGAAAAGAAAATATTATCTCAAATCAACCTTGTAAAGATCACCAAAATACTAACTACTAGCAAGAAAAGCAACACAACGTGGAGAATGCATAAGAATGCCATTTCAAAGAGACCAGCATTTCGCCATGAGCCAACCTGAAGAAGTCCCAAGGGGACTGGAGCTCCTGGGGGAGCTGCATGAGGCCGTCCTTGGCGTAGATGCTGCGGTAGACGGGCCCGGCCGACGGCTTGCCGCCGGCGGCCGGAGTTGCCTCCCCAACCTTCACGGTATACACTGCCTCCTCCATCGATCCTTCTCTCTGCAATTCTGGGATTGGAGATGCTTCTGTCCTTCGGCTTGCAGAGAGCTTGGGATCTGGAGAGCTTGGGATTGAGATGGCAGTTATGGTGGTGTGCAGGTTGGTAGGCAATTTAAAGCTTGTGTTACTTTGCTGGTGCAGCTGGCTATGGAGTACTACTAGCTGTTTCCTTCATATGGGCGAGCATGAGCTGAGTGTTAAACTGATATTACGTAAAATTTGAAGGGGCAAATTGTAATTTCCTGATTGCTCTTGCTAATAGAGCATGAATTTTAGCTTTCAACTTTTTTTTTGGGCGAGTTAGGTTTCTGGTGTAATCACAGGTTCATGCATATGTGTACATTTATTTAAGTAGGTATTTTCGATGGAAATTGTGCGTAGTATTCCCAGTGGCGGGAGCACGATGAGAATATCAGTACGAACAAATATCCTAGGTGCAAATGAAATGAGCGATCTCACCGCACTACTGGAGAAATGACCTTCCATACCGGTACATCAGTCCCGATTCATCATAAACCGAGACTGGGTAGCAATAGTCCCGGTTCGTGGCTACAAGGCTAAAAGCACGATTAGTACTGGTTCGTATATGGCTTTGGCAAGCGGGTACATGCTAGCTGGCACAGGCACATATTAGTCTCGATTCGTGTTACGAACCGGTATTAAAGGTAGGCCTTTAGCCCCGGTTAGTAACATGAACCGGGACTAAAGGCTCATTCCAACATACTTCAAAAGGAATACATATCCTAGTCTATTAAATACGTGTGGGTGGGTGGGTTGGTTAGAAGAGTAAGTGGAGAGTCACGTAGTGGCATGAGGTTCTAGGTTCGAGTCTTGGGTTCGCCTTATTTTTTAGATATTTTCTACGCTTTAATACCGGTTAAGGGAACCGGGGCTAAAGGTATGTGACCTTTAGTCCTGGATGGCCTGTCCCAGTTCGGAAACCGGGGCTAAAGCCCGTTCCCAACCAGAACTAAAGACGGCCAGTTACAACGTTCAAACTCCCTATGGTATTAACAGTAGTAGGTTCCAGTGAGATTTTCTCCTCTGCTCGCCACCTAGCAAAAGAGGATGGAGATGTTTTTTTCCATTGAGGTCATAGGAGTCCTATGCTTGTAGTCTTATTTTTTTTGGGACCTTCGTGTAATTTTGAGTTGTATTGGATGCAAATATTAATATACTTCCCCTTATAAAAAAAAAGTTCCAACCAATATTTCAAAGATTTAAGTTGACAGATGGGCCAGGATTGACATGTACCCAGATGATCGGAACTCGGAAGCCTTGATGGTTGAGGATAAACGGCAACAATTGAAAGCATTAGAGCATCTTCGGCAGACACTTCAAAATTCTTTTTATAATATTATTCGCTACACTCTATTTATCCTCTAAATTTTTTTTACACTTTACACTACACTTTAAAATATTTTCTTCCTCTAATAGACTCTATATTAACAAGTCAAATGAATATTATGCAGCTCCAGCTGAAAATGCTTTTATGCCTTTTCATGAGGTTGCAGCAGAAAATGCAGGTCGATCGGTCTGCCTCAACCACTTTGGCCAGCATTTACGCGTGCATGTTTTGAAACCGCCATTTCGATCCACTGCAAGAAATGTTGCTCGATCGATGCTGGACAGGTCATATGGAAAAACATGATTTTTTTTTTGTTTTTGTTCAAGGCAAGAAAATTCGTATTTTGTTTTTGTCCAGGAGTTGATAGCATCATTCCATATGGCGCTCTCAAATGAGTGTGTGTCATCACAAGAAACCATGAATACGTACTTGGCATATGCATGATTGACCTTTGACCAATGAATTTGCACATGCCTGATGAATATAAGTAGAATTCTTTATGCGTGTAAACTAGCTAGGACTAATTCAATCTCAAGCACTATTTGCAATTAATGATAATAAATTTCACTAGAAGCGCAGTGCGGTTCCGTAGAAATATATTGCATATGTTCATGTACCCCTGCCCTAGAATTGGACCTGGGTTGAAGCTCTCAGACATCTCGTAGCAATGTCACGATCTGGTATTAACAACAAACGGTATATATTGAATAGAAAAAAACTATGCTACAACATTGTCTCCTATTCTTTACCGCGGTGCCTAGGTTGGTTGATCCGAGCCCTCAACTCTTCATCCTTCAGTGACAAGGGAGTGATGTCACTGCATGACTCTTAAGGGTATTCACACTAGGTAAACCGTAAAGGCGGGACTCAAAGCATCCACACCAGAAACTCTATCTCTATTTTCTCTCTCTTCTACTCTATTTTCTCTCTCCATTACTCTAAAATTCCTTCACACTTTACACTACACCCTAAAAGATTCCTTCCCTCTACCAGAAACTCTATCTCTAAAACTCTATTTCTATACCCATATATGGTTTTCTGCTACGGATGCTCTCAGGGTCGGCTTCTAATAATAGTCTGAGATAGTATTACTACCTCTAATCTCGAGCCCACTAGACCGAGTAGTCGTAGGCATAATTTAATACTTAATATAATTTATCCACCTCAGCTTTTTACTTAGAGCATCTCCAATGGTGCCATTTCAGCTAGCTATAAGGGTACCAACTCAGTATTTTGCTTAGGTGGAAGAGAGAAAAGGAGAAGAGAGATATAGACTGACTACTAACTTACAGCCATGTTATAACTGATTTCAAGACACTTATTATCTATTACATGTGGGGCAGTATTTAATATTATAGACAATGTTATAGCTAATCCATTGGAGAGGTTGTCTACATGCTATCTATAGATGACATGGTCATTTCTTATATCTAGTGCCATTGGAGATGCTCTTATATGGATGAGGAAAGGAGATGAGAGAGATAGAGGCTGTCTCTTAGCTAAGAGCCAGGCTATAGTGGATTACAAGGTGGATGCACACTATTACATGTGGTCCAAATTAATGTTAGAGACAATGTTATAGCTAGCACTATTAGAGAGGTTGGCTATTTGCTATCTATAGATGACATGGCACTTTCTTATAGCCAACACCATTGGAGATGCTCTAAGGGTTGGTTCTTTTCAGCTTATCTTATCCACTTATTTGACTTATCTCGTAACTTCGAGAATTTTCAGAGATAGCCTCAAGAGCTGGAGTGCCCTTTGTGTGACTTGTTTTAGAGAGATTTTAGACACGTTCACGTGATAAAAAAAGATTCAAAAATTAATAAAAAAAAGTGAGATAAGTCAAATAAGTCAAATAAGTCAGATTTATGTAACTTATTTGACTTATCTCACTTTTTTTTATTTTTTGAATTCGTTTTTTTATCTCGTAGACGTGTCTAAAAGCTCTCTAAAATAAGTCACACAAAGGGCACCCGGCTCGCGAGGCTATCTCAGAAAATTCTCAAAATTACGATATAAGTCAAACAGTAGATAAGATAAGCTGAAAAGAAGCCGCCCTAAGTTTAGAGGTAGCCTCTAGCTTAAAGACAATTCTTAGAGCATGAATAATAGTTAGAGGCATCTCGTAGCAATATCACGACCTCGTATCAAGAACAAATGGTATTGAATAGGGGAAAAAATATGCTACTCCCTTCATTTATTTATATAAGACACATTTTGAATTAGCACATAGATTAAAGAAGTTGTGAAATCAAGAGAAGACCAAGAGAAAATGGCCATGCTACCCATATTATAATACCTTGAAAATATGAAAGATGAAAGAGAACATCATAGAAGTGTTTAAAAATGCACAAGAGATAATTATGTAATAAATAAGGATAGACAGGGAAGAACATCAATAAATTTGCATGCACGACTTATATTTCAAAATAAGACTATTCGAACTATATGCCTTATATTAAAAATGAGAGGGAGTCCAACATTGGCAATTGATATTCTTTACCATGGTGCCTACTTTGGTTGATCCGAGTCCTCAGTTCTTTATTCAATGACGAGGGAGTAATGTCACTGCATGACACTTGAGGACGTGAATATGTACTCCTCTCTTTATTTTTATAAGACGTATTTTGATTTGATCTTATAAACTTTGACCAATAATTAATTAAATTATATGCATCTTTAGTTTACAAAAAGAATATTAATATATTTATATTTTAAATTGCTTTTGATACAATATTATTTTATATAAGTTGATAATATATAATAAAAAAAATTTAATAATTAAAATATCCTTCAAAAACTTTTTCAAATCAAAATATGTCTTATATAAAAAACCGGAGAGAGTACTTTGTATAGTTCAAGTTACCGACAATTATGAAGGGGTTAATTAGATCATGCTATCTATGTAATGAATTTCATCAATCAAAAGGTGCAAAAATGGTCGGGTGCCATTATAAAATTCGAAACCTCAGGAATTAATCTATACGATTGACCCAAGGGATCCCAACTCTATCTTAGCTTACGAACTAAACAACATTTGAGAACTCTCACCATATTTACCACGAATTTTATGGGGGCTGGCCTCGTACTTGCCTTAGTTTGATCTTTCAAGGGGCCTTCCCTGTTTGATATGGCTTAAAATCAGCTTAAAACTACAGCATGAAATTTATCATATTTTACAAGCTAAACACTTCACAGTCATTTTTAAGGCTTTTAGTGGTTCTTTTCAAAACTCTCAAAACTAATTTTTAATAATTTTTTGGTCTCTTCGAACCTCTTTTCGAGAGCACTCAACTTTTCATATTATAATATACCACATCCTTTTCAACTCTAAAGAACATTTACTTTTAATAGTATTTCTCGAAAATAGTCTATTTACGAGAGTTCAAACTTTATAACTGAAACAGACCGATTTGGTACTTTTTTAATGATATAATTATCAGCCACTTTGCAGTGACATAACTCTAATTAATCTAAAAACTATCTTTTCTTTGTGTAATTGCGACAAATACGAGTGTTTTTTCTGCTTATCTTATTTTTTTTTTGTCTTCTTATTTACGTATAAGCTAAACTTTGAGAGTTTCTCGAGGTATTTTGAAAAGACCGATACGTCTTATTTGACTCATATGTAAAAACTCCGAGACATGATTTCGAAATAGAAAAAATAAACTACAAAGTTAAACCGTTTAACTTTTGATTTGAAAATAAGAAGATACTACCTCCGTTTCACAATGGTTGTAGTTCTATCATTCAAAATTTTTATCAAAATGGTTGTAGTTCTTACATTCCAATACAACTTTAGAGCCAATATGATATTTGTACTCTTCATCAATGCAGTCATCTATTTAAGCTAATCTGTTCAACTATCCTTCATTAAATGAGGGTAGACAAATCATTTTTTATGTCTTCTTATTTTATACGTATTTAGTTAAAACTATAACTATTATGAAACGGAGGTAGTACCGACGAAGAGAGCCCTCGTCTGATCAAGATAAACTTTGCTGGTTCTCGTGAACCACGTGTACACACGAGGGACAGGCATCAACAGTAAGAGGATTAAATGGCGTACGGTGCCCACACAATAATGCAAGCTATTACCCGTTCCGGCGTGCGTACAGCTAGCGTACGCACCCATTTGACTGGCCGGCGCTGCGCCGCACGTGAGAGGATTAAATTACGTGTCCCCGACTCCCCCGCACGTACGAACCATCCGTCACCTGGCTGCTTGCTGCTCCAATTAATATACTGTAATAGATATCCGGGGATACGTAAAAAACAAGTTTACGCTTCTTTGGTTCCGCATGCGCAAGCATGCACGTTATGCCATTTGGACGCACGAGCTCGATCTTAACGAGGATTAGGCGATCCCGTACGTGTTGACATGTTCTGGGCTGACGAATTGAACAGCTGACAGCGCCATGCATGTCTGAGCCCTGGTGTGTACGTGATACTAATTTTTTTAAGAATTATTGGGGGATCTAACGATTCAGTCCCACAGTCCACTGCTCCGGATTGGCTCATCACTACCGGTTCCAAAACCAGCATCTATACCGGTTTTAGAATCGGTAGAGGGTAGTCGGGAATGATACTCCAGAGTATCACTACCGGTTGTATGAATCGGTAGTGATAGTATTAGAAATGTTTAAAAAGATGTTGAGAATATATTAGGAGAAGCGAACCCAAGACCTTGTGACTCCAGCCTCATCCTTTTAGCCAACTCATCCACTGTCGCGTAGTGATATAGATAGAATATGCATTCTTTTAAACTTTTCAGAAATAAGGCATCACTACAGGTTCATGCCTCAAACCGGTAGTGATGGATAGGTATCACTACCGGTTTGTGGCTTAAACCGGTAGTGATAGTGCCCGAGGCATCACTACCTTTTCGTGGTTCAAACCGGTAGCGATGTTAGTGGCTCAAACCGGTAGTGATGCAACTATCACTACCGGTTCACGGATAATCGGTAGTGATATGCCGGTAGTGATACCTATTTCTCTAATAGTGCTCATAAATCATTAATGGTTAGTATCATGTTACTAGCCTATGCTCTTCTATGATGTAAGCTAATGGTTAGTTGTACTATAGTATAAAAAGAAAGTTTGATGTCATAGGACAATCAGGTCGGCCTATTATGTGTTGGTTATATATGTGACAACAGTGGCGTAGCCAGGATTTTAGGGTTGGTTGTGCCAACTTATAAAAAAGATGCAACTAAGCAACTTACATACCTAAATATAAATGTAGAATGCATCAAACACAATTACGCAAAATATAAAGATAATAATAAGCCTACATTTAAAGAGATGCAATATCTCCATTCCTCTTCATGTTACAAGAGGCCTATATTTAAAGTTTCAAACAAATAAATTAATAAGAGAAGTTAAACTACAATACTAGATGACAATACTAGTATACTACAATAGCACATTGTGGTGTGAATATGGGAATTAGACTTTAGACAATTAGTAGATGACAATTTAGTAGATGACCTAGGTATTTACTGTTTTAGACATTTAGTAGATGACAATTTAGTAGATTACCTAGGGATTTACATTTACTGTTTTAGACATTTAGTAGATGACTAGATGACAATAACCTAATCACCTAATGTCAATACTCCCTCCATGACAGACCTGGGCTTGAGGAGTGGGGTATTGGGCTGGGTTGGTCCAAGATTAGTTGGGCCATGGCCCAACCGTGCCAACTACTGGCTCCGTCCCTGTGTGACAAGAAAAATAGAGAGGACGTGTATATATCCGTAAGAACTTCACATGTATAAAATAGTAGGACAGTGAAATCTGTATAGCCTCGGCTAGTTTTCGAAAAGTTTTATAGAAATTTGGTAGAAGACCGTTCGATTGCTGATAGAATCCGGAAATTTTCTAGCTTCTAGACGAGGCCCTCATGTTGAGCATCGGTGCCGTTCTACCGGAAGCATGGAAAGAGGGTGGATCTCATTTTGGGCGGTTCGTTGATCTATATATAACTAGTAACAATCTTGCAGATTAAGGCTTTGTTTTGCTACTAAGTAATATATCTGAGGGAAGATTAGGCCACGTTATTTTGGGCTTATTTTTCCTAAATTTTGAGAGCATCCAGAGGCGGCCTCAAGAGTTGATCTAGATTCATGAACAAAGGGCCGAATATCTTGTTTGACTTGTTTTTCAGAGTTTTGAGATGTGCTTTCGAGATAAGAAAAAATAGTCCCAAAAACCAAAACGTTTGGATTTCGAAAACGAGATAAGCAGATAAACAGATAACCCCTAAGGAACAGAAGCCTAGCACCACAAAGATTTTTATGTTATTTTACTTATTAGAGAAGATTGATAGAATCCTCACCCACCCTACTCGCTCTCCCTCTCCTCTCTTTTCTTGTACATGTGCACCTCTTCTCGACAAATCCCGATATCTCCTCTCGGAGGGGAAGCCAAGATCGGCTTCACGTCTTCCTGACCACCTCTCTCTTGCTGCATTGATGAGGACGGACGTCCGATCTTTCAATAGATATGGATAAATCGATTGGTGGAGAACTTGATGTAAACGATCCGGCTTCCCAATCAGAATTGACCGAACCCAACAATCTCAATACCACGACTCTGTTCTTTATCAACCACATGCTAACACAGTTAACCTCGCCAAAAAAGGCTTATTCCTGCATGTGAATGAAGAACACAATCAAGAACTAAGAATAAGCAATCTAAAATTGTGAATTGTATTAAGCACACAAACTTAGGGTTCCACAAACCGATGATCGGCAAAATTGCGATGAAAGAATAATCTAAGTAAAATCCGAGTCTAACAATGACGGCTACTGAGTATATATAAGAGAGAGTTGAGGGCTAGGGTTGGCTCATAGGCCTAGTCAAGATACATGGGTCATGGGCCCTAAAAAGATGCAACGCAGCACCGGTAGGCCTAGCATTCTGGTCACAACTTGTTTTGTCCATTACGATTGACTCGGAAAGAATTCTTATATGGGAATGGATCCATTGGAAAGATTTCGTCGAGAGCTTCTTCGTAACGTACTTGAACGCCCCAAAAAGACTACGCATGTATCTATTATGCCCATTTGAAAATAGACTGTTTCGTGGTGGTCGAACCGGACTCCATCTCGAGAACGACTTAGACCATGGCTCGTTTCGGTAAAGAGTTACATCCTTACTGATTCAGCGCATGATTCCTAAACACTAGAACATATTAATTAACTCATCCTCTAAACTATCTTCATGTAAACTTAAGAACGAGCTCATCTGATAATGTAAACAGCATACACATGCCCTTGTAATTGGTGCTCGCACAAGTGGTATTGGTGATATGAATTTATTCATGAAAGTAATGTCATCGTCATGCAGTGTCTCAGTTTCATGACCCCATTTTCTCTGGCAACGCAAGCTCCTTATCCTGCTAACTCACGCCTCATCCACGACATAAAGGGTAGCTCACTGCTCGGATTCTGTCGGCAACTGCTCCACAACAACATCCTCCGGCCGTTTGTGCCACCTCGCGCCTCCGCCTAGGGTTCAAGGCCGCCTTCAAATTTGTTCGTGGCGATATGTGACCGCCAGGGTGAGCTTAATGTGAGCCAGTCCACATCATCGTCGTCGCTATGCTGGTGCAACATCCATTCCTTCCGTAGTTCCGTTCCCTCCTCATGTCGTGTGGGAATATTTTTTTTACATGGATTATGGGGATCCTGGGCAATCCTGATCTCCCCAAGCAAGCCCTAAGCAGGAAGCATGGCGATCGACTAGCTTAATTACCTACATACCGTCTGCGTGTATGTAGTATATATACTGCATGCATGCTTGCTGAGTTCGGGGTTACTAGGGCTGGTTCGATCGATGCAGCAATTTTAGGGTTTGTTTATCAGCATCGATATGTACTAAATTATAGTATTTTTACACCTAGCTGATATATGTCTAATTTGTGAATTGCACACACATGGTAAAAGTTGTTGCCTCCGTCACCGTAAAAAGGAACGACCATGAAATTATATAATTAACGCCATGAATAAATTAAAAATTTTATTGTTCTTCATGATTTGAGCAAATTAATAGTACTCCCACTAGTCACAAATAGTTGTCATTTTGGGCATCAACATGGTTAAAAACTGCACATTTAATTTAACCACCAATTACTATTAAATTTATTTTTAACACTCACTAAAATTATAATATTGTACAATTATTATTTGAAACAAATCTAATTATAATTAACATGTATTTTGTACAAATCCAAGGTTGTAAAGATCCCTCGAACCGAGTGTTCTTGGTGCTGAAATTATCTAATTATTTATTAAAACTGGAGTGTGATCGCTTTGAACGGTAGCTTCAAAAGGCCAAAACCGGTAATTAAAATCAGATTTGAGAATGTTCCACTTGTAACTTCGCAATTTCTGAGAAACACGCAAAAAAAGTTAAAGCGTTAAAAAAGATAAGCAAATAACCAATCAATAATAGGCTGTTAACCATAGTTAATTAACACATACTTTCTAGAAAATAAAAAAAACAAAATTCTTTTGTTGTAAGGAGGACGTGCTGCCTTACTACGGAATCGTAGGCCAATTCATTAGCTCCTATTTATGACACCCTATTTTTTAAACATAACAATTATAATATTTTTTTAAAACTCATAAAAATTATGTTTGTACTTTTCTGAATTTTTGACGGCCTTATAACATATATGTTGCTTTTTTGGATATGTAAAAACACCTTTAGAAGGTGAAGAAAACTAATTTTTCAACTTTAGGAGTGCTAAGTGAGAAAATAGTACAACTTTAAGAGGCTAAATTGTGCTTTCTCTATGTCTCTTGCACCACGTCACCTGATAGCTATGCTAAGAGAACCAGGTTAGCAGCCACATCAATACTTAACATGTGATCTACAGAGCTGGGGTTGAAGTGCAAGAAAAAACTTTAATGGGGCGACAACGTAATTTTCAACTTTCGGGAGCTAAGGCTGTCTCCAACGTGGGGAGCGAGGCTGATGCGAGAGGAGAGAGAGAAGCCAGGTTGGAGGAGAGAGGGGCACAAGCCCCGCGCGGGAGCGAAGCAGCGACGTCAGGTGTGTCGTCGCCCTCGCGCCGGCCCCACCACGCTCGCGTCGCGCTGGCGCCTCGCATTGGAAGAACTAGCAGCGAGCTAGCAGCGCAGCATGCAACATATGCATAGAATATATACATTGCATGTACTATTACTACTACTACTACTATTATTTGGAAGAGGGTTAAAAAGATAAAAAACCGCTAAAATTAAAAATGGTTTTGAGAGAATTAAAAACAATAGATTTAACTAAGAATAATAAACACATATAAATATTTATAACTCACTACTACCGTCTCTATACTGTCTCACCATTGGAGGAGTGGGAGCTAGTGGAGGTGCTAGTGAGGTGTGGGTCCCACACTAAGCACCTTTCTCCGACCTCCACCATTGGAAGGGTTGGGAGCCAGTGGAGGTGCTAACTGACGTAGCGTCTATGTGGCACCACTGCCATCTCCACTAGCTCTCCAACCATTGGAGATAGCTAAGGGTACAAACTTTGTGTTGTTTTATGGTACATTGAATTTCCCCTCAGGGGCGAGACCCAACTACCGGCACCTGCCAGTCATTCTCTATAGGTGGAAAGAAAAATCAGTCTCTTCCCGATCCCTTTCTCATCTTCTCCGCATGAAAACCGGAAAGCCTGCCCGATCCACGGTCATCCATGCCGATCCTTATATCATCTTCTTCTGATGGAAAGCCATCCTCTTCCTGATCCCTTTCATGGTTCCCAAATCGCGAATGGCAGCAAGCAAGGAAGGCGGCGGCTGGAATATGGAAGGTTCTTGCCTTTTTCTCGCTGTACGTGGCGATGGAAGACGATGATGCCGAGGCCGATTCTTCCTAGCTCTAATCTCGGAGCCGATTAGTGCGGCGCCATGGCAGCGGCTAGTTACATCATCGTTCTGCTTGAATTTGTGTTAGATAGGAGTAATTTTTTTCGACTAGGTGGATGCGAAACAATGGAGCTAGGAGAGGTCTGCGGCATCGTCAATTCCATAGTCCCGACAAACTCGGCAGCGGCGTCTTGCTTGTTCCTGATGGCGGCGTTAATGGAGCTCAAAGAGCTATGTGGTGTCGTCAATTCCGCAAGAGCTCAGCAGCGGCGTCAATGGCGGCATCCTCTCGGTTCCTGATGACGGCGGGCGGACTGCGTGCTAATGACTCGTGTGCCTAATGCAACAAGCCAATGACGCTGTTGTGATGCAATGAGCCAATGATGCTGATGCTGCTGCGCGCCTCCAATGCTCGCCTAGTCGCCTACCGCTTCTCGCCTGCCTCCGCCGCCTTCTCTGCTACCGCCGTCGCTCGCCCACCTCGGCCGCTCGCCCTCCGCTGCCGCAGCAAGGCCATGAGGGGAAGCACGGATGCGCTAGCGAGAGGATTGGCAGGCACGGGTGCGGGGATGGATCCATGGAGGAAGGAGGAGGAAGCAGTAGGGGATTGGGGATCGGTGGAGGAGGAGGATTTCTTGTTTCTCTCTGTCTCTTCCCCCTCCCCTCTATTCTCTTATTGAGATATTTTGTCCTGCTATATAAGTGATTTGGAAAAAAAAAAAACTGGTCACATAAAACTACCACTCACAAGTAGGAGAAAAAAACTCCGCTTGTATCTTGGGCCCAAGAAATTACAAGGGTAATTATTTACGGGTGTAAAAAAAGTATAAACTTCCAAACAGGACCTAAGGGTCACATTGTATATTACTTATCTAAAAAATTCAAAAAATATCGTAACTAAAGATTCAAAACTTCAACTTTCACATACGTCAAATGACACAATTAATTGTGACCCGGGTGAGGGAGTAGTTCTCTTCGAAAAAGATTAACGAAGATGAGGTCTCCTGTTTGGCATGCTACCGTTCGATCCTAGCTAGCTAAGCACAGCCGATTAGTCAATGATTAAAAGAAAGCTATAATGGCACATCGATCAGTAGAGTAGGAATAGGCGCCAAAAAGCTTTTTACTGCATGGAAGTACGAACGTACGGAAGACAAACATTGGCTTGCTAATTAATCCTACAATTGACCTGAGGTCGTCGATCACGTTCAGGTTCAGCTAGCAAGCAAAAGAGGCGCCATTTTATGCAGCCGTGAGTGCATTCACACATGTATGCATGGCTAGCTTTCTCGCTGTCAAGCAAACATGCATATACGCATGCTGCAGCTGGTCCACTTTGAGGACGTTCGTGATGCGATGCGACGGCTCGACGCTTCGACCCATCCGTTCGTCCATGTTCCATCGTACCATGAAAGCAAGGTTTTAATCTCTCTGTATCAACAGTACGAGTCTTAAAAACTAATGATAATACCCAGTAAAATAAAGAGAAAGTATCAATACCAATGCTGAATTAACTAATAAAGTAAATCGGAGTGTGATGAAGCCACTTATTACAATAATTCATAATAACAAGTGCTAACCAATGCAAATAGAAAGCAAATAAAAATGCAAATAGAAAGCAAATAAAGGTAGTGTTCCATCATGACCACAAGCACACACTGAACGGGAAGCAATTAGTTATTCAGGACACCCTTCGAAAAATCAGCAACGTACTTCTGCTTGTAATCGTACTCCTGATTTGCTCATGGAATCCAGCTAGCGGAGAGCCCCGACGGAGGCATAGCGGCTCTGGTGTTTCTAGACGAGTAGCGGCGACGGTCCACAGGTGGTGCTAGGGCCAACAGCGCCATCGCTAGTGAAGGCTGGTTGGAGATGGGCACAGGACACACCGTCAGCGCTCACGACGGCACAGTCGTGGTGGAGAGCGGCGTGGCACGGTTGCGCTCGGGTGGCATGGAGCAGCAAGCGTGGCAGCCCATAATCACCAGTATATATAGGCGAGGGTGTTGAGGTTGGAGAAGGGCTCGGATCGGACTAAACATGGCAGAGGAGGGGTTGGCTTGGGCTGGGCCAAGCTACGGCCTAGGGTTTTGAAGTTTGAAAACTAATTTGCTTTTGAATTAGAAATCTTAGGATGTCACAGAGATCTAGGGATGATCTAGAACGAAAGTAAAGAGAAAAAATCACAGTCATGCATCCAAGCCTAGCTCGAGCTCGCATGCAGGCTTGTTTCGAACACAGTGATAAGTAACATAGTAATGAAAAAAAACACAAGCATTGAGAAGGAAAGCATGCATAAAATAGAGAATTAAAAACATAGAAATTTAGGAAAAAATATATAAACATAATGCATCCAAGCCTAGATCATAGGGATAAATCCTTATATGCCACTGCAAAGCCCCCAATCCCTCTTGTGCCACCACATTCGTACTCTAATGTTATGTACCATCAATACCTTTTGTATCATTATTGACCGGTCAAACCGTCACGGAGTTGCAAATTAGAAAATAAGATAAATTCCTCAAAAATAGAAAATTCGTAAAATTATGAGAAAGTTTTCTCTGGTTATAAAAATTATGTGTACTAAAATGTGCCAATGAATTTTATATTAAATTAATGATACCTAGTGTCACAGAATTAAATTTTATATTAGAATTTTGTATTAAAAAACATAAAAGTTTATCTGCAAGTACAACATGATTTTATATAAATTTAAAAATTTGAGTCACTTGAATTGAAGTTAAAACGCAGGAGATACAATTTTTTAAAATTTTAAAATACAAGGGTATCTTAGATGTTATGGTCAGCTTTCGAGCGGTCTACCCTAACGGAGCTAACGGTGATATATAGCATATAAGGTATTAAGTTGATAATGTGATGACATATAAGATTAGAGTGTGAATATGGTGGCACGAGAACTGGGGACTCTCCATAGGCATCCCAGGATTTATCCCTAGATCACACGCATGCACAAGCACGTTATGCCATTTGGACGCGAGCTCGATCTTCGAGTAGTTGGATTGAGAAGCTGACAGCGCCATGCAAGGCATTAATTTAATGTTAATTAGTGGTTATTATTACTTAGTACGTGCAGGTTAGTACTGGCCTGGGACGACCATGCATGGTGTAAAAAATAATTAAAAAAGGGTACGTATATACCCTGTTGTTTATATATGCGACAAGAAAAATAAGGGCTGCCGGGGGGTACATGTATATATCCTGCTGTAAGAACTCCATAAAATAGTAGGACAGTGAAATCTATATAGCCTCGGCTAGTTTGTTTTAGAAAAAAAATTATAGAAATTTGGTAGAAGACCGTTGGATTCCTGTTATAGAAACCACGAAATTTTCTAGCTTCTAGATGAGGCCGTTTTACCGGAAGCATGGAAAGAGGGTGAGACCGTGAGCGAGCGAAGATTAGGCTTTCTTTGGCTGCTAATTGATTGAATATATCCCAAGGAAGATTAAAGTTTGGGTTTCAGAAAGAAGCTGCTGGTATTAGTATTAGTATTAGTATTTTTACACCCATCTGATATTAGTTTCTGGTTTATCTGCATCGACATATGATCTAATTTAGTATTAGTATTTTTACACCCAGCTGATATTAGTTTAATTTGCAAATTGCACACACGGTAAAAGTTAATGCCTCCGTCACCGTAAAAAGGAACGACCATGATAACTTAATTATATGATTAACGCCATATATATAAAAAATTAATATTTTCTTCGTGATTTGAGCCGATTAATACTTCCGCCAGCTACAAATAACTATCAATTTAGACATCAACTCGATCCCCAAAAACGCACCTTTAATTTGAACACTAATTACTGTTACATTTCATTTATAACACCCACCAATATTATAATATTATAGAAGTACTCTCCCAAACAAATCTAAACATGATTTTTATGTACTGCAATCTAAATAATCCAAAAAATATTCATAACTAAAGTGTCATGCACTTCAAAGTTTAAATGACATGCATATATAATTGTGAGAGGAGGGAGGTAATATATAGTTCTCTTCATAAAGAGAAAAGGAAAAATTGCATACATACCACTGAAAAGTGGGCATAATTGCATGGCCTATACAAAAAATGACACTGCATATACAAAAAATGCCACTGCAGTGGAGTGGCAGATTTTGTATAGGCCATACAATTTTACAACTTTTTAATGGCATGTATGCAATTGGCCTAGAAAACTAGAGAAAACGAAGATGAGGCCTCTGGCCTCCTGTTTGGCCTGCTAGCGTTCCTAGCCAACCACAGCCTATTAGTCAAAGATTAAGAAAAGCTACGTACAATGCCTAGCCTGTGTACGCGTTTACGGAAGATCGAAAAACATTGACTTCCTACTTAACCCTACAATTAACCTGAGGTCGTCCATCACGTTCAGCTAGCAAGCAAAAGGCGCCATTTCATGCAGCCGTGAGTGCATTCACATAAGCACACGATTTGCTTTTCTCGCTGTCACGCACGCATGCATATATGCAGCTGGTCCACTTTGACGTTCGTGATGCGATGCGACGGCTCGACCCATCCGTCCGTCCATGTTTCATCGTACCACTTGAAAGCATCACGTAGAGAGAGAAGGGATGATCTAAAAGGAAAGTAAAGAGAGAAAAAAAAGACATCACACTCATGCATCCAAGCCTAGCTGGCAGTCCTGTTTGGAGCTAGCACAGTGATATATAAGAAAGCGTAGCAATGACAAAAAAAACACAAGCATAGATTAGAAGGAATGGATGTATATAAAATAGAGGATTGGAAAGAAAACATATAGAAAGACATAGAAATTTATTTTTAAAAGGGGGTTGTGTTTGGAATAAAAGGATGCCTTGGAATTTAGGATCGCTGAACAGTAATTTTTCATTTGTAGGCTCAAATCCAAACAATGCATGGCGATTAAAAAGTGGTTTAGAATGATAAATGTTAAATGTTTTTAGGATTTTTTTGTTGGGACTGGCTAATCCTCAGCCGCTTGAAAAGTCAAAAAGTTTCAATCAGTTTTATGGACCGTATGCTTCTACGTTCCCACTTTCCTCTCCCTTATACATGCCTCCTCCCCAGCCCTATTTTCTCCCCTCTCCTTCCCATCCTTCCAAGCCCATCATGGCATGCCTACGTCACCACTACCAATGGTTTTCGGCACCATCGTCAGCAGCTCCCTTCACTACATGCATGCAGCTCTTCCCCAATTACCACAACCACCCCTTCTCCGACGCCTCATCTTCTTTCTCCTCTCCACTGTCTACCACCATTGTCTTCTGGTGAGGTGTCCCACCCAGCCCTCCTTCCTTGTCTTTGATGGATCCCACTTCATTGGATCCGCTTCCACCTCCCTCCGCCTCCTAATGACCTCCTCCCCTTCTTATATTGTTGGTTGACACTGCCCTTCGCCAATCCCGTACCAAAATGGCACCGTTGAGCGCTACCATGGCTCAACACCATGCCTCCTCCTCCCTCCATTCCAATGGGCACGGTGAACTCTGGGCACCCTAACCACGTGGCGTCGGGACAACGGTGCCGAGCAAAGCCAAATGCGAGTACTAATTTGCTGAAATCTTCAAGAAATTTTAGGCGACCGATGAATAGCAAAATTGTTTTTATTTTTGGTGAAATTAAACTATAATCACATCCATAGAAGGTTGGCTGGACCTTTTTCTGGTAAAAGTACAGGCTTTTGATAAAAAATTAAATATTAGGAATTTGATGACCCTGATATTTCATTCCAGACGACACTAGTTTCACATGAACTTCCTCCGTTTTATCTTTCATGTGGTTTATTTCCTCCAGAATTTATCCATGCCAACTAGGCTCTCAGTGCGCACTGGTTGAACGAGTACATACACGTGTGCACGTTTAGTGTGAAATCATATGACAGCACCATGTAAGGCCTGAGAAAAAAAACTCAAGTTGCTTGTGTGTGAGTGTCTGAGTAGCCAACCTGTCCATGCCAGGTGTGCACACTCCCCATCATCAATGCCCAAGAAATCAGGAGAGAACATCAAACGAACGCACGCAATTACTCTCTTCATGAGCGCCACAGCACAAAAAGAAACCCTAGAGATCTCAGAGACCATCAACTTTGATCGATCTAAAGTCCTCGAGCAATACGTCAACCTTTCGTGTGGAAAAGCAGAGATCACTGGACAGATCGATGATCATTCATGTGATCCTTCATCAAAGAGAGAGGAGAGAGAAAAAAGAGGAGAGAGAGAAGGAGAAGGAGAGGAGCTGCATGCACCTGGCTGACTTTTGCAATGGAAAGCACAGAGCACAGGAGGAGGAGCATATGAATGACCTAGAAGGGCTGGCTTATGATGTCATGTAGTATATAAGCACTCACATGCAGCCAGGGCACCTGTAAGGGGACAGGTAGGAAAGCAGCCAGCGCTGCTGCGCTGGTGTCTTAGAATAAAAGGGGAGCAAGAGAGGGAGAAGAGAAGCTTTCCGAGGTCAGTGCACGCATAGCGCCATGGCTGGCATCTGCCTGGCTAGATAGAGAGATCGATATCGCTCAACTTGCCAAGGAGCTAGCTAGGCCTAGCTCTAGCTAGTTAGTTAGCTAGCCCTAGGCTATATCTGAGGCGAGGGGGAGCTCGCCGGACATGGGGAGACCTCCTTGCTGCGACAATGGCGTCGGCGTCAAGAAGGGGCCGTGGACGCCGGAGGAGGACATCATCCTCGTCTCCTACATCCAGCAGCACGGCCCGGGGAACTGGCGGTCGGTGCCCGAGAACACCGGTTAGTTTGGTCGAGTAATCGCATGCATGCGCGCACTCTGGTCGATATGGTTGATCCATGCTTAATTTCGTGGTGTTTGAATGATGAGAAGTTTGTTTGGTTGTTTTTGGTTTGAATTGGATGTGTCTAGGGTTGATGAGGTGCAGCAAGAGCTGCAGGCTGCGGTGGACGAACTACCTCAGGCCAGGGATCAAGCGAGGGAACTTCACCCCTCACGAGGAAGGGATCATCATCCACCTCCAGGCATTGCTTGGCAACAAGTAATCACGCACCATATGTCTTCATCTTAATTAAGTTTATTGTCTTCATCATAACTGCCATACTTTTATAATGAACAGCCTATTTGAGCTTGCTTTGGTTTACTCCATTGACGTTGAACATAATTAGCTTAATTATCTCAAGTTCTTTAAATTATGTCTAGACTCACTGGCCTATAGTTTAAACTTTTTTTTTTGGGGTATTCCCTCAGTTCCATTTTCTCATAGGGAAATGGAATTACAGTCCTATAGTTTAGTCCCGGCTTGAGAGCTAGGTCAAGAAAACCCTAAATCTGTAGGGGAGCCATTTATAACCTTCAACAATCGAACTTCCCTTGTGCTTTTGCAATTTTGCATGCCTATATTTTTACTGGTGTCTGTTTGTCTTGTGTATGCAGATGGGCAGCAATAGCCTCGTACCTCCCTCAAAGAACAGACAATGACATCAAAAACTACTGGAACACGCACCTCAAGAAGAAGGTGAAGAGGCTGCAAGCACAGCCTGATCACTCCTTCCAGACCAGCACTGCCCCCAATGTAGCAGCCAGCCCAAACTTCTACAACCCTAGCAGCACACACCAGAGCCTTGAAGCCATGCCAGCCATGGCCTACCCCAGCACCACCACCACCACCACCTGCAACGCTGCAGCAAGCAATGAAGCTGCCACCGTCTCCAAGCTCTTCCAGACCTGGATGAAGCCATCGCCAACAGCAGCAACTAGTTACAAGGCCATGGCGGCCATGCAAGACCTCCAAGACGATCAAGAGGGTGCTGCGGTTTCCATCAACTGTAGGGATCACATTGTGGTCAATGGCGACAAGTCGTCGTCGGAGATAATGGCGCCGGTGATGGCCCGCGGCGAGGTGGACCATTCGAGCACCAGCAGCGCCACCACCACCTTCTCGCTGCTCGAGAACTGGCTGCTCGACGACATGCCGGGGCAGGCCATGGATGGGTTCATGGAGCTCTCTGCCGGCTGCTGTGCAGACCCCATCATGTTCTAATCATCGCCTATCTTGTCTATCTTTGGTTTCTTTTCACTGAGTATGCATGCATGCACACTTGTACTGTTTCTCTGATGGATCTTGTGTTTCCGGTAATAAGCCGTTGGTTTTCCTTGGGAACAAATATCCTGGAAATAATTGATCCAGTTAATTTGGTGATATTAATTATATATCATTACGGAAGGGTACAATAATTTAAGGGGTTTAATACGTACTAAGATACATACTATTTGAGTTGTTAGTTTGGTAATTGGCTCATATATATATACAGTGTTCTACTTTTATTAATCAGTGTTTAGTGGAATCCGTATTAGTTCTTTTTGCTTTGGAGTTTTCTATATGCATGGTTGATGTGTATGGTATTGACCTTCAGTTTTCAATAAATTCTCTCTCTTTATTTATAAATGCTCTAATGCAGAACGTACGTCCATCAATTAATTTCGTATGACATCAATGGAACAGTCTAGCTCAAATTTTGTTCATATGGTCACCACTGCACGATTGCTATGTGAAATGAATTTCTCTTTCACATAAATGTACAGAAGTTTTATATTGGAAGTCATGAAAAATGTTATATGTATACCAGTCATTTCCACTATTACAATTTAAGAAACCTATTCAATTTTAAATTTTAACTAGTATTCTCATTTGAGGATTTTTCAAGTTTTTATTTTGTGTTAGATAGATAGTGTACATAGCCTACAAGGAGGGTGGCGGCAAGCCAAAGTGGTGGCCGTGGCTAGATCAAAAGAATGAATCACGGTTTTCCCCAACTCAACAGGCTACTGTTTGCACCTGAGGGCAAAATGGCCATTTCATTCTTTAAAAAGGCCATTTCATGTTGGTAATAATAGCTAAAAATAAGATAATTGCAATTAAAAGGCATAAATGCATGACATTATAGACATAAGGCAGCTTTTGGAGTGGCAAACAAAGAATTACATCCTTTAATTGGAGTGGCAAATTGGGAATAACCAACTTTTGGGGTGGCAAATAGAGGATTTCTATTTTTTGTTTAAACACGTGCCTCGCACATTATAATTAGAAGAAATCGACACATTATAATTAATAGAAGTCAGCATATTTGGATTGATGATTACATACACCAATTCATTTCCTTTATTGAACCTATGATTGTGGTGTGGGCATAGATCACCTTCTTGCTACAGCATAAAAAGGAGGGAAAATTTTATGTGACCGGCCTACAGCTTTATACCAATAACCCTCCTCTTTATGAACTTGATCATAATCTTCTCTCCAATCTTGTCTACCTACTGTAGAACATTCAAGAACTTAATTTTACTAATCCAGTTGTGCTATAAAACTTAGCAACAATCAAAACTATATTAATCTCAATGTACTTTGAGTCAGAAAATTTCTTAAACATAGAAACATCAAACATTTGATCCGAGTGGAACATACAAGTGGGAAATACTAGCATAATAGTTCATCTCTATGCTCTTGTCATGCTCCAATTGGTACTTCTCATCAATTTCACTTAGAAAATCCTTGCAACTGAATGCCTCACACTTCACAGTCAACATAGTTAACCACACTGCAAACCCCCACTGAATTACACATTTGGACTGGACCGTATAAACATAATCCTCACTTTTATTTTGAAAGTTCTTGACAAGTCCACCTTATCAATTAACACAATGAATGAGCTACATTTCTACAAATCTGTAGCAAACCCTAGACCTAACACAAATACCATGTGCCACCACAACAAATCAAATGCAACGCTTAACAATGCAATAGATCGAGAGTTACTACATACCCGACAGGCACCTATGAAGGATCCATTTGGCAAAGCTTTGCTTGTGAATAGGGTGAGACATCCATCTTCCTCGTGGTCGTCTCTGTCCTTGACTCTTTCTCCTTGGTTCCACTGCTCGTGTCATTGCCATCTTCCACTGCCGGTTCCAATTAGGGTAGGGGTTCGATTTGGGAGAGATCTGGAGAATCACCTTAGAGATGAGAGGAGAGGAAGAAAGAGATGGCGGTTCGATTTGGAAACGATTAGGAGCGGGGATCCATTTAGGGTTTCTATATTGTGGGCTCAACATTTAGTCATGTGACCAATAAGGGTAACTTAGGCATTTGCAGGTCTTTGCAACCTTGCAAACTAACGGTGTTGACATCCGTGGCATAGAAGGCAATATCCATCTAATTATGATGGCACATTAAGATACATGCAACTAATTTATGGAATGTATGGTATTAAGACGAAATCTAATTGCAAACAAGGTTTTTTTCCAAATATGGAAAGAAGATTTTTCATGCGAGATTTTTTTATAATCCTTTACTAGGTAACAAGGTACTCACCAAATCCAACAGTTTATCTAATAGGAGTAGGATTGAAATAGCTCCTCTCCCTCCTTCTGTCTCTCCACTATCTCACGGACTGGCAAATAGGTTAGAGATAGACAGGGAGGGAGTGGCCAGGTGGAACAGTGGTGTGACTTAGAGAGCATAACGGCTAGTGGGCGACCGATTGGTGAGAGAGAAGAGAGATAGAAGTGTCCAACAAGTGAGTGAGAGAGAGAGGGGGGGAAGAGGTAAAGGAGAGAGAAGAGGAGGTGAGAGGCGGTGTTCTAGTGGTTGTGGCTGGTGGCTAGCTGTTGGTGACATAGAGAGAGAGAGTGTGTGTGAGAGCAAAGAGAAAAAAAATGAAATAATCTTTATAACTTGTAACTCTTGGGATGAAGAGATGGTGCTAGACGATACTATAGGATGAATAGCTCATATTCAAGTTACTTCAAGGCACCTTGGCATCATGAGATAAGATGGAACAACAAAACTTTGGATTGTCGACCTTTCTTGATGATGAAGCTCACACTTATCTACTATATTATCCAGTGCCGCAATATACGACTAGAGATGGCAACAGGGCCATTCCCTAACCCTTGTTTGTCCTCCGTAACCTGCAAATTACCCATTCCCAGTTCCCGTCCTTGGTCTCGGCCTCTCGGGGATGGATGGTTCTCATCCACATCCTTGTTTAGGTGATGGGAAGTCGACAGGTTCCCATCCCCGATAGATGTCGTCTAGACCTTTGGCAATGCTTGGAGTGATGGACCACAATCGTTGCAGATCTAGAGGCTACTGCAGATCCCACCACCACAGCTAAAGCTCCCCTCACCGCCACCCTGCAGATCCCCTTGTCATCACGGCCACTAAAGCTACCCCTCAATGCGTGCCGTTGCCAACTAGTGGTGATCTGGAGACTAAGAGCATGGCTAGTAATATAGCCCACTGCTGGCTATATGTGGTTGCCATGTCATGTACAGCCATCTAAAAGCCCACCCATATAATAAGTTAGCTGTAGAAACAATCTACACATTAATAAATGGCCCACCCATCCATCCTCTCATCTTCTTTGGAATTTGTGTTATAGCCAGCTTAGAGCTGGCTACTGAACAAGAGCCCGCTTCTTTTCTCTCTTCTCTTCTCTTTCTTCCAACAAAGCAAAAATATGACGTGGCAACTCTTATAGCCCGCTTACATCACCTTATTATACTTGCTCTAACGGGGTGGAGAGTAGGGAGGAGAGGAGGCTAGCGGGGTAGGGAACAGGGCACCTTGTGTGAGGGAGGGAGGAGAAAAGGCGGGAGGCCAACCATAGGGTCGCCGGTACAGTGGAGTGGCCACTGAGTAAGGACTAGGGAGGTGCCGAGGCGATGCACTGGGTGAAGATGTAGGGTATGGCCAGCAGGGGCTTAGGAGTGGAAGAGGGTTAGGGTCAAGGTTAGGTGTCGAAATTCAGGTCTCATCTAGGTCTCCATGGGGGCATAATTTTCCCATTTCCAGCAGGGTATACAAAACCCCCATCCCGTGATGGGGGAATTGGGATGAATTCCTGTCAGGGAACCAAGAACATGGGATGGGGAAATTCCTGTCGGGGAACCAAGAATATTCGAGTCTCCATTCCCGTCTTTGCATCATTCTCACTTCTCAGCCAGTCGCCTCGCCTTGATCCCACCTCGTTTAGCCAAACTGAACGACAGAATGGCGCCTCTACTGGATCAGTCCTTACCAAGCAGCCGTAACCTCAAGGGGTTTACGTAGAGGATTTCAATCTCTACGGCTACATGAACATTCCAACAAGCAACCTTTTGAGATGGGACAGTCGGATGCAAAAGGTAGCCAGCTTCTGCAGTCCATTGATGCGAATGGCATAGAGATTTCTTAACAACACAGAGTACCTCAATCGAGTTTAGTGTGAATAATTGTCTGAAACGAAGCTTACCAGATATGCCATTCCTGTGGTGCGCATAATGTAATCTTAGCAGCACAACAACAATATTACACGAGTCCGCTTTTTTACGAGCCTTCTGTAGGCGAAGTATGAAAGATTGAACACACAGGTCATGCCACTATAACCGCTGAAAAAAGGGGACTTGTCATGGCCCTCCTCCTTGCTGTAATGTTATTGTTGCGAAGTGTCTGCGCCTTTCCTCTGCCATTGCTGCCTATCAGATTGCCCATGTGGTGGTTGTCTTCTCGAAGCATGAGCTCGGTTTCTCCTTCGATGGCCCGAATTGTTGAGCTTACGGGTGCGGGTGTTGTTCGTCAGGCTGTGTGGCTTCGTTTCTGATGTTGAAGTTGTGGTGTCTTCACTGGAATCGATGTTGTCTCCAGCAGCTGTAGTTGGCGCGATGGGAGGAAGAGAGACATACATTCCAGGTTGTATGGCGAGGTCTTTCTTTGGTTCAATCAGACCATCTCGTTCTTGCTGCTGGTTAAACAGTGCTGTAAACTTTTCTCTCCTGCTGTTCTCTGACTCAGAATGGAGCACTTCTTTTTCATCTTCCCCCAGATCAATTGCTAGAGATGCCTACATGTGACATGGGACCAAATCAACCACCAATAATTACTAACTAGAAGATAATTATGAAGCAAGGATGACAAATATGATGAAGCATAACAGGTTTGGTCTCCAAATATCATGACCAGGAGTTAAAAAAATAATAATGATCAATACTTCATAAGTTATATAAAGTCCACCTAGACTGAAAGTGCCTGAAAATGTTGAAATGATAACTTGTACTTGAGTCATCTATGAGACATACCAGTTGAGAAGTATTTGTGCCCAATAGATCATGAACATGCTCAATATCCTTCTCATCAAACACTTTGCGGCAAACTGGACAAAATCCTTTGTGCTGATTTACATTATAAAGGTTGTCTGAACTGGACAAATCCAGAAGCATCAATAACTAGTAGCAACAATCAAGACTAACAATGATAAACATATGTAACAAATGTTAACTACAGGTATGGACAAATTTACATTATCATTTAATACTGTCATCAAAAAATAAATAGCTCAGAAGTAAAGCACTTATCGGAAGTGTAAATGCATTTTTGCCGTTTTAAGATAATAACTTTGTCAAAGAAACAATGTTGAGTTTGAATCATATATTCATATGTGAAGATTCATATTTTCCAGGTGCAAAAATGTCTGATGCTGAAAATGACTTGTGACACGTCATGTGTTTGGATGGAATAGAGGTATTAGGATGATATCATCAATTGAAAAAACATAAAGGTAGCATATATTTCAAATATGGCATGCTAATCTGGTAGTTGCCAACATGTATATCCATTAAGATAGTAAAATTGGGTGCTGCATGATTAACTAAAGAATTTAGTTAAATGCAAGGTTTTTGTTTGGTTACTCCACATGGATAGATTGAAGACTAGAAACCTCCTCAAAAGGAAGCAATTTCGAGCAAATGAAGCAGGCGCTCTGCCATTTCGATTAAACAGGGGAATGTTTAGTTACAAATGGGCAGGAAAGAGGGGGAGAGAAAAGGGGGGAGAGGGGGGTGGGGGTGGAGAGGTGGGTGGGTTGAGGAGATGCGGCGATGCAGCGGCTAGGGGTCAGGGTCCAGCCCCGCGGGGGTTAGCTGTCCCCAAGCCTTGGCATCGTTGCGGATAGCTCCGCAAATTTGATCAGGTTGCAGACTGTCCAGCTGGAATAGGCGCCGGTTACGCTCCTTTCAGATGTTCCACGCCATGTAGATGATCAACCCACTGAGTTCCCTACGCTGGGACTTGGGGAGAGGCGACAGGGAGTGTAGCCACCAGACAAAGAGATCCTCCTCCTGCCAAGGAGGAGTAGAGAGTGGGCGGAGTGTCTCCTGCCAAACTCTCCTAGAGAAGGGGCAGTCGATCAGGAGGTGTTGCTGGGTTTCTTGGTGATATCTGCACAGGAGGCATTGAGGTTCATGAGGCTAGCCCTTGGCTTGAAGAACCTCCGCTGTGTTGATCCTTCATAGGGCTACCGTCCAGATGAAGAACTTGCATTTGTTTTCGGTTTGCGCTGTCGAGATGGCCTTGGCGGGGGCAAAGGCGGTCGAGCCTAGGAACTGGATCCGGTACGCCGACTTGGCCGAGTAGGAGCCTGAGCTGTGGGCGGACCAAGTGATGTCGTCGTCCTGTGTAGATGACAGGGTGATGTCTCGTAGAAGGTGCCAGAGGAGGAGGAATTCCCGTAGCTGAATTGGATTGTCGAGGTGGCTGATGGATTGTATCCAGTTGTTGTTGGCTAGCTGTTGGGCCACTATGCGGTTCTTTCTTGTGGCTATCCGAAAGAGGTTCGGTGCCAGTAGCGCGGGAGTGGAGCCATTCAGCCAGCGGTCTGACCAGAAGTGTGCTTTCATGCCATTCCCAATGGTTACGGAAGTGGCTGCCTGGAAGAGTGCCCAGTCCGACGAATTGCATGGTAGGGGCGCGTCGGCCCAGGGCCTGTCCATGGATTTCCAGCTGAGCCAGAGCCACCGAAGCCGCAAGGCTCTACTGGCGCGATGTAGGTCCGGGATGCCAAGACCCCTCAGGGCTTTTGGGAGGCAGACCGTGCTCCAGTTGACAAGGGAGCGACCTCCGGGCGTGGACTCTTCTCCCCCCCCACAGGAAGGAACGTCGAAGCTTTTCTATCTTCCTGATTGCCCACTTTGGAATGCAAAAGGAAGCAATTTCATGGGATCATCTGCTATAAATGTGTTTTATGTGATCAGAACATTGAAGAGACAGCCCGCCATCTATTTTTCTCCTGCTCCTGAGATGTTGGCACTATCGAGGTCTTAACTGGACTATTTTGGGGATTTCTAGCTATCAGAATTCTACGAGTAGTGAGACCCTTCGAAGCCTTGTTTTAGTGGCTCATCAATCCTACGGCAAGAACTCTTTCATGGAAGTCTTTACACTGGTTGCTTGGAATATTAGGAAACAGCGCAATAAACTTATTTTTGAGGGAGTAAATCCCTCTTTCCTTGACAGCGAGAGGGAATTTCTAGCTGAAATTCACCATACCACTCATAGAATGAATAGTCAGGC
Organism: Olyra latifolia; assembly: GCA_036346145.1. Classification (NCBI taxonomy): domain Eukaryota; kingdom Viridiplantae; phylum Streptophyta; class Magnoliopsida; order Poales; family Poaceae; genus Olyra; species Olyra latifolia. The sequence continues at coordinate 20,062,042 of CM070533.1, forward strand.
TAAAGATGAAATTCTATCTTGGATTAGCATTCTAGATGACCCTTGATCTGTATCCCAGGTTTTGTACTGATGTAAATATGTAACTGCTTTTTATTTATTATATATATTAACAGCAGGAGCCTCTCCTGCTGTGATTTCGAGTAAAAAAACCCTAAGAATTTAGTCACCTAGAATAGTTCACTTGACTGTGCTTCATTACAGTAGTACAAGTGAGTAATATAGTGCTACCAGAATTGATAGATCCTTTCTCAGCATGGAGCAGAACCTTGGGGAATTCACAAAAGGCAACATAGCCTTGACTTTTAATCAAGCAAAATGTGGATGAATAATATATATGGGTATGGCATGAACTTTCATCAACCTAACTGATCTCAGTAAGCAACAGTAACTAAAAATTGCATAAACAGTTCTAGGAAAAATGTTCATATAACATGATATTTCAGAAAGGGACAAACTTTTCATACCTCCAGTAGTTACTGCCGCACTACTCTTCTTCAAATTGGCATCACCATCATCATGTTGGAGCCATTCCCACCATCTCATAATGCAGTCACTTCATTACGCCATTACCCAAATAATAAGTCGCCACTGGAAAGAATAAATTACTTGCACATGTCTATATGCTGAAAAAAGCAAATCAACCTGTGAAAGCAGTGGTAGCATGACATCAACTTCATAAATGGCAAGGCAGAACCATCCTTATCCTCTAGGACTAAAGGATATAGACACAGTGGACAATCCCCTGCTGGATGATTCATATTTGAGAGGATCTCTCCAGCTTCCTGCATGTGACAAAAAGGAACTGTTATCTAGCCTCTTAGATAACAGCTGCTACCATGCATATGAATAAATTTATGTTAACAAAAATAACAAGTAAATCTGGAGGCAAGAGGGGAATTTGGAGGGGGGTAGTACGTTACGAAATTCGGTTTATACACACAACTCTGGTCATCTGGTATCATTTTTGACCTATTCGTCACTTAATAGTTACTACAGTCAAAACTAACTTCCAAGTCATCTAATAGGTTTCTCAAGCAGAAAACGTCATCTGATAATTTCCTACAGGCATCAAGCATCACGCTACATACTATTTCTTATTCCCTTCCCATATGAATAATGAGTAAGCAGGTAAACCGAGTCTAATGCCAGAGATGATAGCATCAGGGGCATTGTGAAAAAAATACATTCAGCTATCAATATTTACAACATGTAACAAGTATGAAAATGCTCTAGAACAATATGATAGGGAACAAGTTCTGTTAAAAACAAGGAATACCTCGCACAACGTCACGAGCATTGGATAGTTGGAAAGCTCTTTAGCCTTGTTATGGATGCTGGTAAGAAGATATGTTTGTCGATACTCATCAAGGCCCTTACTTTCCACCGCGTAAATATCAGGTGGTTCTTTTGGATACTGCAAGTCCAATGCCATAAAAATTGAAATGCAATAACACTCAGCAAAAAAAATAACCAGATATGAACCATTCTGATTTCTGAACAAGACGGATTTGCTAAGGAGACAAAGTTTCTAGGAGAACAGCAAGTAGCAGCATAAAAATGATGCCACAAGAGTAAAAACTAAAGCATGCTAGACATCTAACATGAACTTTGCAATTTGGAAGGTTCAACATTTGTTTGTGAAATTTAGACTAGGTAAAAACAAGTAACAGAAACATGGTAAGCAGTGTATTGCTGCATGTCCTTCAAATTACATCCATGTTGTTCTGAACTTATGACAGCACAAACATTAGAATATTGGTTCAATACGATGAGACCATATTATTGCTTGCAAGGCATTAAAATAACGATCCATTTCAGCAATGTGGCGCTGTTAGCATTATTCAAAACAACAGTATTAAAACCAGCTGGTCTATTTATGTATATAATAAAGAACTAACAGTAGTATGGATGGATGAAGCATGTTCTTGTCAGTGTACAAATTACAAAAGTAGCTGAAGGCTGAAAGCTAACATGGCATATTCTTGAACATGACTAGAACTCCAAGTAAGGACTTATGCCTGCATATATCATTTACGAGCAACAGTGGGATAGAACGCAACAAAGGTTACAAGATATACTAAGAAAACAAACAATTAGCTAGAACAAAGAAAAAAGTGCAAGTCAAACAGCTGATCAGTTGTTCCACAGTGATTCTCTAAGAAACACTGAAATAGAAGTACATAGAGTTTAGATAGGGGTGGATGGGAATCTAGAAAAAGAGTGGAGGTTTAAACCTGCGAAGATGCCTTAATTCCAAGAAAGAGTTCCACAAACTGAAAAGGACAAAGTGCTCATTAACAGATATATAAATCCACATATAGATCCTCTTAAAAGAAGCAACTATACGTTAGGGAAATATTGGTCACAGTACAATACAACTATTCTACATTGGATGCAACAACAAAGGATTGTATACAAACAATGAAACAATTTTAAAATTTAAAGTTTATAAAGGGCAGGAAAAGAATAATCTGTTCGCTGTGCCTACAATCACATATGTTGCAACTCAAGGCATGTCACAATTAATAGCACATAAAGCTCATAGAAAAGGCACGCCCGAGGGCTTTCAAACTAAAATGTTCAATCCCGTGCACGGTCATGTTGGCATTTACTGGCAGTCATTTCAGAGGATATGAATGGCCCAAAGCTTTCCTACATATTTAGGAGGAATGGGGACTTTGCTTACTCTTTGACTTGTGAAAATAGAGAAGAAAATATCTTAATCATTCAGAGCTTCCCCATCCCTTCTCAATTCTCATTGCCTCCTCTGCATCCCGACCTTCCTTCTGCCTTCACCACCACACTTCCTCACCTTCCACTCAACTCTCGCTCCTTTCTTATTTCCATACTTACCCTTATTTCTCCCATTCTTCCTCCTGATGTTCATCTCCTTTCTCAGCTTCCTTCATTGTAGCCCCTGTCCCCAAAAACACCCTGTCACCACAACCATACCCAGCGCCGAGGTGGTAGAAATGCAGATACACCCTTCTGGTTATGTATTCATTCCATACCATACATCACACTAAAATTGTTATTGACACCAATCAGGCTCAAACCAATTACCATTGGACAGAGTGGGGGGAATATTATTACATTTTTTTTGCTTGCAGTACTATCAGTATGAAGGGGGGAAATTATCATTGACCTCATACAAGAATGTCTTAGATTATGATATTATAACCATTTAAGATTATATGGTCAACTGAATGCAAGTCACTGCAGGTATCCATTAAAATTTAATGAGAGAAGCATGACTGGATATGCTATAACTACTAACAAAAAGGTTATCAGGATTATTTGACACACCATTACCTGCACAAATTAAAATGAAACTGTCCTAACAACTTTCTTAAATATACAACCCACAGCTTGGCACCTAAGTGCACATCCCAGTTTCCATCATGAAACGGCAGCATCAGGACAATTACAGGCAGCATACACACACTAGTAGCATTAGTTGTGGGCTGAAACCAATTACCATTGACAGAGTGGGGGGAATAATATTATAGCTTTGTGCTTGCAATATTGTCAGCTTGGACAGGAAATTTTTTTTTGGAATTCATACTATGATGTCTTGAGTCATGAAATTAACACCAGTTACATTCAAGGAAAAATTTACATGGTCAACTGAATGCAAGTCACTGCATGTATCCATTAAAATTTACTGAGAGAAGCATGATTGGCTATTATAACTACTAGTTGAGGGTCCGTGCTTCGCGCGTGGATTGGTGGAGGAAGAGGAGACGTGGATCGGTGGGACGCAGACGGGCGGGGGTCAACGCGCTCGCATGTGGATTGGTGGAGAGGAGGACGTGGATCAGGGTGTGGACAGCCGTTAGATTAAATTGAATGGTTCAGATTGCTTTGATGGGCCATCACTCATCACCACAACAGCCTTTTTAGAAGTAGAGACTAACAAAAAAGGCTTTCAGGAATCAGGATTAATCGACGGACATTTGCCCACACAAATTAAAATGAAAGTGTACTTAACAGCTTGCTTAAAAGTACAACTCACAACTCGCCACCTAAGTGCACATCCCAGTTTCCATCCTGAAACAGCAGCATTAGGCCAATTACAGGCAGCATAGGCACACAGTTTATCACAGGCAAACACCCTAACAATTGATCAGTACGGAGACAAGTACCACCTAGATTATCCACTACCTCTGCTAGTGAACACGAGGCCTCGATTACCCATATATTTCCTGCTCTTCTCTGAGCTAGGGTTCGGAAGGGGCACCCCGTCGCCGACGACTACTCCTATGCACAGGACTACAGGTGCGGGTCGATCGACCGCGCAAACCAAGCCCTCTCACGGCCCGCAAAACAGAGCGAAGCAATCGGGAGGGATCGGAAGCCATGGAGCGGTCTATGTGCGGAGGGGAAGGAAGGGGGGAAAGGGCGAGGCGAACCTGCTGCGAGGAGTCGTCGGCGGTGCGGGGGCGCACGTGGACGACGAGGTGGGGAGGGAAGTCGCGCACCACGCGGCAGTCGTCTCCGTACACCGCCGCCACCGCCTCCATCTCCAGCCGCACCTCCTCCTCCGCCTCCGCCGCCATTGCTTCCTTCGCCTTTGGTGTTGGCCGCCGTGGAGGGGCGTGATTTTTTTAACTTCTTTACTTTTCTTCTCTGAGATGCCGGTGGCGGAGCGAATTGGGCGTGGCGTGGGCGTGGCCGCGAAAGCCGTGTGGATTGAGTACTTATATACTTTGCCTTAAAAAAATAAAATTTAAGGATTTACAACTCTTAAGTATTGACAATTAAGAATTCGTGAGTGAAAATGCTTAAATATCAACCTTTACAGTGACAAATACTGAATTATTCCAAAAAAAAGATTAATGATAAAAATAAAAATCTTGAAGTTGTTAACGATTTTTGTAGTACCTAATGTCCAGTCAAATAGTTTTGCTTAGGTCTAAGACGTCCCCTTTTTCTCTTAGTCAAAAACCAAATTGAACCAAATGTTTCTTGAATTTCTAATTTTCAGCAATTAAACCCAACTAAATAGAACATACTTGCTTTACTTTGAACTGTGTCTCTCCCTAGGTTGAACGATACACGTTTGTTTAGATGCTAGTTTTGAAATACTTGAATTTTAAGAATAAATATTTATAAAATTTGATAACAAATGTTAATCGAAGTAGGTATACATTTGCTTTGTTGCCATGGTGAGCTACTTAACTAAGGGCATTTGCAACTGTAAATGTCACTGCTTGCTCATAAATAAAGCCAGACTTGAGCTGCTTAGTCACTTTTATTGCTCTGCTTGCTCATAAATAAAGCCAGACTTGAGCTGCTTAGTCACTTTTATTGCTCGCTCTATTTACTGTGCTCGGTAGTGATTAATATAAATTCCCAGATGCATTCTGCATAATTGTCTTTTACATCTTGCAGCTTCTGATGTTACTGATACTGCTGTGAAGATTAGGGAACATAGTTTCTTCCCTGATCTATTGCAGTGTAACTTAAGGAGTATCAGTACTGAACTATTTTAAGTTTCTTAGCGCAAATGTCTCTTGGATTGAACTCCAAATAATGGACAACTTTCTTTTCATCAAAAGCACCCAATAAGCAGCTCCTGTCCATTACAGGGATTGAAAGATTCGTGGTTTGTTATTATTGCTTGCTTCGAATGTTCGAAACATTTTCATGCTGCAGAAGCTTTCTTGTTCTGAACAGATGTTGCCTCTCCCAGATCTGAGTCGCTGAACTTGCCACTCTAAATGTTACCAAGGAAATCAAGAAATCGATTGAAATCTCGAAATCGATTCAAATCTCCTTGCTGGATTGCTACCATGTTTCTCTAATCTGCAGCATGCGGCTGACATTGATTTCCCAACTTTAAGGTCCAGTTTCCATTTTTTCAAATAAAATTTTGTTACTCCTTGCAACTGACAGCTTACAACATACTTCAGATCGATAAAGGATTACAATCCTCTACAACATGAAAGAGGTTTATGCCACCTCAGTTAACTAACAATTCAGATCAATAGCATTCATCTACACTATATTGTGAAATTGTACACGGCTACACACGTAGACACATTTTCTATTGTCAAAATGTACAAACATAACCTGAAATTAGCACCTGTTTCATGTATAGATGGCTTACCATTGCAGTCATCAAACATTTTTTACCACTAAACTTTGACATATCGAGGTCTACAGTAGAGGTCAACCAGATGACAGGAACTACTAATATGAAATTACAAAGGTTTAGTCCCTTCAGGGCCCTACTTCTCCCCTCAAGTACTTGCCCAGGAGGTAGTTCTTGGGTCGGTCACTCAGTGCTTCAAAAGATGTGCTACTGATTGAGTGATGATGAGAACAGAAATGGCTGTCAGTTTCTGATTGTGGAGGGTTTCACCGAGGTGTACGTACCTCCAATGGTAACATTGGAGATGTCGCGCTGGTGCTGGTCCCGCTTCTCAGTTGTTCAGATGCTGCTGACTTTAGCTCAAGCTGCTGTAGTTGATGGACGACATGAGACATCCTTGGCCGAACCGAGGGGACATGCTGGGTGCAGGAGTAGACAAGGTCGACAACTTTCTGGATGACCCCTACCTCTGGTAAGTCCTGAATGAGTGGATCTAGCAGCTCCAGATATCGGTGTGACTGGACTAGAGGCGTTGCCCATTCAAATATAGTCTGCCATCCAACAGATTCAATGGATTGTGCAGGTCGACGACCACTGATGATTTCCAGAAGCAGCACACCAAAGCTGTAGACATCGCTCTTTGTTGTCAGTTCATTCCTGTAGATGAACTCAGGAGCAAGGTACCCATAGGTTGCAGCCTTGACGGTCCTCTCATGCATTACTTCCCATGGCACAAACTTGGACAGGCCGACCCCCATCAGATGGGAACCAAATTCCTCATCCAGAAGAACGTTGCTTGCACGGATATCACGGTGCACTACCTGGGGCTTCACCTTGTCATGCAAAAATCTGGATTCAAATGAGCACCAGCAAGTTTATGGCAATTATTAGTAGTGAATTGAACATAAGGCCTAATGACAAGGGGAAATAGCAAAATATCTTGCATTAATGTTAAATTGCAACTTAAGCTCATCATGGTTCAGTGGGATGCAAAAACACTTGTGAAATTAATTTTGCTTAAAATTATATATGGCTGCAGCAATCCTTCTTTCTAGAAAAACTTTAGTTATAAATTCATGTGAGAGAACTTGCAGCGATAGAACAGTACAACATAGTTGGCTTCTGCAATTCATTCTCTATAACCTAAAAAGCTTAAGCATGCCAAGTTGTTTCTCATGCATACTAGTTCATAAATATTCACAGCTCAGTAGTGTCACTTAATAAAGAACTTGGAATCTACTATCTAATTTGAATTCCATGTAATATAATAGAAGGAACAAGCCATCCTAAAATGGTAATTTAACTGAGATTTTAACAGTACACATTATAAAGTAGAGTGGATCATGTGAGCATTATGTAAAATCTGCATCCACGTATATGCATGTATCAAGCAATACAGGAACCTGGAATAATGTTTCCATGCAAATTTCAGGCATCAAACTCCTCGATTCTATTTTAGTCTAATTGGGCTGGAAGCATAAGCACACCAAACAGAGACCAATATTTTGAAATAAATTGAAATAACAAAAATAGCTGAGCTAAGACTTAAGAAGTTAATTTTTTTTTTGACAAGGAAGCTAGATGCTTTCAATAATTATTATTTCAAAATCTCAGTATCAAATTATCTGAAAATACTCAGTAAGGGATATTGTCCCCCACTTGAATAGAAAAGAAACTCAAATTTATGCAAATGGCTAGAATGACTTACGCAATCCCCTGTGCAAGAGTTGTAGCAACTCTCATTCTCATAGTCCAATCAAGGCTCCGTCCTCCTCTGGGAATATGGTGCAGCCACACATCCAATGGTCCATTTGCAGCAAACTCATAAACAATAAAGCGATCACCATGATCATAACAACATCCTTTTACAGCCACTAAGTTAGGGTGATAAAGCTTTGCGACTCTCCCAATCTCAGAGTAGAAGTCTTTTTTTCTTTGTAGGCTGGATCTCTTTAATCTCTTGATTGCTACTCTAGATCCATCTGGCAAGATTCCGCTATAAGTTCCGCCTGTCTTTGCATTTCCAGGAAGTCGGTTTCCCTCACTGAAGTTCTTTGTGATTGATCTAAGTTCTTCACCGGTGAACACTTTCCATAGTGGTGGCATTAATGCAGTAGCTGAAGTACCAGAAGCTTCACGTGATTTTCTTCTTTTCTTGCTTCGCCTATAAACAAGTAGCCAGACCACAACAGCTAGAGTGGTTGAGAGAATCAAGCCGCTTACACAGATGAGGACTATGAAATATTCCCTGTGGCAGCGATCATGGTGGCATCTGTCTTCAAATATAAAATAGAGGCTGTCAGTGCAACTATATGTTGATACCATGAAAACAAAGTACTTAATAAATTATACATAACTTTCCTATGTTATTAAAAGAAGACTTACCATTATTGATCATGCAAATTAGTCCATGAGACTCATTGCACTTTTTTCCAGTAAGTCCAGCATGACTATTGGTCACCAGAGTGCATATATCATTGCTGGTAGCTAGACCAAGCTCGCCAGAAAAGACAGACTCATTCCAAATAGATGAATCATTTGACCATTTCCAATTAAAACCAATACTATTGTTGTAGCGGTGCCCTCCAACCCAGCAGCCTGAGGAAGCTCCACAGAGAGACTTCGTGAAATTTAGCTCTTGAATTGATGATAATGCAGCCAGATGGCCACTGTAGTTATTATGGCAGAGAGCCTCGGATCTATCCCAAGAAAGGGAGCTTGATATGTACATGAAACATTTATTCTGATCAGGACTGATTTGCCAACCATCAGGGCATGACGCTGCAGAAAATTGACAGCCGTTGGAGTAAATAACATATTGGGAAACACCAATGATATAGCATCTAGACACACATAAAGCGTCACATGAGGATGCATACAAGTGGGTAGTGGCATATCTTATTACAAGCTCATCTGCCCAAAAACCTTACCAACATCTTGATTCCCTACATGATATATGAAGGTTAAGTACATATTGCCATATTGGGTTCTATATGTCTGGCTGGCAACCGAAAAAGGTTTGTTCTTTCTCTTCTAGGTTCTTCATGGCGAGGCAAGCACGCATATTTCGGCAGGAACTCGCAACTGCAAGACATGGAGCCTGTTTCTTTGAGCGGTTGCGGTTGCGTTTAAACTGAAAATTTGTAACTCCTGGATAAGGATATCCAAGAGATTAAAAAATTATAGAAAAAATGGTTTTAAGAGCTTTGAGAAGATGAGAGCTTTGAGAAAAAATTGTAAGACCTACAAAAAATTGGCTACCAAATATCAAAGCGTTTGGCTTTGGCTTGTACGAAAATAACAAATTTCCAGCTTATAAATAAACGCAAACGCTGAAAAAAACAGGCTCATAGGTAGCACACTGCCAATCAAACACACCTTAATAAACAAGAAATTTATTTCGATTTGGCTATGCTGTGCTTCATATGATGTGCCGCCTGTGCGTCCTGTACCATGAGAAACAACCGTACACTCTTACAGACGGACCAATCACGCATAATTTTATCAAAAAGACAATCAAGAAATAGCGCTATATTCCTAGAGAAGCCGCTCTAGCCCTGAATTAGGGAAGAAAACAAGAAACGATGGATCTAGCTGTAGACGCAGAGCAGAAGAGGGAGGAAAGGAGGGAACTAACTGGTTTGAGCCAGAGCAGCATGGCTGAGCACGAAGGAGGCGAGGAAGACGGAGAGGCCGAGGGCAGGGGGCGCCATGGCCGCTGCCGCCGCCGCCGTCTCCTTCGGGAGGCGCAGGGGCGGCAGGCGGCAGCTCGTTGCGTTTACTCACTGAGAAGAAAGGAGACTGAGCGGCAGGTCAGGAGCGCGTGCTCGGCAAGTCGGCATTAATTTCTCACCGGGTCCCCTGCTTTCTCCTTGCTCCCCTGGCTGTCTCGCGAGTGTTAAAGGGGCTGTTTAGTTGCCGTATGAGCTGAGCCAGGCTGCTGTATGATTTCAGCCAGACTGGTGAGAGACAGGTTGAGGTGATGCAAGAAGATGTTGTTTGGTTGGTTGTATGAGATTGAACAGACTGCGTAGAGACGTTGTTTGGTTGGCTGCACTAGGAGGGAAGTGGGATGTCCAAATTCAAAAGAGGAAAATTAAAAATAAAGAAAATAAAATCAAAAGTGAAAATAAAAAATTAAAATACTAGAACAAAAATAAATTCAAAAACAAAAATAAAAATTTTAAAAATAAATACTAGAAAATCAATAAATTTAAAAACAAAAATAAAAATTCTCAAATTTTTCCAATACCTTGTACTTGAATCTACAGTTCCATTTTATTTTGTTTCATTGAATTTGGATGTCGTTTGAATATTTCAAATTTTTTCAAAGATTGAAAAGTTGAAGTAGAACAACTGGAGACTGACTGTTAGTCGCGTGTTAGCCGCGTTAGTCGCGTGCCGTGGCCACGTACTGTGCTGGCCTGGCCGCAAACGGCCACGAGCTGCGTTAATGTTGAGGTAAACTTTAAAAGGTTTTTGAATCTAGTCTGTTTTATTTATATTATTTTTAAAAAATTTTAGAGGTGATTTCATCATAATAAAAAACTAGACTAAAAAAATCAAATTGTTTTTCTTTTCAATTAAGCTTAAACCACTTTAAACATGCTATTAGACTACTCTGCATTAATTTCTCACTCCCTATTCGTCGTTTATTTAGTTTTACCTAGCATTATGTAACTTTTGTTACTGCTCGAGTCAAAATCTCAAATTTCTGCAAGCCTCAAGTCCAACCAAAGTTTCAATTTTCTAAAGCTATGAAAGTCAAACACCCTAGCTATTTTTATTTATTTTGTTCTGGCCACTACGACATGCAATATACACTAGCTTAATATGCAACATATCATACTGGTCCTAGAGATCGAACCTAGATGAATAGGAATGAATAATCTCACTCTCATTACTCATTACTAGGCTACATACCCATCTCTTTAGCCAACAATTTTATATAACTATTTTTTCTTCTTTGTCCATTCTAAAATAAATAGATATTTTGGTACGTAACAAAATAACGGTATTTCTATACGATACTTGAGTTTTTTTTTTTTTGAGATCTCAAAGTTTCACACTGCTGGACCACCTTGATGCAAATTTACAGCTAGAGAGGTCTTCGACGACCTAGACCTTTATGATCCAGTGGAAATCCCATTCCCACTACAATAGTTGTATTTTTTTTTTAAAATGAAACGAAACATAAAAGTTTCAAAAAAAATACTATCTAACTTTCGCAAAGTGATTTTTGAATTTTATAATTAGATAATCTATACCATAAACATATCCTTTTGAGAAACTAGATGTGGGCATACACATTTCAGAAAACATCATTAACTTTTGAAACAAAACAAGTGATAAAAATAATGCACTATTTTATTTTCAAAATTGTGCAATGGAACTAACTAAACATAAATATAAGTAAGAAGAGAAATCAGCTGCATATTGTGTATGAAACATCGACAATGCACTTTTCAAAAATGTGCGGTCACTACAGGAATCGGCCGCAATCTCGAGGGCCAAAACATTTCTCGAGGGCCAAACAAGAGCCGTCGATAAAACAAGCCTAATGGCGAGGGCTACATAAAAACAGTCGAGAGAACAGCTAAATCTCGAGGGCCATGCCAAAGCCCTCGAGAAACAAGGCCACCCGGCAACGGGAAGGCGACGCCGTCATGTTTCTCGAGGGCCAGCTGTCAGCCCTCGAGAAACAGGACGCTTTTTGGTGCGCGCGTCCCCATCTGCGGGCCCACATGTCGGGGGGTGCAAGATATTTCTCGAGGGCCACGGCTGGCCCTCGAGACATTAGGGTTGGCGTTTTCATCGCGGGCCCACATGTCAGCGGGTGCAAGACATTTTTCGAGGGCCGGCAGATAGCCCTCGCGAACTGGCGCGGGCCCACATGCCAGTGGGTGTGACATCTTTCTCGAGGACGACTTCAGGCCCTCGAGAACGAGGGCGCCTGTTGGGCACGTGTTTCATCAGAGGCCCACATGTCAGCGGCGGTAAGGTGTTTCTCGAGGGCCGGCAGCTAGCCCTCGCGAATTGTTGCGGGCCCACATGTTAGCGGCGGTAAGGTGTTTCTCGAGGGCCGGCAGCTAGCCCTCGCGAATTGTTGCGGGCCCACATGTCACCAGGTGTAAGAGCTTTCTCGAGGGCTTTATCTGGCCCTCGAGAAAAGTGCCCAATTATTTCCGCTGGCCCGCCGGCTTTCATTTTACCCAGCGTCGAGCCTCGCGCCCGCCACGCCCCGCGTCCCCCGCCGCGGCGTCAGCGCCGCGCCTCTTCCTGCCGCCTCGCGCTCGCGTCCCCCGCCTGCCGTTCCCCTTGCCGCCGCCGCGCGCCGCTCCATGCCGCGTTGCATCGATCCCAGCCGCCTCGCCGCCGTCGTCGCGCCGCTTCCCTCATTGTTGCCGCGTGCTACCCACCATCGCCATCGACTCATGGAAACCCGCCATTGTGGTCGACTACGTGGGAAAGGTAAATGCTGGCTTTTTTTAAATTTGAGTGCATACTCGAGGGCCAAAACAGCTCTCGAGATTAGGTTAGTTTTAACTACTAATTAGACTAGTTAACGACATATTGACATGTGATTTGCACCTAGCATCTAATGAATTTAGTTTATTAATAATTATTTAATATTTGTTATAACTTTAGGTCTATTAGTAATTATTTATCAATTTAGTCTAATATAATGTAGTATTTGTTATAACTTTAGGTCTAATAGTAAATATTTACCAATTTGTTATTAATAATTTAGTAATTATTTGACATAAGGTTAGTAATTACTTTTTTTATATAGTGTTTTTAGTATGTAACTATTATTTTATGAATTTAGTATAATGTTAATTTTTTTAGAAATTTAGTGTAATGTTAATTAATACTTTACGAATTTAGTGTGTAGTTAGTAATATATTTTTTCAATTATGTCTTTGAAATGTTAGTTTTGTTTTGATTGATGATAATCGATGTTCAATAAATGTGTCCATAGACCATGTAACCTAGCCGTACGTCACCCGTTTGGGAACGACACAACATGTAAGGTCCTTTGGACGGTGATTAAATCTGTTTCCATTACAAGTTGTGAACCACATTCCCGAATTGTCCAGTGGATGACCCCGATAGATGGGCATCCGATTGGACGACCCACGAATGACCGCTTGGGTACTATCCGTTGTGTCACCCCCTAAACCGAGCGAAATTTGGCGGTATAACCTTATGGTTCTCCGGTGCATAAAATGAGAGTTGGGGTCTTTGGTAACAACACTCGACCATAGTTGCACGCGGAGAACCTTAGGGTTATCTTTGCCAAATTTCGCCTCGGTTTAAGGTGACACAACGGATAGTACCCAAGCGGTCATTTGTGGGCGGGTTTAGAAGCCTTCCCAATCCATTTGTAAAACCCCTCGGCACGTGCAAACCCGAAGATATGGAAGAAAGTAGAAGATGGATATATGATGGATGGCGGCAGAACAGTCAACACTCGAACGAATGGTACGAGAAGACGGGGGATTTCGTGACTCGTGCTTTTCAAGCGTTGCCGAACCCAGCTACCGCATATGTGCATTGTCCCTGTGCGGATTGCAATAACTGTCGGAAGAGATCACGAGATGAGATGGAGATGCATCTGGTCAAGAATGGGTTCTAGCCTGGTTACCATCGGTGGGTGTATCACGGGGAGTGTGTCCGGGCCGCGCCATCCGAGCCCGATCCACTTGAAGGGTTCGATGAAATTGACCGGATGGAGGAAATGGTGGATGACATGGGCCATACTTTTGATGATGAGGAGTCAGAAACAACTATGTCAGACTTCTTAAAGCTTTTGTCAGCCTCAAAGCAGCCTTTGCACGACACAACGACAATGCCAGTTCTGTCGTAGGTGTCGCGTATGATGGCATTGAAGTTCAAGTATAATTTCTCCATCGCTTGTTTTAATGAGCTAATATCCTTGTGGAGTGATGTCCTGCCGGAAGGGCACAAGATGCCATGGAGCTGGTATGAGTGCAAGCGACTCGTGGACGGTTTAGGCATGCCATATGAGAAGATAGACTATTGTCCAAACCTCTGCATGTTATACTATAAGGAAGATGCGGGCAAGGCTTGGTGCGATAAATGCAAAGAGTCGATGTACGTTGAGATCACTGACCATGATGGCAACAAGGTTCAGTCAAATGTGGCGAGGAAAGTGCTGCGCTACTTCCCGGTGAGGAATCGCCTGCAACGATGTTTCATGACGGAAGAAACATCACAGAAGATGAGGTGGCACAAGTTGGGTAAACGAAAGCCTGATGTAATGGTTCACCCGTCTGATGGAGAAGCTTGGAGATATTTCGATCGGAAGCGGCCGAATTTGGTGATCCAAGAAACGTCGTTTGGCACTTGCCACGGATGGGTTCACCCTTTCAATATGAACGCCGATCATATTCGTGTTGACCGGTGTTTAGTATCCCTCTTAACCTTCCTCCGTCATTACTTATGAAAGAAGAGTTCATGTTTCTGTCCTTAATTGTGCCTGGTCCGAAAAGTCCAGGAAAACACTTGGATTTATTTATGACGCCATTAGTCGACGAGCTGAACGAGTTGTCGGTGAATGGAGCATTGACTTATGATAAGAAAACCGGGTCCAATTTTGTTATGAGGGTTGCATACCTGTGGTCTATTCATGATTCCCCTGTGAGGGGCATGTTTTGTGGTTAGAGCACGCATGGCCGGCTCTCGTGTCCGATATGTCTTGATGACACAAAGGCATACCAGTTGGCCCATGGTGGCAAGCCCTGTTGGTTCGACTGTCATAGGGAATTCCTCGATCTACAACATCCTTTTAGGAGACAGAAGAATGCATTCCGCAAAAACACGATATGCAATGATCGAAGAAAGGCGGCGTTCGGGAGTAGCCGACATCAAAGCTGGCATGAGCAGTTAGTGGAAGGAGAAAATGAGAAATCGTGAAGCCGGTGAAACACACAATTGGACGCACAAGTGTATTTTGTACTCCCTTCCATATGCGAGATGATTTATACGCCGCACAGACATCGACGTGATGCATCAAGAGTCAAATGTGGCACAAGCCATCTAGGGTACAAACTTGGACATAGCGAGAGAAAAGCAAAGATAACATAAAAGCACGTCTAGGCGTGAGGTCTTGTGCAATCGACCCTCCTTCAATATGATAGAAGGGCAACATTGAAACCAAAGGCCCGTCTTGTTTAACGAAGGAAGCGAAGAAAGAGGTTTTGGTGTGGTTCAAGGAGAAAGTCAGATTTCCTGATGGCTATGCATCAAGCTTTGTTCGTGGTGTGGATGAGGTATCAGGCAAGATACATGGTATGATAAGCCATGACTTTCATATCTTTATTCGAGACCTCGCGCCTATAATTTTTCGAGGTTTTGTTCTCGAAGATGTTTGGTTGGTTCTTGCAGAATTAAGTTTCTTTTATCGAAAATTGTGTGCCAAAGAGCTGAGCAAGACGGAGATGATAAAGCTTGAGAAAGACGTAGCAGTCCTTGTTTGCAAGTTAGAAAAAATATATGTCCCCAGCTTTTTCAATCAAATGGAGCATCTTTTGGTGCATTTACCCTATGAAGCAAGGCTCGGTGGGCCCATCCAAGGGAGGTAGATGTATCCGGTGGAGCGGCGTTTGAAAACCGTCCGAGCGAATGTGAAAAACAAGGCCCGTGTTGAAGGATCAATTGTTGAGGCCTACTACATTCAAGAAATCTCCCACTTTGTAAACAAATATTTAGCAAGAGAACATAATGTGGACATTATCGTACCGAGGTACTATCCTAGAGCAAGTAAGATTCAATCCGACTTAGAAATTTTCAGCGTACAAGGCAATCTAGGCGGGAAGCTTCCAATGCGTGAGTTAACAGAGCAAGAAAGGGTTACTGCATTATTGTATATTTTTGACAATATTGTAGAACTCCGCCACATTCAAAAGTAAGTCACACACACATTTCAGTCTTCACTGGCACTCACATTGAATAATTAATGTAAGTTGAATAAAAATGTTTCTTTCAGTGAATTCGTGCAAGTTGAGTGGAGAGGAAGGAGGGAGCCTAACTCGGAGGAGCTACAAAAACTAATGCAAGAAGGTCTTTGGTAACGCGAGACTGGATTTTTTGCGTTGGTTATGGGAATACGTAAGTGTAGTTACAAACAATTGTTTTATGCATTACGTACCAATATTCATTTCTAAACATTTTCACTTCATAATAGTGCAAGCAAAATCCTAGCGTGCACAACGATCTTCGATTCATGTCACTTGGATGTCGAGTACGCGTAAAGGTTCATGGTATGTACGATGTCAATGGCTTTCATTTCCGGTCTGCGGAGTACGAGCAGACGAAGCCCAATTTACGAACAGTGAATAGTCATGTTGTGTGTGAAGGCCAAGGTGATGGCGAAGACAAGATAGATTACTACGACATCATTCAGGAGATAACCAAGCTAATATTCGAAGGTAGCAAAAAGCTCTCCGTAGTTCTTTTCCGTCGTCATTGGTTTGATCCTATCAACGGGGTCAGAAAACAGCCTGAGCTTGGCTTAGTAGAGGTCAAACATACTTCAAGGCTTCAAAGTTACGATCCCTTCGTCCTCGCAAACCAAGTCGAGCAAGTTTATTACCTACCATATCCATCGAAGCGTGTAATAAAGGTTAGTGGGAGACAAAAGACGCATGATTTGAAATCCTGGTGGGTAGTACACGAGGTTAGACGTCAGGGCCGATTGTTAGATCCTACAAATGAGGATTACGAGGAACCCACACACGATCAAAGGATAGACGCCAGATTTGTGGTCGATGCTGGGACCGGGCTTGACAACCTAGCTGCCTCCGTTGATGCGGATGTTGAAGAAGAACCTGAATCATCCCCCGACCAGGAAGAACCCACAGACAACGATTACCTCGATATCGATGAAACATCCCCTATCCACGAAGATCTCCTCGATATTGATTCGAACTACTTCTAACTACAGTCTGCATTTTTAGCTACTTTCATTTCCTTTGTCTTAATAAAATTAAACTTGTTTACATGCTATATGTAATTTCATCTTGTTACTGTCTAAATTAACTTTCACTTGCTTACATTCGATGTGCAGGATGCCGCGCCGAAGAATCCTCAACATGGCTCAAAGGGACGACGAGGAGGGCGCTCAGGAGGAGGGATCTCAGGAGGAGGGAGGCTTCGAGCAGGCCGAGGAGTCTACCCAGTAGGGGGGCTCACAGCAGGTACAGAGGAGAAGAAGGGGGCATAATCGGGTGCCTAGGGCCCCGTCAGAGCCAAACCTGGAGATCCCCATTGTGATGGAAGGGGACAAGTATCTGAACCTAGCCCATTTTAAATGTTACTTTGTAACCTTTTTTATTCTCTGCAGCAACGTGTGTACTGTTGATCCTGACATCAAGACCCAGCCTGGGTACGTGTTAGGGACTCTTGTCAAGCAGTACTACCCTGGGATGGTAGGTGAAGGTGACCAGGCTCGTCCGGCTACCACTTGGGGTGACTACCTGCGAGCGCCACAAGGGGACTCCACGGCCTCATGGAGAATTGGAGGAGTCGGCCTACGAGAAGAACCTTCACAACCTGGCAAAGAGGCGGGTCTACGACCTAATGTACCACGGACGTCTTGATGCCGTGAAGGATTTCTGCAGGCGAAAAATAATACTTGAAAGTACCCAAGATATGAACTTTTAAGTGTTATCACATCAAAATGTTTCTATTTGCAGGAATGAGAGCGGTGCACGACTCTCAGATGCCCAGGCTTCGGAAAGGTACCTTGAGGCCCAGCAGTACCACGAGTTTCGACCAGAATGGTCACTCAACTGTCCGGATGCCTGGGAGGCCCTCGCGCAACATTGGGCTAGCCCAGAGTACAAGGTAAAGTCTGAAAAGGCCAAGCAGAATCGGTCTAAGAAGGACTACAAGAGGTACACTGGGAGGTGGTCCATCTCCTTGTTCAGAAAGAAAGAGGTATTATCTCTTATGTTGCTTTTGATCTTGTGCTCACCATTTTTGCAATAATGAATCCTTTTGTTCCTATTTTGTAGTCAGCCAAGTCAGGAGAAACAATAAGTGTCCTTGAGGCTTTTCGAAGGGCTAGGACAAAGCCGGCACGACAAGGCGCCCCTGCGGTTGTGGATCCTCACGCCCAACAGAGGATTGTGAGTACTACCTATATCGTAATATTCTTACTACACAAGATGCTAAGTTTTCCTGATCACAATTGTAATGAATGCAGGATCAATACTTTGACGCATACCGTAGGGTGCACGGCCCTGAGAGCAATCCAGAGACAGAGCCCTTAGATGGTTCTGTCATTTACCAACACATGGGCGGGAAATCTCACGGTCGAGTCACGCTAGGCGGGGACCACCTGAGGTGACAGTTTTTTGTAACTATTACAAGTTCAACCATTTGTCCATCTCAAATTTAATCTTAATAATCTATTGTAGGTCGGTGGATTACATGCCAGAGGGGAGGTCTAGGGGATCCGGGGAGAGCCGTCGTGACTTTGAGGCAAGGGTTAGGAGGAGAGGGATCTGAGAGGCGGGAGCAAGAAAAACGATCGGGCCTGCAGAGAGCCTAAGGGCGGAGCGGAGTCTCGCATAAGAGAGCAGGAGATCATGAGCAAGAGGATGGCTAATATGGAGGCCTGGCAGAGGGCCCAAGGGGTAAGAGAACACCGCCAAATGTATTGCTTAAAGACACATGAAAATGTCCGGTTCATATATATTTGTATCCATGTTTAGGCGGGACCAAGCGGACATGCGAGCCAGACTCCCTTTGTTGGGCAACAAGCAGGAGCATGGGTGTTTCAACCTTGGGGTAGAGATCCAGTAAGTCTATTATTGTAGCGTTGTCAAAATTAAAAACTTGCATAAAAACCTATCACACCAATGAAATTGTACATGCAGGGTTCCTCTTCTGGGGCTTCTGCTTCTGAGGTTCCGCCTCAGGGGCAAGCTACGCAGCAGGACCAGGGGCAGACTAGGCGGCAGGACCAGGGGCAGGCTAGCGGTGAGGCACAAGATGACCTCGATGTGTTCGCTAGAAGCTTTGTGCAGACCTTGTTCGACGGCACTCCGTCGTACTTCCCTCCGCCGAGAGATCAGCCATAGCCATCACAACAAGGTGATCACGATATGCTTGATGTTGTGTTTCTGTGCTTCTATGATGACTATGTAATGTTATGTGCTTGTATGAGAACTACGTGATCATTTGGACCTTTGCGTATGTGGACTTTGATTATATGTGCTATTTGTGAATTGTGTGGTGATATGAAAGATAAATGTGATGATTTGTGGATATTTGTGGTTATATGTGGCTATTTCTGGTTATATGTGGTTATTTGTGGCTATTTATGGTTATATGTGGCTATTTCTGGTTATATGTGGTTATTTGGCTATTTGTGACTATATGTGGTTATATATGGTTATTTGTGGATGTATGCGGCTATATGTGGCTATTTGTGTTTATATGTGGATATTTGTGGGTATAAAATGCTTAGAATTGCAGGTGTGTAGCTGCTGCACACAGCTGGGGCAGCAGCTGCAGAAACTGTGTTTTTTTTTAAAAAATAAAATTTATTTTTTCTTTAAAAACCATCTCTCGAGGGTCCTATATAGCCCTCGAGAATCATAGTAGACCTGTATTTCTAGAGGGCCAGAAATGGCCCTCGAGAATAACAGTAGATCTACTGCATTTCTAGAGGGCCAGAAAAGGCCCTCGAGAATAACAGTAGAACTTTATTTCTAGAGGGCCGTAACTGGCCCTCGAGAATAACCGAAGACCCACTTTTATCGAGGGCCCACATTGGCCCTCGAGAATGCCTGCGCCGGGTGCCGTTACTCCGTCATCTGGCATGCTTTCTCGAGGGCCGAAGGCTAACCCTCGAGAAACATGTTTCTCGAGGGCCGAACCCTCGAGAACCGCGACTTTTCTCGAGTAGCTATTACCGAGGGCCGATTCTCGAGGGCTAGCCCTCGAGAAACATATTTCTCGAGGGTTTAGAGGGCTTTCTCGAGGGATTTTGGCCCTCGAGATTAGAGACGATTCCTGTAGTGGGTGATCGCTGCCACGTCGCTTCATAACTTTGTCCTTGAGAACATCGACGATGACTTCTGGCAGCCTGTCCATGGAGGAGGTTATGGCTTGCTCGATGAGCCGTTGATCTAACTTCGAAGTTGATTCAATTGAGAAGGACAACGGATACATGGGCGAGTACCAAGATCTACTAGCGGCCAGTATATATGTGGACGGCAAATGGTGGTATGGGATGTATGGAGCGAAGGGTTGTACTCCCGTTGCGCTAGACGACTGCTTTATTTCGTATATACCTGACTGTTTTTTTTGTATTTGTATATCATTTGCAATTGGAACGTACGTCTCTCTGATTGTTAGAGATGTATGTATGTTTTACTATGCATGTGATCGTGTCCAGGCGCTTGGACGGGCCGAACCTAGCGATGCATGGCGATTGTGACCTCGTACGATCGTATCAGCTGAGCAGCAACCGCTTCATCACAGTACTGACTTAGGGCTAACAGGTCACACTTTGACCAAGTATCCTACAAAGAGACTCCTAAGGCCATCCACACACACCCGAAGTTCTATCTTTATTTTTCTATCTTTTCTACTCTATTTTCTCTTTCTTTCACCCTAAAATTCCTTCACACTTTACACTACATCCTAAAAGATTCCTTCCCTCCACCGGATACTCTATCTCTAAAACTCTATTTCTATACTACTATAAGATTTCTGCTACAGATGCTCTAAGAGCCAAAAATGTTAAAGGAATGGCCATAGGAATGGGCGCATCATGACATCGTAATCTGTCTCGCCCGAATGAATTAGTTGGTACTAGAAATGTTAGAAATAGTAAACGAAATGAGTAATAAGAAGTGAAAAGAACAGAGACACTGCCCACCCAGAAAGCAAAGTTCCCACTGACGCCCTTGTAAATAATTTTACAAGATCAGTTGATCACATAAGAGCATCTCCAGCGGAGGGTCTAAAATAGAATCTTTTCCGTATTTAGAATCTCTCGTCCTTCAGCAGAGTCTCTAAATTTAGAGTTTCTCTCTTTTAACCTCTAATTTTGGAGGCTCTCTATGTCATCTCTATAGTTTTTCTGGATAGGGATTCTATTGAAGAGGATAAAAATATAGAGAATGAATAGATATTTAGTAAAGTTGTATAGAGGCTTAATTTTAGAATATCTGTTAGAGATGCTCTAAAGCAGTGTATATGCAATGGCGCTGAGATGGTACGCTCTTACTTAATATAGGTAGTCCCATCCATAAAAAGAGCAACCTACTACTACCGATATTCTATACAAGTGGCTAGTGGTAGAAGTCAAGAAATTGACCGAAACTATATAGACAAGTGGTATTCTACAATTAAGCATCCTACGCATTGAAAATAATAGTTTCCTGGTTTTACGAAAGACCCAACGAAATGGACTATATAAACAAATCCTTATTATTTTAAATAACCAATTCAATAACATGAACAAACAATTCCTTGTAGCTTTCAAATACCTAAGCAATAAGTTAAACAAACTCTTTCCATTCCATTTATTCCTTATCTCAGAAAAGTTGCATGCGACATTCGTCCACGCAGCAGAGTAGCCGGTGCAAACACAGCGGCGCAAAAGGGCAATGCATGGCGTCCTCCGGCTGGATTTATTGCGAACAAATCGTCACTGATTTCATATTAATACTTACGCCACTTTTCTTCTAGTTTACCACGTAATCATTGGTCATTACTCATTGGTGTCACTTTCCCAGCAATACGGCGATTCATATTAATAATTAATTGCTCGGGTCCTGCAAGCCCAGGTGTTGATTCCTTTCGGCCGCTAAAGCATCCACACCAGAAGCTCTATCCCTATTTTCTCTCTCTTCTACTCTATTTTCTCTCTCTATTACTTTAAAATTCCTTCACACTTTACACTACACCATAAAAGATTTCTTCTCTCCACCAGAAACTCTATCTCTAAAACTCTATTTCTATACTACTATAGGGTTTCTGCTACGAATGCTCTAATTTGGTAATTCCTTGGCGCTACGGAGACGTCTTGGCGATAATTGACTTGATAATGGAACGTATGCAAGGATCTTCCATATATACATGAGATAAACTATGGAGGTCTGCTTCGGTTCGCAAAATTGACCAATAATTGCGATCACAGGTCATTGCTAGCGGCCAAAATTTTAAAATTCAAATATATATTCGAGAAAAATAAAAAATCTCTTCAGATTTTATTTTATCAACCCTAACGATTTCCGTTGGATATTTTTCAATTATTAGTGAAAATGGACCGATTTTTAGGCTAATCAAACATGGATAGTCTCTCTAAGCTAGCCCTAGACGAAAGCCCACAATTTATCAGAAAATCACTTACCTGAGAAAACATTGATAGTGGGTGGCTTACATCGGATTAGTACCTGGCTTGGGCTTGCAAGCCACCCATGCATGTGCATGGCATTCCTAAAAGGTGGAAATGCAGAGAAGGCGTACGGCAGAATGTGCATTTACAACAGTCATTGTAGAGGATCCCGCCCCGCCCTGTCCCGCCCCAACACACACATTGACAATGGCGTAACATCCTCATTTTTTTAAAAATATTTAACTCATGTATTTGCATAGTGTTTTAAAATTATTTAACATTTAAAATGTGAAAATAATTCAAAATGAGTATGTTCCACTTCTAGAAGAATTTTTAAAAATTTTAGAATATATGAAAATTATTCTTATATTTCTCAAATAACTAATTAAATGGCTAATTGGTTAAGAATTAATTTGGTAGATTCAAAGAAATTTGATAATTGTTAAGATTATATATGTATTCTTCTAATTTATAAAATCCTATAATTTTAAATTTTTCTTTTCTTCTTTCCTTTTTTTCCTTTCCTTTTTCCTTTTTCCCTTTTCTCTTTTTCTTCCTTCTTCTCCTGGCCGATTCCCTCTCCCTCTCCCTCTCTTCTCTCTCAGGTAGGAAAGCTTCCTACAGGGGGAAAACCTCCCCACCCTTTCCAAATCTTCAAATGGAGGAGGAGGATTCCCTTTCCCTTCTGCAGAACGACTCTAGGTCGGCACCGCCGCCCCTTACCCTATTTAAGGCGCTGCCGTACCCTCTTTCTTCCTCCCGCCGCCCCGACGTCCTTCCCCTTCGGTGACGCTCTTCCTTGACATGCCCCTAATCCGTTTTGCCTATCGCATTCAGGGGACCATCGCCGGGGCCATCAGATTTTGCTGCCAGAGCCATACCCTCGCCACCGCCGTTGCTTCTGCATCACCGTCGATTCATCGCCGTCTCTCGGTAATCTCTCCCTCTCTTTGTCCCTCTAGCATCTCTAGACATAGAGGAACCCATCCAACGGACCCTTAGGGCTGAATTGCCGCCGGCGAGCGTCGCCGTCGTGCACCTCCTTTCTTCGCCACGGCCGTTGCCGTCGTGCCATAGTTCCCATGCGAAATTCCCCGCAGGATGTGCCCTTGGCATCGCCAGGACCCCGCGATGCTAATTAGTCACGCCGCTACCCCTGAATCGCTGTCATTCAACCAGAACGCTATGTGCCGCCGCAAGCCGTCGCCGCTGGAGCCGTCACCGTCGATTTCCCAGTGGGGCAGACTGTAGGGGAATAGGTAGGCTATGCTAATGCAATTGCAAAAATTTCTACCGTGATCACCCAAGACATCATGTAAGTAGCAGATCATATATCGTTATCTTTGACGCGCAGTTGCAGTGGAAGGAGAGTTGGAAAAGCCGACCCCAATTTAGCACACGTCGAGGTACTGGAAGTAGCCGATCATTTCAAGCCAATGACCTCCTTAGCCGATCACCACCGCGGTAACGTCACACATACTATCGTAGAGGAAGTAATCGTTCTCGCCGAACCGATTACCTCCTCCTAGTCGATCGTCATCGTAAGCCGATGTTCGTCGATTGTCGATATTGACTTCGCAAGTCGATGGTTGATTAGCAGATCATTGTCTCCAGCCAACCGTCGTCACTAGCCAATTGACGTTCAGCCGATGAGCATCACAGCAATCACAATGACGCTCTACAGTATCCACATGTCTAGGAGTGGAACGCCGATCGTCGGTGTGCTAGCACCGGGCGCGTCAACTAGGGTTTTTGGAAGTCGATAGAGGCGTGACAGCTAGAGTTACATGGTGGTAAACCCCCTATATATGCACCGCCCCACTGCCTCCCCTTATATAGAGCGCACTAATGGGCTTCTACGCTAGAGGCCCAAAGTGGAAGAACAACTAGTCACTGGTTCTCTTGTGATCATTATCCCCTTGTTTTGAAGCAATACTTCCCGAGCAATTCCTTTGGAAAGGAGGCCCACACAGAGCGCCGTTACCACTATACATATGTGAATTTTCTGCATAGAAGCTATCAAGTTGTGATCCTGATGGTATTCTTCCTAACAGGTTGTTGTGTGACAAGTCTAAGCAACTCAAAGATGTTAAATTTGATATGCTGGGCGGGGTCTCACGAGAAAGTTTGTTCCATGAAAGATCTAGTGATTCCAATGATTTCGAGGACCCAATTTTATCAGGAATTTTTCCACACAGAAAATTTGATGACAAATTCAGATTTTTTATCAATGCAAGAGAAGCTATTTCTTCTGGAATTCCACTAGTTACGCAGTTTAGTGATGAGTCAATGCTCACCATGTTCTTAAGTTCCGAACCATAATAAAGCTCTTGCCTCTTTTGTGACCACTGATAAGTGATCAGGAGACCTAGCATTGTACCACTGGTATTTAGGTTCCACGATAGAAGATGATACTACTAGTATCATCGTTGTTAATTTTGACAAGTGCCAAGGTATAACACCTGATAATTTATTATCTGCTAAATTCAGATGAAAAAATTGTCCAAGATTGGTGATGTTCGATGGAATGTTTCCATGGAACAAATTATGGCTAAGGGTGGGTTCTCTTGAGCTTATCTTATCTACTTATTTACTGTAGCACATCACTTCAGGAATTTTTCAAGATAAGTAACCGAGATAAGAGGATAAGTACTTATCTTGTGTCTTATTTGACTTATCTCTATTAATTTTGAGTTGGATTTTTTATTAAGAGACGGTCTATAAGCCTCTAAATCCCAAAATTGAACTCTAAAAGTTCTCGAGGCTATCTAAAAATTCTCAAGATATGTAGGATAAGTACTTAAGAATAAGTAGATAAGATAAGCTCAAGAGAACCCACCCTAAGCTGTAGATACTGTAGTTCCATGAAGTCCCTAATCCACATAGGCAATTTTCCACTGAACTTGTTCTATGATAGATCCAGGAGCCCTAGCTTTGTGCAGCCACGCAGCAAAGATGGGAACATGCCGGAGAAGCTATTGTTCCTTAAAACAAGAGCATTCATTTTCGTCATCTCAAAGCATTGAGGAAATTTACCCACAAAATGATTGTTGGCTAAATCTTGGAATGCTAAATTTTGCATTTCGCAAATAGAATTGGGAATATGACCCGACAAATTATTGAAGGTCAAAAAAATAAAGATGAGAGTTGGAGCTCCAAACTTTGATGGCAAAGGTCCGGACAGGGAGTTTCTTGAGGTGTCTAATCTCGCAAGTTTTCTTGGCAATAGAGGTATTTGACCGGTTATTTGGTTTGAAGCTAGATGGAGCACGTACAACGACCTGATCATTTCCATATTTTTTGGCAGGTTACCAATGATCCCATTGTTGGAGATGTCCAAATATATAGCATTTGAGAATACCATAGAAAACCAATCTGGGAAATGTTCAGTTATACCTGCGTTTGATATGTCAAGCTAACGAACACCTGCCAACCCTTGAAGCCAGGCAGGAAACTTTGGACCCAAATGGCATGATGCAAAGTAGGCAGTTACTAGTTTAAATGGGGGTGACCACTCAGGTTCTAACACAATATTCAAGTGATTATTAGACAAATTTATGTCTGTTAGGGCATGTTTGGATCGTAGCCGCCCCAAGCCGTGCTGATGCTCGGCGTGCCTTCGCGTACGGCACGGGCAACGACGTGTTGGCGAGCGATGGCGCCAGATTTCCGCGCCCGCGCCATCGCTCGCGTGCGCGTGGAAAAGGGAGGGCGGCGTCTCGCAAGGCGTCGGCGGGCGGCGGCTGCGATCCAAACAACGGCATGGGCGAGGGCGCGCCGGGCGTCGACACGGCAACCGGTGGCTACGATCCAAACACGCCCTTAAGCTCTGTAGACCAGCAAAATGTTCTTCTGTGATGACACCCTCCAAGTCATTAGATTCTAGGTACAGTCGAATTTGTGAGCATACCGATCTCAAAGGGTACATGCCCAGTGAGGTGGTTGTCAGCCAGATCGAGAATGACTAAGCTAGTGAATCGCTCCATATTAGTTGGTAGGGTTCCACTCCTATTGTTTCCTCCCAAATACAATTCCCGCAGTTTGCTGGTAGACAAGCATTGTAGCACACTAGATCGAACCTCATGTTCCCAAATGAGAGGCTCACCTAAAGATTAAGGATCTCCAGATTGGACAGGTTCCACAACAAGCTGGGCACCATGATGCTCATATAATTGAATGAAAAATCAAAGACTTGGAGGGAAGTCAGAGCTGCTAGTGCATCAGGAATCTGACCAGATAAAATGGTGATTTGAAGGCCGAGGTACTTGAGGCTTGTCAACCTCTGAAACCAACAAGATGTGGGGGCTGTTTGGGTTGCAGCCTTGGGTGGCCATACCAATATATTGGTCATGGCCAACCTAGGG
This sequence comes from Olyra latifolia, assembly GCA_036346145.1. NCBI lineage: Eukaryota > Viridiplantae > Streptophyta > Magnoliopsida > Poales > Poaceae > Olyra > Olyra latifolia. Next base: position 20,088,887 of record CM070533.1, read on the forward strand.
CATGCCAATTGTTTTGGCAAAATGAGAATGTTTGGTTTGGCTCCAAAAATTGGCAAGGCAATAAAGGAGAGCATTTGGTTGAAAGCCATGCAATGTAACCAATTTTGGCATGGCAAGTAGGCAATGTTTGGTTTCATGTCAAAATCAAGCAAAACCATGATCAACACATGTATCAGTGGGTTTATTAGGGAGCTCATAACCAAGCAATAGAATGAAACTTGCAATAATTTCAAACATGACAGCATATAATTAAACATAGCAATATTTTCACATAATTAACCAATAGCACATACCACAAGTTGCCAAAAGAAAGCAACAGTATGATCTACACATGAAACTAGTGAAATACCTTCTGGTATTTTTAATCCTGTGGGGCGAGACAAAGCATCCTTTAGGACAAGAGAGTCATGGGCAGATCCCTCCCACCCTGCTAGGACATAAGTGAACCGAAGATCAAAATCGATAACTGCTAAAACATTCTGAGTTGGATACATTTTTCGTCCTCTAAACTTGTCATCCAAGTGTGCTGGGACAGATGCTTTCATATGAGTCCCATCTAGTGCCCCTATGCAGCCCTACATGTAAGAAGAAATGAGAGGTAAGATATAGCATGTGTTTCGATCCAGCGACATTAATCTATATAGGTCATTGCCCAATTACCTTGAAGTATGGATGAAATCTCCGACTACTAGTGATCTTAGCATGTGTATCAGTGGACTTCAAATAGATGAGTTCTTTGGCAAGGACCCCCATTGCATTCAACATGGCATTGAAATATCTGCTAACTGTCTCCCCTGATCGCCAAAACTTAAATGCAACAACAGCATTTGTATGACGATGCCCTACCGTGTATAGAAAGAATGCAATTTGCTCTTCAACCGAAACATGTAATGTGTCACCTAGAAGTCCTTCGTGCCTAAGTCAAGCACAAAGCTTGGAAAATACCGCTCTAGTCATACGTAGTTGACTAACACATACTCGGTCACAGGTTTGTGTTAACCTAACCAATTCATTACTCCTCCAAATATGCCTGTCCACGAGAGGACCGTACTTGAACCCTCGCTCTCTCTGTCTTCTTCCATCTTGTAATCTCATCCAGATTGCTACCATAAGAAGAAGAACACCTATGGCCTTTTGCTTCCATACATAGTAATTAAGATAAAAAAACAAATATTGTTCCTCATTGCAATCCATCTGAACAAATAGAAATTTTAGTTGTAGTAGCACTTTGCACAATTTCAACAAATATGTACAAGTGAAGGACAGCATGTCACCTTGAAGAAGCCAGAGAGAGGCAGTGCCGGGCCGGGGAGGAGCAGCTAGATATAAGAGATTTTTGTTGGAGTCGAGCTTGATAACTACAAGTTCAGTGTACAAAACATATTATTATTCTAAATGCATCAGCAAATCACAGTATGATAGGATGGTATAAATTCAAACATAGTCTATTCCAAATACTAATCAATAAATATGGTCCACTCTAACAAGAAAAGACATCACTGGAATGACATATATCTAAATCAGATATATCATATACCACAAGAAAAGAAGTAACTATAGCATGTGTAAGTACATAACCATGTTGCGCCATTCGCAACTATGTGTTTAATTTTTGCAGAATCAATCATTAAAACGCTAATACTTTGTATGTACAATGTGACACATTGACACTAAAGTGTAGACTGATAAGTAATCCTTGCTCAAACTTGTATTATATTAAGTTTTATCCAAATTATACCCCATTACAAACTAGCATCCTTGTTCAATCTAGCATCGCCATGCCATCCAAGTATCTAACATATGAAACAACACACTCACATCACAACGATAGACAGATCAAGAAACGTATGGGACGAACTAGGATAGGATAGAGGGGAGTTACCCGAAACCGGCAGCAATCGTCGGCGAGGTTGAAGCTAACGGTGAGCCACCGCCCCTTGTGCACGTACAGCTGCGCGCCGCCTCTGTCCGCGATGGCCACCGGGGAGGACGACTGGTGGAGGAGCGGCGACCACCGGGGAGATTAGGGGACAGCGGCCTCGGATCTGGTGGCGGGGAGCTCCATGGCGGCGGAAGGAGGAGGGCCGGGGCGGAGCAGCAGCTGGGAGTGGAGGAGCAGCGGGGAGGAGCAGCGCTGGGGAGTAGCGCCGGGGAGGAGGAAGAGGAGGAGCGCCGGTGAGATTAGGGGCCTGGCGGGGAGGTGCATGGAGGCGGGGAGGTGCACGGCGGGGAGGCGCACCGCCGGGGATGAGGAAGAACGCGGCGGCGGGGAAGGGATTAGGGGCGGCGCGGTCTGACTGGGGGGAGCACGGGAGGACTGGGGGCGGCACGGGAGGACTGTGGGGAGCGCGGGAGTAACTGGGGGGCAGCGTGGGAGTGATTAGGGGACACCTCGTGTGGGCTCGCCGAGCAAAGGCGCTCGATTCGGCCGCCCGGGCCTTGCCACGTTCGGCGTAGAAAAACAAGGGCGCGCCGATTTTTTCCCCGGGCGAGCCAATACATGGAGCTAAACCAAATGGCTACCAAATTGACATGGCATGACCAAATATTGGTAAGGTCATTATTGGTAAGGTCATCTAGGGTAACCAACCAAACAGCCCCGTGGACTCGTGATTGAAAAGGTTTCGAGAGAGATCGAGCCACTCAAGTTTTGTGAGGTTTAAGAACGGGAGCGATTGGTTTGCACTCTAAAGCTGGCAATCTTTGAGAAGGATGACTCTCAGAGAAGGAATCATGTTCACTAACATGAGCCCAATCAGATACCATGCTAAGGTTTGTGGCCGACAAGTCGAGATACCGTAACAGTTTTCGTGTTAGCCATGACAAATATGTTGAAGCAGAATCCGAGCTCCATCCCCAGCCAGAGAGGTTGAGATAGTGCAAGTTTGAATGGTTACTGAGCTGAGGAGGGAATCTGCCAAAGAATGCTACGCCAGCGCGGTTCAGATATCTTAGGCTCTTCAGAGAACCCAAGAACCTGCCAAACGATGGTCTGGCTCGCTGAGAGAGTTGGGCTAAGATCGAGGTGCTCCAGAGTCCAGATGCTCCAGCGGGAGCAGGGAAGGAGATATGTGGCCGACCAGAGCTGAATGGTCTGGTCCAATGTCACGTACAGATGTCATCAAGTTCAGAGCACGAGGCTGGCGGCGCAGCTCGGAGGCGAAGCGCGATGACACGGCCGGTTACTGCACCGGACGCCTCTCCAACGGAAGCAGTCCGAGCCAGGCCTCCACGAGACGAGCCGCCTCGCCGGGTCGCTGGTGACGCCATCCTTGAAGGCCAGAAGCGCGTCCCTCTCGCACGGCATGCAAGGAGGAGCAGAAGTAAGTGGCTGGCATTGGGATGCATGGTGAACTGGTGACTGGTTGCTTGAGATTGTTAGGGCATCTCCAGTCCGTTCTATTTTTCTTTTGTTTCATTCCTATTCACGTGCCACCTCACGAAATGGGACTGTTCCATCCCTATTCACCTCCCCAACAACTGCCTCATCACTATTCCTACACTCTACTTTTTCTATTCTATGCCCCATCACTGTTTATGATTTGGACACATTGGTGGAGATGACTATAGACGGTCTGATGTTTAAATTACAGCAGTCGACTGTCGGAGTTGTCGTTCGTCAACGATCTTGGCAGAAGGCAGTATGACACTTGTTCCTTCGCTTGACTAGGAAGGAAGCAAGTCAGGTCATGATCGAGCGCTTGATCTTTTACCAGCGCGATGTCTCCTTTGAAGCTTAAATTAAAAGTTACAACTAAAAATTTATCAATTTTATGCAGCCCAAACTCTATAGTACTTTGTCGCTATTTTTATAGAACTTTTAGTGGTTCTTTTTAAAGCTATCAAAAACTTTTTTTTTTACATTTTTAGGCTCTTCAAAGATCTTATCAAGCGTGCACAACTTTTTCAGACCATAGTCCACCATTGGTTTAAGCTGAATAAGGCGCCACGGGATTTAATCGTACAAGCAACAATGCACATTAACCGAACAACTTTCTTTTTAGCTTAGATATTTCTCGGAGTTAGACCTGATCATACCCCAGGCCGAGCCGGGCTTGGAAAAGCCCAGTCATTTTGACCCGAGCCCGAGCCCGCCCCGGCCTAAAATTTGTTTTGATTCACCGGGCCCGAGCCCGGCCTAAAAGCCCAGCCAAAAGTCTGAAGCCCGACTTTGCACTGATTTTTTATTTTTTTGCAAGCCCGGGCCTGACCCGATGGGCTTGGTTTTCTAGCCCGAGCCCGACCCAACAGGCAAGCCCGCCCTGGCCCAACCCAAAAAAATCGGGCCAAGTCCGGGCTAGGCTGCCCATGATCAAGTCTACTCGGAGTGGCTTGGCTTAGGTTTAAAGTTTAAGCCTATTTATCGGGATTGGCTAGAATATTAAATTATATAATTGCCCCTGGACAGGTAGCTCGGAACATCTTAAAATTGCCCCCGGAAGCCATGCTAGAGGAAAACCAATACCGGCTCTACGACCCCATTCCGGGGCACTACTGTAGAGCTCTTTGGTCCTTCCATCTTTCTTTCGTTTCGGGCCTACAAGGTCGCGTCTACACGGGCATTATCGTGTTAGCACCGGCTTAATAGACCCTCTAAACATACATGCTCGGATCCAGGCACACATGCTTGGACACGGGCATATGCCATGTGATTGAGTACGCTAACCTAGGTACTCCTTCCCTGGACGTAACCATCATTCCAAAGAAGGCGCCCACGACGGCCATGATCTCCATGCTGTTGGCCACGATTTAGGGCATGCTAATTTCATTATTATATGTAACTATCCATAAATGGCTAAATTAGTGCGTTGTGACGTAACATTGGCATGGCAGTATAAATACCCCTCTTCGATGAAGGGGAGAGAGAGAGATGAACAAAAAAGGGAATTCTTTGTAAAACACATTTGCATACAGAAATACAAGCATTGGATTAGGGCTACTATCACCGCCATGAAAGACCCGAATCAGGATAAACCAATCTTCCCCTTCGTCTTATGCCTGAGTATCTTTCCACATCTCCAAAGCTAAATCTCTGCGGAAAGGGAACTAGTTGATCCCTCATTCAATAAGTAAGCTCGGTGGGGAGCGAATCTCCTAATCGCCGACAGCAGGCGCTGTCCGTGGGGATCTGATTGTATCCTTCATCAGAGAGTTCCTTGGCGATGCCGAATTCTCAAGACAGCAAGACCCCAGTTTCTTTGACGACTTAGAGGATGATACCATGTACTGCACCGACGGGGAGGTCGCTAGGATCACCGACCCGGAGGGTCATGCCAAGCCTAGGAGTCCTTCCCCGGTGGCCATGGCGCGCGAGCACCATTTTCGCTCTCACCTAGAGGGCATGGGTCTGGAGTACGTTCCCGAGCCATTGCTTTACCAGTTCCGAGAAGTGCCGGACAAGGTACCCCCATAACTAGAAACACTACTACATATATGCAACCATTTGAAAATATTCATTATTACAACTTCACCAAAAAAAACACTTGGTTAATGGAGTACTTAATTTATAGTTGCCTTTCTGGCTAACTGGCACCAAGTATCAGTCACAAACACACAAACATTGTCGATGAGACAGAAATAAGCAATTCTTCATGCTTTCTTAAATAATTGAGCACAGAACACCACCCAGAGACCAACTACAAAACCTATCCCAAGTCCAAAATAAAAGAACATTGGCTCAGATTCATGTCCATTTGTGTTATGATTGCCATTGCTTGATACATTATTGTATGGGCATTTCCTTTGAACAGGAGGGCCACAAAAACCACTGTTGCCATCGTACATCGATGGGTTCTCCATGTAGATGGTGTCAAGTTGACGTCCTGACGGTATTCTTCCTGTAAGACTATTGTAGGATAAGTCTAAAATGCTTAAAAACGTTAAATTTGATAGGCTTGATGGGATTTCTCCTGTTAGTTTGTTATTCGAGAGGTCAAGTGATTCCAATTGTTGCATATCCCCAATTTTGTCAGGAACTTCTCCATTCAGCTGATTCCAAGATAAGTTTAGATTTATCAATCCCTCAAGAGCTGTTATATCCTCTGGAATTCCACCAGCTAAATTGTTGGATGAGAGGTCAATGCTCATTATCTCCAATATACCAACGCCATAATAATTAAGTTCTCTCCTCTTGGTGACCATGGGCACTTCATTGACTATTTTTCGGAACCCTGCAGGCAGGGTGTTGGGTTCCAATATGTACTTTTTGGTCATAGCTTTTAGATTTGACAGGTGAGGAGGTATAACACCTGATATCCTATTGTCCGCAAGATTCAAGTGATAAAGTTTTACGAGACTTGTGATATTGTTTGGAATATGGCCATAGAACATATTGTTGTTTAACCGTAGAAACATTAATTCCACCAAATTCCCAATCCACGTTAGCAATGTTCCGGAGAATCTGTTCTGTGCAAGATCTAAAACAGATAGACTTGTGGCTTCTTGTAGATTTGGTGGAAACTTTCCAGAGAAGCTATTGTTACACAAGAATAGATACCCCATGTCTGTCATCCTAATACATTGAGGAAGTTCCCCTTCAAAAAGATTGCAGGCCAAATCCAAGACATACAAATTCAATTCACAGATTGAATCTGGAACTCGACCGCTGATGTAATTGGAATATAGATCCAGTGTAGAAAGCATTGGAGCTCCGAAACTTGATGGCAGAGATCCTGATAACGAGTTCTTTTCGATGCACAATGAGGTGAGGTTTCTTGGCAATGGAGGTATTTGACCAGTTAACAGGTTTGAATTGGCATAGAGATATTCTAATGACCAATCTGGAAGCCTGTCAATTATACCTGTGTTTGAGATAATGAGATTAAGAATATCCACCTGTGATTTAAGCCATGTAGGAAACAGAGGGCCCATTTGGCAAGATGCAAAATATGCTTCCTGTAGTTTGAAGGGAGGTAACCATTCTGAACCCACCACAATCTTCAATGAATTGTGAGACAAGTCTACATACTCTAAGCTCTTCAGACCATCAAAGTGTTCTTCTGTGATCAAACCATCCAAGTCGTTGTAGCTTAAATCCAAATAATTCAGATTAGTGAGCTTGCTGATTTCTGATGGCACATGTCCAGTAAGGTGGTTGAGAGAGAGGTCAAAACACTGCAGCTTAGGGTGGGTTCTTTTGAGCTTATCTTATCTACTTATTTACTGTAACACGTCACTTCGAGAATTTTTTGAGGTAACCTCGAGAGCCGGTTGGCCTTTAATTTTGGGATTTAGAGAGATTATAGACACGCCTACTTAATAAAAAAAAACCGATTAAAAAGGTAATAAAAAAAGTGAGATAAGTCAAATAAGACACGAGATATAAGACTTATCCTACTTATCTCATGTCTTATTTGACTTATCTCACTTTTTTTATTACTTTTGAGTCATTTTTTTTATCTCGTAGGTGTGTCTATAAGCTCTCTAAATCCCAAAATTGAAGGCCAATCGGCTCTCGAGGCTACCTCAAAAAATTCTCGAAGTGACGTGCTACAGTAGATAAGTAGATAAGATAAGCTCGAAACTGTTGTGTAAGAGAGATCAAGATACCTCAGGTTCTTCAGAGATCCTAGGAACTCCGGTATACGATTGGATGGCCCCGTGAGGTTGTTGCAGCTGAGATCAAGGTGCTCCAGATGCTCCAAAGAAAGCAGAGAGGGGTCTATCTTGCCGGCCAGTGCTGTTGCTCTGAACTCGTCGCCATGGCTAATTTCTGTGCAGACGTTTCCAAGGCTTAACTTGGCGACACGACCGGTGAGGTTGCTGCACCGGACGCCTCTCCACCGGCAGCAGTCCGAGCCGGGCCTCCACGAGGCAAGCCGCCTCGCTGGGTCGCCGGTGATGCCATCCTTGAAGGCCAGAAGCGCGTCCCTCTCGCGCGGCACGCAAGCGCCGGCGGTGAGGGCCAAGGAGGCGGCGGCTGCGACGAGGAGCAGGAGTAAGTGGCTGGCAGTGGGATGCATGGTGATCTGGTGACTGGTTGCTTCAGATTGATAGACGGTCTGACTGTTTATATAACAGCAGTCGACTGTCGGAGTCGTCGTTTGTCAACGATCTTGGCAGATGGCAGATATGTATGGCACTTGTTCCTTGACTACGAAGGAAGCAAGTCAAGTCATGATCGAGCGCTTGATCTTTTGCCAGCGCGATGTCTCCTTTGAAGCTTAAATTAAAAGCTACAACTAAATATTTGTCAGTTTTATGTAGCCCAAACTCTACTACTTTATCACTATTTTTATAAGACTTTTAGTGGTTCTTTTTAAAGCTATTAAAATCTTTCTTTTTTTTACATTTTTGGGCTCTTCAATGCCCTATCAAGCGTGCACAACTTTTCAAATCATAGTCCACCATTAGTTTAAGTCGAATAAGGTGCCACGGGCTTTAATCATACAAGCAACAATGCACATTAACCGAACAACTTTCTTTTTAGTTTAAATATTGCTCGGAGTGGCCTGGTTTAGGCCTAAAGTTTAAGCCTATCTATCGGAGATTGGTTAGAATATTAAATTGCATAATTGCCTCTGGATAGGTAGCTCGGGACATCTTAAAATTGCTCTTGGAAGCCATGCCCGAGAACAACCCCATGGGCCTACAAGGTCGCGTCTACACGAGCATTACCGTGTTAGCACGGGCTTAAGGGACCCTTCGTGCATACATGCACGGATCCAAGCACACATGCTCGGACATGGGCATACGTCATGTGATTGAGTACGCTAGCCCAGGTCCTCCTTGCTCGGATGTAATCGTCATTCCGAGAAGGCGCCCACGACGGCCACGATCCCCATGCCGTTAGCCACGATTTAGGGTATGTCAATTCCATTATTATATGTAACTATCCATAAATGGCGAAATTAGTGCGTTGTGACGTAACATTGGTATGACAGTATAAATACCCCTCTTCGACGAAGGGGATAGAGAGAGACGAACAAAAAAGGGAATTCTTTGTAAAAACACATTTGCATACTGAAACAGAAGCATTGGAGTAGGGCTACTATCTCCACCACGAAAGGCCCGAATCAGGATAAACCAATCTTCCCCTTTGTCCTATGTCCTGAGTATCTTTCCACATCTCCAAAGCTAAATCTTTGCAGAAAGGGGCCCAGTTGATCCCTTATTCAAGAAGTAAACTTGGCGGGGAGCGAATCTCCCAATCATCGACAACAGGCACTATCCATAGGGATCTGATTGTATCCCTTCATCAGAGAGTTCCTTGGTGATGCCAAATTCTCAAGACAGTCAAGACCTCAGTGTCTTTGATGGCCTAGAGGATGATGCCATGTACTACACTGACGGGAAGGTCGCTAGGATCACCAACTCGGAGAGTCATGCCGAGCTTGAGAGTCCTTCCCTGGTGGGCGTGGCATGTGAGCACCATTTTCGCTCTCACCAGGAGGGCATGGGTCTGCAGTATGTTCCTGAGCCATTGCTATACCAGTTCCGAGAAGTGCCGGAACAAGGTACCCCCATACTGGATGGGGATGATGTTGGTCTCTATGATGGTGTGAATATCCTTGACCGCGTAGAGTTCGAGTATGAAACAACTTCCTATGGTGACATGGCTATGACACCGTCTTTTCCTTCGCAAGAAATCGTGATGTCCATATGGCCAAGGGAAATGTCGACACACGGGTGCCTAAGGACTCGGATGAGGCTCAACGTCACCACAATGAAGTCACTCGGAGCCATCTGGACGCATCTCTCAATAGGGCGTTGGCTAATCTTCGGCGAGAGGCAAGGGGTGAAGCCTGGCCGAGTGTGCAGGCAGAACCACATGCCTGGGCAGATTTGTATGAGCCCGAGACTCTGGTGTATGTACGAGCATCACAGCTCCCTCCTGATGCTCTTAGTAGGGAGAGGTTCCGGGCGCTAGCAGTGGTTGTACAGGAATTGCAGCCCAACCCCAAGTCAATTGGATCTGCAGGCTATAGGGTGCATTGTTGTGGAGGATTTGGAGAAGCTCGCTTTCGACCTCAATCCTCGAGCACTACCCAGGTAAGTGGGGACTCGGAGTCCTCCCCGAGATGGTGGCAGGCGAGCGGAAACAGGATCTCAGCGCATGGAATCTTGGAGTGTTACTTGAGATGAATAAACTTTTGTATGGTTTCCGATCAAATAATGTCTCCAAATCTTCAGGGCATGTACCACAGCTGCGAACTCTAGATCATGAGTAGGGTAGTTCAATTCATGTGGTCGCAATTGTCGAGAGGCATAGGCGACGACCTTCTCTTTTTGCATTAAAACACATCCTAACCCATGTTTGGACGCATCACAATAGATCTCAAAATCCTTGTGAATATCGGGCAAAACTAGCACTGGTGCAGAGGTCAGCCTTTTCTTCAATTCATGAAAACTCTGTTCACAGGCATCGGTCCACACAAACTTGGTCTGCTTCTTCAATAATTGAGTGAGTGTCCTGGCTATTTTGGAGAAATCTGCAATAAATCTCCGGTAGTAACCAGCCATACCTAGAAAACCTCGAACCGTCACCGTTTTAGGCTGCTCCCAGTTGAGCACATCCTGGACCTTGCCCAGGTCAACGGACACTCCTCCGGCTAAGATAATGTGTCCCAAGAAGGAAACTTCTGATAACCAAAACTCGCATTTGCTAAATTTAGCATGCAGGTGGTGTTTGCGAAGTCTTTCCAACACAATCCTTAAATGTTCAGCATGTTCCTCCTCATTTTTAGAATAAATGAGAATGTCATCGATAAATACCACGACGAACTTATCTAGAAATTCCATGATTCATCATGGCCATAAAATGTGCTGGGGCATTGGTCAGTCCAAAAGACATTACGGTGTACTCGTACAAACCGTAACGAGTGGTAAAAGCGCTCTTTGGGATATCCTCTTTTCTGATCTTGATCTAATGGTATCCCAACCTCAAATCTATCTTCGAGAAGACTCGGGCTCCTTTTAACTGATGGAACAAGTCATCTATCCTGGACAGCGGATATTTGTTCTTAATAGTGACTTCATTCAACGACCGATAATCCACACACATAAGGAGTGTGTTGTCCTTCTTCTTCACAAAGATGACTGGAGATCCCCGTGGTGAACAGTTGGGTTGAATAAAACCTTTGTCTTGTAATTCTCTGATATGCTGCTTCATCTCCACTAGTTGATTAGCGTTCATCCAGTACGGTCGTTGAGATATAGGAGCAATACCGGGTACCAAATCGATGACAAACTCCACATCCCTGTCTGGTGGCAGACCAGGTAGATCTTCGGGAAACACATCTGGATACTCACATACCACCGAAACAGACTCCAAAGTGGTAATTCCGACTCAGTGTGTAATCCTTTTATCCGATTCACCGTACTGGCATTTGGGTCTTGCATAGGGGACATAAATTTACTGTAACTCCACCGGTGTTAGCGAGAGCAATGGTACTATTGGCACAGTCAATATGTCCCTTGAATCGGCCTAACCAATCCATTCCCAAGATTACTTCTATCCCAGGTGATTCTAACAAAATAAGGTTTGCCGTGAATTTTTCTCCTCTGATTTCTATTTCCACAGAAGGACTTGCAAAATTTGCTCTCAATTCCTTTCCCGGAGATTGCACTATTAGGGGTTTCTTTAATGGCAAAATTTTCCACCCATATGAAGCACCAGAATCAAATAGAACAGTTGCAGGTACGGAATTAACTGGGAACGTACCTAGCACAACATCGGGCGCTTCTTGAGCTTCTTCAGTCGTCACATGGTTCACTCGGCCTCTTCCCATTGATTACGGCGTCTTTGGTGCTCCAGGGACTGTACGAGCTGGCCCCTGCTGCGGTGTACGAGCAGGTGTACCTTCCACGTTGGTTTGTGCTGGCGCCGGGTTGTTCTTCTTCTGGGGCAACTATGAGCATAGTGACCCATTTGATGACAATTGTAGCACTGTACTCCTGGCGTAGTTGCTGTGTTCTTGGCTAGTGGTGCCACTGGATTGTTACGCGGTGCTTCCTGCTGGGATGGAACAGGTGCACGGAATATCGGCGTAGAAGGCTTGTTCACCTGCTGTTTGGGTTGAAACTGTCCTGTGCGGGAACGCATGTTGCTGGGTCCCTGTTGACCTTGGAATGCCATCCTCCTCTTCTTGTTATCTTCATTGAGCTGGCGTTGAGCATCCTCCTGCAGCAGCATCATATTGACTAATTCCTAGAAGGTACGGCACCCATGAAAGACCAGATTGACCTTCAGAACAGGGTTCATTCCTTCCATGAACCTCCATATTTTAGCTGCGTCGTTTGCGACATCATCCTTGGCATAGCGAACAAGTTGAATGAATCGGTTGTGGTACTCCGATACACTCATATTGCCCTGGCGCAAATTCTGAATGTCGCGCCTCTTTATCTCAATTATTCCAGTAGGAATATGCGCAGTGGTAAATGATGCGACACGTCTTCACGGCGTAGGATCACGAACACGATAACTAGCTGAAAACAGCCAAGATAACTAGTGCAACCTGACAAATGAACTCGAAGCCAACCACCGTCGCAATACAGCAACCTGAATCGAGGATTCGTCCAACCACACTCTCAAGAAACCAACCAACACAATCTGCAATCAATGGAGTAGGAGCACCGATTGGGAGACGATGCGACCGCTTCTGCAATCCCATGGGGAAATCACAAGAGCAAAGGGGTAGAGATCACTCTCTGGATTTGTTAGCACACAGCTGAACAAAGGGGTTTGTATTTGATTTGCCAAAAGTCCTCCAATGGATAGAGTACGGCCCTGTTTGGCAACAAAGTATTTTCATAGTTTTTAGGCAAAACCATGGTTTTGGAGAATACCATGGTTTCTAAAGCCATGAGGTGTTTGGTAACGCTGCAAGAAACATTACTTTGAAAACCATGATTTTGCCAAAATCATAGTATTTTTGGAGTTTTGGAAACTTCACTTTGAGCTAAGTTTTGGCTCATTGCTATCACTATTTATAGAAAATAACTTTGTAACCAAACACTTTATAGTTCCAAGAAATACCATGGTTTTGTGAAGGTTGACAAAACCATAGTATTTTTGTATATACACTTACAAACCATGGTATCTCAAAACCATGGTTTTTTAAAACTTTGCTTACAAACAGGGTCTACATGGGTATTTATACTAGAAATATCCCTCCTAGTTTAGGTGTGAAAGCAAATAGAAGCTAATGAATGTTTTCTTGGATAAGGAGAAAACATCTCATATTCTCGCGCAGCATCTAACAGCCTGCGTGGTCTTTAGTAAATTGGTCATTACTCCTTACTGGGAAGTCCAAATGACCCACCGTTTGTTGCGTTGGAAAGTAGACTCAATTATCTTTCCAACCATATGCATTATGACCACCTAAACATGACAGGTTGGTGCGCCCAAGTCTTGGAAGTTACGATTCATGTTGCACCATAGCTTGAGCAGTATCCATGTTAACTTCCACATCGTCCTTGTTCATATACCTCCTCCATGCTTGAGCATCCTCTATTTCTTCATGTATAAACCTAAGCAACAAGAGTGTAGAACTTTTAGGTAGTATAAAATTCTCCTCATTTGTAATATTAATTTCAGCAAGGAGTGAAGTCACCTCTTGTTGTAGTTTCCTCGCACGGCTGCGGGTAATTGGTCCTTGGATGGTATGTGAAGATGTATTTTGTGTTGGGGTAACTGGGATGTCGTCATCATTGGTCGCCCAACGTTGGAACCTGGTCTCCCGACTGAGACCTGGTCTCTCGCCTTGGGGAACTGGTTTCCCGCCCCTAGGAACTGGTCTCCCGCCTCCGAGAACTGGTCCCCCGCCTGACGGGAACTGGTTTCCCGTCCCTGGGAACTGGTCTTCCGTCCCTAGGAACTAGTCTCCCAATGCTGGGACCTGGTCTCCTGCCTGCTGCCCGGGATGTCCTCATCAGTAAATGCTTCAGAAAACTCTTCCCAAGTGATGGACTGCACGTCATGGTGAGCCTCGCAGTGCCACATTCTGTGCGACAGTTGGCGGGTTGTTGAGTTCTTTGTTGCCTGACTTGCGATGCTGCAGATGCATTTGCGATGCTGCTGGTGTGGGCTCTTGAGCAAGTGGTGGTGGCAGATTTCCTTCACCGGTAGCTCCTTGTGGTGCCTAGGGGTTCTGTTGCTGTAGCTGCTCTTGCTGCTTCTGAACATTTTCCTCAGGTTCTTGTTGTGGGGCAGCGGCACCTTGCCCGCGACCACAACCACGGCCTCGACCACGGCCTCCACGCTGCGCCTGGTTGGCAGCCTCACCACGGCCACGTCCACGTCCACGACCTCGAGCTCCTCTAGCCATCTGACTGCTGAGAGATAGGAGAAACAGAGGGAGTTACTAACAGGGAAGCAACTATGTTGGGAGATAGTGACGGCTATTAAAAATAATTTTTAAACACTACAATTTAAGAACCAATAAAATCCAAACACCTGAATCCTGCACACATAGTGCCTAATGCCTATGTCGCTTTGAGTTCTGCTCACGCAACTAAGGTTGCATGGCGGAAAATTCCAACATGCACAATCACCAATCATCGTGTTAGCTATGTTCATATGAGCAAACATCATCAAAATCCTTAGATTAAATAAGTTGGTTATAAAATACATAACTAGGGATACTAAGTTTATTTTTATTTTTGTAGTGAAAACAAGTAAAAGATATTGATTTTCTTGCATTTTTTTATACATATACATGTTAGTGCTTACTGTTTACAAATTTTTATATAGTACCATGAACAGTAACATGAGCCATATATATATATATATATATATATATATATATATATATATATATACATACACTATTTGTTTTGCCCTCCTTTAGATACAACATACTACTAATAATCATTTAATTTGTACAAACAGCAATGTTTTGTTATAATATTTTTTTGGGGTTGTACTGTAGCAGGAACAGTGCGCACGATGAAAAGTTTGGTTCTACTGTAGAGTGAACAGTAAGTGATTTTTTATAAAAAAAAAAGTATTACAGTTCCAAAATATACTTGTGAAAACTTGTGTTTTTTTAAAAAAGTTCCTAAATAAATGTATATAGTATGAACAGTACCAGAAATTGTTCAAATTTTTTTTAAAAAAAATCTTTTGGATAACCTGTGTCTTCTTTTTCCTTTGATGAAATAGCTCCTTCTCCTATTCTTGAATCCCATAAGCTCAAACAGTAATAGACAACAAATTTATCTTAAATACAAACTTTCATTTAGCTTTTAACTAGGACAGATAGTGAATAGTTGTGACACAAAAGGAGCAAAATGCTTGACACAGTCTATTCTACACAATTTTTTTTATAAAGTACGAACTAAAATCGAGCTATGAAAATCCTATAACTTAAGCTTTGTTTTTCTCTTCGAAAAGACGCTCCTCGGTAGCTTCCTTCTAAACTCGCTCTTCAGGGTCTTCATTCTCTGCACCCGATGAACTCCATGGTGGTGTATGATCTCTCTCGAATTTGGTGGCAATTTCTGACTGTGACACCTAAAGTCTCGCATGAGGTGTAGGGCACTAACTAGGTTTGAATTTGAGAAGTAGGGGAAGTAAGTTTTTGCTTAAATAGATGATGTGACAAGAATGAGAGCAATGTTAGAAGATAAGTAGGAAGAGATGAAAAACAAGAACCCTAAATAGGAGAGAACTAGACCAAGAGATGTAAATGGAGAGAGATAGAAGCAACGAAGTTTGTAAACAAATTTTTTTTAAATAAAACCTTAGGACATCCGAAAACTATCTAGCGATTCCTACAGTCAGCTCGGCTTTGATACCTAATCTGTCGGGACGACCCGGCACAGTAAAGCCGACCCCTCTGTGCCTTACGGTACTAGTCCCAATAGATCACAGCTAGTACGCACAGTTAGAGCATAATGGAATCACACCTTGTTGTTTAACGCACAGATCTGAAGTACAACTAATGAGTATGGATAAACCATACCCAGCAAGCATGTATATCCTTAAGTATTGAATGCAAGGCTAACAAAGAAATAGAGATGATCATTTTGCATAAAGAGCAATTTTTAACAATCCTATAAGTTGTAAAGCAATTGTTCAAAACAATTTCAAATTTATTTCTTTACACATATTTTCTCAATATTAACTATATTATTATGCCGTCTCAGCACTGACCGAGATGACACTCGTTGTCAACACTACATGAAAATCCCTTGCAATACACTCTCTGTAATGCATTGCATGGCAATCGCTGCCTAGCACTCGCTGCTAGGCAATCCCTGCCCCTACCTCTACAGCAGGTTAATTATTAAAAGGTGAGGTAACACGTAGAGCCGCCTAAGCCCGCTCTTAACCGTGAGCACGACTATTATGATAGTTTTAACTCTGCAGAGTGGGTACACTTTACCCATGGGACTCACCCGAGAGTGAGACGAAGCCGCTATCCCCGTTCTATTTAGGGTCAAGAATGGCTCACTAAGTATTCGCTCCAAACCGTCTCCCACTAAGGCAGAGGTTCCCCTCTTGTGCCAGGTGAGCATACGATAGTCGCGAGCCACACTCACACCGCCATGACAAACCAACCATAGATTACCCGAGGTAACAAGTAAGGTATTACCATTATTAACACCCATGGTTGTACTGTTGTGTTTGGCTAGATCATCTACTATGTTCGGTCCTTATGTCGACCGAGGAGGCTTACCACAAAACCAACATCCACCGATCAAACCACCACCTCGCATCTACTCACGCCACGTTGATTTTAGTTGAGTTAAATGAACCAAAACCAAAACTAAAGAGTAGAATCTCTACAAATTTTGTGAATGATCTCCCATCATATGAACTGGATTTTCCATCAAAACAAATAAGCATCTAGCGTGAGTAAATTCAAGGATGGCTATGATAAGATATAAATTATGCTAAGCGTCAATAGAAAAGTAACACGTGCTAAGATGATTAACATGTCATTGGCAATAACTAAAATTAAATATGCAAACTAAAGATAGAATTAGCATGCACGGTTAAAACCCTATGAATAGTAAATATGAGAGAAAATCGCTGGGTTCAATATGAATCTAGCTTGCACCTTGATCTGAGTAGCACGTTCCTTCACAATCGGCAGCTAGCTCCCCTCCGGACTCCTCCGCGACGCCTACATGCAAATCGAGACATAGACGAATCAACAGCAGCAAATAAAATTTGGAAAATTATGAAATAAATACGGGAGGTAGATTAGGCTAAAAGATGATCAACAAAATTGGTTTGGTGTGAATCGGAGCTACGGTTTAGGAGGTGCGAAATTGTGAAGGAACACCGAACAGTACATGCTTTGACTGGGTTTGACCAGATCAGGGGTTAAAGCTACTGCCTGGCTCACCTTCCTCACCACGCGTAGAGAGTGAGTGAGGAAGAGAAAGAAAGAGAGAGAGAAAAGGGAGGCGGCGGCGGGTCCCGTCGGTGGCACTGATGGCGGGTCGGCGGCGGCGGCGGCACTGGTGGTAAACCTTGGCGCTGCCGATGGCGGCGCTTAGCTCGGCGGCGGCATGCAAGCAGCAGGCGTGGGGTGGCGCGGGCTTCCCGATGGCGGCAATGACTAAAAGCGGCGCCAGCTCCTCTGGCTCGGTCTGAGTGGCGAGCGATGTCTTCTGCTGCGGCAGCGGGTCTGTAGCGTGAGTTCGGCAAAGACGGCAGGCGGCATCGATGGCGGCGCAACGGCGCGCGATGTCTTGGGACGGCGGCATGACGTCAACTCACCTTCTAGTCGTGACGACGGCGTCCTCTCGCCCTCCTCTCCCTTTGCTCTGTGTTGCTAGGGTTTGGTGGGCTCGTGGTGATGGAAGCCACGGCCGATGGTTTGGCTTTCATAGGGTTGATTTGGGGTTAAACTCGGCAGGTTTAAATTGCCTCCGTTTTGGGTATGATTTGATTGTATGGATAAGGCAAGGATGGAGTGGATTTGGCACGATTTGGGCGGCACCGCTATGGAAAGTGTTGATTTGATATGGACTGTCTTGATTTGGTTTGATTTGTATACAAATTTGGCTTGGTCTTGGTTTTGGAAAGAAAGGATTTGGCTACAGGGTGATGTTTTTGGCATGATTTAGGAATAAGAATATGGCATGATTTGGTATTACGTGATTTGGGTTCAATTGGCAAGAACGGCGGCCGAACCGACGTAATTGGATTCAGATTGGGTTGCTCTTGATTATGGGTGGTGAACACGTTCATGGTTAGGAAAGTGATTAGAAAAAAGATTAGGGTACAGTGCAAAAATTAAAGGGTAATTATTAAATAAAAGATCTTAAATAGAATAATGCCTTGCCTTTTAAAATTTAAAAAATTCCAGGGTGTCACAAGCCAGCTTCTTTATAGAACTGTATGGGCGACCCTTAAGAAACCTTTTATAATTGCTGCTATTTATCTATTTGATATCTCGGTTATAACAAAAGATAAGTTATATTATTGGGGATAAGGGAATTAGAGAAAGGGAGGAAAGCACTGAATCACAGAATTTTGATTTTACAGAATTAGGAACCAATGCACAGGGCTCTAGACTTTGACCTGTCAAAGAATTGCTGTGTATGGTAGGAGTGCATAGCGTATGTAAGAGGGTATGCAAGTGAAATTGCATGGTAAATGTAAGAGTTGCCTCCTGTTATTGCATTAGATAATACAATAATACAGTACAAATCAAGTAAGATTCTTTTATCAAGGGAAATGGTAGGGTGGGCCTTGTTATTTGGAAGGGTAATACTTGATTGCTTCAGGATTATTTTACTCAAGAGAGGCTTCTTATCCGAAGATTCAATCACATTTTTCCTAAGATCTTTTGACATTGGGAATAACCGCACAAAATGATACATTGAAGAAAATGATGCATGCTTGATTCAAATAGCCCCGGCAAACTTGTAATCAATCAATTTACACTACTTGTAAAAAGAGAATTCAATTTCCCATCTTCCCATAGCTGCAATAGTGCTAAGCAAACTAGAGGGGGGGGGGGGGAGGCTCATGGCGAGTAGGTGCACCTGTTTGGGTAGAGGAGCAGCGTCAGGCGGCGACCTGCTGGACTGGAGGCGCGAACTGTTGGGGAGCTCACCGGCGTGGTAGCCTAGACCCAGGCGCAACAGTTTTCGGGCGAGGGGGGCCGTGCGTTGTGGGGGTCATATGGCGAAATCGGGGTGGCAGTTTTGGGGCGTGGAGTTAGTGGGGTGTGGGGCGGGGTCAAGCGCACGGCAGCTCCGGGAAAGGAGGTGGTGGGGTTGGGACGGTTCTAGGGGAGGCTGATAACACGGGGAGTTTGGCGGCAACTCCGAGGTTCTTGCGGCGACAGTTCTTCGCATCTGCATATCGGGGAGGTGACGACCGGGTGGGGGGGCTGTTGGCGGTTCCACTGGCGGGGGTGTGGGGTGGGTGGTCCCATGAGGGGGCGACTGAGGAGTGGGGAATTTGGGCACAGGGGTAGGGTTCCGGTGGGGAAGTGTAGGAATTTTGGCGGTGGCGCAGTGCGGAAGGATCGGGGAGGCGGCGGCGGGGAGGGGGCAGTTTGGGCGGCGGTTCCACGGGCCGGGCGCGGGGGTGGGTGGTCCGGGGGGGGGACCGGGGGAGTGGGGAATTTGGGCGCGGGGGTGGGGTTCCGGGGAGTTTAGCTTGGCAGCCATGGAGGGAAATTTCATTGATGCCGGCTATTTCTTGGGTAGTTTGTGCGAGAGGGGAGGGGTCCGGCGTTGAGGGGCTTGGTTCCGCAGGGCATCAACCCTCCGTTAGGATTGATCGAACGGTCCATATGGCGAGATCAACCAAACTCATGCTTTTAAAGTAGTAGAGATAGAGACAGAGATTTTTCCTCCTCCCAATCTCACCTCTGCTGCAGATCATACCCACCGAGCCATCCCCATCATCACTCCTTCCTACCGTAGCTCCACCCTGCCGAGCCCATCCCCACCGTCGGTCCTCTATGCCGAACCTCATCCACATAACACCTCCTCCCTACTGGCTACTGAGCTCGTCCTAGCCACCGGTCCTGCCCACCGCAGCTCCTCCCCATCGCTGTGGCTCGTCTCTGATGCAGCTTCTCCCCGGCGCCGCTCGTCCACACTGCAGCGCGTCATCCCAACACCACCTCCTCCTTACTGACTACTGAGCTTATCCCTGCCATTGGTCCTGCCCACTACAGCTCCTCTCCACCACTGCGGCTTATCTCTACTGTAGCTTCTCCCTACTGTTGCTCCTCCCCGCCGTGGTTTGTTCCCACTGCCACTCGTCCCCACCGTTGGTCCTTTCTGCTACACCTCATCCCCGCAACACCTCCTCCCTATTGATTACTAAGCTCGTCCCCACCACCAGCTTGCCTACCACAGCTCCTTTCCGCCGCCGCGGCTTCTCCTCGCCGACGCTCCTCCCCGCCATGACTTGTCCCCACCACCGCTCGTCCATGCCGCAGTGCCTCCCCACCGCGGCTCGTCCCAACCGTCGCTCCTCCCCGCCGCCGCTCCTCCCTGCCACACCTCGTCGCCGCTCGTCCACATTGCAGCGCCTCCCCACCGAGCTCCTGCCCGCCGCGGCTCGTCCCTACCATTGCTCCGCCCCGTCACACCTCGTTGCCATCGCCGCTCGTCCCTGTCACCGCTCATCCACGCTGCAACAAGTCCCCACCGAGCTCCTCCTCACCGCTGCTTGTCCCCGCCGCTGCTCCTCTTGCCACACCTCGTCGTCACCACCGTCTGTCTACGCTGTGTTGTGCTAACAAACCTTGCTAGCTTGGGAGAGCCAATTTGGCTAGCTGGGCTGGGGCAAGAATTTCCTTGCTTTGGCTGGCCAGTTTGCTAGGAAAAGCAAGGATTTTAGCTTCTACCAAATAGCAAATCTTGCTCAACAAGGTGATGCAAGGTCTGACAAAGGAACCAAACATGTGCAAATTATGCCA
This sequence comes from Olyra latifolia, assembly GCA_036346145.1. NCBI lineage: Eukaryota > Viridiplantae > Streptophyta > Magnoliopsida > Poales > Poaceae > Olyra > Olyra latifolia. The sequence continues at coordinate 20,109,733 of CM070533.1, forward strand.
TGCAAGCAAGAATCTTAATTAAACACTTTGCAAATTGAATATGGCAAACCATAACTATATATGCTTCCATGCATGTACATCTTTGTCCATGGTCAGATCAAATACATGGTTTCGATGAACTCACGATGGACACATGCACATAAGGTCACACACCTACGTGTGCATGGAGATCATTATAAAAACTTGCTGGTCAACATGGAAATTAAGAAATGCTCAAATATTCGGAGGTCAACAAAGTAACATTGAAGAAATCATATTTTCTGGCTATTAATCTTGTGGTTTAATTGTTTAGCTGTACAGTAGTTCCTTCTTTGTTTTCTACACCTCCGATAAATAACTTTTTAAAAAAATACATAGCCGTGGGCACCTTGCCTATTGTTTTCTTTGATAAAAAAAACCCCTACTTGTGCATGGACCGAGAAGCTTTTGAATTCAAGTTGGGGAGCTGGGCTACTGATGCATGAGAATAGCTTGACGGACCCTGACAGGAAAATAACTGAAATCTGGCATTTTTTTTGTCAGTGGGGCATTAAAATTTGACCTAACCCCCCCCCTTCCTTTTTTTTCCCAATTATCGCTAATAAATTTTTTGAATTCATTTTTTCTTAAAATCTTTTAGCTGATCATCACCGGTAAAAACCAATTATCAGTTTAATCGTACTCTGCTAGCCTCTCCTTGAAATTCTTGGACTTTGCTCGCGGTTTGCTTGGTTCTAGTCTATTTCACCTGGATTCTAATTATGCTTGGTTGGGTGCATATACTTAGCATAGCTTATACGAGGCATCTAAGTTGACCTTGTCAAGCTGACTGAATACAAACAGTGGTATTTGGTTGCTTGCATTTGCCGGGCAATGCCATTCTAAAATTGTTTAGTCACTTTCATAAGACTCAGTGGATGCAAATAAGAGATGGTTGGATCCCGTGTGAGTTAGCGTCGTGGGAGATGAGCAAAATCAATGTTTCCCGTAGCAAGCCTAAGTCAGGATGGTCCAGTTAGACAAAACGGACCGGACCGAGGCCAACAAACAGAAGGTGTAAACTAGAATTAAGACTCCACTAATACTAACAGGTCGGGCCATAGGCCCATATGTCGTGGCCAAAAGAGCTAACCACAGGAGATTTAAACACTAAACACTGTTAGCATGGATCCCACATGTCAACGACTCCGTCTCACGGTCGACGTTGGGGTGATGTCAGCTAGGCGATGGGTCTCCCTTGGCTCTGGCCAAATTCCGGCGAAATTTCTGCGAGGGACTAGCGGCGCTACGGTCCACCATCCTACTGGTTCATGATCGGAATGGGTTTGACTAGAGGAGACATAGGACATGCTGGCCAGAACATCGCCGGCGACGAGTCAGAATGGCGGCGCCATAGGCGCAGGTGGCGGAATGCTACGAGAACAAGTTTCTACGGCGAAGGGTCGGGACGGCGGCTAGATCGCGGGTGCTGGGAGCATCTTGGGAATACCAGGAAGTTACTTGAGGCGAGCCGAGCTCGAAGACAAATGGAGACGACCTGTCACCGTGGAGGAGGCGGCGGCCGAAATAGGGGGTCATGTCGCCTGGGAGCTCGGGTTATTCCTAGCCAAAATTGAAGGCAGGATCATGAGGGACAGCACCTAGAGAAGATAGGATCGTGAGGAATTGGACAGTGGTTTACGAAGGCGCCGGTGAGACAAAAGGGGGAAGAAATAGCACAGTGGCGAAAATGGCGAAGGGAGGGGGAGCTGAGCGAGCCAGGGGCTTAAATAGGCGAAGGAGTGTCTGCAGGGAGAAAGAGGTGCGTCCCACGGTGAGGGGCTCAAGGGAGGAGTGGCGATAGGACGGTGCGACGCTAGAGGCATGGCGCAACAATGATTTTTATAATGATAGGGTTCTGGAGATTCTGGGTAGCCTAGGGCTGGCCATTTTTTTTCTCTTAGAGGCGGGAGCAAAGTGGGTTGGTTTTCTCATGGCCTTTTTGCTTTGGTCAAATAGGTGAAATTACTTCATAGACTGTAGTTGAATTTGTTGGAATGTGGTTCTATGGATTTTGGGGTAGTTTTGGTTTTTGTTGTAGTGCAGCCTTTCCACTTCTATCATGAGCCTTGCATTTGCCATGAGCAAGGCTTGTATGTTGGGTATTTCTTCGAGGGTGTTTTCGGAGTTGGGAGGCCAAGGTGCTTGGTTGTTTTATTGCTAGTCTGGATTTTGTGGTTGTGATTTGTGACATCCTAAAAAACCTAGATTTTTTTGAACGAATTCAAATTTTAAATTTTTAGTTAAAAAACATGTCAAGTTTTTGGAACTTTTCAATTTTTCTTAAAAGATTTCCTTTTCTTCTTGACTTGTCCCAACCATGCCTGTTCATGCGTAGGGCTAACCCTAAAGCTCGGGCTCGACCAGCTATTCGAGATTTGATCGAGCTCGAAAACTAAATGAGCCAATCTCAAGCCTAGGCCCGAGCTTGAGTCTGATTCGAGCCGATCTCGAGCTCAAGCTTGAGCCCACGTCAAGCCCAACCGAGCCTAGACAAACTTTATTACACCAACTATCCCTATCTCCAAATCAACTAGTCCAACCAATTTGAGCCGAGCTCGAGCTCAAGAGCAAGCCTAACTGCGCCCATGTAGCCCTTTCTCCTCCCTTTTCCAAGCATTGACCTCCTCATTTGAGCTCAACCAAGCCGAGCTTGAGCCTAGCCGAGCTTCCACCGAGCCCAATCTCGAGCCTGACCCTAAGCTTGGTATTGATTTGAGTCGAGCCCGAGCCAAACTCAAGCCCAACCGATCTGAAGCTGTAACCGAGCTCAAGCCCAAACAGCTTGAGCTCACTCAAGACCGGCTGGAATCCGTAGCCATTGCCGTCCCCTGCTCCCCACACCTGCTCGCACCACGTACTTCCACGTCATGCCGCCGCCACCATTCCCCGATGCCCTTGCCTCGTTGTGTCCGTCGGCCGCTGCCCATCGCCACCGGCCACCTCCCGCTGGTTGCCATAGCCGCCACCGGCCACGCCCTCCCCTTTTTTCTCTCACCAAATCTCCTCCCTCCCTTCCAGTTTATCTCTCTCTCCACAAGCCCTCTCTCTCTTCTTATCCATTGGACGCAGCAACCCTTGGCTACAGTACCCAAAGGCCAAAGTTACCGTGCATCTACTGCTACAGTATAACTTCTCTAATTTCTAGAATTACTAGTGAATAGTGTTTCTTCACTTTTTGCTGTAAATTCATCTTATCTCCAAATTCGGTGAAACCAGTTTCTAAAAATCCAGAAAATTCATATTTATTTACTGTTATTTTTTAATTTATTTACTGTTTTTATTATTTATTTATAATTTTCTTATTTTACGTGCGCTAGGTCGTGTGGGCGATGAAGGTGAGTATCTCAACGCTAGTGACAGTCCAATAGAAGCAAGGAGATTATGAAGGCAAGTATTTCTATAGAATCCTAGGTTTATAGATTGTGCCAAAACTATTATCTTGTTAACCATCTGATATATTAAACTAGTGCCACCCAGTGCATGCTAGCTTTCCGGTACGTGCACCCACCTTCATGGATTGCCTCTAGGATGATATTATTAAATTCCTACTGTTTTCATTATTAGTTGTCTTAGCACTGTTTAGATAGTCATCGGGGAGTGATTCCCTATCCTATGATCATTAACGAATCTAATATGAGAATTGAGCATTTGAGTATGAGAATGGAGAATTTGGGATACAGTGTGTTTACTTCATTCATGTCTAACTAAAATTTAACCAACTAATAATTTGACTCGAAGCGAGTGACCTAGGTCAACGCTCTGGTCCCTAAGGACCAATGAATGTGATGGATTTAACTGAAAAATCTTAGTGCGACCACAAATCCGATATGGGACATGGCCTAATCTAGGGGGAGAATAATGTCGGGATTGTCATCGTGCTTACACCGTAGGTGGAATCTTGAGAGATGCATCATCACCGGCGTATTGCCTGGAAGGAGTGCCAGGGTACTTGTTTGAATATCATGTATGATCATGGCAACCTCGAGGTTAGTCTTTTAATAGGTTATGTTATGGTGCACTCCGACGGGAGGGTATCATATATTGCAGGTAAAGCGTATGACCTCCGCAGAGTGTAAACCCATTCGAATGACCGTGCTCCCGGCTATGAGCATCTTGGTGGTTTTTCACATCATAGCTATACCTTAATTAATTTGCCATGGGTAAGGTTTTCCGGCCGTGTGCCGCTGCTAGATGATCTATGAGGATGAGAATGAGATGAGAACTATGATGAGACTTTAGGATGGGTTGTTGAGAACTTGAGACGCTAAGATTGTGAATTATGTCATGTTAATTTTATGGTTAAGATTAATCATCAGAACTGCTTATTATTTATTTATGTTTCTTAAATATTTTTCAACGATTAGTAAAATACTTTTATGCAAATGAATCATTACCTTTCCTACGATGAGCCCTAATCCGGCCCTTCTCAGGTTAGACTTGCCAGCATTCGCGTGCTAACCCTATCTTTCATACGGAGCTGCTTATTCCACGAGTAGGTCAGGAGTACGAGGATTCGCAGAATTACATTGGAGTTCTCCCGGACGGTGATCCAGACTACTAGAGCTTTTCCAGTCAGCTTGCCTGTGGCGGATGATGAGCCTACTTCAGTCTGTTCTTATTTGATTCTTCTTGGCGGGCCAGTTTTGTTGATCGCCCAAATGCACGGAGGTCGGGTGAGGTTCATTCGTTGCTTTGCCTTCCCCTTGCCCGGACCACCTCTTCTCCACTTTGGCGATGGCCCTGTATGCAAAGGTAGGGCGACGCTCGGATTTTAGCTCGCCCTTACTTCCCGCTTAGGTGGCCTTGCTTCGCACGCGGTTATCAGATTGTAGGGAAACGGGTATATCATGCCTACAGTAGATAGAGGGAAGAGGGATGAGAGGGAGAGGAAGCAGCGTCTAACGGTGCGCTCATGCGCTCTCTAGGCAGCTGGAGGTGATGGTGATTAAAATCGGAAGTGAAGGAAAAAACAAGCATGTGAGAATTAAGAACCTAGGAAAAGAGTGACGGTGAGACCAACACACGTGCAGAGGCGCAGACCGTCTTGTGCATGAGCGCTGCGTGAGGCGTCTCGTCCTGTTTAGCTTCGGACATACCTCTGTTATTCGTCTTTCCGTAAAAGAGCTACTCGAATATACCAAGAGTTTTACGACTTTTAATTCCTTGAGGTCTCCGATCCACAATGGCAGGCAGCCGTCTTGAGAATTTGTTCCACAGATATATGACTGCTAAGTGACCGTTTGGAACATTGATACGAAAAAGCAGGGCAATACGGTAATCAACTGAACGTAAGATCATCTCCAGCAAAATTCCGTCGCGGGGTATGTTTTCGTCATGAAGGGAATCTCGTTTCTTCAATGTTCCAACTAATTTCTTTCATCGTTCCCTTTTAGAAGAGATTCTCTTTTCTATTTTTTTATAATGGGATTATCTCTTATTTCTCTATATTATTCCCTTCAAAGGGATGTCGTTATAGATGTTAAAAAATAAAGGAAACAAATATGTAAAAAGAAATAGAAAAAAAATAAAGTAAAAATGGTTGGAGATGGTATAGGGACCAATTGACCACGTACGATAGCACAAAAATTGTCATACATGCTACAGGATCACGTTGCAGGTGAACACGCTTTTAATTAGGGCGGCAAAAGGGCCCACCACGATTGTAAGATCATCAGGAGTCAAAACACTTGTTGGACCGGAAACGCAGTCTGGTTCTGGTTGCACAGAATCATGACTTGACGCGCGGCGACTCCGAGTCACCGACTGGTAGTCTGCCACCTACGAAGGCATGGCGACGGCGGACCAGGGTTTCAAAAACCGACGTCGACCGCAAAAACCGGCGGTTTCTCGCCGAACCGCTGGCCGACGGTTTGAGAAACCGACGGTTTTTGTCCGGGTAAACTCAAAAATTTGAGTTTGAATTTAATTTTTAAAAAAATTAAGAAAAAATATTATAAAAAACTAGATGGTCTGTAGAACAATTTGTATGAAGCCAAATTTTAAATTGAGATCGGTAATTATGTTTAGAGGAGTGATTAGGTGGTATGTTTATCATTTTATGTACAGTACTCACTAGACTCATATATTTATCAACGGTTGTTCCAAAATTTTTCCAAAATTAAACAAATTACAAACACATATATCTCACCCATCTATGATTTTTCCCAATTTTTTAAAATTTTTCAGACCTATTTTCCTTTTTTTTATTTTCCACGGTTTTCTATTTTTCCCGGCGATTTTTAGCCAAAAACCGCCGGGAAACCTCCAAAACCGGCGGTTTCTCGGCTAAAAACCGCCGGAAAACCGCCCCGCCCATTTGCCCGTTTGATTTGGAATTTGCACGGTTTTTGCCGGTTTTGGGCGGTTTTTAGCGGTTTTTGGCAAAAACCGTCCCACCAGGAGGGCGGTTTCGGGGCGCGGATCGGTTTTTGAAACCCTGGGGCGGACCAGGCCATGAAGGCGATCAGACTGATGAGGCGCTAAGAAGACACGGTCATCTGGCACGCGACTGACCTGAGTCGGCGCGTCGTAAATCCATTATTACCACGGACGCGCGCGAAAGCGGTCCAACGCGTCTGCATCCAACACCATCCCCTGGATGTAGTTTTCACATATTTGTTAAATTTTTTTCATTGCTAAAGAAATGACCTTCCATACCGGTACATCAGTTCCGATTGGCCACAAACCAGGACTGATGTAGCAATAGTCCCGGTTCGTGGCTACGGGGCTAAAAGCACGATTAGTACCGGTTCGTGGCTCACATTAGTCCCGGTTCGTAACACGAACCGGTATTAAAGATGGCTTTGGCAAGCGGGTACATGCTAGCTGGCATAGAAACAAATTAGTCCCGATTTCATGTTACGAACCGGTACTAAAGGTAGGCCTTTAGTCCTGGTTCGTGTTACGAACTGGTATTAAAGGCTCATTCCAGCATACTTCAAAAGGAATGCTTATCCTAGCCTATTTAATACGTGTGGGTGGGTGGGTTGGTTAGAAGAGTGAGTAGAGAGTCACGTGGTGGCATGAGGTCCCAGATTCGAGTCTTGGGTTCATCTTATTTTTCAGATATTTTCTACGCTTCAGTACCGATTAGGGGAACCGGGACTAAAGGTATGTGACCTTTAGTCCCAGATGGCCTGTCCCGGTTCGGGAACCCGGACTAAAGCCCGTTCCCAACCGGGACTAAACCCCGTTTTTCTAGCAGTGATTATAACTGTAAAATATCAAAAATTCTTTAAAAAATTAAATATTATCTAATCGGTATATAAGCTCTGTCGTTTCATTCAAAAATTAGAGAAATGTAAATATACATAGGAGAGAGAGAGGGGGAGAGAAGAAGAACACAAGCCCACCAAGCGGCATATCTCAACAGAACCCCATCATGTGACTTGATCAAAGGCGTGGCACTCCGACCCAAACGAACGCCACCACTGCCAAATACACTATTGAGCGTGTGGCCAAAACGCTAGTTGCCACCACTTTTGACCACGCTGTGGGGCATGCAATGCACCATTAGCCGTCAACCACCACCACCGTGCGGGATGCTTGGCCAAGATGCTAGAAGGGCATCTACCGTCACCACTATGCGGGATGCTTGACCACAACTCCAACCACCACTACTATTGACCGCTCTATAGAGCATGCGATGCTTAGCAAAGACGTCAAACTAGCCGTCACCACCATACGAGATGCTCGGCCGAACCGCCAGCCACTCACTACCAACCGTGCCACCACTGCCATACAGTATTCTTGGCTTCTACACCAGGCGCCACTGTTGTGCGGGATGCTCGACCAACCACGCCGTCAATGCCACGTAGGATGCTCAATCTATCCATCAATCACTTCCTTGGCAGTAAGCCACCGTCTACTTCAACATCGGGTCGTGTGGTCCAGCTCACCCCTAGTCCGGCGTCCAGACATCCTTGCCAACTCCGTGGCTTGACCCTTTATATTAGCTGCTTCGTTCACGGTAAGCCACCATCCAACTCAACACTGGGCAGCCGGCTTTAGGTCACCTTCCTGCCGCCTCGCCTTCTCCATGTCGGATCCACCACGTCCCCGTAATATCTACCGCCAATAGGCTAGATCTGCCATTGCTGGGCCCAGGATGGCCAGGCAAGGCCACCCCTTAGCCTCTAACCACGACTGTCGGGCCACTCCGACTCCATGCCGCATGCACCCTAAATCTGTCCACCTTCCATTCCGCTGGAGAGGTTCGCACTGTTGACAATAGAAGGCCAAGGAGAGGTGACCTCCGTACTCCATGTCGGCTAGGGGTGGAAACGAGCCGAGCCCGAGCGAGCTGGCCCTGGCTCGGCTCGGGCTCGTTGCAGGGGACGAGCCAGAAATTGGGCTCGGTTCGGGCTCGTTTTAAGAAACGAGCGAGCCCGAGCGAGCTGGTGTCGAGCTCAAGCCAGCTTGCGAGCCAGACAAGGTGACGAGGGGAGACGGTCTAGGGGCTGGAGAGGAGGGGAGGACGACGGAGGAGGAAGATGGCATTGTCCTAAGGGCAAGCATGAGAGGAGGAAGCGACGCCCTCAAATCTGATGGGTAGAGGGCACCTCGTCGTCGACGAGCTGTGGAGGCGGTGACCGGCAAGGTGACGACGCCGACGAGCGGAGGAGGCGGTGACCGACGAAGCGACGAGCGGTGGAGGCGGTGACCGGCGAGGCGACGACGCTGACGAGCGGAGGGGGCGGTGACCGATGAAGCGACGAGTAGCGGTGGTGACTACCGGTGAGGCAACCGCCAAGCGAGGCGGGTTGTTCATGTGTGGCAAGTGGGTGAGTGGGTAGGCGCGGCGGGGGCGGGCGGGGCGGATGTGCTAGGGTCTAGGGATTTGGGGGCTTGGCCGCTGGGGATTGGGGACTTGGGAGGGGCCGTGGGAGTCGGGGACGGGAGGACATGGGAGAGTGACGAACTGACGATGGGGAGATCGGCTCGGTAATTAGCTCGTGGCCGTGGGGTGGCCTCGCTCGGGCTAATGCGTGATAGGCTGCGCGGACGAGCCACGAGCGAGCCACGAGCAAGCCACCTCTGGCTCGGCTGGGGCTCGCAAAACACACCGAGCTGGAAAGACAGCTCGGCTCGGGCTCGTTCGCAGGCGAGCAGAGCCCGAGCTGCTCGCAAGCCTGAGCCCAAAGTTTTAGCCCTAATGCCGGCAAGACGTGCCGCCACCTGGAGCTTCAGCGCCGCCTCGGGCTGGATCCCTGTGACCCACACCATTTTCAACCTCCTAGGTCGTGCCGCGTGGGATCTGGTCTCCTTCTAGTTAGCTCCGGTGACCACAACCAAGGAGCATGGCGTAGAAGATCTAAGGCCGCAACGGAAGGGGATAAGAAGCATGGAGGAAGGAAAATAAAAGAGAGGGGTGGCTAGGAGAGGCACTGGTAGGGTGGCCTCTAGTGGCGGGGATGTTCACCCTCCGAGTCGCTTAAGGGAGCCGCTCAGAGGTCTGACAGTTGAGACACTCATGTATATATATTCCTATAGATAATTTTTAAAGCATTTTTATGAAAGTTTTTAGATTAATTTTATGTCTTTCAAACTAAAGTATTAATCATAAAAATCTGAAATAAATAGGTTTATTTTTTTAAAAATATTTTAAATATTTTAAAGTTTTACACAGTTATAAAAAATATGTAGGCTAGATCTAATCTTAGGGATTGGACTGCGAGTGGATGGCATTGGATGAGGGCGTGCAATGGGCGTGTTGGACCAGGCATGTCCCTGCTGGTCACGGAAGGGGTACTGTGTGATCAGTGCGTTGCAAGGACTACATGCATGGAATGGTATCTCAGTCCTGTGGTAAGACCATCTCCAACCATGTTCTGTCGCGAGGCACGTTCTCGTCACGAAGGGAATTTCGTTCCCTTCAATGTTCCAATAGATTTCGTTCACTGTTCTTTTTGAAAAGGATTTTTTATTTTCTTCAGAAACGGATTCTCTATTCTTTCTCTATATTATTTCTTTCGAAGGAATGCTGTTAGAGATGATAGAAAATAAAAAACAAATTTTATATGAACATCACAACGAACAAATTAAATTCTCCAATATTATTAAAGAAACAACTGATATTCTATTTACAAATAAACCCCAATCTTATTTACAACTTTATTAATTTACATCTTCAATCTCTCCTTAAAATCAATATCACAAGAAAAACTATCATTTTTCTTCCTTTCCTTTCTATTCTAATTCCCTCCATTATACAGGGCAGCCTAGCCCTTGACGTGGCTTGCATGTACTTCGTTGGCAGTAGTCCCTTCAGCCACGTACGAGCAGACGCCGGGTATACCGGCAAGAAACCAACCTAAACATCGTAGCCCAAATCCTTCCCCGAAACACTGAGTCCCAGTAAATCGCCGAAGCCACAAGCAAGCATCAGAGTGTAGAAGCCGCTGTCGTCGTTTTGCCCAGGGTAGCCGTTGCTTTCTCTTGTCACCGTCACCCCCAGAGCTCCATGTCGAAGCGCCATTCTGCACCCGGCTCCTCCTCTGCGCCACCGTGGGTCGGGTCGTTTCGCTCGCTGTTGGAGCCCCGCCGCAGCGGCCCTAGCGTCCCGTCGCCGTGGCCCAAGAGCCGGGCCGCCACATCGGAGCCGCCGCTGTGCTGTGCCTCGGGCCAGCACCGCTATGCCGCTCCTTGGCCTTCGCACCACAGGCCGCCACCGTGCCTCCCACGGTCGCCGCTGCTCCCTTCCCAGCCAAGCGCCCGAAGCCGCTCGAGCTGTCGCCCCGCAGCTCGCCACGCCACCCAGCCGCCGCCCTAACCACGCCCCTGCGACGCCGCTTCCCAACGTCGTAGCCGTGCGTCCTCGCTGCTTGCAGCCCGTGCCGCCTCACCGCCGGCCGTAGCCTCCTACCGCTGCTCCCCTACAGCCGAGCGCCGCCGCCCGCCACCAGCCAACCTCAACGCCCCTCTTCCTCCTCCCTCTTCTCCCTTCCTTCCCTCTCCCTGTCTCCCTTCTTCACTCTTTCTCCCAATATCTCCCTAATTTTCCCCGCCTAGCTCATCTTATCCGATGGAAACCCCAATATCGGGTCAGTTTGAACAGTGCCACCCGTAGGTACAGTACTATTTCTGATTTTTCCCTATTTTCAGTGAATAGCAATCCTTCCAAATTTTGTTACGGATTCATCTGACCTTTGAATCTGGCGATTCAAATTTCTAAAAATCCACAAAAATCATATCCATCATCTATAATTTTTCTATAATTTCTAAAATTATTTTGCTATGCATGTTATTTATTTATTGTCTTTTCCTCGTTTTACGTGCGCTAAATCATGCGGGCGACGAAGGAGGTTTTCTCGACGCCGCCGACGTACTGCCGGAGCATGAGTACCCCGAAGGCAAGTCTTTCCCCTAGAACCCAATTTTATAGCTTTGCCAAAATTGCTATGTTGATAAAAATGTCGTATGGTTATGTAGTGTTGCCTGATGCATAGGTCTGTCTCATATATGCATCCACAGACAAACCCTTGACCCTTGGATAAATTATGGTATTGCAAACCCTTGACCCTTGGGTAAATTATGGTACTTATACCCACTGTTTTCAAATACTAGATGCTTAGCAATGCTCAGATAGGTAATTGCGGATCCGACCCCAAAAAGGATATAACTAAAGAGGGAATTAAGAAATGATATTTTGGTTTATGATGGGACTTGGTTTATTCACTATTAATTAAAATTTGACCAACCAATAAATGGGATCGGGATCGAATGGATTGTAAGGTGGGTGCACGTAAGCACGAGTATCGGGTTTGTGTTGGTTGCCGCTCCGAGACTAAGGACCGATAGTTGTGACACACTTAACTGAGATAATCCCGTGCGACCGCAAGCCCGGCATGGGACAGGCCTAATCTAAAGGAAGAGAAACGTCGGGGTTACTCACTGTCCTTACACGGTGGAGTATTGCTAGAGACTTATGCGGACATCATTTCTCTGGGTACCTGTGTGGATATCAGGTATGACCGTGGTAAGCCTGGGGTTAATTTTTTTGAAGGGTTTTGTTATGATATACTTCGACGGGAGGATATTGTGTCTTGCGGGTAAAGCGTACAACCTCTGCAGAGTAAACCCATTTGAATGGCCGAGCTCCCGGTTAAAGAACGTCTCAGTGGTCTTTCACATTGTAGCATCACCTATCTTAAAATTACATGGGTAAGGTTATTCCGGCATGTGTGCCGTTGCTAGGTGAGAATTATGAGTTTGATATATGAGAATTGAGATTGAGAATCGAGGAATGAGATTATGAGATGAGAATTAAGAGTTGAGAACTTGAGACCTGAGAATGATAACTTGTTTCAATACTAAATATTTTGAGAATTTCTATTTAATTACATATGTTTCTCAAATGCTTTTACAATTCTATGTGAAATGCTTTTATGCAGATTAACCATTAGCTTTCTTAGGATAAGCCTTAACCTAGCATTTCCTAGGAAGGACTTACTAGCAATCACATGTTAACCCTGCTTGTTACGCGGGGCTGTTCAATCCATGAGCAGGTCAGGACTACGAGGACGTGCAGGATAACGTTGAGATCTTTCTAGAGGATGCTCCGGACTACTAGCCGTTTTCCACTCAACGTGTGCCTGTGGCCGTGATGGGACACTACTTTTGTTTATAACTGTTTGCTCCACTTTAATAAGTTTTGTATTTCCGAGATAATGTAATATATTGCTCCGCCACACTCTAAACTACTTTATTAGCTAATGCAGCTCTATTTTGGTATCATGTTTCTGTTTCACTGTGGGTATGAGCACTGATCCTTGGGACTCATACCGGTAACATAGAGGGGTCCGGTTTGGTAAAGCCAGGGTTCCCCGCACTCACCTACGGTGCAAGTACAGTGATAATCTTGACGTTATTCTCCCTCTAGATTATGCCATGTTCCATACTAGGCTTGCGGCCGCACGATAAATTTTCAATAAATCAATCATGATTATCGGTCCTTCGGATCGGAACGTCGACTCAAGTCATCCACTCTAAGTCAAATCATTAGTTGGTCAAATTTTAATTAATGAGTGAATAATCCCACCATAAACCCAAAATTCTTCGATCTCATACTCAGTTATTTCATAATTGGGTTGTTCAATGATCATAGGAGTAAATCACTCCTCAAAACTAGGTGAGCAATGCTAAGCCATCTAATTCCTGAAAAACAGTAGCAATTTATGTAATAATATTATCCTAAGGTTTTTCATGGCAATGGGTATATACCATATAAATAAACGACATGCACTAGGAATTTCTAAACCAAATACGCATAATTTAATTAAATAGTAATTTTGGTAAAATCTAGAAATTAGGATTCTAAGAAAAAGACTTGCCTTCCTGATCTTTCTGAACTTACTGGACGTTGGTGGCATCGATGAATTCTCCTTCATTGCCCATGCGGTCTAACGCATGCAAAAAGAGAAAACAACAATAAATACCAGAAACCGTAAATATATTAAAAAATTACAGTAAGTAGATATGAATTTTTTGGATTTTTAGACACTGCAATTGCTAGATTTGGAGCTAGGATGAAATCCCTACAAAATAGTGAAGGAACACTATTCACTAAAATTTCAAAAAATAAAAACCTATAGTAGCTAATGGACCGAGTTACTATAGCAATCTGGTCCAGCAGCGGAGAGGATAAGGAAGTGTGTGGCTGCAATGAGGGAGAGAGAAAACAGAGTGATTAGAGAGGGAGGGAGTAGAGAGAGATAGAGAGATGGAGAGAGAGAGGAGAGAGAAGGAGGCAGGGTCGGCGGCGGCAGCGGGAGACGGCAGTGACGGCATTGGTGGTGATGTGGCGGCAACGATGCAGCTGCGCGGCAGCGGCGACGCTGGAGAAGGAGGAATCGGCACAGAGAAAGAGGAAACGGCGGAGACCGCAATGGCGGTGGCTTGGGCGGGTGGCACGTAGCGGCGCGGCGTGGTGCCTGCTGCACGCGATGACGAAGGATTTAGGTGGTGCAGCAAAGACGGGTAGCGCGGCGATGACATGGGGACGGCTTGTGGCTTCTCTTGGCTTCGGTTCTCACCAAGACGATGATGAATAGAGCACGGTGAGCATCCACTTTAGGGAATAGATGGAAACGAGAGAAATTTGATGGTGGGATTTGCATGTATAGATGTTGAGGGAGAGTTAGAGATCGAATTGGATTAGGGGTAGGATTGGTTAGGAAGAAGATTGGGATAAGGATGAGGAGAGAAAATCCTAATTGTTTTAGGATTCAAAATTTATGGAGATAATAAATATTTTATTTTATTTATTATTATTATTTTTTTGGGTGCCACAGGTTGTATCTTCATATTGTAGTACAAGGCTTCCAGAAGATATGGTAGTTTCTATGTTCTATTTTTTTATTCACTTTGTCGTTGAGCTTGGCAGTTGATGGATCTCATTTCTTGCTAGAAGCTATGTTTTTTTTTGACCTAATTGCAGTTTTTCATAACTGTTCTTTCAACATGTCTCATTGTGCAAATCATGTACACTAGTACTGAAAATTGTAGCTTGGTAGATATCTTTCAATGGCATACAACCATACAATATCTTGTAGCATTATTTCACTTGAAGAAGTAGCAGCTTGACAAACTGTCACGCTATTCGCCACTCTTTGCAGGCCATATTTTTCAATTTCTGTCCTTGCTTAAGCTCATGGCTTGGTATCTCCACTCAGAGAGCAGAAGCTTATTGACAGCTTATTGCCTAGTGGGTCATTGTGATTTGTGGATCTTCAAATGGCAATGGAAGAAGTTTGTCTTCTGTGTAAGGTATTGTGGTAGTTCTGTACTTTCAAATTGACTAGTCAATCACTCAATTGGGTATGATTGTGAGAGCTCGTCATTGGCTCTACATAAAAAATTGTTGGTATTGCTTGCTTAACATGAGTTGGGTGCCGAGTAGAATTATGCCTTGTGAGGGCATTTCGAGCAGAAGCTCTAAAATCAGGTCTCTATACACCCCCTCTAAATCACTATTCAATCTCTATATTTTCATCCTCTTCAGCAGAGTCTCTATCCAGAAAAACTATATAGTTTGATATAGAGAGCCTCCAAATTTGGAGGCTGAGAGAGAAAAACTCTAAATTTAGAGGCTGAGATAAAGACTCTGCTGGAGGACGAGAGAATTTAAATATAGAGAAGATTTTGTTTTAGAGGCTCTGCTAGAGATGCTCTGATCAATTTGCAATTATTTACAATTAGCCTCAATGTGAATTCACCAAAAGATGTCTACCATCACTAGCTTTTCTTTAGTTACTTACATAAGGTTAGCTTTTCTTTAGTTACTTACATAAGGTTTTTTCATTTCTTTTTGTTGAAAATATGCATATCCATGTTGTAAAAAAAATTCATGCACATGTTTAATCATAAAGC
Organism: Olyra latifolia; assembly: GCA_036346145.1. NCBI lineage: Eukaryota > Viridiplantae > Streptophyta > Magnoliopsida > Poales > Poaceae > Olyra > Olyra latifolia. The sequence continues at coordinate 20,125,123 of CM070533.1, forward strand.
ATATTTTTTTCAATCATGGGAATTTTTTTTCTAGGTCAGCAATTAGTTGGGTTATATTTGTTTTGTGAAGGTGGCGAGCCAAGATGATGAAAATTGCCATGGGTTTGTGCAGTTATTTTTTTTCCAGTTATCTACATAAATTTTTTCACTTTATTTTTTATTGAAAATCATGCACATCCATGTTGGAAAATATGTTTTAAGTTTTATGCGTGTGTTAATTATAAAATCTTTATGCACAGGAATTGGGGGCATGATCTTTTGAATCATTAAGGTTGAATAGGTTTTATGCAGATGAGTTATTTGCTATTTGCAATTAATTATATAAGTTTTCCACATTTCTTTTATTGTGAAAATCATGCACACCCCTGTTTGAAAAAAAAAACCCCACCCATGCGAGGTTGTTATCATAAAGCGTGCATGCACCTGGGGAGGGGGTCAAGTTGAAAGGGGGTGTTAATTTGTTTCAGAATTTTTTTTGAGTGAAACCATATTGTTTTCAGTTCATTTTTATTGTTAAAGCTGACCGATTTTCTATCAAAAAAATAGTCATGTTTTATTATTGTATTTGCTTGTGTTTTAACATGCACACATGCTTTCTATGATTTGAACCATTGCACAGAACGTTCATGTGTTATTTTTTTGTTGAATCTGTACTTGCTAGGACGTGTCAAAAATTGACGTAACAGCCCAAAAAAGGCCCGGTATGGCCAACCACGTGTCACAGCAAAAAAAAGAAAAGTATGCCGCGACCTACTGGCCATGTCATCGCGCTTCACCTCCGAACTGTGCCGGAGACATCACGCTTCAAAGGAGACATCGCGCTGGTAAAAGATCAAGCGCTCGATCATGAGTGCCATCTGCCCTCTGCTATCTGCCAAGATCGTTGACGAACGACGACTCCGACGGTCGACTGCTGTTATTTAAACAATCAGACCGTCTATCAAACCAAACTCAAGCAACCAGTCACCAGTTCACCATGCATCCCACTGCCAGCCACTTACTCCTGCTCCTCGTCGCAGCCGCCGCCGCCTTGGCCCTCACCGCCGGCGCTTGCGTGCCGCGCGAGAGGGACGCGCTTCTGGCCTTTAAGGATGGCGTCACCGCCGACCCGGCGAGGCGGCTCGCCTCGTGGAGGCCCGGCTCGGACTGCTGCCGGTGGAGAGGCGTCCGGTGCAGCAACCTCACCGGCCATGTCACCGCGCTTCGCCTCCGACCTACACCGCCAGATACAGCTCTGGTGGGCCACATATCTCCTTCCCTGCTCTCGCTGGAGCATCTGGAGCACCTCGATCTCAGCTCCAACTCTCTCAACGAGCCGGACCATCGTTTTCCCGAGTTCTTGGGTTCTCTGAAGAGCCTCAGATATCTGAACCTCTCCGGCATAGCATTCAATGGCAGGCTGCCTCCTCAGCTCGGTAACCTTTCAAACTTGCACTATCTTGACCTTGACCTCTCTGACTGGGAAAGGAGCTCGGATTTTGCTTCAACAGATTTGTCATGGCTAACACGACTGCAATTGTTAAGGTATCTCGACTTGTCGGGCGCGAACTTAAGCATGGTATCTGATTGGGCTCATGTAGTTAACATGATTCCTTCTCTGCGAGTCCTCCATCTTTCAGGTTGTGAACTTAAGAGTGCAAACCAATCGCTCCCGCTCTTAAACCTCACAAAACTTGAGAGGCTCGATCTCTCTTGGAACCAGTTTAATCACGAGTCCGCATCTTGTTGGTTTTGGAGGTTGACAAGCCTCATGTACCTCGGCCTTAAATCCACCGGTTTATCTGGTCAAATCCCTGATGCACTAGCAACTCTGACTTCCCTCCAAGTCTTTGATTTTTCGTTGAATGACAATATGGGCATCATGACGCCCAGCTTGTTGTGGAACCTGTCCAATCTGGAAATCCTTAATCTTGAGTTGAGTCTCTCATCTGGGAACATGACAGAGTTGTTCGATAGTTTGCTGCAATCCTTGTTTACCAGCAAATTGCGGGAATTGTATTTGAGACAAAACAATATGAGTGGAGCCCTACCAACTAATATGGGGCGATTCACTAGCTTAATCATTCTCGATCTGGCTGTCAACCACCTCACTGGGCATGTACCCTTTGAGATCGGTATGCTCACAAATTTGACTGAACTGTACTTAGAATTCAATGACTTGGAGGGTGTCATCACGGAAGAACATTTTGCTGGTCTACATAGCTTAACAGACATAGCTTTGTCCAATAATCACTTGAATATTGTGTTAGAACCTGAGTGGTCACCCCCATTTAAACTAGTAGCTGCCTACTTTGCATCATGCCATTTGGGTCCGAAGTTTCCTGCCTGGCTTCAAGGGTTGGCGGGTGTCGATCACCTTGACATATCAAACGCAGGTATAACTGATCATTTCCCAGATTGGTTTTCTATGGTATTCTCAAATGCTACATATTTGGACGTTTCCAACAATGGGATCATTGGTAACCTGCCAAAAAATATGGAAATGATCATGTCGTTGTATGAGCTCAATCTAGCTTCAAACCAAATAACCGGTCAAATACCTCTATTGCCGAGAAATCTTGGGATATTGGACATATCAAATAACTCCCTATCTGGACCTTTGCCATCAAAGTTTGGAGCTCTAGCTCTTGGCTTAATTTTTTTGACCTCCAACAATTTGTCGGGTCATATTCCAGATTCTATTTGCGAAATGCAAAAGTTAGCGCTCTTAGATTTAGCCAACAATCATTTTGAGGGTGAATTTCCACAATGCTCTGAGACGACGGAAATGAGTGCTCTTGTTTTAAGGAACAATAGCTTCTCCGGCATGTTCCCATCTTTCCTGCGTGGCTGCACACAGCTAAGAATCCTAGATCTATCACATAACAAGTTGAGAGGAAAATTGCCTATGTGGATTGGGGACTTAGTGGAACTACAGTATCTACGGCTCAGCCACAATTTGTTCCATGGAAACATTCCGTCGAACATCACCAATCTTAGAAATCTTTATCATCTGAATTTTGCAGATAATAAATTATCAGGTGTTATACCTTCGCGCTTGTCAAAATTAACATCGATGATATTAGGATCAACTCCTATCACGCGCATGGTATGGGAACGCCAGTGGTCCGATCACTTATCAGTGGTCACAAAGAGGCAAGAGCTTTATTATGGTTGGGAAATTGTGTACGTGGTGAGCATTGACTTATCACTAAACTGCTTAACTGGTGGAATTCCAGAAGGAATAGCTTCTCTTGCATTGATAAGAAATCTGAATTTGTCATTTAATTTCCTGAGTGGAAAAATTCCTAACAAAATTGGGTCCTTAAAATTATTGGAATCACTAGATCTTTCATGGAACAAACTTTCTGGTGAGATCCCACCCAGCATATCAAATTTAACATCTTTGAGCTGCTTAGACTTGTCATACAATAATCTGTCAGGAAGAATACCATCAGGATCACAACTTGATAGCCTCTACACAGAAAATTCACATATTTATAGTGGTAACGACGGTCTGTGTGGGCCTCCTCTCCAAAGAAATTGCTCAGGAAGTATTGCTTCAAACCAAGGGGATAATGATCACAAGAGAACCAGTGACCAGATGCTCTTCCAACTTGGGCTTGCATCAGGATTCATCGTTGGCCTCTGGGTAGTGTTTTGTATCATGCTCTTTAAGAAAACATGGAGGATTGCTTATTTCAACTATTTTAACAATTTCTGTGACAAAATATATGTATTTGTTGCTGTCACTTGTGCAAGATTGGCACGACAGAACACATCAAGTTAACTTGGAAGTTTCAATTGGTAGTGTGTGGTTTTCCTTTGAAGTGAAAACAATAATGTTGCTTAGTTCATGTAAATGTATCTACACTTTTTGTTTGTACTTTTCATGAGACCAATCAATTGTGTTATCAATTCTAACAATGTTTTTGTGTTTCTATTTGTGAATAAAATGTTTTGAGTATAAGGACCCAATCTTAGAAAGAGAATAGACACTCATCTTGCATATATGTTTTATGTTTATGTAAGGGCACCAATAAAGCCTTTAAACTGACTCCTACAGTCAACTTCATCTTGCATTTATGTTTATATAAGGGCACAAATAAAGCCTTTAAACTGGCTCCTACAATCAACTTGTAAACCTAACTAACGTAATGTATGAAAGATTTGTGGCTAAATGATCAGACTTAGAGAGTTTAGAGAAGTCAACACTACTATAGGAACCGCCATCAGAGACAGTTCAGAACTGCCATCAGAGACGGTTTCTAAACCAGCTTTGTCTTTTGACAGTGATAATAGACTTATTAGAGACGGTTCGTAAAAACCGTCTCCGTTAGTTCTGAACTATCTCTAATAGTTCTGAACTATCTCTAATGGATGGCATATCAGAGACGGGTGGAAATAGATACCGTCTCAAATAACTGCACTACCTCGAGCTCTCTGGCTGGGGAAGCACTGCTTCAACAGATTTGTCATGGCTAACATGGCTGCAATTGTTAAGGTACCTCAACTTGTCGGGCGCGAACTTAAGCATGGTATCTGATTGGTCTCGTGTAGTGAACACGATTCCTCCTCTGCGAGTCCTCCATCTTTCAGGTTGCCAACTTGAGTGTGCAAACCAATCGCTCCTGCTCTTGAACTTCACAAAACTAGAGACGCTCGATCTCTCTAGGAACCATTTTAATCACGAGTACGCATCTTGTTGGTTTTGGAGGTTGACAAGCCTCAAGTACCTCGACCTTCAAATCACCGGTTTATCTGGTCAGATTCCTGATGGATTAGCAGCTCTGACTTCCCTCCAATCCTTTCCGTTTACAACTTATCGTAACCTGGTCAATATGGAACCCAACTTGTTGAGGAACAAGTGCAATCTGGAAATCCTAAACATTGAAGGGACCCACTCGTCCGGGAACATAACAGAGATGTTGGAGAGTTTTGCTGCAATATGCATTGACCAGTAAACTGCGGGAATTGCATTTGGATGCAAACAAAATGAGTGGAACACTACCAACTAAGATGGGACAATTCACCAACTTAGTCATTCTTGACCTGTCAGGGAACAACCTCAGTGGAACCCTACCAGCCTCCATGGGCCAGTTGACCAGCTTAGTCATTCTCGATCTCTCTCAGAATCAGCTCACTGTGTTAAAGTTAGTTAATATTATGTGGTTGAGATAGGATCAGCTGTACAAGATAGGATCCGCTGAAATCATCAGTTGTAACAACTAGCTATTATCTTGTATTCTGTTGTAGCTATGATCTATATAAGCTTGGGAGCCGCAGTGTTTTGACTGCGCGTCTCAATCCCATATTCCACTTTTCATGGTATCAGAGCCTGTCTCAGATCCAATCTACAATGTCCACTATCTCTGCCAATACTTCGTCCAGTTCGGGCTCCATGGCGTACGTCTGGCTCCATGACTGCTGGTTCCATGCCAAGCACAATGGCGATTGTGAACTTCGGTGCCCTCATCTCTATCAAGCTAACGCGCGACAATTTCTTGCTGTGGAAGACCCAGGTGGTGCCCATCCTGCGTAGTGCCAATCTCCTTTGCTACGTTGATGGATCGAAGGAGATTCCACCACAGTTCGTTCCCAAGACAGCTGGAACCGAGGTGATTCAAGAACCCAATCCAGCGTACCTGCAATGGTTGCAGCAGGATCAGACCGTCATGGGCGGTCTCCTCACCTCGCTTTCACCCGAGGTGCTTGGTCAGGTCACCCTTCTCACCAATGCACGAGAGGCATGGACGGCCTTGGAGCAAATGTATGAGTCCCACTCATATTCGAAGGTGGTACAAGTCAGGACGCAGCTAGCTACTCTACAGAAGAAGGATCTGTCAGCGGCTGCAAACTTCCAGAAGGTCAAAACTCTTGCTGATAGCCTCGCTGCAGTTGGGAAACCAATGAGCAATGAGGATTTTGTTTCCTATCTATTGGCGGGACTCGACGGAGACTATGATCCAGTAGTGGCTTCGCTTATGACTCGCTCTGAAGCCCTGACTCCCAATGAGGTCTATGCCCATTTTCTGAGCTTTGACTCTCGTCTTGAATCTCGCCACACCTCGTATCAAGGGGATGGCGGCTTCTCAGTCAACTTCTCTGCTCGAGGTGGTACAGGTGGCCGTGACCGTCGCGGTGGTGGAGGCAACAGAGGTGGCCGTGGTAAGCCTCAGGGGCGTGGTGGTAGCTCCACAGGTGGGAGCAAAGCTGTGCGCCAGATTTGCTCCAAAGTTGGGCATACTGCCATAAAATGCTGCAGTCGCTTCGATCATGCCTTCCAGGAGGATCAACATGTCGCAGCCTTTGCCAACAACAGCAACAATTATGTGGTAGACACAAACTGGTACAGTGACACCGGTGCCACTGAAGGCACTGATCACATAACAAGTGATCTTGACCGTCTCTCTGTACGTGAGAAGTATCAGGGCAAAGAACAGGTGCACACAACAAATGGTTCAGGTATGCCGATTCTTCATACTGGTTATTCTCAGTTCAAAGCTGCTAATCAATCTCTGAAACTCAACAACATCCTACATGTCCCTAGTGCCACCAAAAATCTTCTCTGTGTCCACCGCTTTGCCCGTGACAACAACGTTTTCTTTGAGTTTCATCCCAACCATTTTTTTTTGTTAAGGACCGGGCAACGAAGGAACCACTACTGCACGGCAGATGTGAAGCCGGACTCTATCCCATTTCAACGGCTAGAAGTTCAGTGTCCAAGGAGGTGCTACATGCTGCCCCGTCTGTTGAACTTTGGCATCATCGCCTAGGCCATCCTTCATCAACCATCGTTCACAAAGTCATCTAGTCAAGTAAATTACCTTTCTCCTCCAATACAAGTAGTTCCACTGTGTGTGAGTCATGTCAAATGGGAAAAAGTCATCAACTACCTTTCCCTCACTCTAGCTTTGTTGCTACTACTCCTCTTGAACTTGTGTACTCAGATGTTTGGGGTCCTGCGGTTGTATCAGCCACTGGCTCCAAGTATTATGTGAGTTTTATTGACGCCTTTAGTAAATTCACGTGGATCTATTTTATAAAGCACAAGTCTGATGTTGAGAAAGTATTTGTGCAATTCCAAAAATATGTCGAAAGACTCCTTGGCTAGAAAATTATCTCCTTTCAGAGTGACTGGGGAGGAGAATATGTCAGGTGGGCATCCACCATCGTGTGTCGTGTCCTCACACGCATCAACAGAATGGTGTCGCTAAGAGAAAACACAGACATACGTTGATACTGGTCTCTCCCTGCTCGCATACTCTCATGTTCCTCTGCGTTTCTGGGATGATGCGTTTCTTACAGCATGTCATCTTATGGAGCGCCTATTTGGCACTAAACCCGACTATAAGGCACTCAAGGGATGTTGTTCTCCGTCTCAACGAAGGCCCCCGCGTCGTCCCGTGCGGGCGACACGGGCGGCGACCGGCGCAGCCTCCAAACCCGTCCCCATCAAGCCCTCGCCCGCCGCCGCTGGCGACGGCGGCGGCGGCCCCCTCTCTCTCCTCCTCCTACCTTCTCTTCCTCCCTCCAGCTCTCTCCCCTCTCTCCTCAGCTCAGATCTGGCGGCCCTTCTCTCGCCGCCGGCTTCTCCGGTGGTTTCTTTGCCGTCGGGCCTCTTCTCGCGCCTCCGGCCGTTCAGCGATGGCGGCTGGTGCTCGGCGCTGGCCGCTGGCGTGGCGGTTCTGAGTCGTGGCGGCCAGATCTGGCTCGGCCGTGGCATGGCGACTCGGTGGCTGGCGGCTTGCGGCTTGCTCTGGTCCCACGCCGGTCCCGTGCCCCTTGGGCTCTCGCGCAGGCGGCGCGGGGGTGCCCCAGGGGTCCCCTCCTCCGGTGACCTGAGCTCCCCTCGCCGTCTCCCCTCCTCGCCGCCGTCTCCCCTCCTTCGTGCGGTGGCGGCGGGGCCTCCCCCGCTCTCCCTCCTTCTCTGCGCGGCGTTCCAAGGTTGGGCTGTCCCTCCGATCCTCCTTGCTCCTGGCCGTCTAGGGGTTGTGCCGCCGTGCCCCCCTCTGGTCGCTGCTCCGCCCTGTCCCGACGCGCCTCCCTCTCCCTCGGTGCGTTGGCTCGGGCCGTGTGCCCTCAACCCTTCTCTAGGGTTGCCGGCCCGGTTGGGGCGCGCCCCTCCCTTCCCCGCCGTCGTCCCTCCGGCCCCCCCTTGCCGGTGGGGCAGCGTCTGGTCATGCCACCCCCCCTCGCCTCTCCCCTCCTCTCCGAGAGGCGGTGGTCTGAGTTGCGCTCTCCTCGGCGGCTGATGGGTGTTCCAGCCTGCCCGTGGAGTGGCTTCTCCCTGGCGTTGGTGGCTTGTCCGGTTCGTGGGCTTTGGGGCGCGGTCTTCATGGTGGTTGCCGGCGTCTCCTTGGTGTTCTTGGCGGTCGTCTTTACCCGCTGGGCCTCCTTGGGCGTGCCAGGTCTACGTGGTGGGAGGTGGTTCCGGTACTTCTCCGGTTCCTCTTGGAGGTCTGCCTGCTTCGGCTGTCGTAGTTGTCTCCTACCTGGGGCCCCGCTGCGTGGCTTCGTTGTCGGGTGTAGTGGGCGAAAGCCTTGCCTAGGCTTTCCGCCTGGGTCGACGATGGCGACGTTCCGACGCCGTCCTCCTTCTTTAAGGCATCGTCATGGCAGCCACCTCGTCTTGTAGCGCGGGTGAAAACTCCTTTGCGACGGCGGCGTGTTGCGTCGTTCCCTTGTTGAAGGCGTCGCCTTTGCGGTTGGTGGGTCTCTAGCTGGGTGTCTGTTCTCTGCCGTGTCGTCGTTGTTGGTGGCCTCAGGCCGGTGGGTTGGTGTCGCCCTCGGGCGTGTTGTTGGCTTGGCCGCGGTGGCGGCTGGGTCGTCTTCCCCCCCTCTTCTCTCTTGTATATTTTTTCTCTCCCACTTTAATGAAATGGTAGAGCTCCTACCCGTTGGCTCGAAAAAAAAAGGCACTCAAGGCATTTGGATGTGCTTGCTATCCAAATCTTCGGCCGTGCAATTCACACAAACTCAGTTTTCGCTCTCAGATGTGTGTGTTTTTAGGATATAGCAACATGCACAAGGGGTTCAAGTGTCTTCACATTCCCACTGGTCAGGTATATATTTCACGTGATGTGACCTTTGACGAACACAGCCTTCCTTTCAGTTCTAGAGCATCCAGAACAACAACCACTTCTCCTATTTCTGAAACCACTCTTCTCCCCTGGCTTGCTTCAGTACCTATTTGCTCCTCCATCTACACCAGTACTTGCTCATGAGCACTCCCCCAATAATGAGTCAAATGGCATTAACAACCCTGCCCTTGAAACTGAGAATACTCAGCTGGAAGAATCGGTTCCTGATGCTGTTGGACATGCTGATACTGCGCTTGATCTTGCTGATGTTGTATAGGTTACAGATACTGCAGTTGCCTGAGCTACGAGTCACACGTCTTCAGAAAAACACCTGAGTGCCTCGACGTCTGCAAGATGGCACGATCTTCTATGATTCTAGCAAGAGAAGTTTTGCTATTACTACAGAGACATCAAGTAAGCCATCTACACTTGCTGAAGCCCTTGCTGATCCAAAGTGGCACTAGGCTATGAAGGAAGAATATGAAGCACTGATGCAGAATCATACTTGGAACTTAGTTCCACCTCGGCATGATGTCAATGTTGTGGACTCACGTTGGGTGTACAAGATCAAGCGACATGCTGATGGATCGGTTGAATGATTCAAGACACGGTTGGTGGCCAAAGGGTTTCGACAACGATATGGCATCGACTATGATGATACGTTCAGCCCAGTAATCAAACCAGTGACTGTCAGACTTGTTTTGGCTATTGCTGTGTCTCGAGGATGGACGTTACGGCAAGCTGACGTTAAAAATGCATTTCTCCACGATGATTTGCAAGAGGAAGTATATATGAGTCAGCCTCCAGGGTTCATTGATTCAGCAAGGTCACAATATATATGTAAACTCAACAGGGCAATTTATGGGTTGAAGCAGGTACCGCGGGCGTGGTATGAAAAATTGAGCTCCAAACTTCAAGAATTTGGGTTTATACCCTCCAAAGCAGATACTTCATTATTTGTCCTTCGGAGTTTAACTGTGACAACCTATATTCTAGTTTATGTTGATGATTTAATCATCACAAGCTCTTCATCACAAGCTGTTGATGATCTGTTAGTCAAGCTTCAGCAAGCATTTGCTATCAAGGATCTTGGTCCTCTTCGGTTTTTTCTTGGCATCGAAGTCAACCCAGATTCCAGGGGGATTATCCTTTCACAGCAGAAGTATGTTCGGGAACTGCTGGAGCGTACAAATATGAAGTCATGCAAACCTGTGGCTACTGTGGCTACACCGATGTCAAGTTCGGAAAAACTGACAAGAACAATGGGAGACATGTTGGGCTCAGAAGAGATCACCAAGTACAGAAGTGTGGTTGGAGCTTTGCAATATCTCACCATAACTAGACCTGACATTACCTTTGCTGTTAATAAGGTATGTCGATATTTGCATGCGCCGACTGACATGCACTGGAGTGCAGTCAAAAGAATCCTGAGGTATTTGCAATGTAGCCGAGCAGATGGGCTAAAAATCCTTTGTTCAAGTTCAGACTTGCTAAGTGGTTTTTCAGATACGGATTGGGCTGGCTGTGCTGATGATCGGCGCTCAACCGGTGGTTTTGCTGTGTTCATTGGATCAAATCTTGTGTCATGGAGCTCAAGGAAACAGGCAACGGTGTCGAGATCGAGTACAGAGTCTGAGTATAAGTCTCTCGCTAATGTTACGGCTGAGATAATATGGATTCAATCTTTGCTCAAGGAACTTGGTGTTGTTCAGAAGAGAGCTCCGTCATTGTGGTGTGACAACTTAGGAGCTACATATCTCTCTGCCGACCCTGTGTTCCATACCAGGACTAAACACATTGAAGTTGATTTTCACTTCGTTCGTGAGAGAGTAGCCCGCAAGGCTCTGGAAGTTTGATTCATTCCTTCTCAAGATCAGCTTGCTGATAGTTTTACAAAGCCGTTGTCAACGGAGACTTTCAGAAGGTTAAAATTCAATCTCAACTTGATCTCTGGGAAGTTGTGATTGAGGGAGGCTGTTAAAGTTAGTTAATATTATGTGATTGAGATAGGATCGGCTGTACAAGATAGGATCCGCTGAAATCATCAGTTGTAACAACTAGCTATTATCTTGTATTCTGTTGTAGCTATGATCTATATAAGCTTGGGAGCCACAGTGTTTTCACTGCGCGTCTCAATCCCATATTCCACTTTTCACACTGGACCTAATAACTTGCATGGTGTCGTCACAGAAGAATATTTTGCCTGTCTAAAATACATAGACTTGTCTGATAATCATTTGAAGATTGTGCTAGATCCTGGGTGGTTGCCCCCATTCAGACTAGAGGGCATATTTTCATTCTTGCCAATTGGATCCGATGTTTCCTGCCTGGCTTCAATGGTCAGTGAATATTGGTGAACTTGGCATTTCAAACACAGGTATAGCCGACCCTTTTCCAGGCTGGTTTTCTACAGCATTCTCAAAGGCTACATATTTGGACATCTCCATAAATCGAATCAGCGGTGGCTTGCCAACAAATATGGAGATTATATCACTGAAACAACTCTTAGTTCAAACCAAATAACTGGTCTAATACCCATGTTGCCGACAAATCTCACATTGTTGGACATGTCAGGGAACTATCTGTCAGGACCTTTCCCACAAAAGTTTGGTGCTCCAAATCTTGAGCATATTTATCTATCATCCAACTATTTGTCAGGCCATATTCCGGATTGTATTTGCGAATTACAATACTTAATGTTCTTAAATTTAGTCAACAATCTTTTCGAGGGAGAGTTTCCTCAATGCTTTGGGATGAGGAAAATGAATGCTCCTGTTTTAAGTAACAATAGCTGCTCCGGCATGTTCCCATCTTTCTTGTATGGCTGCACACGGCTAGGGCTCCTAGATCTATCATAGAACAAGTTCTCTGGGAGATTGCCCATATGGATTAGAGACTTGATGGAGCTACAATATCTATGGCTCAGCTACAACTTTTTCCATGGGAACATTGCATTCAGCATCACCAATCTTGGACAACTTTATAATCTAATAGTGGGTTCTTTTCAGCTTTTCTTATCTATTTATTTGCATGGATCTCGTCACTTCAAGAATTTTTCGAGGTAGCCTCGAGAGCCGGTTGGCCTCCAATTTTGGGTTTTAGAGAGCTTATAGATACGCCTACGAGATAAAAAAAAACCGACTAAAAAAGCAATAAAGAAAGTGAGATAAGTCAAATAAGACACAAGATCTTATCTCCTGATGCGTGTCAATCTCTAGGCGCAAGGTCTGTGGGGGGCTATTGAACCAGGAGGTGGTGACTACCGCGACGACCGCCTTGCTTTGTCGGCTATTCTGCGAGCTGTCCCAACTGAAATATTGTGGACGCTCGCCGTTAAAGACAGTGCAAAGGAGGCTTGGGCTGTGGTGAAGAGCATGCGCATGGAAGCTGAGCGCGTGAGGGAAGCTAAGGTGCAGAAGTTGCGTCAAGACTTCGAAGCTATTTGGTTCAAGGACGGTGAGGGAATCGAAGATTTTGCCATGTGCCTCCAAGGCCTTGTCAACGACTTGAAGTTGTTAGGCGAGGGCCTAAGTGAGGAGACGGTGGTGAAAAAATACCTTCGCGTCATACCGAAAAGGTATACTCAAGTTGCCATTTCCATTGAAACAATGGTGGATATGAAAACTTTGATAGTGGAAGACCTCACCGGGCGGCTGCTAGCGGTAGAGGAACGCTATGCACGCGATGAGTCTAAGGAATCCGGCCGTTTGCTCCTCAGGGAGGAGGAATGGGTCAAAAAAATGAAAAAGAAAAATCAAGTCGGCTCAAGATTTGGAAACAGACTTGGTGGTAGCCAGAGGGCATTGCAAGAAGAAAGGCAAAGGCAAGGGACATGGGAAGCCAACCCACGACATTTCACAGGATAAGTGTCGCAACTGTGGCAAACTAGGGCATTGGGCAAGACATTGCCGCTTGCCAATGCGCATGAAGGATGCCAACTTGACCATGCAAGCCAATGCCGATGATGACCCCAAGCTATTAATAGCTCATATATGTGACGAACTGGAGGAGACCAACCAGCTAGTTCTCGCGGAGCTACACGCCGAAGCACATCTAGGCATGGAAGGTGATGCCTGTGACAAAGCGTGGTATCTGGACACAGGGGCATCGAACCACATGATGGGGTGCCCTGACCACTTTGTCGAGCTGGACCGTGTCGTGATAGGTTCTGTCAGGTTTGGGGACGAATCCAAAGTGGACATCCAAGGGCGCGAGACTATTCTATTTGTCTGTGACAATGGTGATCATCAAGCACTTATGGGGGTGTATTACATTCCTCGTCTTCGCAACAACATCTTGAGTTTGGGCCAACTCGATGAGATTGACTGCCAGACGTTGGTGGCTGATGGCGCACTCACCGTCCATGATCGACAGCAGCAGGTGCTATTCAAGGTAACCCGAGGGGCTAATCAATTTTATGTGTTTCGTCTTGAGCTTGCACGTCCGGTCTGTCTCGCAGCACATTGTAGCGAGGAGGCTTGGAGGTGGCACACAAGATTCGGGCACTTAAATTTTCAAGCCCTAAGGAAGATGGCATTAAGCGGCTTGGTAAGAGGCATGCCACAAATTGATCATGTCGATCAAGTTTGTGACAGTTGCCTTGCCGGGAAGCAGAAACAAGCACCTTTCCCTTATGTGGCAAAGCACCGAGTGAAGAAGGTGCTACAGTTAGTGCACGGGGATCTTTGTGGCCCGATTACACCGTGCACACCGGGTGGAAGTTGCTACTTCCTTCTCTTCGTTGACGATATGAGCCGCCATATGTGGCTTGTATTGCTGCGGACCAAGGATGAGACGGCCGCTGCTTTGAAGCGATTCAAAGTGAGCACCGAAGCTCAATCTAGATGCAAACTACTTGCCCTCTGGACTGATAGTGGAGCGAGTTTACTTCTAAAGACCTAGGGGATTTCTATGCTGAACACGGTGTTGAAAGGCAACTCACTGCTCTATATAGCCCACAGCAAAACGGAGTAGTGGAGCGCTGAAATCAAACTATGGTTAATATGGCACGCTGCATGTTAAAGGCCAAGGGCATGCCTGCTTCATTCTGGGGAGAGGTAGTATCGACGGCGGTGTTTGTGCTCAATCGGTCTCCGACAAAGAGTCTTGGAGGAAAAACTCCATATGAAGCTTGGCCTGGTAAAAAGCCGACAGTGCACTTCTTCCGCACGTTCGGCTGCATTGCTCATGTCAAAAACACATCACCCAAGCCGAAGAAGTTAGACGATAGAAGCATTCCCATGATATTCATTGGCTATGAACCAGGTTCAAAAGCTTATCGAGTCTATAATCCTGTTGATAAGCAAGTGCATGTGAGCAGGGATGTTGTCTTTGATGAGAAGGCAAAATGGCCTTAGGGTGAGGAGAAAGGTACAGGTTCACGGTACACTGGAAACACTTTCACGATGGAGTATGCAGTGTGCCCCATGACCAAGCATCGATATTGCAGCCTAGGTGAAGAAGGGACAGGAGAAAGGATGCCCATGACGCCGAGGCATACTGATGGACCTGTAAATTCAATACCTGGTGAAGATACACCGAAAGATAGGGTGTAGTACGTGTCTCCACCCCCGAACATGTCAAGTATACTTGATGCTGATCATAGTGATGCTCCATGCCGGTTCAGAAAAATAAGCAATATTCTTGGCACTCCAAATGCCAAGAATCTTCAAGAGGAATTTGAAACCCATGAAGATGAGTTACTATTCATAGAGTTGGAGGAACTGGCTTCATTTGCTGAAGCTGAACACCAGCAAGTCTGACGCAAAGCAATGCTAGATGAGATCCAGTCCATTGAGGAGAATGGGACATGGGAACTTGTAAAACTTCCCGCTGGTCATCGCCTGATTGGTTTAAAATGGGTCTACAAGCTAAAGCGAAATGAGCAAGGCAACGTCGTGAAGCACAAGGCACGACTAGTTGCAAAGGGCTACGTCCAATGCCAAGGCATTGACTACGAGGAAGTGTACGCGCCGGTGGCCAGATTGGACTATGTGCGACTCCTAGTGGAAATGGCAACACACAGAGGATGGCAGGTGCACCACATGGAAGTGAAGTCGGCATTCCTCAACGGTGACTTAGAAGAAGAGGTATATGTTGTTCAACCCCTAGGCTTTGTTGACACAGAAGCTGAACATAAGGTATACCGTCTTTGGAAGGTGTTGTATGGGCTTTGCCAAGCTCCGAGAGCTTGGAATGCTAAGCTTGATGCAAGCTTAGTGGCACTGGGTTTTGCGAGGAGTCCATCTCATCATGCAGTGTACCGACGAGGCGATGGCACATCCCACATTGTGGTGGGAGTGTATGTCGATGATCTGTTCATCACTGGTGCAAGCCCTTGGGAGATCAGTCGATTCAAACAATTCAAACAGGAGATACAAGAGCACTTTTGCATGAGCGATCTCGAGTTACTCAGTTATTACCTGGGGATCGAAGTGCATCAAACAGGGCAAGGTACTACTCTTTCTCAGGCTACTTATGCACAAAAAATTCTAGAAAAGGTAGGACTCGCAAACTACAATCCATGTCAAACACCTATGGAGTCAAGACTCAAGCTGAAAAAGGAGAGTACATAGCCAACTATCGATGCAACAAGCTATCGCAGCTTAGTTGGTAATTTGCGGTATTTAGTGCAAACAAGGCCAGACCTAGCTTATTTAGTAGGCTATGTGAGTCGTTTCATGGAGAAGCCACACGAGGACCATCTCAATGCTGTCAAACGCATATTGAGGTATGTTGCTGGTACAATCAACTATGGCTGTCATTATGCTCGTGGTAGTGATGGAGAAGAGATAGAGTGAGAGGTTACTACGATAGTGATTTAGCTGGGGATGAGAATGATCGAAAGAGCACAAGTGGTGTCGCTTTCTTCCTTGGTTCAAGTCTTATTTGTTGGCAATCTCAGAAACAAAAGGTACTGGTTCTATCCTCTTGTGAAGATGAGTTTATTGCAGCTACTATGGCGGCTTGCCAAGGCATTTGGTTGTCACGCTTATTAGCAGATGTCACAGGTAGACCTGTTCATGGGTAGCCCGGCCCAACGACCCGACCTAGACCCAGCCCGATTTTTCTAGGCCAAGCTCGGGCTTCGAAACCAAGCCCGATAGGAAAATCGGGCCGGGCTTGGGCCTAGCGAAATCTAGAAATGCAGTGCAAAACCGGCTTTGGGCTTTTCACCGGGCTTTTGGACTTTCAGGCCGGGCTCGGGCCCGAGTTGGCAGAAAATTTTTTTTGTCGGGCCAGGCTCAGGCTTGGCTCCAGAGCACTGGGCCTTTTCAAGCCCGGCTCGAAGCCCGGGCTGGCCCGGCGTTTGATTAGGTATAGTCACAGGGCTTGAGGAGGAGACCGTGACGCTGAAAATTGATAACAATCGGCAATTGTTCTATACAAAAATTCGGTGTTCCATGATAGGAGCAAACACATTGAGACCCGGTACCACTTCATAGAGATTGCGTTGCAGCTAGTAAAATTAAAGTGGAGTTTGTCAATACAAAAGGACAAATTGCAGATTTTTTGAGAAAATCACTTGGCCGGGTTAGACTGAAACAGCTACTCGAAATGGAAGGAGTTTCATATGTGCAAAGCAACAAGATTAGGGGGGTGAATGATAACTAATCTCTACTACTTAAAAGTGGCTTGTGGTGAGTGATGATGAGTAGTGGTCCATTTTTACTAGACCATTCTACCCTTCATCCTTGTATTAACTACACATATACCTAGCCTCACTATCTCCCTCGTCTATTCAAAATTTGAAATCACGGTTGGTGGAGAGGCAATATTTTGAAATCATTCTTGAAATAGGTATTTACTTCGTTTTGATCCAATATTTTAAAAATGTAAAAATGTAATAAAATCCATGTAAGCCAAGAAAATTGACTAAAACAAGGAGACAGTATTTATTTGCTTAAAAAAACATAATACTTCAGAACTAGCGAAATTACTAGATAGTTGATATTGTATCTGATAGATTCTAATATCTTTTATTATTTATGTTTTCATAGCAACGCACGGGCATTCAGCTAGTCTTGTTCAAAGAATGATGTCCGCAAATGAAGACAAAGTGAACTGTAACTAGCTTGAAGCAAAACTGAAGTTTGCTACTACTGCAGTGCTCAAATGAGTATGTCGGCAGCAGTAAGAAAGGTCTAGATTGACTACTAATTGGTAGAAACATCCATGTATTAGTAGAGCATGTGCTGGAATGTACGTGATAGCTGTAGCTAGCTAGTTGATTAGCTGTAGCTTAGGTATTTTGATTTAAGTCGGTAGAATATATGGCGGTTCATGCTAGGCTATAAATAGGACCGACTAGCTTCTTTGTGAAGGAGAAATGAGTTGCTCTGCTCAATATAACACAATATAAGCAAGCTAACATATCTATTGTCATTCTATTGTGTGATCAAAAGTTTGAGAGATCCAAAGCCAAAATTTCGTCGGGAAGAGATAGTTGACACTTATTTCTGCCTTTTTGACAAGATGTACGAAGAAATATATGTGTTTGTGAGTGTAACTTGGGCAAGCCTGGCACAAAAGAACACATTGTACTAAGAATCTTCAGCCTTTAGCTTTTGGCATACCTTTGATGTAAAAACAATAAATATTGCTTAGCTCATGTAATGCAATCTACACTGCCTGTTTGTACTTGGTCATGAGACCAAGCAATTATGCATTTACAGCCTGTAATTGTGCTTCTGTTCGGGAATAAAATGTCAGTCACAAAAACCTAGTGTGAGAAAATAGACAAGCTCGTCTTGTATGTTTATGTAGGGGCACGATAAAGCCTCTATATTGGCCTGCTGCGACCTACAATCAACCTCTAAACCAAACATAATTTTCTAGTGCATAGAGACAAGACCCCCACGATTATAATGAAAAGGTAGAAAAAATCTATCTATTATAAATAGATAAGAATAGCAATAAAGATTTTTCTCTCTACATCTGTGTTTATCTACTTTGTACATTTTTCTCATTCTCCGTCTACGACTTATGTGTGAATCTACAACCTCGGACTACACCCGATACCGTGGTTGTTTAACACCTTCTAGTACCTCCCCTCTATTTTCTTTGGTACCGCCTGTTACCACTTATCAAAAGGTAAATTTGGTTTATTGTTTTCTCCTCCTTCTCCTGGTTTCTCTTTCTTCCATAAAGAAAAGTCGCCCCTCTCATCGCCCAGGACCATCCACGGCCACCACCGCCTAGGTTCGTTGTCGGAGCTAGAGTCACTGCCCACCACCTCCATGCTAGATCGCCGCCGCCGCCACCCCTTCACCTTAGCTCCACTGGTGCTGCAACAGCTGACCTGCCACCATTGTCTCCATGTCTAAGCGCCTCCGATGCCACCGTCCCTAAGCCTTGTCATTGTGCTGCCTCCGCACCCAAGCCCCTCGGTCGCCCTCCTCTACGCCTCTGCACATGAGTTCTACCGCCTATCCGCTTGAGCATTGACGTCGCCCACGTGCCCTCGCCACCTGAGTCGTCGGCTCGACCATGACACTGCGCCACCCGTGTCCTTGCCGCCTGGGCGCCGCCGGCTCGTCCGTGGTGCCGCACCATCCCATGTGCTCGCCGCCCTGCCATGACCTGCTCACCCATGATGCCATGCCGCATCTTCCATTGAGAATCGTTAATACCAATCTTACCCCTCTAATAGTACCTCATGGTACCTCTTAAAGAACTTTCCAAACTGTCCAAGCCACCAGTATAATAATTTCTATATAAAAAATCTTGAGGATATGTATTCTCAGCATTGTAAGCACTTGAAGACCTGTGGAGCTCGGGGCAAAACCAACCTTTTGTGAAAGTACCATCAAAGAAAAGATGAAAGGTGTCTTCAAAGAAAAGTAAGATCAACTTACACAGAACACACGTGTAACTACGGATAATGAAATTGTTTCTTAGCAGATTCCTAGTCAATCCGTTTTGCATGAGTAACCAGAAAACAATTTATGCTTAGTCTGACAACAACTTTTCCAAATTCATAAGAATGCCCACGACCCTTTCATGTGCTTACATGCATGCATGGGTCACTACTAGAGAAACAGCCTTCCATACCGGCTTATCAGTCCCTGTAAGATACGAACCGGTATTAATAATAGCATCAGTCCCGGTTCGTAGTTCCAAGGCTTCAATCCCGGTTCGTCGTTCACATTAGTCCCGGTTGGTAATACCAACCGGGATTGATGCTCCTCCCATGCAGGCTAGTACAGCCCAGCTGGCATGGAAGCTCATCAGTCCCGGTTGGTATTACCAACCGGACGAAGTAAACCTTTAGTCGGTTCGTGTTACGAACCGGGACTAAAGCCTCATCTAAGGAATCTTTAAAAAGAATGCATATCCTAGTTATATCAGAACGCATGGGTGGGTGAGTTGGTTAGAAGGGTGAGTGGGGAGTCACGAGATCTCGGGTTCGAGTCCCGCAGAAGTCATATGTGCGCATTATATTTTTAAATATATTTCTAACATCTATCCCGGGTTGAAACAGCGGACCGATGGCTCCATGCCATCAGTCCCGAATTGCCTATCCCGGTTCCAAAACCGGGATTGATGCTGGTTTGGAACCGGGATTGAAGGCTCAATCCGTGGTAGTGGGTGAGAAATCATGATTATTCCATATGCAACTCCAATGGTCACCCAGTTCAGTTGTGGGAGGCTGACTTACCAAATCATTAATAGATATCAATTGTGTTTGAGCTTCCAGTAACAGAAGTAAGTGAAAAATCATTCAGATTACTCATTCCTTTGACCGTGTACAAGGAGATTCTTACCATTTCTTTCAAACGGTAACAGCTGAGGATATTGCGAGCTCAACAAATGCCCATTCACATGTCTGCTGGGGGTATTCTCATAACACCCCGACGATTATGTTATGTCCTTTTACCATAGTCCTAAGGGAGTACTACACTTAGGTCTTTAGGTCGAGAGGTACCAGATATGTCGCTTAAAGAGTGTCTTAGGTCGCTAAAGAGTACTACATCTTGCTACCATATTGGCTCGGTGATCCTTTGGTAGCAAGCTCCACGTTGGGTCTCGAGGGACTTGGTTCTGGTCCTTGGCTCACAATCATCGATTTCCACATTCCTTAGGTCATAACTCGTAAGGTTGAGCTTTATGGATAATATCTTCTTTATTTGGCAGGTATATTAAGATTGACTAAGGATAGAGTCTGTGCCTTCATCCCCAAGGAAGGAATGGATAGAGACCATGACTTCAACAAAAAGAATGGAAGGAACCATGTTTGATTAAGGTTCTAATTCCCTCACTAAAGATCCAAACTTTTTGTAGATAGATATTCTGTTGAAGACTATATAAAACCCCTAACACAGAGAGAGGAGGGGCATAATGCAAACGGATCGAGACAAATCTATTTCTATTTCTGAGAAGTGAAACATAATTCTTTATTATTAACAAAGCAACCGGTTGAAATACTACGTGTCCTGTTACATAAAAGAGTGGCATTTGATCTAGAATCATGAAGGATCATGCATCTTATCATTCACTTGTCAGATCGATAACATGGCTTATGTGCTATTTCTTGTATTGTCGCCTTCAAATGTGACACAAGACATGCAAAATTTTAAAATTCAAACAAATACTTCATCTTCTAGTAATGTGTATATATATATGGGATGGTACATGAGCAATTTTAAAATAGCAATTTGCACAGATGGGATGGAACATGAGCATCCATATACATGTGGACTTGCATTTATCGATCGTTAAAATTGATACAATTTGACCCGTATTCTAGGCCAACTTTTATTTGTGATAGAAGAGAGTATACATACATAAATGGAAGTAGAATTAGTAACGAAGATTCAAAGACCAGAAACACTGTTACATATATGCAACCATTTGAAAATATTCATTATTACAACTTCACCAAAAATCACTTGGTTAATGGAGTACTTAATTTGTAGTTGCCTTTCTGGCTAACTGGTACCAAGTATCAGTCACAAACACACAAATATTGTCGGTGAGGCAGAAATAAGCAATTCTCCATGCTTTCTTAAATAATAGAGCACAGAACACCACCCAGAGGCCAACCACAAAACCTATCTCAAGTCCAAAGTAAAAGAACATTGGCTCAAATTCATGTCCATTTGTGTTATGATTGCCATTGCATGATACATTATTGTATGGGCATTTCCTTTGAAGAGGAGGGCCACAAAGACCACTGTTGCCATCGTATATCGATGGGTTCTCCATATAGATGGTGTCAAGTTGACATCCTGACGGTATTCTTCCTGTAAGACAATTGTAGGACAAGTCTAAAATGCTTAAAGACGTTAAATTTGATAGGCTTGATGGTATTTCTCCTGTTAGTTTGTTCTTCGAGAGGTCAAGTGATTCCAATTGCTGCATGTCCCCAATTTTGTCAGGAACTTCTCCATTCAGCTGATTCCAAGATAAGTTCAGATTTATCAATCCCTCAAGAGCTGTTTTATCATCTGAAATTACACCAGCTAAATTGTTGGATGAGAGGTCAATGCTCACTATCTCCAATATAACACCACCATAATATCTAAGTTCTCTCCTCTTGATGACCATGGGCATTTCACTGACTATTTTTGGAAACCCTGCAGGCACGGTGTTGGTGGATTCCAATATATACTTTTTGGTCATAGCTTTTAGATTTGACAGGTGAGGTGGTATAGGACCTGATATCCTATTGTCCGCAAGATTCAAGTGATGAAGTTTTACGAGACTTGTGATATTTTTTGGAATATGGCCATAGAACATATTGTTGTTCAACCGTAGAAACATTAATTCCACCAAGTTCCCAATCCACGTTGGCAATGTTCCGGAGAATCTGTTCAGTGCAAGATCTAAAAAAGATAGACTTGTGGCTTCTTGTAGATTTGGTGGGAATTTTCCAGAGAAGCTATTGTTACACAAGAATGGATATCCCATGTCTTTCATCCTAATACATTGAGGAAGTTCCCCTTCAAAAAGATTGCAACCCAAATCCAAGACATACAAATTCAATTCACAGATTGAATCTGGAACTCGACCGCTGATGTAATTGGAATATAGACTCAGTGTAGAAAGCATTGGAGCTCCGAAACTTGATGGCAGAGATCTTGATAACGAGTTCCTTGAGATGCGCAATAAGGTGAGGTTTCTTGGCAATGGAGGTATTTGACCAGTTAACAGGTTTGAACTGGCATAGAGATATTCTAAGGACATGGTCTCCATATTTGTGGGAAGTTCTCCACTGATCTGATTATTGGACATGTCCAATCTTATGACCTTTGAAAGGGCATCAGAGAACCAATCCGGAAGCCTGTCAATTATACCTGTGTTTGAGATATTGAGATTAAGAATATCCACCTGTGATTTAAGCCATGTAGGAAACAGAGGGCCCATTTGGCAAGATGCAAAATATGCTTCCTGTAGTTTGAAGGGAGGTAACCATTCTGAACCCACCACAATCTTCAATAAATTGCGTGACAAGTCTACATACTCTAAGCTCTTTAGACCATCAAAGTGTTCTTCTGTGATCAAACCATCCAAGTCGTTGTAACTTAGATCCAAATAATTCAGATTAGTGAGCATGCTGATTTCTGATGGCACGTGTCCAGTAAGGTGGTTGAGAGAGAGGTCAAGACACTGCAGCTTAGAGAGGTTACCAAGCTGAGGAGGCACTGTGCCAGAAACTGTTGTGTAAGAGAGATCAAGATACCTCAGGTTCTTCAGAGATCCTAGGAACTCCGGGATACGATTGGATGGCCCCGTGAGGTTGTTGCAGCTGAGATCAAGGTGCTCCAGATGCTCCAAAGAAAGCAGAGAGGGGTCTATCTTGCCGGCCAATGCTGTTGCTCTGAACTCGTCGCCATGGCTATTTTCTGTGCAGACGTTTCCAAGGCTTAACTTGGCGACATGACCGGTGAGGTTGCTGCACCGGACGCCTCTCCACTGGCAGCAGTCCAAGCCTCGCCTCCACGAGGCGAGGCGGCCGGCCGGGTCGCTGATGATGCCTTCCTTGAAGGACAGCAGCGCGTCCCTCTCGCGCGGCATCGCGCCGGCGACGATGAGCGGCAAGGCGACGGCTGCGAAGAGAAGCAGGAAGCAGCTGGCCATTGCATTTGCATTCATTGTGAAATATTGGTGACTGGCTGCTAACGATCAGTTGGTTGTTTAATCAACGGCGCTTACAAACAATCAAGCAGCTCAAGTCAGCACGGTCGAAGTCGCCTAGTGCCCTAGTCCATAGTGACCAAGTCAGCACGTAGTGGTTCTTCGTAGTCTAGTCCAACCTTTCGCAAAAGAAGGGATAATTCAGAATTTGCCATTCGAAAGATGGCAACTGAGAATTTGCTATTTTTCGTGCTAATGATATGTGGGTCCTCAGACCATATGTGAGTGACATATGAGTGGTAAATCCTAAATTGCCAATCTTTAGTAGTTTTCTTCCATGAAAATTTCCACATTCAAAGTGGAGATCTTTTACTATACAAACAGAAAAAATATAAGGTAATCTTTAGTAATTCATATATATATATATATATATATTAAACTTAATATAGGTCATCTATTTTTCTCCGTTCAAACAGATTTGACCAGTTATGATCTATTTATACTATACCTCATCAGTCGTGGTAGTATATTATACGCAAGGATGGAATAGCACTACAGGAATCGCAAGATTTCTCGATGGCCAAAACTATCGAGACAGGTCAAGAAACCGTCGAGGTAGCTTAGTCTCGACGGACTATCTCGACGGTCAGCCATCGACAAACAGCCTTCGACGAACAGTAGTCGAGAGAGAACGTCTGTATCGACGGTATAGCCATCGATAGAGCCTTTCTTGAAGGCTAACCACGCGGCCGTCGAGCGAGGTCGAGAGACAGCGGGTTGGCTCTCAAACGACTCCGTCTCCCTCTTTCTCGATGGCCTAGAGACAATCGAGAGAGGCAACTCCCATGGGAACTGGGGCCAGCTCTTTCGACGGCCACGCGATCTAGGGGCGGTCGAGGGAGGGGACCCCGGGATATCGCTGGGCCAACCTCTCACGGGAGGCCCACGCCCGTCAAGAGAGTTTGGATCCAGTAGGGTTTCCTGGACCCCCTCTATCTCGACGTCCTAGGCCTGGCCGTTGAGAATAATTGAATTCCAGAAAGAAAAAAAAAACAACTGCTGAAATGGCCAAACAAAATCAGAATTTAGCAGCCATTGTTGCCCCAGGAACAGCAGCTGCACCTGCATACCCAAAATAGCTCGAGCATTTCATAATTCCCCCACGTTGCACACATATTCATCCATAATCACATTTTCAAGCAAAAAAAAGCAATATTACATAAAATATAACCAAACCATGTCCATCCATCACATGTATGCATGCATAATCACATATGAAGCAAAACAAGTCCATCCACAACTCAAGAGGGTGGCGGGTCGTCTAGTAAGAAGCGCATGTAGTCCATTGGTGTGCTCCTAGACCCGTCGTCTCTCTCGTGGGAGTCGTCGCGCCGAGCCGGAGCTGGAGCCGCCAATCCCGAGGTAGCACCAGGCGCCGGATGGCTCGACGAGGCCTACACATTCGCGACACATTAGGCAAAGACTTGTACGGTCGAAAGAAATGAAATGAGGTGGTCGTATTCACTTACCATAGCAAGTCTCAACGCCGCCTCCAACGCGAGGATCCTTGAGATCATCTCTTCCTATGCCCGCCTTTGCTCGTCCTCGCGCTGCCGCTACTCCTCCTGCTCCATCCTCGGGCTCGCCTGCAGCGCCTCTATCATCTACTTCTGCTCCCTCAACCTGTCCTCGTTCTCCCTACAGACCCAGGCCTCAAACTCGCATCGGCTCTTGGTGGCGCCCGGAGAGGCCCGGACATTAGGCATGTAATCCAATGACTTACAATTAAGATTAAGGTCTATGTTCAGTTTCAAAAATCAATGGTTTCAAACAAATGACATGTTAGATAGTAATTAGCTCACCTGAGGTGGTCCCCTCCTATCGCCAGCCTCCCGTGCACCTTGCCTCCTAAGTGTTTGTGGATCACCACTGCATCGAGGGACGCGTCCTCCCAGAAGCTGTCCATGCCGTGCCCCTGAATGTATGCTTCCCGGTAGCGATCATGCGTTGTTTCAAGTTAAACTAAGAAAAACTACAAATCTACTCGTAATGAAAGTTTTTGTTGACACTTACCATCTTCTCTTGCGTGTGGGGGTCCATCACGGGCTGGGTGCCGGGCTGCTTAGGCTTCGGTGTGTGGGCCTTCTTCCAAATGTCCAACACGATGGACACCACCCAGTACTTAGCGCCTACAAGAGGGAAAAGACAAGTTAGCCCAAAAATAAAGTAAAGAAGAAAACAGAGCTTACCATCTTTTTCTTGAGCTGTGAAAAGGACCACTTCCCTATGGCCTTATAGTAACACTTCGAGGCCCGGTTCTGCTTGGCCTTAGCAGACTTATCCAGGAACTCTCTGCTCGCCCACCTCTCGCCTAAAGCCCTCTATACCGCCTGGTGTTGCATGGCCCACTCAGCGGCACTTTCGGCGTGCTAAATCGACCTGCAAGCACGCCCCATGTGCCTCGGAGGTGCTGATCCGCTCCTGGCACTCTCTCCTGAAATGTATAGGCAATTCATAGCTATACAAAAAGTAAATACCAATTTGCAAGATTTATAGTGATAGTTGTTTACCTGTAGAACTCCTCCATCGCCACGATACGAGCGCCGTACATCAGGTCCTGGACCTTTTGCTTCACGTTCTTGTCCAGGACGAGCTCAAAGTCTGCCTCAGTCAACCCCGTGTATGGACGGTACCTGAGCTGAAATTTCACAAACGGAGTATATTAGCAGCATGATGACAAATCAAAAGGTAAAGTCGATTAGATAGACTTACTCAGAAATCTCTCAAACAATGGGCGGTGGCGGCGGTTGAGGTCCTATGAGGGACAAGCTTGTAGTCCTCCCAGCTATACGCTGGCCTGGTGATGTCGCCCACAGTCACCATGTCAGAGTAAAACTTGTGGACCAAACCCTAGCGTGTAGCCCGGCTGCTTCTTCAGCGAGACATCCACCGTCGGCATATTGCTACAAAGATTGAGAGAGTGTTAACAATTTTACAAATGAAAATATGTTATTGAAGCAAGGCTTTTAAACGTACCTATCCCCATCGATCACAATGGGGATCCTCGAGGTAAGGTTTGTCGGTGCACTGGGACCTTATTCTGGCCTCTCTTCTTCCTAGCTGCCTGCGACCCACTCGCCTAGTCAGCCCCGGACCCCTCAGTGGGCACCAGCTCCTGCCCAGTCCCCTGGCCAGACTCCTGTGCCTAGGTGCCGCCCTGGGCGGAGCCCTGCAACTCCTCGTACTCCTCCATCAGGTCATCCAACTCCTCGTCCGTCATGGGGGTCCCGACAAATTGTCGTCAAGATCGAGGCATCCTATACATAAATGGAAAGTTAGTAACACAATTAAAAACAATCAAGGACATATATAAATGGAAAGTTAGTAACATTTAAATAAATAAAGCATATATACATATAATTTAAGTGCATATGCTATGAAATTTTATCAAATTCTGGCAAATTCTATGAAATTCCTACAAATTCTAGCAATTTCTATCAAATTCTATCACCATCCAACATCCTTATGGTACGTGACGTTCCCGAATGGGTGACGTACTGCTCGGTGACATTTTATACCAAATTTAAAAAAATTTGTGACGTACTACAAATTCTAGCAAATTCTATGAAATTCTTACAAATTCTATCAAATTTTGGCTAATTCTTGCAAATTCTAGCAATTTCTATCAAATTCTAGCAAATTATATCAAATTCTATCGATTTGTACCAATTTATAGCATTTTATATCAATTTGTATCAATTTATAATAATTCGTACCAATTTGTCGCAATTTCTAACATTTTCTATTGAATTATAACAATTTTCCACAATTTCTATCAAATTTACAAAATTTATGCAATTTTCAGCTAATTGCAAATTAGGCATGCACTGAACTAAGGAGATTAGTCTCGACCACATGAGTGGCCGTCGAGACTAATCTCCAAAAATTAAAAAACAAGAGGCGCAAAATTTACCTCAACGGCAGTGGCGACAACGGCGTTGGTGGATGCCGGCAGCAGGCTCCCTCCTCCACTCCTCCTCCTCCATCTTCTTCTCCTGGCGACTCCTCTTTTCTTCTCCCGGTAGTGGCCGCCTCGGCTCCTCCTCCTTTCTTCTCCCGGCGGCCTCGGGTCCTCCTCCTCCTCCTCCTCTTCCTCCTCTCCTCTAGCGACGATGAGTGGCACGGCGGCGGGAGGCGGCAGTGGCGGGGGGCCAGCGGCGCTAGGCATGGTGGCGCTGAGGGCAGGGAGGAGAAGCTGGCAGCGGCTGGGCGCGTGGAAGGCGGCGACGGCCAGCAACCGGGGTAGTGAGCGGCACGGCGGGAGTTGAGGCGGCGGCGGCGACGTCTCTGTGGCTCGGGACTTGGACATTTTTGCCTAAATCCCAAGCCCGTGGCGTTCATATCTTGTGTCCTCTCTCGACGGCCTCACTTATGCTGTCGAGACAGGTGATCTCTCTCAGTGGCTGCAACGCCAACAGACGTCGAGACAGACTAGGCAGGCCAAAACGCTAGCATCCATGGGGCTGTCTTGATGGCCTAAAATGAATAATCGAGAAATGTGCTTGAGGTCACGAGAAGGTGGGAGGCCTGTCTCAACGGCCGCTAACGGACCGTCGAGACACCTGCTTGGTCAAAAGAGGTCAAGGCCACAGTGTGTGGGTGGATACGTCTCTCTTGACGGCTTCATGAATTGTCGTTGAGACAGCTCTCTCGAGGGCCAATTTCAGCCTAGCCGTCAAGAGGACCCTCTCTCGACAGCTTTCGTTGACTACCATCGATAGAGGTTCATCTGTCTTAACGGTTCTCCCTACAGCCGTCGAGACAGTTGCTTGACGCGACCGGTGGTCAACCTTGGCTATTTTGAATTTTCTAAAATAATATATCGATGATATTGATAGTAACCTTTCATTATATTGCTCCATATGTGACTTAGCATGCTTGACAAAAGTTTGAAGAAATTTTGATGTTCCGAGCTAGGGGTCTATGTGTAATCGCCTTAATCGACTCACCGGCGGACTTTAGTGTACGTAGGTGTTCGAGGATTATTTTGTACAATTATGCCAGTTCCATCTCACTGCCACATGAAACGTGTAAAATTATCAAGCTCTACTAGGTGACATGTTCGATAATTGATTTTTTGATAAAAATTTCACCAATCCAAACATTTTTGGTTAATGCAAAACAATTTAACATTTTTTCATTTTCACAAAGTCCATTTAAATTACTTTTTTGTGCTCACCGGTTGAAACAAATATAGAAATTCATCGTAAACTAGAAGAACTATTTTTATAAATCTTGCAATGCCTACTTTCATGAATGCAATCAATATAGCCACATGTGCGAGAGTTTGGCAAAATTTATCAAAACACATCTTTTCTCAATGGCTGAAGGGAAGGCGGTCGAGAGAGTGGGCCCACTTGACAAACACAGGCGGCCTAGCCAATTGGCCTGGGCTGCCAAGGAGTTGTCTCGACGGCTTAGGGTAAAATTTTCGACACAGATAATTTTTTTTAAAAAGGGAGGAGCTTGCATCGCTCGAACCCACGACCTCGCGGGTGATCAGCCGCAAGCTCAACTCCCTTAGCTAGTGCGCTCTTATGTGTTTCTCGACATGTAAGGGTGCGCAGGTTTTTTTATTAGCTGCTGTCGACCACGCATGGCTCTTGAATGGGCCCGGTGGGCCATTGCTCTCGACAGTTCGCTTCCTGACCGTCGAGACAGCCTGCGTACCATGGCCCACCTGTCAAAGGGCTCTCCTATGCTCTTAGCGCTGGCTTTGCCCACCATGTGTTCTATCAACGGTCGTGGATGTAGCCGTTGAGAGAGCTAGTGCGCGCCAACATGCTCCTTTGGTTTTTTGGTTTCCCGCTCTCCTTGTATGGACCGGTTGACAATAGCCGTTGATAGAGACTAACGCCGTGAGTGCATGGTTGCGGTGCCGTGTGACTGGTCATGTCTGTCTCGACGGATACTATTGAAGCCGTTGAGATAGATTAGAGCACTCGACTACTAGTGCATAGCCATCGAGAGAGAGCTATGTTCTCTATGGTTGTCTTGTGGCCGTCAAGACAAATTGGTGTGGTCAGCTTTCGCTGCAATTCCTGTAGAGTAATTTTTTTTTTGAAAGATGTAGTGAGTAATTTTGATTAGGCAGTATAATATATAGAGGGATGAAATTAGTATACATCGACTCGACTTCAAAGAGATAACTAGCAACCAGGCCGTGGTGCCTGGGAACGGCGTGGCCGGTGGCAGCTTTCAGCGCAACGAGAATTTGTACAATCGAAGCCTGTGCAGATTGTTGATAGACATTCCAGGAAACTACCAAAATCAACGGACAAAGCTATCGAGAAAGGTCCAAAAACCATCGATATCAGTCTTTCTTGACGACCGATGGCAGAGAAATGGTCGTCGGCTCAACTAGGTCGAGAGAATTGAGCACTCTCGATGGTCTGGCCGTCGAGAGAGGTGGGAGCCAGGCCATAGTTCAGGGCTGGTTGGTAGATCTTTACTCTCGATCGATGGCTTGGACGGAACTAATGAGAGTAATAATTTCCAAAAAAAGATTTCTAGAAAAATGGTGGAAAACAAGAATTTTGCAGTAGTTGCTGCATCCAGAAGCAAGAGCTGCTGCAACCTGCAAACCCAAACATATATCCCAAATATATATCTTACTCAAATGGCACATATCAATCACCATCCACAACCACACACATATAGTTCATAAAACGTGCATAAATAATGACAAGTGCTAGGTTTATGGCACGAGGCGAGCGCCGAGTGGCAATGCGACTACATGACGGCCATCCCGATGTAGCGCGTGCGATGGGACGGTCAGCAGTGCGAGCGTCACTGGCAGGGCACGAGCGGCGTGAGATAGGCGCTGAGCGGCGTGGTGGCAAGGCAGAGAGATGGGACGGCACACGCGGTGTGGGTAGCGTGAACGGTGTGACGGGACAAGCACGGCGCACGCGTAGAGCACGCCCGATGTGCGTGCAGCTCAAGCGGCAAAGGCAGAGGGGAGGGGGAAGAGAGAGGAAGAGGTGGGCCGACCTGGGCCCTAAATGGGCTGAGCACGCAGTGGGCCAAGCCTAGCATCAAATTTGAATTTGGATGAATTTGATTGAATCGTGGTTTGAATTTGAATCGAATTTTGAATTTTCGGACGGTGAATAGTAGGTATTTTGAGTTTTTAATTTAATTTTTTTAAAAAAATTTACCCAAATTTGAGCTGTCACCCACCATTTCACGTACGGCTAGCACATGCACTGCACCCCACTGCAATGCCGCACTGACATCGCACCACTAAAATCAAGGGCATACCCACCATTTCGCAAGAATCATGATCACATTCACACAACCTTCCGGCCGCCCCACGACAAGACCCAACAGCCGCCCATTCACCGTGCACGCCGCTGCCAGCTGCTTCCTCTTGCTCGTCGTCGCGGTCGCCGCGGGAGAGGGACGCGCTGCTGGCCTTCAAGGCAGGCATCACGGGTGACCCGGCTCGGACTGCTGCCGGTGGAGAGGCGTCCGGTGCAGCAAGCTGACTGGCCGTGTCCTCGCGCCCGGTTCGCCTCCGAGCTAAGCCTGTGCCATGATGGTGGCCAGGACGCCATCGATTCCGATTACGATTACTTACCACTCTGTACTGACATTGGCAGTATAGCTCTGGTCGGCGACATATCTCCTTCCCTGCTCTCGCTGGAGCATCTGGAGCACCTCAATCTCGGCTCCAACTCTCTCAGCGAGCCAGACTATCATTTTCCCCGAGTTCTTGGGTTCTCTGGAGAGCCTGAGATATCTGAACCTCGCCGGCGTAGCATTCTTTGGCAGGTTGCCTCCTCAACTCGGTAACCTTTCAAACCTGCAATATCTCGACCTCTCCGACACGCTAGTAATCAATTCAGCAGATTTGTCATGGGTAGCACGTCTATCAAACATGATTCCTTCTCTGACAGTCCTCCATCTTTCATGCTGCCACCTTCAGAGTGCAAACCAATCGCTCCTGTGCTTGAACCTCACAAAACTTGAGAGGCTCGACCTCTCTTCGAACTTTTTTGATATCACACATCCAAATCTTGTTGATTCTGGAGGTTAACAAGCCTCGGGTACATCAACCTTGATGCAAACAATTTATATGGACAGGTTCCAGATGAACTAGCAGATATGGCGTCCCTCCAAGTCTTTCGGCTCTCATATAATAATAACCTGGTCAGTATGGAACCCAACTTGTTGAGGAACCTATGCAATCTGGAAATCCTAATCATTAGGACGAGCATCTAGTCTGGGAACATATATAACAGAGATGTTAGAGAGCTTGATGCAATGTTCATCGACCAGTAAACTGTGGGAATTGCATTTCGTTGCAAACAATATGGGTGGAACACTACCAACCAAGATGGGGCAATTCGCCAACTTTTTAGCCATTCTTGATCTCTCTGACAACCAACTAACTGGAACCCTACCAGCCTGCATGGGCCAGTCATTCTCGATCTCTCATGGAATCGGCTCACTGGATGTCTGGAGTCTGGACCCGTGCCCTTCCAGATCAGTATGCTCAAAAATCTGATTAGATTACTCCTATGGTATAATAACTTGCACGGTGTCATCGTAGAAGAGCATTTTACGTGTCTACAGAGCTTAAAATACATAGACTTGTCCAGTAATCATTTGAAGATTGTACGTGCTAGATCCTGAGTGGTTGCTCCTTTCAGACTAGAGAGGGCATACTTTCATTCTTGCCAATTGGGTGGCAAGTTTCCTGCCTGGCTTCAATGGTCAGTTCATATTGGTGAACTTGACATTATTATCTTATATACATTTTGCGTAGCAAAAATACGCTCTGCCGTGGCCATGTCAGCCAAAGAACGCTGGCCATCCAATCGTCGGCCGAAATGAGATCCGGCCGTCCGATATACATTTCGCGTAGCAAAAATGCGCTCTCCCGTGGCCAAGTCGGTCAAAGAACACTGGCCGTCTGGTCGTCGGCCGAAATGAGATCCAACCGTCCGTTCAAAAGTTATACATAAAAGCAGCCCTCCCGCGGCTCCTAGACGAGGCGGCAACTTCGGCGGGTTGGTCGTCCATGCCAATCTCACGTCGCCGACCTAGGTTCGAATCCCAGCCACCCCCCCCCCCTCCTTCCAGTGTGCTGCTTCCTCTGCCTTTTTCTTTTATCTTTTTTTCCTTTCTATTTTCTTTTTTCTACGCCGTTTAAAAATTTTAAAAAATTAAAAGTTTCCAAAAATGGAACCATGCCTGCACAAAGAAGGTCCATAAAAAGTTTGAATGTTTTTTAAAATTTTTTGAAATTAGAAAAAATTTCAACTTTAAAAAAAATCTCGCTCTCTTTTTTCCTCTTCTATTTTATTTTTGTAGGCCGTTTAAAAATTTCAGAAAAATGAAGTTTGCAAAAATGGAACTATGGCTCCACAAAAAAGGCCCATACTCTGTTAGTTGTTAGTAAGAGTTGGTAATAAAACATTTATTTTTTGTAGATTGCCCCTCCTACTCTGTAATATTTGCTTATCCCACGACAAAAACTATTGTAATTTGAATACCGCATGAACAAATGATGAAAAATATATGGTGCGCCATGGGCGCCCTATCCGTTCTAGTTTCAAACACATTTGTGGATATGAGAGAAGATTTTTACACTGAGTTGTCCCTGATACTATCAGAGACCGCTCGTTTTAAAAACCATCTCAGATGTCAGTTCCGTCTTGTTGAGTTGGACTGTTGGAGACTTTTTTTTCTTAAAGACCGTCTCCGATAGCGTTGGCATCACTTATTAGAGACCCTTTTTTGCCTAAAACCTTAGAACCAGCTCTAATAAGCCCGTCTTCTATGACCATTTTTTAGTAGCACAACATGCACATCACAGATCACATAGAATAGCTGCTTAGAGGTATTTCCTTTCCTCGTGTAACTTGTAAGTGCCACTAATCTTTGTTTTGTTTGCCCTTCCTTTTAATTAATTGAGCCAATTGCTTTAAAGAAAAGCCAGGTTTGCTTAGTGCAGTGGACAAAATAACAATAGGTCACATCAATATATAGTAATTTAATTCTAGTTCTTTCTTTCCAAGTATATGAACTATGGAGTAGTGGAGGTCGCCTAGGATGAGCACAGTATGGATAGATCTATCGTGAGCTCGTGGCTTGAGCATTCAAAATCAAGAAACTTCACTTGACTCCAGCACAAGGGAGGTTTCATGTTTCATTTCAGGATAAAAAAATATATAAAATCGGATATAACTAAGGATCGGACATCCGATCTGTAGCAAAAAAAAATCAAACGCTTTTGCCCGCTTGAATACGAACATAAGCAGTGAAGCATAGAAATATGGTCGAAGCACTGCTAAAACATCCAATTTTACCTAAAAAAACATGATGCACATATTGATGAAAACACCACAACAAGACACCGTTGAAGCAATAAACTGATAAAATATGGGCGAAGTACTAATGAAACATAGCCGAAGTGCTAATAAAACATGGCAAAATATTGATGAAATATGGACGATGTACTGATGAAACATACATCGTCAAAGAAAATGTTCCAGTAGTTATTCAAAGCATGTTACACCCCATACAAAGAAATGTTTTGCGAGAGCAAGTACCATGTATCACTATAACAAAAACATGTTTCATAAGATCAAACAAAAATATTTTACAATTTTTTAGCCTATTTCACCAGAGCAAACACATGTTTCACTAGAGCAAAAATCATGTTTCATGCCAAGTTGCACTATTCATCTTCCACCATCTAGCTCCTTCCAATGGAATGTGTGCACGACCACCACCCGGCCATCCCCCATGGCCTCTCGCTCTCGCCGTTGAGCTCCAACCCCCATCCCTGAGCTTCGATCAACCAGATCCCAAAAAAAAATTGTGTCAACGGGTTAAGGTAGAGCTAGAGCTGGATGAGGAGGAGAGAGAAATAGAGCAGGTGAGCTTGTCATGGTGTCTCTCTGTGTGTGGAGTAGGAGTAGGAGGAGGAGAGGGGGAGGATGGGGGGAACAAGAAACGTGCATGAGTCAACCAGATCTAGGAGGAAGAGGTGAGTGAAAAATTTTTGGGGAAAGAGGGCAGCGAGGGGAGAGAAGTGCAAGTAAGGAGTGGAGGGCGTCCGATTGGGCCGGATGCCCGATCCCTAGTAATTTGGGTAAAAACCACACTTATCTTTGTTATTTTCACAACACAATTGGTTAAAAACTAGAATCGCTTGAAAGAAATTAAATAAAATTTTGTGAAACCAGTAAAAAAAAACTTATGACCTTTAGATCCTACTAATTCATTGGGTCTACAACGATCTTGGATGAGCTTCTAATAGCTAGTTTTCGCTATTTTTCTTTCTAGTTTTTTAGTGATTCTAGATACCTATTCGAAATTTTGGAACTTCTTTATCCGCTTTTCCTCCTTGATTGGCCTCGACACCACCACAGCCATGGTCGGCTGCCATGCGTCCTCCTCCTCTGTGGTTAGGGAGATCGGGGTGGTGTTGCACCTCTGCTCCTCTCCGGGGTCCAAGTTGTTGGGGCACGCTCTGAGGCCACGATCGATGCACCATTCAACCTCGGCTCCATTCCTACCAGGGGAGGCACCAAGCACGGATTTGCAGACTCTCTGGACCGATTGCGAGGTGTTTTCTTACCTGGTTGTTTTGGTGATTTTTCCCCTAATTTTTTTTTTGTTCTCTTAGTAGCTACCAAAATCCCATGTGATTAGATCTTATTCTCTTGGTAGCTACCAAAAAATTCCCCCTGATTTGGACTTCTTCTCTAAGTAGCTACTATTTTTTTCCCGCTGATTTGGTCATCAGATTTGTATGTTCAGTAGTATCAATTTTTCATCAATTAGATTTTGGTTAAGCAGAGATTTTAAGCTTTGTTTTTGTTAAATCTCTTGTGATAGCACTTGTTTTGGATTCGATTTTTTGTTTTATCTGATGTTGGTGTTGCGGATTAGAGTTTATGCTGTTTGATATGAATTGAATGTGATAGTGCATTTAGGTCTACAGAAGCAGAGCGTGGGGATTTTGATTTCTATCTTAAAGCATTGTGTATTAACTATTTTTTGTTGGCTTATTCTTTGATAACTCAAGGGAAACTGAAACCAACTAAATTAGATGTCTACTTTTGCATTGGTTGTCAGCTGCAAATTATGAGAAGGGTTCATGCTTGACAGCTGCTTCCAGTCTAGCGGACAATTTTTTTTAAAGTATTCATCTACACCTCTATGGGTAATGTCTGTGGTGTAACTCTAAATGCCAAAATAAATTCAATCTATTTCTCAGTTACTTATATTTTTTTTTCACCTTGTCTCATTGTGCAATTTATGTGTATTAGTACTGAAAATAGATTTTATATCTTTTTTATCTTACTTAAATATGTTTTTCTCATGTCTTTGTTCTTGCTTAAGTTGATGGCATGGTATCTCCATATAGAGAGTACAATTGTTGATGAGCTCCCTGAGATTCAAAGAACTGGGCAAGGCATTTACTGGATACTGCAGAATTTACTAAATCAGGTTACATGATGATCTGAACACAACCAACATATATATGCTCGAACAAGCATGTGTGTAGTTGTCGTGCAATGTTTTCGGTGCTTCTGATCATCGAAGGTGCAACCAACTGGAGAAATTAATTAGCAGTGCTGCAAGGGTTGTGTCGGGACCTGGTTTACTAAATCGAACCCCTCTATGTTAATAATACGTATCCCAAGAATCAAAGCATGTACTCACAGTAAAACAGAATAAAGTATCAAGACCAACACTATATTAACTAGAAAGTAAATCAGAATGTGGCGAAGCAATTTATTACCATAGATTGTAGTATCAGAAGAACCAAATAAAACAACTGAAGTAGGCCCATCATCAACCACAGGCAAACTAACTGGAGAAGTCTAGTATTCCAGATTACCTTCCAGGAAAATCCAACATTGTCCTATATATCCTCATGGTCCTGACCTGCTTATGGAATAAGTAACCTCGAATAAAAGCTAGGGTTAGCACGCGAATGCTAGTAAGTCTTTCCTAGAAAAGGCTAGGCTAGGCTCATCCTAGAAAAAATAATGTTTTATTTGCATAAAAATATTTAACAAAACATAAGTAAATAAATGGTAAATAGTTCTCATAATTAATATTAACAGTAACATAAACATAATAAAATCCTCAATCTCAATGTCTCATGTCTCAAGTTCTCATTGTCTCATGTCATAATCTCAATATATTTCTCACTCATGCTCAATCATCATTAATCATCTAGCAATGGCATATGGCTTAATAAACCTTACCCAAGTCAAATCAATTAAGGTGTAGATAAGATATGAAAAACCACCGAGATGCTCATAACCAGGAGCATGGCCATTTGAATGGGTTTACACTCTGCAGTGGTTGTATTTTTTTTAACAAGGTATGATACTTTCCCGTCGAATAGAATCATAACAAAACATATTAGAAGACTAATCCCGAACTTACCACGGTCATACCTAATAGGTCATACAGGTACCCAGAATTCCATCCGGGCAATACATCGGTGATGACGCATCACTCGGAACATCACCTACGGTGCAAGTACGGTGATAATATCGACATTATTCTCCCTCTAGATTATGCCACGTTCCATACTAAGCTTGCAGCCGCACGATAAATTCTCGATAAATCAATCATGATCATCGGTCCTTAGGGATCGGAGCGTCGACTCAAGTCATCCACTCTGAGTCAAATCATTAGTTGATCAAATTTTAATTAATGAGTGAATAATCCCACCATAAACCCAAAATTCTTTGATCTCATACTCAGTTATCTCATAATTCGGTTCTTTCATGATCATAGCAGTAAATCACACCTCAAAACAAGGTGAGCAATGCTAAGCCATCAAATTCATGAAAAACAGTAGCAATTTATGTAATAATATTATCTTAAGGTTTTTCATGGCAATGGGTATATACCATATAAATAAACGACATGCACTAGGAATTTCTAAAGGAAATACGCATAATTTAATTAAATAGTTATTTTGATAAAATCTAGAAATTAGGATTCTGAGGGAAAGACTTGCCTTCCTAATCTTCCTGAACTTGCTGGACGTTGGCGGCGTCGATGAATTCTCCCTCGTCACCCATGCGGTCTAACGCACGCAAAATGAGAAAATAACAATAAATACTATAAACCGTAAATAAATTGAAAAATTATTTACAGTAAGTAGATATGAATTTTTTGGATTTTTAGACACTGAAATCGCTGCAAAATAGTGAATGAACACTATTCACTAAAATTTTAGAAAATAAAAACTACTGTAGCTAATGGGCCGAGTTACTATAGCAATCTGGCCTAGCTGTGGAGAGGATAAGGAAGTGTGTTGCTACGATGAGGGAGAGAGAAAACAGAGTGATTAGAGAGGGAGGGAGTAGAGAGAGATAGAGAGATGGAGAGAGGGGAGAGAGGGAGGCAGGGTCGGCGGCGGCGGCAGGAGGCAGCAACGACGGCACTGGTGGTGATGTGGCGGCAGCGACGCAACTGCGCGGTAGCGGCGACGCTGGAGGAGGAGGAAGCAGCACGGAGATAGAGGAAACGGCAGAGACCGCGACGGGCTGTGGCTTGGCCGGGTGGCACGAGGCGAGGCGCGGCACAGCAGCACGCTGCAGCAGCGGCGGTGTGGTGGGCAGTGCAGCAGCATGGGTAGCGCGGAGATGACATGGGGACGACTTGTGGCTTCTCCTGGCTTCGGTTCTCACCGAGACGATGATGAATAGAGCACGGCAAGCATCCACTTTAGGGAACAGATGGAAATGAGAGAGATTGCGATGGTGGGATTTGCATGTATAGATGTAGAGGGAGAGTTAGAGATCGAATTGGATTAGGGGTAGGATTGGTTAGGAAGAAGATTGGGATAAGGATGAGGAGAGAAAATCCTAATTATTTTAGGATTCGAAATTTATGGAGAAAATAAATATTTTATTTTATTTACTATTATTATTTTTTTGGGTGTCACGGGTTGTATCTTCGTATTGTAGTACAAGGCTTTCACAAGATATGGTAGTTTCTTTGTTCTATTTTTTTTATTCACTTTGTCGTTGAGCTTGGCAGTTGATGGATCTCATTTCTTGCTAGCAGCTATGTTTTTTTTTTGACCTAATTGCAGTTTTTCATAACTATTCTTTCAACATGTCTCATTGTGCAAATCATGTACACTAGTACTGAAAATTGTAGCTTGGTAGATATCTTTCAATGGCATACAACCATACAATATCTTGTAGCATTATTTCACTTGAAGAAGTAGCAGCTTGACAAACTGTCACGCTATTTGCCACTCTTTGTAGGCCATATTTTCCGATTCTGTCCTTGCTTAAGCTCATGGCATGGTATGTCCATACAGAGAGCAGAAACTTATTGACAGCTTATTGCCAGTGAGTCATTGTGATTTGTGGAGCTTCAAATTGCAATGGAAGAAGTTTGACTTCTCTGTAAGGTATTGTGGTAGTTCTGTGCTTTCAAATTGACTAGTCAATCACTCAATTGGGTATTTGTGAGAACTCGCCATTGGCTCTACATAAAAAATTGTTGGTATTGCTTGCTTAACATGAGTTGGGTTGCGAAGTAGAATTATGCCTTGTGATCAATTTGCAATTATTTACAATTAGCCTCAATGTGAATTCACCAAAAAGATGTCTATCATCACTAGCATTTCTTTAGTTACTTACATAAGGTTAGCTTTTCTTTAGTTACTTACATAAGGTTTTTTCATTTCTTTTTGTTGAAAATATGCACATCCATGTTGTAAAAAAAAAATTCATGCACATATTTAATCATAAAGCATATTTTTTTCAATCATGGGAATTTTTTTTTCTAGGTCAACAATTAGTTGGGTTATATTTGTTTTGTGAAGGTGGCAAGCCAAGATGATGAAAATTGCCATGGGTTTGTGCAGTTATTTTTTTTCCAGTTATGTACATAAATTTTTCACTTTATTTTTTTATTGAAAATCATGCACATCCATGTTGGAAAATATGTTTTAAGTTTTATGTGTGTGTTAATTATAAAATCTTTATTCACAGGAATAGGGGGGCATGATCTTTTGAATCATTAAGGTTGAATAGGTTTTATGCAGATGAGTTACTTGCTATTTGCAATTAATTATATAAGTTTTTCCACATTTCTTTTATTGTGAAAATCATGCACACCCCTGTTTGAAAAAAAAAAACCACCCATGCGAGGTTGTTATCATAAAGCATGCATGTACCTTGGGAGGGGGCAAGTTGAAAGGGGTTGTTAATTTGTTTCAGAATTTTTTTGAGTGAAACATATTGTTTTCAGTTCATTTTTATTGTTAAAGCTGACCGATGCACTCATGTTTTTTATAAAAAAAATAGTCATGTTTTATTATTGTATTTGCTTGCGTTTTAACATGCACACATGCTTTCTATGATTTGAACCATTGCACAAAACGTTCATGTGTTATTTTTTTGTTGAATCTGTACTTGCTTGGACGTGTCAAAAATTGACGTAAGAGCCCAAAAAAGGCCCGGTATGACCGACCACGTGTGTCACAACCCAAGAAAAAAGTGTGCCGCAACCTGACTGGCCATGTCATCGCGCTATAAAATAGGTAATGTCACAACCCAAAAAAATAGGTATAAGAGCATCCACAGCAAAGACGCTATATACACTGTTTCACGAGTGCACAGTGCGGATAGCGTTCCGCGAGCCGCTCCAGTAGAAACGCTATGCGTCGATTCTCGTTTGGCATCGCCCCTTGCGGACGCCAAATCTGGAGCGATAGCGTGGAGTCCCCCCGGCTATCTCTCTCTTGTCCGGCCGCAACTACTGGCGACACCCGGCATTTCTCCCGCGCTGGTTTGGGGAAGAGGTCGCGAGGCGACCGGCGGCGGTTGGAGCGGGACCGAAGTCGGCCATCGTGGGCGGGAGAGGTGCATCGCGGCGGCGCCGACGCAGATCTGGCGGGTCTACCGGAGAAGCCTCTTTGTCCCGGTTCCCCTGCTCCTTCTTCCCAGTCGTCGTCTGCTCCAACACCGCCGCGTCGTCGGCGAAAAAGGTATGGGGTTGCCTTCACCGCCGCTAGTGATTTCGCAGATGTGAAAACAGCGTGTATTATTTAGATGGATTGTAGATCTAGATGCCGCTAGGTTTGTGGGTTGCGATGACGGATTGTGGGGGTTGGGGGTGGGTGATGTTCATATGACATCCATGGATGTGTGCTGGTTGCTGCCTGAGTTTTTCTGTGGTGGGAGATCCGGACGTGAGCCGTCGGCATTCGTAGAATAGGCAAACTCTTTTGTCCTTTTTTTCTTTTATCCCAATCTTTCGTATCCCTTTTGTCATTTGCTTGCAATTAATTGTTGTTTCATGCAATCTTTGTCTAATAAGTGTGGATTATCCGTTCATATTTTCATATTTTCATGAATATGGAATGTTGAATGCTAGATTTGCAATGGGGAATGTTGAGATGAGATGTGTGACAGCCAGGGCCATCATGTGAAAGTTGTGCATCGCTAGCGAGTACAGTTTGTTTTGGAGCACAACATGTACAATTTACGAGTAGGCAAGAACACCGTGTTGTAGGCATTTGCATGCGACATATAATCTATTTCCACATTAAAGATGTAATCAATTCAGTATACAACTTGAGCACTATAATCTTGTTCGGTTGTTATATTATTTTCAAAAATGCTACATGACATTAGTGTTCCATGGTCTATTTAGTACATTGCAAGACATCATTTTGTGTACTGGCGGAATGGATGTTCCTATTTTCTGACAACATGGAACAATGTTCACTTTACGTCATGCTTGTATATGAGATAAATCTAGTTCATTCTAGTAAAACGCTAACTTCATTTTGGGTCAGTCTTTCTGTAGTGGAGAATTCAAGAACAAAGTGAATTTGTCGTGCTTTTCATTTTACCGCTGATTAACCTGAATATTATTATCAAAGAAATTACCCTTTACAGAATATTATTATCACAGTGAATATTATTATCAAAGAATATTATCACAGAGAAACTCGGATGATGCCTCTCCAAACATTAAGACATCTGTCGGCTTATTTTCCCCACATGCCCACAATTGATCTAAAATATT
The DNA here is from genome assembly GCA_036346145.1 of Olyra latifolia. Lineage (NCBI taxonomy): Eukaryota > Viridiplantae > Streptophyta > Magnoliopsida > Poales > Poaceae > Olyra > Olyra latifolia. The sequence goes on from CM070533.1 coordinate 20,166,369, forward strand.
TCTTTTTTCCTCTGAGAAATTCATGGTATCTCTCTAGCTGCTGAACATTGTAGGTTTTCATCATGATAAAGAATGCCCCCAGTTGAATGTTACCTGCAATTTGCAGTCAGGTTCTGTGTTTTGACATAAAAGTAATGAACAGGGAGTAGGTGGGGATTGTGGTCAAACGGCTTTTATTTACATGGCATCCAATGCCAAGCTCAGCATATGTGAGTAAAATTTAGTAAGCTAAATGTATACGGACTAGATGAATGATTGTTGTGATAATGTCATAATTGGAATCCTTGCCACAGTTTGTTTCATTATAAAGCTAATAGGCATCCTATATGTTAGCGTCTCTTGCTTAATTAGACATACCCTAATTATCATACTGCTTGTAGTGCTTGTTGCCATGAGGCCTTCGGAGCAGCAGCTTGCTACGTTGCTTCGGACAGTGCTTGACCATTTGGAGGATGTGGCTACCGAGCTAAAGAATTTGGCCAACGACCACTTTGATCCGACAAGTTCCCCAGAAGCTATCGCGGTGAACAGCCTAGTGCTGGACGTCGATGCTGTGGCGGAACAAATGGAGAGGTTGGCTTTGGAAGGCAAGGATGAGCTCCTGAAGGTGATGGCAGATCCGTCACCTGCGGAAGTAGTTATCAGAACTGTGGAAGACGATGGCGGTTGGAATGATATCGACCCAGCCGACATCATTGACTCCGACAACGACGGCAGCGACGACCATCCTTTCTGCTTTCAGGACTGGTGTGAGGAGAACGGCATGGACTACGATAGCGAACAGTCGAGGGGCGTGTAGGATTAGTCGTAAATGTGCAATGCACAGCAGTATGATCCCTGCAATGGGCGTGTGTAATAAAATAGGAGCATTACCTTTTGTACGAGAACAAACTTGGTATCCGGTATTGTCACTATGTTGTCACACATGGTACCCTTTAATATGTGTAATGCCTATGTACAAACTTCTGTTCTTATTAATTATTACAGTACTGCTCTTTTATATCCTGCGGCTGGAGATGTACCTTTTGTTCGTGGACGATAACAAGAATTTCTTATTTTGTTTTAACGGATACGTTTGCACTGACGTACCGTGATTTTTGTTTACAAATTTCAGGCATAAGATGGATCCTGATTTCCAGCGGCTTATGAAGCAATATGGATATCATCAAGGTGCAAGTGGTACAGGGGAGCAAAGTGGCCCTCCTCAATCACCATCTCCGAACATAGGTCAGCCTACAGACTTACCTACCTATCCAGCTGTTGGTATTAGTCCATATCCTCCAAATTTTTTGCTACCACATATGAGTCCAGCTGGTCCTCAATATCCTCCTATTTTTCCTCCATCAATGGCTGGCTACTTTCCATATGCAACCATGCCGCCTAATTTCGGAGAGGGGTCAGGAAGTTTAGGAGGCCATGGGTGCACACAACAGTCATCTGGCCATGTCGTGTCTGGTAGCAAAACAGCGGACAATGTCTCAATCGATGGGGTGGAAGAAGTCCAAACTCCCATGGTTTCAGCCCGGGTTGTGGGTAGGGTAAGAGGAAGAGGTCGGGGTAGAGGGAAGTCTAAGGGTAAATCACCTGTCATGACTGACACAGTCCAGCAAAATGATGATAATGGCAATGATCAGGGGGGAAGAGGTCCCAATTGGACAATTCGCGAAGACGAAATTCTCATCTCTTTATGGCTGAACTCGTCGTACGACCCTATTGTGGGGAGGGACCAGAAACAAGATAGTTTCTATGGGACTATCACTACAAAATTGAATGAACTTACTGAGGGCAAACCCATCGAGAGGCCGATAAGGTCAGTGCAAGGAAGGTGGAACTTCATCAACAAAGAGGTGGCTAGGTACGTTGGCCTGAAGAGTGATGTGGACGCACTAAACCCAAGCGGGACGACCGAGCATGATAGGGTAAGAAGACTGCAGTACCATATGTTCATTTTACACAAGTGTAGTAAAATATGTAGCTGGTTGCTGCATGTAATATGCTCGCTGCCTTTGTTTTGCAGGAGGAAATGGTGGCCGAGCTGTACCGCAAGGAAACAGGCAAGGCATGGTCTCTTAAGCATGCTTGGATTCTTCTCCGACACGAGCACAAGTGGCTTACCGAGGGGCAACTCGCCATTGGAGGTAAGAAAAAGCAAAAGTCCAGCTCAACTGCATCTCCGGGGGGTACTGTAAGCATTGACGGGGACTCGAAGGAAGAAGAAGGGATTAGCCGACCTATTGGAAGGAAGCAGGCCAAGTCCCGAATGAGGGCTTCTTCTAGCCCGATGTATGAATGCCTACAAGAGTGGACAGGGCTGCAAAGACAGCTTACTGCCCCAAAACTGAACTACTATGAGGTCATGTCTGACGTGCGGGAGAGGGACTCTAAAACCAGGGAGATGGAGGTCAGGCTGAAACAACAAGAATATGACACACGTATAATGACAATGGACCTTTCCCAAGTACCACCAGACACGAGAGCCTACATTGAGATGCAGAGGGAGGCAATCTTGCAACGAATGCGGTCTAGCTCGGGCAGCGGGCAGTGATGATCTTCGCTGTAATTTTCCTATTTAAGTTGTAATCGAACTGTGCACTAAGTAGCTGCTGTGATGTTCCTTGTGTCATGTTCCTGGTGTGATGAAATAATGTTGTCATGTACATTTGCAGATATTCAGCTGTGAATGAGGCTCACTATGCCTCAAACTTGGGGAATATTATTATTTGCAATCTATGATGTTCCTGGAGTGTTGAATGAAAGGATGCATGTGACAGTCCGCCGATGACGGTTTGAATGCTTATGTACTACTGAATTGCGGTCTTTGCTTATTATTGCCTCTGGAAAAATATTTTGTAAACTAGCTGATTATTATTAGTTGCCATGGGTGTACACATTGTAATAATTCTGATATCTCTATAGATTGAGCTACAACATAGTGGGCATAATGTTTTCCTTCAATTAGTGTGCTGTCATGTTCCTGCTCTGATGAGATCAATACTAAGTGTGCTGTCATGTTCTGGCTGTGAGATCAAGTACTGTGATGTGCATGTTTCGGCTGGATGTTGTGTCATGTTCCTGCTGTGATGTTGCCGCTATCGAGTAGTGTGCTGCTCTTTTGCACTGCCTGACTTGTACCTTTCAATTTGATCTGGTCTTATTATACAAATATATTACGATGGGTGTGTTTATATGCAAATCTGGTATGTGGCATGTGTTGCCGGGGTACGAAATTTTTTGTCAGACACTTGAAGGTCAAACGCCGGATTGCTAATTAAACAGGGAATCAGTTTGAATACTACTGCATGAGACGTACTACTAATACAGGTGGAAGCTTAAATAAACTACTAATTGTACTAGAGAGAAATCTACCATACATAAAAAGACTACTGCCCGCCATGGAGTGTCCACAGATGGTCAACGAGGTCATTCCGTCGTTGCGCATGTGTTGCCCTTTCACGAATTGCACTGTGGATCGCCACGAAGTCCGCTCAAACTTGTGCCGGTGGTTTCGCCGGCGTGACAAGCTCTCCCATTGCCTCGAAGTCTGGCTCACTTGCCGGAATCCCGCCCTCATCCTCCACTATCATGTTGTGCATAATAACACAGGCGGACATGATATTTTGTATGGTCTTCTTCTTCCATTGCCTAGCGGGGCCCCGAATGATGTGGAATCTTCCCTGTAGTTGTCCAAACGCCCTCTCAATGTCCTTGCGGGCCGCGTGGTGCAGGCTTGTGTACAACTTGTCCTTGTTTGTGATTGGGGCGGGGACATCCTTCACAAGCGTCGCCCACTCCGGGTAGATGCCATCGACGAGGTAGTAGCCATGGTTGTACTCCCGCCCGTTCACCGTGAAGTGTGCCGGTGGAGCTTCACCCCTGAGTACCCTGTCGAACAGTGGAGATCGTTGAAGAACGTTAATGTCGTTGCTCGAACCTGGGGTCCCGAAGAACAAGTGCCAAATCCACCCATCGTATGATGCGACCGCCTCCAGGATAATCGTTGGACCTCCGGCATGTCCTGAGTAGCTCCCTGCCCATGCTGTTGGGCAGTTCTTCCACCTCCAATGCATGCAGTCCAAACTGCCGAGCATTCCGGGGAAGCCTCTTTGTTCTGCCACAGCTAGAAGGCGCTGCGTGTCCGCTTCAGTGGGAGCCCTCAGATACTCCGCCCCGAAAGCAGCAATCACGCCTTTCACAAACTTCCTTGTGGACTTCAGGGTCGTCGTCTCCGCAATGCGAAGGTACTCGTCGATGGAGTCCGCCACGGGCCCGTATGCGATCATACGAAGAGCCGCGGTCATCTTGATCAGCGGGTGGTGCCCAAGCTTCATTGCGTGGTTCCGCCGCTGATGAAAATATGGTTGCTCTCTCATGACCCCGTCGACAATGCGGAGGAAGAGGCGCTTGCTCATACGGAACCTGCGTGCCATCAACAGGGGTGTCATCATGACGGGTCACTATGTAGCGTGATAATGTGAATTTGGTCATACCTCCTCCGAAAAAGACCCTCGTGATATGTAGGGATGTCGGCGAAGTAGTCTCGGAAAAGTTGTGCGTAGCCAAGGTGAGACTCCCGGTTGATGGTGCGACGACCGGGCACAGAACCTCCTGGCCGTCCCTGAGCGGCGTCGCCCTCCTCACACTTCGCGAGCATAGCAAGAAACATGAAATTCTTCTCATCGTCGGAGTCCGATATTAAATCATGGTCCGAATCGGAAGCCATTGCTACTCCTTTTGCGAATGGACAAATGATGGTGAGTCCTGGTATAACGTCCTCGGCAACGTTTTTATAGCCGAAGTGGCTTGCTATGGAAGCCATTCCAACGGTCAAGCTTTGCCTCGAAGCTTTGTTTCGTTCTGTACCCAAGCTTCCGATGGAAGTTTGCTTTACCGGTGCTGTAGCCGAAGTGGCTTGCTATGGAAGCCATTCCAACGGTCAAGCTTCGCCTTGAAGCTTTGTTTCGTTCTGTACCCAAGCTTCCGATGGAAGTTTGCTTTGCCGGTGCTGAGCAAAGCATGGAAAGCAACCAGAATGTTTGCAAAGCTTGCACCGCAGGCCGAATCTTGTCTCCGACGAGCTCATCGTAGTATGGGGTCTTCGGATGCTGCTCAATTTCCATACCTTTCTCCTGTTCCATACTGACCGGCTGCCGTGCAAATACACTCGTACAAATACACTCGTTCATGTACTACGAGTATGGGGTCTTCCGATTATATGGCATAGCAATCTCGGCAAAATTTCAAGTTTTATTTTTCCATTTTGCTAAATGGACAATTACACTCATACATGTACTACATCGCAGCTATACGTGCCGGAAATGTTCAAATACAAAAATACGACGGTTATAGTATGGTAGTTGGAGTGGGAATATGAAATGAAGAGAGAGAAGATAGTGTTTCCATTATAGAGTTTCTGGTGTGGATGGATTGGGTAGGTAGAAGAGAGAGAATATAGGGTTAGGTGTAAATTGATGGATAGAGTAGATAAAATAGTGCCATTGGTGTGGATGCTCTAAAGTACATGTGAAGGAACAAGTGCCATGCCGCCAACCTGACCGGCCATGTCATAAAAATAGGTATAAAGTACATCATGACTTCACTTGCTTCCTTGCTAGTCAAGTGAAGGAACAAGTGCCATACCGCCAACTGCCACGATCGTTGACGATCGACGACTCCGACAGTGGACTGCTGTTATTTAAACATCAGGCCGTCTATCAACCTCAAGCAACCAGTCACCAGTTCACCATGCATCCCACTGCCAGCCACTTACTCCTGCTCCTCGTCGCAGCCGCCGCCGTCTTGGCCCTCACCGCCGGCGCTTGCGTGCCGCGCGAGAGGGACGCGCTTCTGGCCTTCAAGGATGGCGTCACCAGCGACCCGGCGAGGCGGCTCGCCTCGTGGAGGCCCGGCTCGGACTGCTGCCGGTGGAGAGGCGTCCGGTGCAGCAACCTCACCGGCCGTGTCATCGCGCTTCGCCTCCGAACTCCACCGCCAGCCCGGTGCTCTGAACTTCACGACTACGACGTCCCTTGCGGACCATACCATTCAGCTCTGGTCGGCTACATATCTCCTTCCCTGCTCTCGCTGGAGCATCTGGAGCACCTCGATCTCAGCTCCAACTTTCTCAGCGAGCCAGACTATCATTTTCTCCAGTCATTGGGTTCTCTGAAGAGACTGAGATATCTGGACCTCTCCGGCGTAGTATCCTTTGTCAGGCTGCCTCCTCAGCTCGGTAACCTTTCAAATTTGCACTATCTCGACCTCTCTGGCTGGGGATGGAGCTCGGATTCTGCTTCAATAGATTTGTCGTGGCTAACACGACTGCAACTGTTAAGGTATCTCGACTTATCGGGCGCAAACCTTAGCATGGTACCTGATTGGGCTCGTGTAGTGAACACGATTCCTTCTCTGCGAGTCCTCCATCTTTCAGGTTGCCAACTTGAGAGTGCAAACCAATCGCTCCCGCTCTTAAACCTCACAAAACTTGAGAGGCTCGATCTCTCTGAAAACTATTTTAATCACGAGTACGCATCCTGTTGGTTTTGGAGGTCGACAAGCCTCACGTACCTCGACCTTCAATCCACCGATTTATCTGGTCAGATTCCTGATGCACTAGCAGCTTTGACTACCCTCCAAGTCTTTGATTTTTCATCCAATGACAATATGGGCATCATGGAGCCCAGCTTGTTGTGGAACCTGTCCAATCTGGAAATCCTTAATCTTGAGTGGAGCCTCTCATCTGGGAACATGACAGAGTTGTTCGATAGTTTGCTGCAATGCTTGTCTACCAGCAAACTGCGGGTATTGAATTTGAGAGGAAACAATATGAGTGGAACCCTACCAACTAATATGGGGCGATTCACTAGCTTAGTCATTCTCGATCTAGCTCATAACCACCTCACTGGGCATGTACCCTTTGAGATCGGTATGCTCACAAATTTGACTGAACTGTACCTACAATCCAATGACTTAGAGGGTGTCATCACAGAAGAACATTTTGCTTGTCTACAGAGCTTAACAGACATAGATCTGTCTAATAATCACTTGAATATTGTGTTAGAACCTGAGTGGTCACCCCCATTTAAACTAGTAACTGCCCGCTTTGCATCATGCCATCTGGGTCCGAAGTTTCCTGCCTGGCTTCATGGGTCGACGGGTGTTCTGCTGCTTGACATATCAAACGCAGGTATAACTGAATATTTTTCAGATTGGTTTTCTATGGTATTCTCAAATGCTATGTATTTGGACATCTCTAACAATGGGATCATTGGTAACCTGTCAAAAAATATGGAAATGATCAGGTCGTTGCAGATGCTCAATCTAGCTTCAAACCAAATAACCAGTCAAATACCTCTATTGCCGAGAAATCTTGAGACATTGGACATCTCAAATAACTCCCTGTCCGGACCTTTGCCATCAAAGTTTGGAGCTCCAGCTCCACCAAATAATATTTTTTTGAACTCCAACAATTTGTCGGGTCATATTCCAGATTCTATTTGTGAAATGCAAAATTTAACGTCCTTAGATTTAGCCAACAATCATTTTGTGGGTGAATTTCCTCAATGCTTTGAGATAACGAACATGATTGCTCTAGTTTTAAGGAACAATAGCTTCTCCGGCATGTTCCCATCTTTCCTACGTGGCTGCACACAGCTAAGGCTCCTAGATCTTTCACAGAACAAGTTCATAGGAAAATTGCCTATGTGGATTGGGGACTTCATGGAACTACAGTATCTACGGCTCAGCCACAACTTGTTTTATGGAAACATTCCACCAAACATCACCAATCTTGGAAATCTTTTTCATCTGAATTTAGCAGATAATAAATTATCAGGTGTTATACCTTGGCACTTGTCGAAATTAACAATGATGATACGAGGATCAACTCCTGTCTTGGGACAATGGTGGTACTATGTTGAGTCTCCTGATCACTTTTCAGTGGTCACAAAGAGGCAAGAGCTTTATTATGATTGGGAACTTGCGAACATGGTGAGCATTGACTTATCACTAAACTGCTTAACTGGTGGAATTCCAGAAGAAATAGCTTCTCTTGCATTGATAAGAAATCTGAATTTGTCATCTAATTTTCTGAGTGGAAAAATTCCTGATAAAATTGGGTCCTTGAAATCATTGGAATCATTAGATCTTTCATGGAACAAACTTTCTGGTGATATCCCACCCAGCATATCAAATTTAACATCTTTGAGCTACTTAGACTTGTCACACAATAACCTGTCAGGAAGAATACCATTAGGACCACAACTTGACAGCCTCTACGCAGAAAATTCACATATGTATAGTGGTAACGTCGGTCTGTGTGGGCCTCCTCTCCAAAGGAATTGCTCGGGAAGTATTACTTCAAACCAAGGGGATAATGATCGCAAGAGAACTAGTGACCAGATGCTCTTCCACCTTGGGCTTATGTCAGGATTCATTGTTAGCCTCTGGGTAGTGTTTTGTATCATGCTCTTTAAGAAAACATGGTGGATTGCTTATTTCGATTGTTTTAGCAATTTCTGTGACAAAATATATGTATTTGTTGTTGTCACTTGTGCAAGATTGGCATGACAGAACACATTAAGTTAACTTGGAAGTTTCAGTTGGTAGTATGTGGTTTTCCTTTGAAGTGAAAACAATAATGTTTCTTAGTTCAAGTAAATGTATCTACGTCCCTTGTGATCTCGGACCAAACCATTCAGCTCTGGTCAGCAACTTATCTCCTTCCCTGCTCTCGCTGGAGCATCCGGAGCACCTCGATCTCATCTCCAGCTCTCTCAGCGAGCTGGACCATCGTTTTTCCAAGTTCTTAGGTTCTCTGAAGAGACTGAGATATCTGAACCTTGCCGGCTTAACATTCTTTGGCAGGCTACCTCCTCAGCTCGGTCAACAGATTTGCAATTGTTAAGGTACCTCGACGACTTGTCGGGTGCAGACCTTAGCATGGTATCTAATTGGGCTCATATAGTGAACACAATTCCTCCTCTGCGAGTCCTCCATCTGAGAGTGCAAACCAATCGCTCCCGCACTTCAACCTCCCAAAACTTGAGACGCTCGATCTCTCTCAAAACCTTTTAAATCACACGTCCGAATCTTGTTGGTTCTAGAGGTCAAGAAGCCACTAGTACCTCAACCTTCAATTCACCGATTTATATGGACAGGTTTCAGAGGGACTAGCAGCTATGACGTCTCTCCAAGCCTTTTGGTTTACAACTTATCATAACCTGGTCAATATGGAACCCAACTTGTTGAGGAACAAGTGCAATCTGGAAATCCTAAACATTGAAGGGACCCTCTTGCCCGGGAACATAACAGAGATGTTGGAGAGTGTTGCCGTAATGTGCATCGACCAGTAAACTGCGGGAATTGCATTTTTCTGCAAACAAAATGAGTGGAACATTACCAACTAAGATGGGACAATTCACCAACATAGTCATTCTTGATCTCTCTCAGAATCAGCTCACTGGACCTAATAACGTGCATGGTGTCGTCACAGAAGAACATTTTTTGCCTGTCTACAGAGCTTAAAATACATAGACTTGTCTGATAATCATTTGAAGATTGTGCTAGATCCTGAGTGTTTGCCCCCTTTCAGACTAGAGGGCATATTTTCATTCTTGCCAATTGGATCCCATGTTTCCTGCCTGGCTTCAATGGTCAGTGAATATTGGTGAACTTGGCATTTCAAACACAGGTATAGCCGACCCTTTTCCAGACTGGTTTTCTACAGCATTCTCAGAGGCTACATATTTGGACATCTCCCTAAATCGAATCAGTGGTGGCTTGCCAACAAATATGGAGATTATGTCACTGAAACAACTATATCTTAGTTCAAACCAAATAACCGGTCTAATACCCATGTTGCCGACAAATCTCACATTGTTGGACATGTCAGGGAACTATCTGTCAGGACCTTTCCCACAAAAGTTTGGTGCTCCAAATCCTGAGCATATTTATCTATCATCCAACTATTTGTCAGGCCAGATTCCGGATTGTATTTGCCAATTACAAAACTTAATGTACTTAAATTTAGCCAACAATCTTTTCGAGGGAGCGTTTCCTCAATGCTTTGGGATGAGAAAAAGTTTTAAGTAACAATAGCTTCTCCGGTATGTTCCCATCTTTCTTGCATGGCTGCACACGGCTAGGGCTCCTAGATCTATCACAGAACAAGTTCTCTGGGAGATTGCCCATAGGATTAGAGACTTGATGGAGCTACAATATCTACGGCTCAGCTACAATTTTTTCCATGGGAACATTGCATTCAGCATCACCAATCTTGGACAACTTTATAATCTAAATCTAGCAGGGAATAGATCATCAGGAGTTATACCTAGGCGTTTTTCAATCTTAACGGCGATGACTAACAACATTACTAGCATTCTTTGGCACTTGCGACCAAGAATGGAACTATTATGCATCTCTATATCACTTATCTGTGGTCACAAAGGGACAAGAGCTTTATTTTAGTTCCAAACTTCTGGACATGGTGAGCATTGACTTTGTTAGAAATTAAGGTATGAATTTAATTCCACGTTTAATTACGAGGCAAATCACATTAATAATTAACATAGAAAACAGCAGGTTACTCATGATCATAAACAATAAACCCTAGTCGCGTACAACTATACAGCCAATTAACAAATTAAGAATCAGCAGCAACTTACTTAGGGATTGACGAAGATAAGTGAAGAACAGTGACGGGCGGCCGTATAGGAAGTAGTTGGAAGTAGACGACGTTGAGGTTCACGAGCGGTCACGCTGCCCAGAAACCTGATTGCTACCCTCCCATGCAGGTCTCGCAGCGCCAACCGGAACGGAGATCTTACTCGCCCTCCTCCAGGTGCACGCAAGGAAGAGAGTGGACAAAGAGCAATCGCGCGAGGACTCAACACAGCGATTTTGGGAAAAATCGAGTGAAGGAGAGAGATCGCCCTGTACGTCTCCAAGAGACTTATCTCCAACTTGTAACCGATCTCACGCGAATGAACGCACGTTGCGAGCCTCGTGCTCGCACGTTGCAAGCCGTTCCCGATCCACAAAAATCAGACGCGGGCAGTTAACGGGAAAAGCCAAAAAATAAAAGGAGATTAACGTGGCAGGATTGAACCTACGGCACGACGACGTCACAAGTCACAAGTCACGCGAGAAGAATACGCAGTAATTCGTGAAAACGTGCGCAGGCGTGCGCGCATGTGACTTTAGCATAAAGCCCTCTCATCCCCATGTGCCTCATTGCAAGGTGGGATGAGAGCTCTCCTTTATAAGTTGTTATTTTTTCCTCTCGACTAGCAAGGTGGTACTAAACATTGCTAGCTTTGACATTTTTAGGATGGGCCTCATTAAATTGCTTAAGCGGTGGAATTCCAGAAGTAGCAGCTTCTCTTGCATTGTTAAAAAAATCTGAATTTATCCTTCAATTTCCTAATTGGAAAAATTCCTGATAAGATTGGGGCTATGGAATCATTAGAATCACTAGACCTCTTAAGGAACAAACTTTCCGAAGAGATTCCAGTAAGCTTGTCAAACATAACATATTTGAGCTACTTGGATTTGACGCACAATAATCTTTCAGAAAGAATACCATCAGGATCACAACTTGATAGCCTCTACGCGAACAATCCATATATGTACAGCGGCAATGACGACCTATGTGGACATCCTCTTCAAGGTAATTGCTCGGGAGGAAATGCATCAAAGCAACACGTTAATTTCTCCAGCTGGTTGCACCTTTGATCACTACTAGAGAACTGGCCTTTAATACCGGCTCATCAGTCCCGGTAGCCATGAACCGTGACTGACATTCACAATAGTCCCAGTTGAATGTTAGGCGGGGCACGGGCCAGGATCCGTCCCGGTTTGAGACACCAACCAGGGTGATGTTCTGAATCGATCTTGATGGTGATCGCAATAACCAAGAACGGTGAGCGGAAAGGAAGCACAATACCGGTTTATGTGCCCAACCGAGATTAGTATGCCATATTTGAACTCCTGTTACAGGCGGGAAGGCGAGCACAATACCGGTCTGTGTGCCCAACCGGGATTAATATGCCATATTTGAACTCCTGTTGCAGGCGAGAAGGCGGGTACAATACCGGTCTATGTGTTCAACCAGGGTTAGTATGCCATATTTGTTCCTCTTTCTTCCTCTCCCAGTCCCGACTCTGCCCGACCAAGAACAGTACCGCCGGCGGCCAAGAGCTTCAAGAAAGGGGAGGTGCTGCCAAACTTTCAAAATTTTGGTCATTTTACTCCAAGCCAAGTTAATCGAGGTTAGTGTATCATTCCTCAGTGCATTGGATGTTCAATGGAGCTTCTTCTTTGCTTGAAAAATGAAGAAAATTTGATCTTTTGCCATGATCATTGAATGATTATGAATGTAAAGATCCAACTCAATCTTTTGTGGGATTTTTTGTGGGATTATGATGTATCTCGCATTGGAGGTGTAATCTAGGATTTTTTCCCATCGATGGATGAAGAATTTTGTCATGATCATTGGAAGACTATGAATGTAAAGATCTAGCTTAATCTTTTGTGTAGATTAGAAAAATATGTTCATAGATCAATTCTTTTATGTAGGTTGCAATACCGGAGCAAATAATCATTTTATAGAAAACAATTCTATGAAAATATAGTTCTTTACAAAATATGTAATGAAATAAATTTTTTTTAAGTTTATAGTTGGCTTTGAAATAAGAATTGCCCTAGGTAGGAATAAAAATATAGTTATTTTAAATTTATGTGATGCAATTTGCCCTAGGTAGGAATAAATTTAGCCACATAAAATTTTAAACATTTTTCAATAAATTTAATTTTCTGGAATTTGGAAAATGTTCAATAATTAATTTTTGGATAATGAGCTAACAATTACCTTGATGTAATATAATGTAGATGGACCGACGATGGATGTACATGGACCGACGCTCCCCGGAGTTCTTGCAAGGTTTGCAAGCTTTTCTTCATGCGGCCGATGCATACACGACGTCAGACTACATATGTTGTCCATGCATAGACTGCAGCAATGAGAAGGAGTGGCCAAACACCAGTCACCTTCACTTTCATTTGCTCTCAAGAGGTTTCATGCCAAACTATACCTCTTAGACCAAGCACGGTGAAGAAGGGGTTATACGGGAAGACGGTGAAGAAGAAGAAGAAGAGGTGGACAACAATATCCCGGACGATGGCCAACACGGTGCTTTCGAAGATACAATGGGTGATTTTGGCGATGATGACCTAGAGCAGATGCTGCTTGATGGAGAGGGAGAATACACCGATGAAAGGCATTATGAAAAGTTCCAGCGCTTGTGGGAGGACCATGGGACACTGTTGTACCCAAACTGTCGACAGGGCCATAAAAAGCTGCGTACTACACTAGAACTGATGTAATGGAAGGCAACCAATGGTTTGTCTGATAAGGGATTTGACGAGTTGTTATGCTTGATAAAGAAATTGCTTCCAGAGAGTAACGCGTTGCCTGAAACTACGTACGATGCCAAGCAAGTAGTCTGTCCATTGGGGTTGGAGGTACAGAAGATACATGCATGTCGTAACGATTGTATCCTTTATCGCAATGAGTATGAGAACTTGGAAGCTTGTCCGGTGTGCAAAACCTCTCGGTTTAAAACCAGGCGTGATGACATAGGTGAGGTAGAGGGGCAGCGTAAGAAAAGAGACCTCCCGCTAAGGTGGTATGGTATTTTCCTATAATCCCCCGATTGAAGCGTTTATTTACGAGCAAAGCGCATGCCCAGATGATGTGCTGGCACAAAGAAGATCGTAAGGACGACGGAAGGTTAAGGCACCCTGCTGACGGCTCGCAATGGAGGAAAGTAGATAGAAAATACCCGGACTTTGCTGAGGATCCGAGGAACATAAGGTTTGGGTTGAGTACTGATGGGATGAACCCGTTCGGCGAGATGAGCAGCAGTCACAGCATTTGGTCCGTGACTCTATGTATCTACAACTTTCCTCCTTGGCTGTGTCAGAAGCGGAAATACATTATGATGCCGTTGCTTATCTAAGGCCCGAAGCAACCTGGAAACGACATCGACGTGTACCTCAAACCGTTGGTTGATGATCTACTAATGCTGTGGAATGATGTTGTACGTGTATGGGATGAGTACAAAAGAGATTATTTCACCCTCCGTGCATTGCTACTCGTAACCATCAACGACTGGCCTGCACTTGGTAACCTGTCGGGCCTATCAATCAAGGGATATAAAGCCTGCATCGAGTGCTTAAAGGATACGGACAGCAAGAACCTAACAAACTCTCGAAAGGTTGTTGTGGGGCCTGTCCTTTGCCCACCACACGATCTGCACTAGTCCCTGGATCAGTACACTAGTGCACACCTTTCACATAGCCGGAATCATTTCATACAAGCGGAAGTCTTATATATTACACAAATACTTGTATTAAGCCCCAGGGGGCTATTAAGTATTACAAACGGCACATTGGCCCAAATAGTCAGAAAGTCCAAAAGATCAGAGTGCGGAGACCCAAAAGATGCAAAAGAGTCTCGTGCCGGCTATGCCTAAGCACTAGACTGGAGAGACGCCCTATGCCTCGCCCAAGAAGGCAGGGTCCACCAAATCCAAAAAGAAATCTCCTCCAAAGCTGGCGTACCATATGACCGATGAGGAGAATGAGCGGGTAGTAAGAGCCGAGGTCACCGCACATTTCGCTAAGAAAGCATCTCCACCGAGGGTCCAGCCTGGTACGGATGAATGGCACCGAGGCAAGAAGTGTCTGAAAACATTGAAAGATAGCATACAGAAACCAGAAAGGCCAGCTGTATCAGACTACGAGTGCATCTTGCGTAAGGAATCTGATAAGGAGATGCCACAGGAGCGCAGTGCAGAAGAGGTTGCGCAGGAGATGAAGAATTTCTACGATGAAACTGGACTCGATCCAGATCAGGTATTGGGCCACAAGGACATCCCAATAGCAGAAGTAGCATGGAGATTTATGCCGGGTGCATCATTGGTCAGGCGTGAGGAGATTCCTCAGCTAACAATGAAAATGTGGCAACTCCACCAATGGTACTTGCACGCGGCCAAACATGGACTAGATATGTTCGCAGTCCGGATCAAGCAACAACACTTCTTCCGCGGGGACTCTGAATTCTTAGTCCAATGGGAGCCTCTGTACGAGTTATACCAGGCAAGGGCCCTCGACGTGAGCATGTTGGGTTGCTGGACTTTGTAAGTGTCTCATTTCTAAATTCTAGCGTCAGCCCCCTTACACGGTACTAACTTGCAAGCCTAACTAATTTCTTCTTGTGTAGAATGGAGATGCAAAGATGCCAAAGGGAGCACATTTACAACGTTGGCTTCCTTGACCCAGTAGTTATCAACGAGCGAACAGTTAGGGACTACCCAAAAGATACAGAGGAGAACATATACAACGCGCTAATGGGCCAAAGATTCAAATCATAGATACTTCGCCTATGACTTCGAGTATGTGTTTTTTTACCACCTCGTTCTAATCCTTTTTCTTAACAGGGTGTTACAACAAATGCTAACATATATATGTGCAGCTTTCACTGGGCCCTTTTTATTATTGAGCTAGATAGAAGCCAAATCATGGTTATGGACTCTCTGCGGAAACCCCCTGAAAAGTACAAAAACTTCATTGCCATGCTCAACCGGTACATTCTTGTTCCTTTCATTATTGTGCTAGTTCTGTTCTTTCCATTTGAAACAAACTCTAATAATATATAAAACGTAATCACATGTGTAGTGCCTTCTCAAGTTTCCGTGTAAAAAAATGTTGGGGAATTCAAGAAGAATTTTGAATTGCGCCTCGCTAAATATGTATGTATATCTTAATTCTAGCTTTTTAGTTAACTTAATTTTCATGCATCCATTTCACGCTTCTAACATTTTTACCATAGGTCTTGGATCAGCCGTCGGAAAACAATTTATGCGGCTTCTATGTATGCGAGATGATGCACAACTTTGTCGGAGACACTGCTGACTACACGAGAAAAGATGAACAGTTTGGGGTAAGTATATGTAATTAGTACCTTACTAATGCCTAGCTATTTTCGAACATCGATCTTCTATAAATTCAAGGATTAATTAGTTAATTTTCCTAATTAAAAATAGGTTCCCTTAAAATTGGCGAAAAAAGGTTTGGACAAAGGCCCAGAACTCTCGCCGGTGCGTGTCAAAGCAATACAAGAGCAACTCGCCATCTTCATTTTTAATGAGGTCGTAAGTCCTACGGGCAAGCATTACCACCATATTTTTAATCATGTTCCGGAGTCGGAGCCCGCCAAAGAGACCGATCAACCATCGGGGTCGACATCTACGGCTACCAAGAGCAATGCACGTAAACGATCCCAATAAACAAAAATATGTGTAATTGTGTATATATGTGATACTTATATATAGGCTAGCTAGCTAGCTAGGTATTGTAATACATTTTTATTAGTTGTAATTAAAGTTTTAATGAATGTCCTTTGATTTAATTATCAGCTAATTGTGCATGATTGTGATACTTATATGGGTTTTAATTAATTGTGATTTAACACATGCATGCATAAATAAAATAAATATAATAGCTAGGGGCCACAGGTAATAAAATAAATATAATAGCTAGGGGCGTGGCAGCCGCGTGATATCATGATTACAGTCCCGGTTGGAGATAGGAACCGGGACTTATTTAAGTCCCGGTTGGAGATACCAACCGAGACAATAAGTCCTGGTTGAAGACACCAACCGGGACTGATAGGCTCCCCCCGCCAACAGATATGGGCCTTAGTCTCGGCTCGTTGGAACC
This sequence comes from Olyra latifolia, assembly GCA_036346145.1. NCBI lineage: Eukaryota > Viridiplantae > Streptophyta > Magnoliopsida > Poales > Poaceae > Olyra > Olyra latifolia. The sequence continues at coordinate 20,183,148 of CM070533.1, forward strand.
GGGACTGATGCCCAGGAGGCATCAGTCCCACATTGGCTGTCCCAGTTCAGGAACCGGGACTGAAGCCCGTTCCGAACCGGGACTGAATCCCGATTCCCCAGTAGTGGATGATCAGAAGCACCGAAAACTTTGCACGACAACTACACACATGCTTGTTCAAACATATATATGCTGGTTGTGTTCAGATCATCAAGTAACCTGATTAGTAAATTCTGCAGTATTTGGTGATTCGCTCCTGGTTGTACACCAAGTATCTGGAAATTATGAATGCAGAGATGAGGTGCTAAATGGATACTTGGATGAGTGCTTAAGTATAATCGGCTTGTTCAGAACGTTTGAAATTACTCACGTTCACAGGGAACAAAATTGTGAGGCCAACACACTAGCATAGAGTGCGTCTGGCTATAAGTCGATGGAGCTAAAAAAACGTATTGGAAGTTACCACGACGGAAGCCGATTGGAGAAATGAGATCATAAGGTATTTACGGGATCCTTCTAGTTCTAAAGACAAGAATTAAAAAGAAGGGCATTAAAATACGTACTACTAGATGGAACGTTGTATAACCGAACCTTGGAAGGGATACTACTCAAATGTCTAAGTAACAGAGGAAGCAAAGGTTGTCATGGGGGAAGTGCATGAAGGCATTTGTGGTACACATCAATCGGCTCACAAGATGAAGTAGTTGATCAAAAGGCAGGGTACTTTTGACCGACGATGTTGGGAGATTGCTTTCGGTATTATAAGGGATGCTAGGGTTGCCAATGATTCAGCAATGTCCAGATGGCTCCAGCATCAGCTATGAACCCTATAATCAAACCATGGCCATTCAAAGAATGGGGAATTGACATAATCGGCCAAATATATCCTGCATCGTCTAAGGGGCACAAGTATATACTAGTAGCCACATATTACTTCACGAAGTGGGTTCAGGCTATTCCCTTAAAGCAAGTCACAGCCGTTGAAGCCATTGGCTTTGTTACAGAACACATTGTATACAGGTTCGGAATTCCTCAGACAATAACAATAGATCAAGGGACTATATTCATGTCAAAAGTGTTTCAACACTTTGCGAAGGAATTGGACATCAAGATAGTAAACTCGTCACCATATTATGCTTAGGCTCTGATCAAACGGAAAATAGATGAGAAACCCAGGACGTGGCATACTACCTTGCTTAATTCACTATGGGCCTATCGGATAGCTTGTCATGGAGCAACTAAGGTTTCTCCATATCAACTGGTGTATGGCCAGGAGGTAGTATTACCATTAGAGGTAAGCGTCGGCTCATTACATGTTAATAAGCAAGATGAGTTACAAACCAGTGAATTCAAAAAACCTACCGGTGGATAACTTGGAAGACTTAATTGAATATTGGCTTAAGGCATTAGAGCAAATCAAAAGGAACAAAAGGGTTGTTGCTAAACCATTTGCAGTTGGGGAGTTACTATGGAAAATTGTACTACATATCAGCTCGAAGGATAACCATTATGGAAAGTGGTCTCCTACATAGAAAGGGCCATATTGTATAAGCCGATCGATGCCTAGTAACTCGTATGTTCTGGAGACACTAGAGGGAGAAGTATTTCGCAAGGCGATCAATGGCAAATATTTGAAGAAGTATTACCCTAGCATTTGGGTTGGTGCCTGATCATAGCTATCTAAGCCGATCAAATCTACGATAGCCGACGTTCAATAACATCGCCTTTAGCATTTCATTGCCATCCCAAAACGTTGCTATCGGGACGGTTGTGACTGAATCTAAGAGGCAAGTATAGAAACAAAGAAACAAGTTCATTAAAAAGATTAAAAGTGCGTTACATTGGATAAGGGCTCGCAGGCCTAAGGAAAAGGAAGATTACATAATCGGCTCGTAAGGCCGTAAAAGAGAAATATACAAATTAAAACTACTCAGAGTAGGCTCGGGCCTGGGACGGATGAATGAGATTGGAAACAGCGGTTGCAGCAGCCGCAAGGATCTTCTGGACTTCCCAGACAATGGCTTCGTCTTCTTCATCCGATCCAGGGATTGAGATGATCCTCGCCTTTTGCTGTTTTACAGTCGTGATGCAGCTCTTGACCCTTTGTTTTTGCAGTAAGGCTGCATCATCGGCTTCCTCTTGCTCCTTGGAGGTAAGGGCGAGTTGTTCCTTTGCTGCCTTCAGCTTCTCCTCCAGTATGCTGATGGAGGTGAGAGCGGCGTCAACTGCCCTGGCAGCATTGGAGGCGGCCGCAGCAAGTTCCTTGCAGGAAATCTGCTGGGTGTTGGCATCGGCTGCCAAGGACTTCAACAGATACTCTTCATCCTATTGAGCCGAACGCCTAGCCAACCTGTCCTTAGCCGATGCCACGTCCTCCCACCGTGAGTTGAGATCGTAAACTGATAAGATGGTGTTCTGGGCAGCCTCCGGGAGGATCATATTCAGGTCTTGCACGATGTCGCGAATGGGCTAGGCATCTTGAAGCCGAGCGTCGGAGTTGGAAGTTAGAAGAAATTCCAACCTACAGAGTTTCTCCGAAGTCGCCGAAGATAGTCCTGCCGAAACCGACGCCTGCCCTGCCTCCTTGGAGATCCGGGACAGGTCCGTCACGGGGCGGGAGTCGATGATTTCACCGTCATCATCCTCAAACTCTCCTAGATCGAAGTCTAGGAGAGCAGTGAGGTCAGAATCGCCCATGGTCGGCTTGGAGGGGACCTGAAGAAGTCAGTTTAGAGAAGGATATACCAGGTATAAGGACAGCCAAGGGGAGATTATTACCTGGGCAATAGGGGCGACTGCGAGAGGAGCTTGGATCCGCCTGGAGGCCAGAGGGGGATAAATGGTGGTGATATCGACCACTACGTCCTGGCCACGGAAGGAAAATATAAGTAACGAGGCAGCAATTCTATGAAGAATTACAAAAAGGGAGAATTACCTCCTGTGGAGCCGATCTTTGAGGGTGATATTCGGTTGTACCCTCAACCGCGCCTGTAGCATCGGCAACAGTTGGGGCTGTCTTGCTCTTCTTGAGCCGAGGGGCGTCCTTCTTAGAAGCTAAGCGTTTGGAGACATCTAGAAAAGAGGATGTATCGGGTGAGGATAAAGATTTTTCAATGCATGAATTGAGCGAAAACTGATATAAGTGTTGAGGACTTACACTTGGTTTTGCCCTTCTTTACTACCAGTTCGGTAGGAGTTGGGGCGTCGGGATAGATGTTGGCCAAAGAGTAGCCAACCATTCCTGTTGGAGCATTTTTGTTCTGATCAGCCTGCAAGTATAACAAGACGATTGTTATCAATTGAAAAGTGAGGTGAATAAAAGATAGTGGTTGAAATTGGTCGGCTACCCAAAGAGCTAGAAGAGCTAGAGGAGGATGAAGAGTGAACGTCCTCAACGGCAGCCTCTTGGAAAAGGGCTTCTTTGAGTTGGTTGGGCAGATCGGGGTATAGCTGATTTATATGGAAGAGGTTAGAGGGTGGTCAGCTGGGAAGATGGCATCCGAGATTGGTTGCCACCATTGTTTGAAGAAGATAGAAGTCTTGTCGCCAAGCTAAAGGGTTGGTAGCTCTGAACAAAAAAGATCATCGGCCAAGCCAAGGATAGTGCTTATGGTGTTCTTGGCCGATGGCATCCTTGGTTGTAACCTCCGGTTCAGGACGAGATCAGGAATGGCTTGCCCAAAGCCGAGCTGTCTGGCGTAAATAGAAGGGTGATAGAACTTGTAGGATGGTTTCAAAGTTCTAGCTCTAGTGTTCAGGCCAACAACTAGAGAGCAAGGAGAGATGAAATGCTTTAGCATCTCTTTGGATTCTTCATCCAGTTGATTAGAGAGCCTGAAGAAACAAGGCATTGAGAATTTTTCTACTTCTTGGTAAAAGAATAGGTACCGGGCTAGGACTTCATCGGCTAATAGATGGAAGAAGAAATCAAAATATTTCACTAGAGCCGATGCATGCAGCCTAGCAGAGCCTTGACTTGATGAGATGGATTCTCCAAATGATCAGCTTGGTCTGTACTCGATATCTTCCTCCGCTAGGATATCTTCATGGGGGAAAAGGACTTGGGAGTCTATAGGGGTCTCCCACAGCTAATGAAACTGGGTGTACAGCCAGAGCTACACGAACCACATCGGACTCCCTATATTACCAACTGAGTGGCCATTGAGATCGGTGAATAGCTTGGATCGGATGATGTGCATCATGCTGAAAACCGATCCTAGGAGCAGCTTACTCAGAGATACTCTGCTCGGACGCAATAACCTTTTAGCTAGACCTTGGTAAACTTGGGTCAAACCTAGAGAAGCCCCCGCAAAAAACAAAGTGGTCCAACCACATGTTAAGAAAAGCTACTTGTTCTTTGTCTAATATTGGGCCCTCTTCCGGTTATTGTCATCCATATATCGATTCCAGCCTTCGCCTTTGTGTGAAATAAGCTTATGAGTGACCAATAGATCATAAACCGATGATTGCTCCCCATCAGGCCTAAGGCCAGATAACATGGCTATATCCAAAAGGTCAGTCCTATCGGTCCTGTCCTAAGCATGAAGGCATTGAAAGTATCAGACCAGAAATAGCTTTTCGTGGCTAACATAGATTCATTGGCGGTAGGACTAGATAAGGAAAGGAGGAGACAGTCGGCTATTCCTATTTGATCCCATTCAGCCCTCTTATTAGCCGATACCCTAATAAACCATTTTTTCCAACCAGCTATTTTAGTCGGCCAAGACCGAAAACTATCCTTCTAGCCATCTATGTTGGTGCCTATAGCATTGAGGGGAAGATGAGAAATATCCAAGTTCACTACTATTTTGGGGCAAGGTCTCCTATCGAACCCAAGGTGGGAGTATCGGACAAGCCAGGGACTAGGAGGAGTACCTAACTTGTTTTCGTTGGGGAAAGAGAACGGGAGAATCAATTAAGTCTCGAAGGAAGCTGTGAAGCCGATGGCAAAGTGTGCAAGCCGACTGCAGAGCGTTAGGATTGAAAGAGACGTGCGAATGATGGCGACGTTAGCGCTATTTATAAGAAGTAAAATCGAGGAGGCTAACCTTCGAGCGAGGCAAAACCCTAATATGTGAAAAGACAGAAATGCCCCAAAAACTGACGGTTAGCCAAGGAGGAATACTGAGCGTCAAGGGAATAATGGAAAAGGTGAGATGTGAATAAAAGTCGATGCTTGGAGAAATTTCGGGACATGATCCTCACATCCCAAAATTGGGGGCATGTGTTGATACCTTATTTTGGAATTAGCCGATGACATGGAAACTTTCAGAAATCGGCTTGGGCTTGAGGAAATACGGTCCAAAGAAATGAACGGGAAAAGGTTCAAATTAGTTTGAGCAAGTCTGGAAAAGGGAATCTTAGAGCGGCTAGAATAGATAAAGAAAGAAGAGTCCCGGGAGGAGTCATGGAAAGAGAGTCTAGATCGGCTAGGAATCCGGGTATATTAGGAATAGTTAGGTAAAATTAGAAAATGAGATTAGAGTCTGCATCGGTTACGAAATAAGAGTCCTAGTTTGAGTCAACATGTAAGGAGTCTATATAAATACCTAGCCCTTGAAGTGTGTAAAACATACACACATCAATATAATACATCTACTTTTACCTGTTCTTTACTTTTCATTGAAATTAGAGTAGTTTCGTCGTATTTAAATTTTGATCGAGTTGTTGTGCATCGCCTTTCGATTGGCTTCGAGGTACACCCCGAGAGTTGCTTGCAAGTAATTACTGTCTCGATTAAGTTCGATCTACGGGTTTACATCGGTTTTTGGTCGAAACACTATCTTGGTTAATATTGCTACGTATTGCCATTTCAACCAAGGGTTAAGTTTCACCCTTCTTTCTACTGATCAACACATTCGTTGGAAATAGATTGTTTACCCTTCGTTCTATCGGCTTATAGCTTGATGTTCATCAATAGTCTGTTTACCCTCCTGAATCAACTGGTTTGGACCTAGTCTAAGCCGATAGATTCATTACCATTCACCCTTGCTTGGGCCTATTTCTTAGTGTTGCAGGACCCTCACAATATAGATATAATCGGCTAGGCGAAAGCTGATTACGTCTTCTTGCCAATTGCAGGATCAAATTGGCTGGCACGCCTTTAACCCTGCTTCCGGGGTTGTCGGGGATCCTATTCCCTAAGCCCACGTGTGCTAATGTAAGGACTAGTTTTTGCGTCAACACATACGCACTAACCAGACGAACATCACATTCCACAACCAATCTATAAGAGCGTTCACAATGCACCGTTTCTATAAATCGTTGCAACATGTGCCATGTCATCTAAGTAACAGTATAAGAAACAGTAGACACAATGCATAGCTACTTGAGATAGTTTCTTACATTTATTAGTACCGCTTCTTGATTGGTTGAAAAGTTGTGGGAAGAAACAGTGAGAACCACGGTGGGTTGCTAAGTCGTTACTAGTGTCTCGATTGATGTGAAGTAATGATTGCTTATTGTTACTTAAACAAGCAACGATAGGCTTCTCTCTCCTTATTAAATACTTGCCATGTCACTCTTTTTTCTACGTGGCAGACTAAGAACGATCATAGTAACAGCACTGTAAACGCTCTAATATCAACTTTGCATCACACATCCTTCAATTAACCAGCTTTCAATCTACCATCCTAACCTAATGTGCCTTAAGTTAAAAGATTGGATGTCCGGTGAACACTAGTTTGCCATATCACGCAACTATAACTAGTTAAATCAATAGTTTAGATCTAAGCATAGCTAAGCAAGTTTTACCCAAGGTTCTAATACCAAAATGGCCTAATTAATTGACCTAAGGTGATCAAGGGCCATGATTATAAGGCAATCGAGCACAACGTTCAAAGCAGTCATGGCATGGTAAACAAAGTAACACAAGGAGAAGGACATGTGTATAACATGATTGACGAACAGAGCATAGCTAACTCTAACAGTAAAATACTTGTTTAATATAGTAACCGTGCATTTTCATATTTAAATTAACATACTATTTATAAAACAGGGAAAGACATAATCTAAGAATGTTAACTCGCCTAGGTCACATGGGTCGATCTCCTCTGCTGCATAGTCAAAGCGAGCTTCCAACTTCTCGAGGTCTAACCAGAAAAATATATCAAATGAATACACGCAAAACAAGGTGGATGATGCATGGGTGCGACTACGCGTATGCACGGTTGCAATTATCGAGCTCTATAAGTCGCATCTAGGTACATACCCACTTATGCTATGTATGATAATGCACTTAAATACCCTTTAGTTAGGTTCCCATAGTTTTAATATATATTATAGGCAAACAAGATTTTCACTCCAACATCTATTAGTCAATTACTAGCCCTAGAGAGGATTTCATATTTTTAATAATTTATTTTCTTACAATAGCAAGATATTTATTATTTTTCATACGTTCTATATATTCTGTAGAGTCAGCATAAAAATTGTCGTAATTTTTGGAGGTCGTTTAGTACTTTTACTTAATTCCTACAAGCGTCCTAGAATTGCACTAAATATAAAAGGGATCCGAATTCTTCTAGGTACGGGCTGGCTCGGGCTGCCACAGTTACAGCCCACGATGCCTGAGGACCACGTGCCGTCCATGAGATGGAGAATTTTTTATTTAACTAGTATAATGCCCGTGCGTTACAACGGAACTACAAAGAAAAATAAAGAAACCATAAATTGATTGGTTGCTCAACAGCATTGGCTCAAAATGCTCTACCACCGAATTTACATGTTGGATAACTATGGTAATGGACACCAATCAAAGAACAATAACATATAGTTCATGATTGGACAAGAAGTGATTCAAATTCAATAGAGAATTTCAAAAGATTACTCATCAATTTCTCAACCAAAAACCACATGCAGACACATGAGAGTTTTATTTAGCTTGCTTCTACTTAACAAAATGAATCATATGGAAGCTACAAGCAGCTCAAGTTTGAAAAATAGAAAAGATCATTGTTCGAACCATGAGTGCAATCACCATCAGCCTTCCGTCCAGTGCACCACTGTGTTTGCTTCTACTCTAACAATGCAAATCCAGCAAGAACTACCAAATCACCTGTACCCTGGCCCTACCAAAGAAATGAACTCCTAACCAAACATCACGCACAAAGGAGGAGGAACAAAAGAACCAAGAAATAGAAGGCTAAAATAGCCAATTCTTTCTTGCAACAAAAAAGAAAAGTGAATTAATAACCAAAGAAATGGAGCTTAAATATCCTAGTTAACAAATATGTTCCATTACAACATTTGTACTCGCAAGCTCCCTTACTGCAATATCCCAATAAATTGACCGTATTCTTGTGTCGAGCACGTCCGATCACTGCAACCTCCACCTTGAAATCGTCCTCAGCCTAGCCCTTTATGAAGCATACAACAATCACTAAACAGATGAATCAGGAAGGAAACAGTTTGAAACTTCTTGCTTCCTGATAGACCATAAGAAGCTGTTAGTAATTATGAACCCAATTTGAAAACTAACAGGTACTCAAGCTCTATGTTCAACTTACAAAAAAAAGATTTCCCTGATCACAAGAACACATGGAATCTGAGTTTTAATTTTAAAGCATGATATCTAACAAAAAGTGGACCAAAACCAAGATTTAAATTTTACTTTAGAGATTTAAAAACTCATGTGCCCTTCATTGCAACAGAATTTAAAAGATGATCAAGAGATATATTCTTTCAACATTAAAGTGAATAAATTGCAAAAACAAAGTCATGTAGCTCGAATTTAAGAAACATATATTTAGCATAGCAAAATGGTAGCTCCACACATTGCGTCAATTATTTGCAGTAGATCATCTACAGTTTCATTGGATAGAGAACTTTTAGCATGGTCGGGGAGATCCCAAGCGCTGGCGATAGAGAGGAGGCTGGGTCATGGAAAACAACCATCTGAATATGTAGATGCTCTTTTTAATAGTAGAGATAGAGACTGTACATATGTGATAAGATAATTGTCTACTCCACACATGTATTGGGTTGTCATATGAAAAAAGACAATTTGAATATGTAGACGCCACAATTTGAGCAATGGCGGGATCATCCTGAATCTACAAGCTGAAACAAAGAAAATGCATGAAAAGACAATGGACAACTAATAAGATATGTTGGATTAACTGAGGGCATAAAGTCTTCAGAATCTAAAATTAAGGTAGTTGAGTGGATGACTGTTACGTTGGAAACCACGGTAAAGAGAGTTGATTATGTAACCTTTATAGACTCTTGCCAATTCCATATCCCTTAGTAATAAACCTTCTTTGCCAGAAGATCATTTTTTTCCAAGATAACTTTCCAAGGTAAAATAAATATTAATGCTCAGATAGCTTCTATGAAATATTTAGAAACAAACTATTGAGAAAGTACAAGTCAGATCAAGAAAGATAAATCATTCTGTCATTGAAAAGAACAATTCAACATTACAAAAGATCAAAGATGGTGTATTCATAGTACAACTGCCTTGTTTTACCAGAGATAACCTTATAAGGTTGGAGCAAGTGAATTTCCCAAGTTGGAGATTGAGAATGCTACTCTATTCCTGGAATTAGCCATCCCCTTCTTTGACTATTCGCCCAAATATAGATATAAAATAGCTTTCAATCAGTTTCTTTAATATGTGTGGACTTAGTCACCACGATATTATTGACTATAAACCTAGAACTAATTGCGGGTGGAAATTACTAAACAAACAACAAAAGGATCAAGGCAACTAACTCAATGAAGGCTGCAAATAAATGAAAAAAAAAAACCAGCATTCATGCCCAATAAAACATGCAACCAGATAATTGTGTCTAGGAAGATTTGGTCACAAACTCACAATGCATAACAAGTAATTATAATTACACTGGGTAATGCCTAACCACAAAATTTGTTTAATTGGTCAACTACAAGCATGCACCTGATTTGTGCCAAACTACATAGATCCTAATACATAGCACCAAGGCCAAATCATTTTTTATCTTCTAAAAAATTGGCAAATAAAACTACTGCAATATGTCCAAAGCTCTATCATTTTAGGGGGGTTAAACCCAACAGCATCGCACAACATACTCGATCTGTATGAACACAGGCCCAAATTGTTAGTATAAATCTCATATTCTTGTTTACGAGAAAACCTAGGCTAGCATACATCTAGTTACAATTACTAAGCATCAATATCATATATAAGGGAATGAAAATTTAAAACAGATCAAATTCGCCTACCGCAAAGGAGAAAACCCTATCAAGAAACATTGCAGCATATCTTGACATATCTACAAGGATAAGAGCACAAAGGAGCGCTGAACGAACAAATCCTTTATAAATCATTTACTCTAGGTTGTTGTGCAGAAAATTGGATAAGTTCATTGATCGAACAACTCTAGAAGTGTTACTCGGAAGAAGATTCTTTCCAACATTTGGCTGAAGGAAAGGAATAAATAAATAATCAACAATGACACACTATCATTTCATACACAATCACCTTCCAGAATAAAGAACACCTTGTGATCACTAAGACTGAATCATGAAATAAAACCAAAGAACCCACATATGGGAAATCAGTTAATTTTTCTCATGAGAACAAGAATGTCAGAACTGTCTATCCCCACATCCAAATGTTAGGAACTTAGGATAATCAGGAACAAATCCTTTTGTTGACAATTTTTTCCCATGATATTACAGGTAAAACAACACATCTAGAGAATTCTTAAAAAGACCCTAAGGTCAGATCGCGTGCTAAGTGCTACATCACACAAAAACATTATCCTTGGCATAACATATCTGACTGCTGTGATAGAAATGGACTGAGAGCACAAAGCCTTTGTGGCATTGACGATTGCGTCCGGGAAAGCTGAAAGTACTATAGTTCTGGAACACAATATAAAGCAGGCATTACTTGACAGTTCTTAACTTTGTGCACACCAAAACATGATATTCTTGTTTTTCTTATATCTGAAAGTATTATAGTTCTGAAACGCAATGTTAATTTCTCTCATGAGAAATGTCATCAAATCCTTTTCTATATCACATCCTAGCAGCATTGTTTTAGATTACCACAAATCAGTTTCTTAATTTTGTGCACACCAAAACCTTTGTGGCATCGATGACTGCATGTCCAGGAAAGCTGAAAGTACTATAGTTCTGGAACACGATGTAAAGTAGGCATTACTTGATAGTTCTTAACTTTGTGCACACCAAAACATGATATTCTTGTCTTTTCTGATATCTGAAATACTATAGTTCTGGAACTCAATGTTAATTTTTATCATGAGAATTATCATCAAATCCTTTTCTATATCACATCCTAGCAGCATTGTTTTAGATTACCACAAATCAGTTTCTTAATTTTGTGCACACCAAAACATGGATATTAATTTTTTTTGTAGCATTGATTATTGAGTGATAAGGATGATGAGAGATAAAAGATTCAATCACGTCAGCTAAAAGATAAACCTATTTCAATTAGTAGTAGTAAAGGCTAAGAGGTAAATTTCTTTATTGAGCACCAGGTTCCACGTGCACTGCCCAGTTCGTCGTCCCTGCGGCTACTGCCCAAGAAGGCCAGCCCTGCCAATTTGCAAACCATACGGCCACTCAAACACAACAATTAGTATGGTGGGGTTTGGACACATTCGAGTTAATAATGGAGAATGAGAATATATTGCTAAAATCCATCAAAAATCACACATAACTAACAGAAAAAACAGAGTTAGATGGGCAAGAAACAACATACCATGGGGCGTATTCAATGGTGCGGCGGAGGTGAGAGAGAAGAGGGAGAGGGGAGGCGCCGGTGACGCGGCGGCTGTGGGAGGAGGCAGCGGCGGAGGTGAGAGAGAAGAGGGAGAGGGGAGGCGGCGGTGATGCGGTGGCTGTGGGAGGAGGCAGCGGCGGAGGTGCGGTGGAGGTGAGAGAGAAGAGGGAGAGGGGAGGCGGCGGTGACGTGGCGGCTGTGGGAGGAGGCAGCGGCGGAGGTGAGAGAGAAGAGGGAGTGGGGAGGCGGCGGTGATGCGGCGGCTGTGGGAGGAGGCGGCGGCGGAGGTGAGAGAGAAGAGAGAGAGGGGAGGCGGCGGTGACGCGGCGGCTGTGGGAGGAGGCAGCGGCGAAGGTGAGAGAGAAGAGGAGGGAGGAGGCGGGTGATGGGCGGCCAGTGGGAGGAGGCACAAGAAGGTGAGAGAGAAGAGGGAGAGGGGAGGCGGCGGTGATGCGGCGGCTGTGGGAGGAGGCAGCGGCGGAGGTGAGGAAGGCAAAGGCGGCGGCGAGGCGGCTGGGTTTAGGGTTTAGGGAGGGGAGCAAGCGGCGAGGGGCAGGGCACGCGGGAGGGGAGCGCGGGTTAGGGAGCAGTGGCCGTGGTGCCGAGCCAGCGGCGAGGAGCAGGGCACGGGGAAGGGGAGCGCGGGGGAGGCTAGGGTTAGGGGGCGGTGCGTTGGGAATATGGGCCATCGGATGGTGATGAACGGTAGAGGATTAATATTGGTGAAACCACCACCACCACAAGAGCCTTTTTAATAGTAGAGATATTTTTTAAACTTTTTTTGAAAATAGTCGTAGAAAATATGAAATTACAAAAATAGGCTTCGGTCGCCCCTAAGTGGGGCGATCGCCCCATAGATGGGCGATCGGTCTGCCAGACGTTACACCCGTAACGGTCCGGGAGAGAGCCATTACCCTCTGTCCCACCGGACTGAGTCCGCTCCCAGTCCGGTGGGATCCAGTAGCAAGCGCGCGTGGGGGACGGGCCAGCGGATTGTGTCCGCTCACCACCGGACCGAGGGTTTTCTCAGTCATCGGATTGAGTCCGGTGGCACCGGATTGAGTCCAGTGAAGCTTGAAATGGCTAGTCTGTGCAGGGGCAAGATTGAGTCCGGTCAAGCAACCTATCGCCTGGTATAGCGTTGATCGCCCTATACAGGGGCGATCGGTGCAAATGGCCAAAAAAATGGAGCCAGGCGGGGCTCAAACCCATGACCTCGGGGAGTGCATGCGCCTAACTCAACTCTTATAACCAATGTGCACTTGTTACTTTCTCATCTATAAGGGACATTGGTTGGTTTTATTCCAAATTGAAATGGCAATATCACCTTTAAGTCATATTGCACGGGCTATGGTTTTGCTGGTGATTTGTGGACAATACTCAGTAATGTACGCATGAGATTTTTCACCTCTGTAGCACCCACTTACCCGCATACACACCGTCTGCGGGATACTCCGCAAGGTCGATATATGTTCTAGGACTCCTATGTGCTATTGCCCTCAGCAAGTGTAGAATATTCTCATATGATGTCTCGTACGTCTCGAACCTTATCTCTAATGCTTTTCTCTTTGCCCTCAACACCTTATCTTAACTAATCTTGTACTGAAATCACTCCTCCACAACTCTAATAATAAATCGAGGCTGCAGGTGTAGGTTGCCGACAATCTGACCGTACAACATATTTGCCACCTAGGTGGACGATAGATTCCGGTGCTCTTGCTCCGCTTGCTCCAGTTCACAGTTATGCTCCCTCACTATGGAGCATTTCCAATAATCCTTCCACATCACATTATATGAATGCAACTGCCAGGGGTACGAATTTACGACACACTTCACGTCGTACTCCCTCTTGCTTAATTTCGCTACCTTGAATTGCCACTGAAGATAGTACTAAGCAGCATCCATCACATCATCTTTGTCTTTATATATGGATCTCTCCATGACCTCGTTCTCGTGATACTCCCATGCATCATAGCTCCATTCATTACATCATGACTCCCTTCCCTGTGCCATCTCCCCATCTCTATAAAATATATTAAAATACACTTTCTCCGATATGTTGCCTACAACGTCCAACCGAAATATAATTACTTCCTTCTCTTTTTGTTGAAATATCATATATCATAAATTCACTACTCATACTTTTCCTAAACGGCATTACTACTATAAATATCGACATATAACATGTGGATGTCCTACCATGTTTCATAACACAACCCTACTTTGAAACCCTAAACCCTAATTATTAACACTACTTTACATTTCTAACCATTCTATACTACATTATTTGTGAAAAAAAAATTTGGGACTTACCTCCAACAAAATGCGACAACCTATTTCTTCTCTTTTTCCCCCCTTCTCCTATTTTCCTCTCTTTTATCCCTCTTTTTTTCCTTCTCTTTTCTTCCTCTTATCTCTTTTCTTTCCTCTTCTCCTCCCTTCTCTGGCTCTGGTTCCTGGCTCGGTGAGAATGGGAATGGGAGGCTAGCGCACAGCTTAAATAACACCCCCCATCGCCCTATACTGGGGTGATCGCCCTATGTTGGGGCGATCAGTGGAACCCACCGAGATGCCCGTTGCCCCCTCCCCCACGCAAACTAGCCGTTGCAGGCTTCACCAGACTCAGTCCAATGACAAAGAAAAACCATAGGTCCGGTGGCGAGTGGACACAGTCCGCTGCCCCGTCCCCCACGAGCGCTCGCTACTGGATTCCACCAGACTAAGTCCGCTCCCACCGAACAGTTTGGTGGGACAGGGGGTAACGGCTAGTGGACCGATTGCCCGTCTATTAGGCAATCGCTCCACCTAGGGGCGATTAGCGCCTATTTTCGTAATTTCATATTTTCTACGACTATTTCTGAAAAAAAAATTAAAAAATAAAAAATAAAAAAAATTCTGAGATGGAGGGCATAACTACGACCCTAGAGAACAGGCCATGTCAACTAAAAATAATAATAAAATTGAAATTAAAAAATAGAAAATAAGCTCATACCAACTATATTAAAATAAAGTAAACTAAAAATAAAAAATACTAACATATCTATGATAGTATCTATGTATCTATCATCAGAGCCAATGGAACCACCATGTTAATATGAGAAATTGCCACATAAATTAGAGAAAAAAGATCTACATCACCGATTATACAAGGACTAGATTGTAGTGGCTTAAATTAAAGGAAAATATCTCACATATCATTGCAAACATGTTTCATACCTTACATGCTATCACTTAGAGGCTCATATCTACTATGCCATTGCAGTTGCTCGATTATTGTTCTATGTACCATTGGCAAAAACTTATCTTTTTGTTTAATCCATATAAACATTTCAAAAATCCTAAAAGACACGGAACTATTAAGTATGCAGCAATCTGAATGTATATGTTTTTAGTATTTTTAAGATAAATATTTTATGTTTAAAATGTTTTAAGTATAAATTTAACATAAAATCTTTGTAAAAATACAAAAAATATAAATTAAAAATATTGCATATATGATAACACTGTTATTTTTTTAAAATTATTTTGTATGTTTACATAGTTTAAACAAAAAAAATAAGTCTTGAACAATGGCATATTGGATAATATTAGGTAATTGCGATGGCAAAGAAGAAAGAGACGACTAAGCGATGGCACGTAAGGGGCAATCCGATTATGCAATGGCATACAAAAATTTGACCCTAAATTAAAAGAAAGAGTTTATATCGACTGCAATAATAAAATAGAAACAATTTAAATTTGTAATAAAAGTAATAGAAAAAGAGTGTATCAACTAAAGACTAGAAAATAGTGCATATCAACTACAATAAAAGTAAAAAGAAAATTTTAAAATAAAATAATAGAAAACGAGTACCTATCAACAACTACAAGATTAGAAAAAGTAGTCCATATCAATATACATAACTAAAATAAAAATAATAGAAAAGATATATATCAACTATATTAAAAATAAAAACAATCAAAATTTCAACAAAAATATAAAAATCCGTATGAGATCAAGGTTGACTCTATTAGAGTTTACCATGATCAAACAAGTATAAATCTGTATATATACGAATTTCTCTAAAATTCTAGCACAAATCTAACCGTGTAAGTGTGCGGGACATCCTGCTTGTTAATTTAGTATCAATGTTTTGATAGTTAATTAAAGATGTGGCTGAGCAAATGTCAAAAAAGTTAATAGAACAATATCCGGTGAAATTAAAAAAAAATACCACATCTTTGGGCAGAAATAAATACAACGAAGTGAAAAGGGAAAAAATTAAATACAGGAAAATTTTACAACGAAAGGAAACTTTTGCAAAAATAAATGAAAAGGAATAATGAAAAAACATACACGTGACGTTGGCGCAAAATACAGAGAAAACTCCGACCAGAACCACTGACATAAAAAGAAAAACCCTCACTCTGTCCCTCCCAATCGCAAATCGCAAGATATGTGTGCTTACGGAAAAAAAAATCTAGTGAAAGCGCTAGCCCTATGAGGATGCAGTGGAGCTCTGGTGGCCTCCACCATCTTTGCTGGCCAGGCGCCGCGTGGAAAGAAGCATAGAGTTAGACCAGCGATTTATGGTTTGGAGCTCGCGTTATTTGTTTTAATTCATATAATGCTACGAGAAAAATTCAAATCTAATCATTGAGGCTATGAGCGAACCGGTCATATGTTTTCAAATGATTAGTGTGCCGTGACCCCCCGCTAAATTCATATTTGATCCAATTAAGAGATCACTCACTTATAGCCCTCTTTGCTTAAATTTAACATACCAGCTGCCCTAATGCAAGCCAGGTATATTATTCCTCAACATAGGCATGCATAGATGCACACGAGCATCCTCAATTAAAACGAAGGTAAATCAGGTGCCAGGATATATGTCCGGTGATGGCTCCTAAGATCAGGTACCATTACACACATATCCTCACAATGATTGATAGCACAACACATACATCATCGAACATAATTTACATAGACAAAACAGTATGGACTGTTGTCCATATAATGTATATGATATAATCAGAGTATAGTAGCAGCGGAAATAACAGGTTTGTCTAACAAAAGGCAGCGGAAGATCATCATAAATAACCAAAAGACTAGCGTGATATGCCCCAATTAACCCCATGGGCAACCGATTAGAAATCAGAACTCCGCATCTTGCCCGCTAGCGTCACCATGCCTGACTTGATAGTAGTACTCAAGCACGAGTCGTCTTTACCTAAAATTGTAGCAACTGATTGAGTACAAAAGGTACTCGCACTGAGAGGTAATATATCCTCATTCTTGAATGACATGTAGCAATGGAAGGCTTAAAGGTTATTTTTAGCATAAAAAGCATTTGCAAGACCTAGATATAAGTAGATTATAAATTGCATTTGAATAAATCATTTCAAAAATTAATAACTTGTAGTAACCATCATAATTCATCATCATAAAATCCATCATCATCAATCTGTGGGGCTCTAACCGCCCGTGGTCTCCATCCAACCATAACCAAAATGCATGAGCTCCGTCCGCCCTTAGTCTCTATCCGGCCATACACCACGAGCAACCTTGTGCTCGAAAATGAAACACGGTCATATCACCATAACCAAACCATGTGCTAACATCAGTGTCTCGCCTAACAAGTTTTCATCCTTAACCTGGGACACGGCCGTTCGAATAGTCTAAACTCTGCAGAGATATACGACTTTACCCACGCGACATAGTAAGCTATGCTGAAGCCTCTTAGATGTACATGCCAGTCCATTGGGTCACCCGATCACTGTAACCCTACATCCCACATGCCATGTTGTGGTTCGAAGGGGTTAATCGTTGCTGTGGACGCTGTCCATGGCCCTCTATCCGGACGTCCATGGACCTCACGGAAGCAGCCCATGACTGTCCCCCACACAAAACACAAGCAATTAAACAACAATATCCCCATTGGTACCTAACAGCGCAAGCATACACAGGAATTTGGCCAAGTGTCCCCATAAACACGTATGGTCATACGTATAATAACTTGAAGGGACGGCACCATGTTCTGTCCTTAATCGACTCAATCGGGGCTACAAGTCCGGGATCCATCCTCCCATCATTCTCCTATCACCCGTTCAAGTCCAACTCAAATCTCACATGTAATCCATCATCACCACAATCTGTATCAAATAGTAGATCATTCACAATTGAAGACGCACGACCAATGAACTAAATCCATGGATCACTTTACCTCATTGACTCTAAGCATTGCTAAGACTTCGCAGACCAAACATAGATAATAGTACCCACATAGACAACAAAGGAAGAAGGATGTCAAGCCTATCACGGTACTGACCACTAAGTAGAAGATAACTAATTCCTACCCACCAATTAATATATACTTTAAAGTAGCATGCAAGCAACTCATAGAACATAATTAAAATCATGTATTTACAAATCATAGGATCAGTATGATTCAAAGGAGAGTATATAGTGCCTGGCTACTGCAGGACGACGGGGAGAGCTTCTTGGTCAAGCTCGAGTTTGTCCGGAATGTCGGTTCCTGTCGTTCGGTAGCAGGAGCATCAAATAAAATCCAAATAAAATATTTAGCCACTAGAGACTTCAAATGTTTTTAGATATTCAGAAAGTTCATGAGCTAGTGCAAATTTTGCAAAAAGAATCACCCAAATCCGAGGTCGGATGAGGGTGATATGGTCATTTGTATTTTGTATGTTGTTCTTGTCCAGGAATATATTTCCTTGCGCGGGAATAGCTCTAGTTGGTCAGGAACAGCTCAACCCTGCCTGGGAATACCTAATCTTGTCCGGAAAGAACTTTTTCTTGCCCGGGAGTGGGTTCTTATAGTCGGAGATAGCTTATCTTGGTGGGGAATAGACCTGATCATGGGCAGCTCGGCCCAGTGACCCGGCCCGGACCATGCCCGATGACCCGGCCCAGACCTAGCCCAATTTTTTGGGCCATCCATCGAGCCGGACTCGGGCTCGCAAAAAAACAAAAACCCAATGCAAATCTGGGCTTCAGACCGGGCTCGGGCCCGACCTGGCAAAAAAATTTCGGGCCGAGCCGGGCTCGGGCTCGGGTCAAAGTGACCGGGCTTTTTCAAGCCCGGCCTGAAGCCCGGCCCAGCCCGGAGGATGATCAGGTCTAGTCAGGAATAGGGTTGTCTTGGTGGGATATAACTTTTCTTGCCTGGTAAGGTTATCTAGATGGCATGACAGGTAGGAGTAACGTTTGAGGATGCAAACTTACTCGGTTGAAAAAGTGTTCTACATAAAAGTTATAGATAATTTTATGGTGCAACTTTTATCTTTTATGAAGATTTTCATCCAAGCAATATACTATTTTATAGAAATTATTTTTTGCACTGCTGTGCTGGAAATGGGCTGAAAAGTGGGTGCTTAGGGTGGGATGGTTGTATTCTTCATCTTCCGTAAGGAATTAACATAGCCATGAGTTCTAACTAATGGAAAATATGAAGAATAGGTAGGATGAGGTTCTCACCAAACAAGGAAAGCCTTGCTTATGGTTGGGAGTTGAAAGATGAAGAGATTGAAGAAGAATACGCGGGTTTGTCCAGAAAATGGCTCGGCTGCTTCTGAGCTTGCTCCTTGCTGTTCCTTCACTTCCTAGATCATGGATCTAGTTCCACTCCTTCCTTAGCTTGTGGGGGATATTCTCTTGTACATCTCTAAGCTTGCATATGAGTGAAGAAGGCATGCAAGTGAGAAACAAATAGATTACCTCACTACTGTCCAGAACAGTGAAGTAGAGAGAGCAAAAACATCAAGAACTTACCCAAAACCTAGTGTATGCATGAATGTCTTGGATGTACCTAAAGCTTAAGAAGCTAATCTTGCTCATCTCCACCTTGCATATGGGTGAAAGATGAACAAAAGTTGAGAAAACGGAATCAGCTTCTTGTTGTCCAAAAAATGAACAGTAGAGAGAAAAGTGAGCCAGAACCATGGTAAACCTTTGTGCATGTGCTTACCATGGTGATGGATGGATAGCTTATGAGCTAAGCTTTCCAATGGCATATAACACTCTAGGAAAAACTAGAACTTAGAGTGTAGATTTGAGGAAGAAAAGAAGAACAAGCTACCTTCTCTTCCTGCTCCAACCTACAGCTCGAGGGAGGCAGAGGAAAATGAGGAAGAAGGCTGGTTGTAAAGGTGGAAATGATGTTGTATAGTGCTAGACTCTCCCACTGACAAGTGGGGCCAGGTCCCATCTATAATAGAGAGGCCACGGGTAGGAAAATGGGTGGAAAAAGAAATGGATGGTAGCTGTCTATAGCACCGACCATTTTAGCCAATGGATGGGAGAACCTATTCATCATAGTCTAGGGACAAAAAAAAATATGGATATAGCTACAGTAGCTAGCTATTTTTTTAATGATTGCGCTTGTTTTGGTGTCCTAGGAGGTACCATCGCCTATCCGAGCTACTTCATGCCCGTTCGCTCTTCGTCTTGCTTGTCTGGGTTAATCCTTGCCTGTCCGTGCTGGTCCGGGCATCACCATGCCCGGTTGATCGGTGCCAAGCACCGTCTTGCTTAGTTGGCTCATGTAGGGCTTCACCTTGCCCGACGGGATTGTTTCTTGCTCGGCTAGGCCAATACCTGCTCGTCCAGCCTAGGTACATGCCCGGTGCTATGTCTCACTCAATTAGTTGCTCGGCTACTAGGGTTCATTGAGTTTCAGTTTTAGTTTTTTATTTTTACACCATAGAGTATGGTGGTTGTATGCAAAAAAAAATTCAAAAATCCAAAATATAACCAAGGCAACATAATGATGATATTCATAACTAATCGAAATGCGAAAGTGGGGCTGTCACATAGTGCTACACACCGCTTATCACGACACGTCATGAGCAACTGCGCATGGGTCATATGCTTTTGTCTTTGCTATGGGTGATTGGTGTTGTGCACTATGCGGCACAACGCTTTGGGAGCAATCGTGTGGATGGCAGGAGACGCCGGTTCACGCGATACTCTAGTTGTATCTACAATGAGAATGGCAAGAGACCCTGGTTCGCACGATACTCTAGTTGTATCAACACTGAGAATTTTTAGAGGTCGAATAGGATAAGATGAGTTTGTTATACTGGATGACATGATGGATAATTTTTATGTTGTGACAAATGGCATGGTGGGTAATTTTAATGAAATGTAAGATCACTTATTACTCACTATCACTCACCACATGAAACTTTTTAATAGTAGAAATTGGCAACAACATACTACAAATATGGTGTCCGTACTGAGACCCCTAACAATTTGTGGCTTAGCAGAAAGATACTATAATTGTGTGTGCTTAGCCATAGGACATTTAGGTGTTTTTAAAAAATCAATGCAAATACAAAATAAATCCAAAAAATATTAAAAAACACTTTTATTCGAGGCATCAAATTATAAATTCCACAATTCATCGTTTCAAAGGTCGAAATAAAATGAATTAGTAAGCAAGCAAACAAATTCAAAGCACATACCAAATGATAAAAACTTGGAGGAGCCAAATAGAATTGTATTTAGCCCCTTTATCTCAGAACTCCATAATTATGTATTTGAAATTTTAGTCGAAACACATGAATTCATTATTTGAAAAGTGTGTTCGAACTAGAATTTCAAATACTAAATGCATTGCATTTGTACTTTGTTGTAGCCAATTTTTCCCTTTTTTAAGGGTACAACCATGTGTCCTCTACGGATGCTAAAATCAAATTATAAGCTCAAAGACGGTACACACTGTTTCACTAAACATGCACACGTGTGCATGTCCATACCAACCATTCCAGCCAAGGAATTGAATAAATCCTAGGAGAAAACGAGAACTAGCGCCTAGTATTAGACTCGAACGCTGTTGGGTGGAGTAAACAGCCTCACCTGAGCACACCGTCCACGCGCAGCTTCTTGGGTAGAGGAGGCGTTGGGTGGCTGGATCTTGAATCTAGCTGGAAGTGCGATGTAGATCATGTTGGACTGCAACACGTATGTAATTAGCCTTTGTGTTGTTAGCGACATGATAGAGCGATAGGATCGATAGATCTTTCTAGCTAGCGTGGGGGAACTGGTTGGCAGCGCGGCCTCTGGCCGTCAAGATCCGTGTGCACCGTCGTTGGTGGTTTGTGGCACGGCATCTCGTCAGCAGCGGTGGGTGCTGATCGTGAGCGGCCGGTTGTTGGGTAACTTGAGGTTGTCACTTTGGGTGTGTTTGATTTGCGACGCTGGCTGGCGATACCAATTAATTGGTTATGATCAATCGAATGTATGACTAATTTATTGGTAAAAAAGAGTGTTTGGATTGAAATCAATTGAGGATTACCAAATTTTTGTTAGGTACATGGTATGTTTGGCTTGTTACCAATTAAATATGCCAATTGTACTCGTAGTTAACTAAAATATTTATAAATTTGAATAAGGTACAAAAAATTGAAATTAAATTTTAAAACATATTAAAAAATAAAAAAAATAGAAATTTGAATTATAAAATGCAGAAAATATCAAATAAATTATAAAAATATAAAATAAAAATAAATTATAAAAATGGGTAGGTTGTGATTTCATATGAAGTATGAAATTTGTTTCATGCAATTTGAACACCATATGAATAGATACAAAATTAGAAAATAGAATGAACTGAAATAAACAAACAATCTAATTGGTTGCTTCGTGAATCTTGCAGGTTGGGCCGTCGTGTGCTGCATGCAGGAGAGAAGGCACGCCAAAGCATTGGCGTCCGATTTTTGTGCCTTTGCCCTACCCACAGCTCACGCACAAAAATGATGGCAAGCCAAAATTTTTCTCAGGACGCGCTAATGAAAGGTGGCAATCCAAATAGTAGCCAAATTGCAAAGGCATGACCTTCTGTTGGTAAGGCCAGCGACAGCAACGAACCAAACACACCCTTTGAGTGTTTCAGCGGTGGCGGTCTCGCATTGCGGGCAACCAAAGCTTTAGTCCTACCGTTTGTGAAGGTTGTACCCTTAGGTTGTGGTGCAACATCTTGGCGACATTGGTGTTGCGTCCGTATTGATTAAATTGGTATTCGTTCTGGTTGTAGCTGAATGGTGACCTATGGTGATAAACCCTGTAACGGTGGTGCACTGTGACTTTTTCGGGACTATAACCTCAGATGTCAATGGATCAGGAGATGGCCAACACTTTAGGTATAGCTTCCCTCCCTGGAGGCATCGTCTCGGAGTCACGAATTATCTGATGTTTGTTGATTCGATATGGATGACTTAGCGGTAGATTTTGGGATAATATACTTGGTTTCAATTGGTCAGCATTAGGTTCTCTAGCTCCAAAACTGGTTTATTTAATAGTTTGTTCTCTTTCTCTCCTTATTCTTTTTATTGGTGTGAGAGGGATTTAAAATTACATTACGAAACCAGTATGCTATGAAGGTATGTGACCACCTTCTTTGAGGGCGGGAGGAAGTATATTGTAGCGTGTGCTTCCTGCATATGTACAGCTGGTTAATTACTCGGCTAAAAGCATCTGCAGCGGTCACTTTAAATTTTAATCTATAATACTATTTCTTACACTTTATCTATACTCTAAAATTTCTTCACAATTTACACTACATTCCAAAAAAATTATTTCCTCCAGCTACTCTATCACTAAAAAATCAGATAAACAGTGTTATAATTTACCTGCTACAGATGCTATAAAGCCGGATGCTCTAAAGCACCAGTTGTAATCGACCGCCGGAGTGGGGCGGATCTTTATTTTGGATTTCGCCGGATGACTCACGGAATGAGCATCTATCAACATCGCCAGATGTCCAGCCAGGTAAGGAGAAAAACAGCATTTGACAGCTCACGTACGTAGTCGATCTGTCATGTCGATCATTCCTCGATGAGACGAAGACCGTGGACAGCATTCATTGCACTGATTTTGCACAATAAATTGAGGAAGTGTTGTTTTTTTTTTGTGTTTGCGTTTGCTTATAAACTTACAAGTTAGAAATTTATAATTTCTCAACAAGGATATTTAAGAGATTAAAAAATTATAAAAAATGGTTTTAAGAGTTTTGAGAAGAAATAGTAAGATCTACAAAAATTCGTTACCAAACGTTAAAGCGTTTGACTTTACGAAGATAACAAATTTTCAGCTTATAAGCAAATGCAAACGCAAACGCTGAAAAGAACACTACCTGAGTGCCCTGCACAGCACTTTCCAACACGCATGCATGGTACCTACCGTATAAGGCTCTTTTGGCAGAGCTTCAGCTCCCAATTCCACCTTAAATATAAAGTTTGTATGTTAAAATAAAGTGATTTAAATTTATATTTTTAATTTAAAATGTAAATAAGATGAGTCATCTAAACATTCTCAATATACTCACAACTTTAGCTCCATAAATTTCTAGAGTTAGAAATAGAGTGCTCTACCAACTCCACCAATTTTGGTGGAGCTGGAGCTGTGCCAAACGGGGCCATCGCAGGTGCACTTGGCTCCTCAGCTAGCTAAGCTATGGCCTTGCCTAGCTAGATTATCTTGCCAAGTTTATTATAGACAATTGTTTAGATAGTTTACTTTTGATGGCAAGAATTATTGGCTAGTTGTTTGGTTTGAGTTAGTTTTGAGGTCAAGTTATGTGATCGTTAGTATCAACATGAATAATCAGATTTTTTTTAAAATAATGATCAAAGCAATACGAATTAACATTGCCTCGTTAAATTTGATCCAAAGATTTATATGAACACTCCTATATATGACTTTGCATGAGGAGAAGAAATCATTTTTCCCTATATCATTAAAGCATATAAATGCATGCATGCATAAGCATTTCGAAGCTTGATTGACAGCACGCTCTATAAAATGGCTGTGGGCGTGTGGCAAGAGCAGTTAGCTTGCTATACGTACGTGTGCTAAGAGATCTTATCATCGGAGACTAGCCAATTTGGTTCTTCTCTAAATGTAAGGATTTGCTTACTAAGTGAAGCAAGCTAGCTCTCAAAAGCTAGGTTTTTTTCTTGTGCCAAACACCTAGCCTAATCTAGAAAAATTTTTGCCTAGGATCCAAACGTCCCCGCGCATGACTTGTGGCCGCGAGCCGCCTGGCCCATAACCACTGACCTCAATGCATCCCAGCCTCAATCTCTCTGGCCGTGCGCGCTCTCCATGCTCACGTGCATGAGCCATGCAAGCTTCCGCCAATCTGTAACGGCTATTCTTCAAGCAAACCAAACTACATGTAAAAATGTAATTACCGTTGTATAATTAGTGACAATTAGTTCGTTACTGCTAACACCATTTACCTATTAATATTTATGGTTCTATATCTCACAAATATTTTTTGAAACAAGGTATATATGCCTCACAAATTAATGAATTCAGTAGCACGAGCGTAGCTCGCACGGTTCCAGATCTAGGGGTGAAAATGGGTCGGGTAATACCCGACCCGTATCCGTACCCGGTGAAAATTTTACCCAAAAATTCGGATGTGGATACGGGTATTTTTTTGTTGGTTCGGATACTGGTAATTACCCGGATACTTTTGTTTCGGATACGGGTCGGATACAGGACAGCAGATATCCGGTAAATACCCAAATTTTTGGGTCGGATACGGGCACCCGGATAATTTTGAAAATCGGGTACCCGGATAGTGCTGGGATTTTAGGCCGGGCCATTCTGAACTACAGCACGAATCAGTAAATAATTATTTTTCGAGGTCTTCCCGCGCTCGTATGATTTTTGTTCAACACGAAAGTTGTAGATAATTTTGAGACACATCTTTTTTGTGTTGACAACTTTTTCATTTGAGTAAAGTATAAATTTATAAAAAATTATTTAGCGTGCTGACTGCTTTAGGGCCAACTTTCGTACTGTAATTCTATATTTTCGATGTTTTACTCTACTCGTATGAATTTTTGTTCAATACGAAAGTTGTAGAGAATTTCGAGACGCGTCTTTTTCGTGTTGACAAATTTTTCATTTGAGCAATGTATGAATTTATAAAAAATTATTTAATGCTGCTATTTTGTTGCCTGGCACGGCACGGCCCGATTCCCACCACTATACCCGGATACTATGTGCTATGTTGATCAAGTTTGTGGACTATTAATGTGAATCATGTGAGATTTGGAACTAATATATATGGTGCTATATATATTGTATGGATTGCTACATGAAGATGTCCTATGTTGTATGGAACCTGTCAATTGTCATGTGCTAGTGTTATGTTGTATGGTTTATACTCTTTGACGTGTTAGTTCGACTGTATGTTATGTATTATTTGTGTCGGTATATGCTTTGGTTGGATTATTTTTTATCATAAATTATAATGCTACACAATTCACATACTATCCGACTAAGTACTCGATATCCGTATTATGCCTGCCCGTATACTATCCGGTACCCGTTTTCTACTCTTTATAGATACCCGTTATCCATATCCGTACCCGATTTTTAACTACCCGTACCCGATTACGGTACTCGTACTGTAATTCTATATTTTTGATGTTTTACTCTGCTCGTATGAATTTTCGTTCAACACGAAAGTTGTAGAGAATTTCGAGACGTGTCTTTTTCGTGTTGACAAATTTTTCATCTGAGCAACGTATGAATTTATAAAAAATTATTTAATGCTGCTGTTTTGTTGCGTGGCACGGTACGGCCCGATTCCCACCACTATACCTGGATACCATGTGCTATGCTGATCAAGTTGGTAGACTATTAATGTGAGTCATGTGAGATTTGGAACTAATATATATGGTGCTATATATATTGTATGGATTGCTATATGAAGATGTCCTATGTTGTATGGAACCTGTCAATTGTAATGTGTTAGTGCTATGTTGTATGGTTTATGCTCTTTGACGCGTTAGTTCGACTGTATGTTTTGTATTATTTGTGTCGGTATATGCTTTGGTTGGATTATTTTTATCATAAATTATAATGCTACACAATTCACATACTATCCGACTAAGTACCCGATATCCGTATTGTGCCCGCCCGTATACTATCTGGTACCCGTTTTCTACCCGTTTATTGATACCCGTTATCCGTATCCGTATCCGTACCCGATTTTTAACTACTCGTACCCGATCCGTATTCGAGTAAAAATAATTAAGGTAGGATACAGAATCACCTACTATCCGACCGTATCCGACCCGTTTTCACCCCTATCCAGATCGAAGGACAGAAAACATAGCGTACGTATCAGTAGGCAAAGTATCAGTCCCAATCGACCGACCGCCGGACGACTCACGGCATGAGCATCTAGCGGCAACGCCTGATGTCCAGCCAAATAAGGAAATTAAAACCCGTGGACTAGGACCGTGGACTGCATTCATTACACTGATTCTTCACTACAAATTAGGAGAGCCCCGTGCAACGTTGCAATGCATCACTTGCAACCCTTGTTACCGCAAGCCAGTCAATAACCGCCGACTGCAATGCATCCCAGCATCAAGCTCTTGCTCCTCCTCGCCGTTGTAGCAGCTGCCATCTCGACGTCCTTATTCACCGCCCATGCTGCCAGTGCCAGCAACGGCACCGCCGGCTGCGTGCCGCGGGAGCGGGATGCCCTCCTGGCGTTCAAGGAGGGCATCACCAGCGACCCCCAGGGCATCCTTGCCTCGTGGCGGCGAGGTGGCAAGCAGGACTGCTGCCGCTGGGGTGGCGTCGTCTGTGACAACCTGACCGGCCATGTCCTCGTACGTGCTTCACCTTGGTGGCGATTTCACCGACCTGGACGGCGAGGCAACATATATGGTCGGCCAGATAAGTCCTTGTTTGTTCTCCTTGCAGCATCTGGAGTACCTCGATCTCTCTGGCAACAACCTCACTGGACATGTGCCTTCTGGAGGTTGGTATGCTCAGTAATCTGACTTATCTGAACCTAGGCGGCAATAACCTCCATGGTGTGGTTACACATGAACACTTTGCTAGTCTGACAAGATTAGATACAATAGACTTGTCCGGCAATTCCTTGGAGATTGTGGTGGATCCTGGATGGTTGCCCCCCTTTAGCCTTCAGAATGCATATTTTGCAGGCTGCCAGATGGGCCCTTCATTTCCCCTTTGGCTTAAAGGGCAGGTCGATATTTATGATCTTGATATATCAGGGGCAGGTATAGTTGGTGCGCTTCCAGAATGGCTTGCCAGCACATTTTCACAGGCCTGGCGCTTGACCATTTCCTACAACAAAATCAATGGTAGCCTGCCGAAAAGCTTGGAGGGTATGACACAATTAGAGAGACTACATTTGAATTCGAACAAGTCAACTAGTCAAATACCTAAGTTGCCCATAAGTCAAATACCTAAGTTGCCCATCAGCACTGCCATCAAATTTTGGGGCTAGATACATATCAGAGCTGTATCTCTCCTCCAATGTTATCGCCGGTCCTATTCCACGATCTTTTTGTGAATTGCAATCCCTCTGGATCTTAGACTTGCATGACAATCTTTTTGAAGGGGAATTTCCTCCATGTTTTGAGCCGGGCCACATGATCTGTGCGTTACTTTTAAGTAACAACAGATTGTCTGGAAATTTCCCATCATTTTTGCAAAGGCTAAGAAACCTGATTATTCTTGATCTAGAATTGAATAAGTTCTCTGGAAGATTACCCATCTGGATTGGAAATCTTGCGGACCTAGAGATACTACGACTAGGCCACAACATGTTCTCTGAAAGTATTCCGGCAACCATTAAAAATCTTACAAAACTTGCTTATCTGGATCTCGCCGACAATAGTATATCAGGTTATTTACCCCAGCATTTTTCAAATCTAACCGGTATGACACGACGGTGTAACCCAACCATGTTCTTTTCTCTTATGAATGTAACTGTTGTCACAAAGGGACAAGAACCACTACCACGGATTGAGCCTTCAATCCCGGTTCCAAACCAGCATCAATCCCGGTTTTGGAACCGGGATAGGCAATTCGGGACTGATGGCATGGAGCCATCGGTCCGTTGTTTCAACCCGGATAGATGTTAGAAATATATTTAAAAATATAATGCGCACATATGACTTCTGCGGGACTCGAACCCGAGATCTCGTGACTCTCCACTCACCCTTCTAACCAACTCACCCACCCACGCGTTCTAATATAATTAGGATATGCATTCCTTTTAAAGATTCCTTAGATGAGGCTTTAGTCCCGGTTCGTAACACGAACCGGGACTAAAGGCCTACTTTCAGTCCCGGTTGGTAATACCAACCAGATCGATGAGCTTCCATACCATTTGGGCTGTACTAGTCAAGATGGGAGGAGATTAATCCCGGTTGGTATTACCAACCGGGACTAATGTGAGCGACAAACCGGGATTGAAGCCTTGGAACTACGAACCGGGACTAATGCTACTATTAATACCGGTTCGTATCTTACCGGTACTGATAAGCCGGTATGGAAGGCTGTTTCTCTAGTAGTGAACGTTATTATAAGAATGAAATTTTTTACCTGGTGATCCTTGACTTATCGATGAACTGCTTAACCGGTGAAATTCCAGAAGATATAGGCTCTCTTGATGCAGTTATGAATTTGAATTTATCAAGGAATTACTTTAGTGGAAGAATTCCGGACAAGATCGGGGCCATGAAGTCATTAGAATCACTCGACCTCTCGAGAAATAGGTTTAATGGAGCACTACTACAGATAAGGATTTCACAAATGGTCTATCACAAGCGGTTGACTTCGGCCCGCTTATAGTTTGAGAAATGCAAGCGGTTTGAAACCAACGGGCCAAAAAAGGCCTTCTACAAGCGGTTCGTGTCCCGAACCGTTTGTAAAACCCATTTCTACAAGCGGTTCGTGTCCCCAACCGTTTATAGACTTCTAGAAGCGATTGGGGACACGAACCGCTTGTAGAAATGGGTTCTACAAGCGGTTCGGAACACGAACCGCTTGTAGAAAGTGGTTTCACAAGCGGTTCGGGACACGAACCGCTTGTAAAGGCCTAGTTTTCGAAAGGCTAAAAAGAAATTTTGTCCTACTCTATCAAAGAGCACGCGTGGGTGAGTTGGCTAGCTGGGTGAGGCATGAGGTCCTGGGTTCAAATCCCACTTCCCCCAAATATTTTTTACCTATTTTTACACACTATCACAAGCGGTTGAGGGAACCGCGTGTGATACCAGCAAGGTATCACACGCGGTTTCGTATAAGCGGTTCAAAAACCACGTGTAAAGGGCTTTACGAACCGTTTGTGATACTCCGATATGCAGTAGTGAAGAAATCCCAGTAAACCTAATGAATATAACATATCTAAGCTACATGGACTTGTCTTACAACAATCTCACCGGACGAATACCAACGGGGGGTCAGCTTGACACTCTCTACATGGGAAACCCATCTATGTACAATGGTAATAATGATCTATTCTGTGGACCTCCTCTTCAGAAGAATTGCTTAGACGATAGTGCTCCAAAGCATGCTGATGTTGGTCAAGAGAAAAGTGCAACAGATTCTAAGCCAATGTTCTTTTACTTTGGACTTGGGTTAGGATTTATGGTTGGTCTCTGGGCGGTGTTTTGTGCCATACTATTCAAGATAGCATGGAGGATTGCTTATTTCCGCCTCTCCGACAAGGTCTATGATAAACTTTTTGTATTTTTCGTAGTTGCTGGCAGAAGATTAGCCCGTGGGTCTATATATTAAGCCAATTGGCAAGATTGGTTAGATGGGCGACTGCACGTGATGTTACGAACCGGGACTGATGAGCACCCATGCCAGCTGTTTTGTATCCGTTTGCCAAAGGACTTAATAGTACCGGTTCGTATCACGAACCGGGACTGATGTCAGAGCCCAACCGGGATTGAAGCCTTGGAGCCACGAACCGGAACTGATGTCACTATCAATACCGGTTCATGTCCAGTCAGGACTGATGTGCCGGTATTAAATGCCTATTCTCTAGTAGTGCGGCAATGTTTAAAATATGTTGGGAATACATTGGGAGAAGTAGGACTCGAACCCGAGACCTCGTGACTCCAGCCTCACCCTTCTAACCAACCCACCCACTGTTGCGTACTAATATAGATCGAATATGCATTTGTTTTAAACTTTCCAGAAATGAGACATCACTACCGGTTTGTGGCTTAAACCAGTAGTGATGGATAGGTATCACTACCGATTTGTGGCTCAAACCGGTAGTGGTAGTGCCTAAAGCACCACTACCGATTCATGGCTTAAACCCATGGCTCACAACTATCACTACCGGTTCGTGGTTCAAACCGGTAGTGATGTAACTATCACTACCGGTTCACGGATAACCGGTAGTGATATACCGGTAGTGATACCCAGTTCTCTAGTAGTGCACATTTCTGTTTATTAATCTGTAGTGGGATTTCTGCAGCTGATAAGAACCTTATAACTCTTTTTATTAATAGAATATAATTCCGGTCTCTATATCAGAAATGTACGCAGCCAAAAGGTCTTACAAACATAAAACACACAACTAAAAAACATATTGAAAAGGATAGGCAGACAAACAAAAAACGTCCACACTCAATTCAAACAGATTCTTTTATTTATTCTCCATCCAAATTTATTGAGGAACTCCATGACCACCACCTGACATATCGCTCGAATTCCGACTATGTTATCCTCCTTTTGTAGCTGCCCAATGTCGCAACCAATGAGCTCCCCTGAAAATACCTGAGCAATAGCACTACTACAAAAATGGTCATCCGTGTCCCCAATCACTACCGGTTAGACCAAAATCGGCAGTGATAACTTATCACGGCCGGTTCATAAGCCTCAGTGGGTTGTGCGCTTGAGAACCGGCAGTGATAAGACTTATCACTGTCTGTTCGTTGCTCAAAACCGACAGTGAAGTATCATTGCTGGTTCTTTAGGCCTCCCGTCCCCAATTTTCAACCGGTAGTAAAAGAAATTATCACTGTCCGTTCTTGTCAAGAACCGGCACAGATAATGAGTTATCAATGCAGGTTATCAATGCCAGTTCTTCACAAGAACTGGCAGTGATAACTTATCTCTTCCGGTTTTTGTCAAAAACCAGCACTGATAAGTAAAGGTTAAAAGGTATGCATATCCTTCATAAGTAAGAACGTGAGTTTGGGTAGGATGGTTAGAAGGTGAGGGTAGAGTGGAGAGGTTGCAGGTTCGAGTCTCGGGTAATGTAACATTTGTATTTCGCGTGAAAATATGTCCTAATAACCTATAGTAGGTGGTAGATGATTATTGTATAGATTCGGGGCATAAAAAAATATTTTTTCTATTTTTTTACATAGTTCGGCACGGACTATCACTGCCGGTTTTTACTCGAGAACCGGTAGTGATAAGACTATCACTACCGGTTCCAAAACCGGCAGTGATAACCTGGGTTATCACTGCCACTTACGCAGTGCCGGTTCAAAAACCAACACTAATGCCAGTTGCGAACCGGTACTGATGTGGTGTTTTGTAGTAGTGTAGAAACTTTCTTTTTTTTATCAAATACAACATTATATTGGCAAAGCCAAATAGACCAAATAAAGTTATTGTGCCCGTAAGAATTTGTGATCTGCTACGGAGATCATAACCAGAAAGTCAGCCTCCTCTCATGTGAATGATACTGTAAGGACAATGTAAACCCAGAGCAATACGGACCGTAAAGAATCGGATCTCTAAGAGGGGAGTGAGTTGGGATTTTTAAATTTTAAACTTGAATACAAAATTGTGAACTTGTGTTCAAAACCTAGAAGATGTGCCAAAGCTAAGTGCAAAGTGGTTTAGAACACAATAGTTTAAATCAACTAAGTTAGTTTATTAAACCAACAATCTAAATCAAAACAGAGGTTTGTAATCCTAGGGTGACAACCAAGCAATTCATTTCTAGGAATGTAATTACAAGTAAGTAAATTGCTCAAAGTAAATAGACACAATAAAACAAACCACAAATGACACAAGCACTTCTTACCATGGTGTTTGGAGACTTGCCCGTCTATCCTAATCCACGTTGAGGCTAGGTTCGACTAACTCGAACTGGCTCCCTCTCGAGCCAACCACCTCAATACCACTAGTGGTCGTTACTTCCCCTGTACCAGAGGTGGCAAGCACCAACGTCACGCACAAGTTCACTCGGGCCTTCTCACAACCTCCTTTGAGAAGATCACCTATGCACGATGCCTCCCACGCTGTCTAAGTGCTAGCGAGCACCAAGAGTAATAAGACTGAGATGGATTGATCACTATAGATCAATCCAAACCTTGAGGTATACCCTTAAGGAAAAAATGGATATCTGTAGTTAGGGGCTATAAGAACACTCATCTCAGTTCAAAGCACCCTCTCGCAACCCAATTGGACTCAAATCTAAGCGAATGGGCGAGTCTAGCTGAAAAGAACTAGCCCAATGACTCAAATAATGCTCCACTAAAAAACTAGATGTTCTAGCTAGTCGGACCCATTTGGGTGCTGTGGAAAACATGGACCCAGGGTATGTGAGGATATACTACAAGACGTACCACCTCCTTGAGCCGAGTCAATTGGGCCTTCCAGAAGACCGGCTTGGAGGCTAGCGCGGCCTGGCATAATCTACAAGGAAACGGATTCGTTTCCCACTCGAATACATGGATATAAGCGTAGCCGGATCGGTTATATCTATATCTTCCAAACACGGATTAGGGATTCTATTTGTAACCCGACCCCCTGCACTATATAAAGGGGGTCCGGGGCCCCTAGTTGGGGATCCAATTTTCACATCTTGCAATCATCATCAGTCTCCATCATAATACAATCCACGAGCACAGGAGTAGGGTATTACCTCGCCCCGAGGGTTTGAACCTGTATAAATTTGGCTCCCTGTGCTACCATCGTAGTTGTGATCTATTGCATTGCCCCATAAAATACATTGCCGACGCAAATCGTCGACAGTTGGCGCGCCAGGTAGGGGCAAACGTCACGATCAACTACATCGACTTCGATGGCTTCCATTGGCGGATTCGTCTTCACCTACGCTCCTGGCCAAGGCTTTATCTTCGGGGATCTCGGCTTCATCGCCAGTGATTTCGGAGAGCTTCGGTTGTGTGAGCCGAATTTCGTTCGGTCCACACATTATCGGGGGAGGTGGTACGCGACTCCGGCCGAGCCTCGCCACTTTGGGATCTCTTTCCTGGATTCTGATCTAGAGGAGATCCGATCTGATGATGACGATTCCGACTGGCATACCGCGGGGCTTCCCTTCGGTTTCGGTCGGGATCTACCGCTTCTCTCCTTGCCAGCCCCTTGCGCTGACGAAGGATCGAGTCGCGATTCGATTCCTTGCCTGGATCGCTCTCAGATCCAGTCGGGGGTCACAATCCCTCAGTCGTGGACCGTCTCGTTCGGATCTGGAAACTCGGCATCTGGGCCAAGGGGCGAAACACGGCACATGATCACCGGGACGAGCTTTCTGAGCCAAGACTCAGGGACAAATCTTGCCAGGTTAAATTCCCGAGTGGTAATGCCATTCGGACTGGTCAATTCGGCTGAAAGATTCCAGCAGATTCGTTCTGCCGAAACTCAGTCGGATCCTCTTCTAACCAGAGATCCTGCACGAGAGGTGGGAGTCATAATCACTCTCCTTGACGAGCCAACGAATCGGGATCGATTGAGCCTCTCCTTCTCAGAATCCGAGTCGGAAGGGAGCGTCAATGGGTTCCTCGATTTCCGTGATGTCTACGTGCTGGATGGCCAAGCCTCCGGATCGGCTCGGCGCCCCACAGGGGAGGCAAAAGCTGAACCGAATCGCGAAGGAGGAGAAGACTTGCGCGACCAAATACGCGGTCGTGCATGGGAAGTCCGGGAGGAACTGCTTCAAGTCCGTATGTGAGATCACTCGGTCTTCCGCACGCCACAGCAGAACATCCTTACTTGTAAGACCCTCTTGGACAATGTTAGCCCTTTGCTTGGGGAGAACAACCCCGCAACGCCGATCATGGAACAAATTAAAGCCATGGTGACGGCCGCGGCTGTCCAAGGCACTCGGGATCAACCGGCCAACTCGGCCAGAAGCCAGACTGCCACGAGTAGCAGTCGGCGCAGTCGGCACACGCGAAGCCGCGGGCAAGATGCCCGCCGAAGTGCAAGCCGCGACCTGTGCCTTGACATCGAAGCCTAGCACAGGGAGCGAGACGAAGACCGGCGTCGTACTCCACCGCGTCGAAACCTCCCCCAACGATCTGCTTCCCCCGCGGAAGGATTGATCGACAGGATCAAGGCTTTCACCCCCCGACTCCGTCAGGTAAATTGGCCCGAGGGGTTCAACCCTAAAGGCATTGTGAAATTTGATGGAGAACGGGATCCCGAGGCTTGGTTGCAGATCTATTCTTTAGCGATCAAGGCCGCGGGTGGAGAATACGACGTGATGGCAAACTATTTGCCCGTCATGTTAACCCCTCCGGCTCAAAATTGTCTCGCGGGCCTTCTAGAGAACTCGATCGATTCCTGGAGAGAGCTTTGCGACCAATTCGTTGCCAATTTCCAGGGCACTTACGAGAAGCCTGGGACCCAGTGGGACCTTTATCAGATTCATTAGAAAAATGATGAGTCGTTAAGGGATTTCTTTCGGCGTTTTACCAAGAAGAAGAACACGATCCGGGAGATCTCGGAGACGGTCGTCGTCGCGGCCTTCCAGAAAGGAGTTCGCGACCCCGATTTAATCAAGAAGATGTCCCGAAAACCCCCGACCACTGTCAAGGAGATGTTCGCCTTGGCGGATCGATACGCTACCGTCTCGGATGCTCTAGCCGAGTGTCAGGAGGATCACCCAAGCAAGCTTGAAGGCAAGAAGCACAGACACGAGTCGTCCTCCAAGAAGGACAAGGTGCGCAAGGGTGAAGAGATGGTGGCGGTCACGGATCAGGGACGGCTAAGGCCGCCTTGACCCATCGACTACAATAAAGTCATGGACGCGCCGTGTCCTTTCCATCCAAACGGAAAGCATGCGGCCAAGAACTGCAACATCTTGAAGAAGTTCGCTGAGGATCACAATAGCGACGCTCCGAGAGATGCCAAGCAAGACGACAAACACGACCCTCCTCAGGGCGACGCTTACCAAGAAACTGAGCGAGAGCTCAACTACATATTCAGGGGATCGGACGCATATGAGTCCAAGCGTAAGCAAAAGCTTACCGATCGGGAGATCAATGCGGCTATTCCGGTGACCCCCGAGTATCTCTGGTGGTCTGAAGTCCCGATCTATTTGATCGCTCAGATCACCCGGACCACGTCCCTTGCCCAGGAAGATATCCACTCATCCTGGATCCTATGGTACGAGGCGTCCGGCTGCGCAAGGTCCTGGTTGATGGCGGGAGTGGATTGAACATCCTTTTCGCTAAGACTCTGGGCGAGATGCAGATCTCAAGGACGGCGCTCCAGCAGACAGACGCGCCGTTTCATGGTATAATTCCGGGAACCTCATCGGTGCCAATCGGGAAAATCACTCCTCCCGTCACCTTTGGCACTCGGGATAATTACCGGACGGAAAACCTCAGTTTCGAAGTGGCTGATTTCGAGACTGCATATCATGCGATCTTGGGAAGGCCGGGCTTGGCCATGTTCATGGCCATCCCACACTACACCTATCTGATTATGAAGATGCCAGGTCCATGGGGCGTAATCACGGTCCGTGGAGATGTCAAGTTTTCCCACCTCCTCAATAGGGAGAGCTGCGACTTCGCCTAGTCGGTCGAGGCGGCTGCCGAGTCGGACGAAATCCGGCAAGCGGCCACCACTCTTCGCGACGAAGGCGATTTATCGAATAAGAAACCATCTAAATTGGGCGTCAAACCTGACGAGGATGTCAAGTGAGGAGGCGCTCGACGTTCTTCTCCAAGTAGATCAGGATGCCCTCACGTCACTTGGCGGTACGCCCGGGTGCTCGCCAAAGCGTGAAAACAATATTCTTTTGGAACAACTCATGGAACACAAAGCAATTACGTCGGTTTCAAACTCGACAACTATTGTAACCCATGCTTACAATTAAATAAAGATAAGTTTTCGCTCACATTGTCTTTTATGCTTACGCAATTCAGTTTCTGACTTGCTACTTATTTGCGTTCCAATTAAGTAGTACGTTCCAATTAAATAGTAAGTCGGGGGCTACACCTAATTAGGTGCGCAATCACACACCCGTCCTCTTAGTGAGGATAAGTTGACTTGCAATCTAGTCGGATTCCGACTAGATAGAAAGTTAGGGGCTATACCTAATTAGGAGCAGTCTGCGCCTAGCCAGTACCTAATCAGTTTCTTCTCTTTTAAGTCGTGTCAAGGCCCAGCGTGTGTCGTTCCAATTAACAAAAGAATGTAATCTATTTCGGCCAGAACTATGACTTAAGTGGAGAAAGAGCGGTTAGCGTATGCCGTGATTACCAATTGACGTCATTCGCATGTATAACTTATGAGTTCCTACATTTTTACAGGAAATCTAA
Source organism: Olyra latifolia (assembly GCA_036346145.1). NCBI lineage: Eukaryota > Viridiplantae > Streptophyta > Magnoliopsida > Poales > Poaceae > Olyra > Olyra latifolia. Next base: position 20,220,196 of record CM070533.1, read on the forward strand.
CTCTAAATTATCTAGAAGGCATTCAGCGGTCGGCTTCACCTCCTAGAGCAGCGCCATCGCCTCCTCTTCGGAGCAGGCAAAGCCATCCTTGACAGCGTCAAGCTCGATTCGAGGATAGTGCGACTTGACGATGCCCAGCACTTGACTGGAGCTCGTCAGGCCGACTTCCTTGAGCCGAACCTTCAGTTGCTTGGGGGCTTCGGTCCACCTCTGGATCAGCTCGGCCCGAGAGCTCGGCTCGACATCATCAGTATAGAGTTGGCGTCGAGTGGGTTCCACCGCCACCAAGAGCTCATCATATCGTGCTTGCGCAGCCTTGGCGTTCTCTTGAAGAACGTCATACTGCGCTAGCGTCTTCCTCCTGTGCTCTGACAAAAACAGAGAACGCACAGTTATTCAACAGTATAAACACTGGAGGCTCGGAGCTGGTCGGGTTTGGGGACTTACCCTCCAACTCGGCGACGGCTTTTGCCTCCGCTTTCTCCAGGGCCAGCCTCTGGTCTTGGGACTTCGATAGTTCCGCTTCAAGACTGGCGATTCTGGCGTCATGCGCTGCATATGGTGCGGAGCATGATGTCAACCGATCACGTGTAAGTGGAATCCTAACCTAGGTTGGGGTGCTTACACCGAAGGGAGCCCGCAAGGTCGAACTTTTCGTCTTGCAGCTCCTTGATCCGGCCTTGCAGTTCTCGGCGCTGCTTGGCCGCTTCGTTTCGGACCTCAACTACTTCCCCCTCCACGGACTTAATCCATTCTATCTGGGGGAGGAAGTAGTTGAGGAACTTAGTCTTCCTCTCGGAGAAGACGCCAAGCTCCTGCAAGGGGGAAGAATATCCATCACCCTACTTCTACGCGGGGAAAATCTACTCTGTTAATTAGGAAGGCTTACCCTGGCCATTCTGCCGCATTCAGCGGCGTGCTCAAAGAAAGCCTTCCTGATTTCTTCCTCGGTTTCGTCGTCAACAAGGACCCAGTTCCCGGCCTGGTTCCTCCAGCCCGCCGAGAGTTTGGGCTCGGCCTCCTCTGGGGGAGGCGGGGGTTGGCGAGGGATCTCTTCTATCGACGGCTCGGCCCATTCGTCGCCCTTGGAGGTCAACTCCGGGCACGGGGCCACGGCACCAGCCCCTTCCCCGAACCTGGTTCCTGGTGCGGCTTCCGCCGGCTCTGCCAATGGGGTGACCGCGTCGGCTGATCGAGGAGGAGCTGCCCGACTTGGCTCAGCGGGCTTTGATGCTGGCCCGGCTGGGCGACCTGATGGAACCTCTGTTGACGGTTTCCTGGAATGGAGAAGTGCTTCAGTTGATGAGAACGTGAGAAAAACTATCTGGCGGTGGTGGGGCTGCGCTTACCGGCTGGTAGTCCTGATCTTGATTCCGGGGCCCCTCTGAGCGGAAGCTCCGCTTGAGGAGGCACCGGGCAGGCTACTCGGTCTAGTCTGAGGGGCGGGAGATTGTCCCTGCCTCGGGGAAGCATTGCTTCCTGCCCTCGAAGGACGAGCCGCCCGACTACGCCCGCGATCGGGCGTCGGCTGACTTGCTCTCTCCTTAGGAGTCTCGCCGATCTTCGGCCCACAACTTCGCTGGCTGCGCCCCGCAGGCGGCGGGGCGTCTCCTTTTGTGGAGGCTGGACCCTTGCCCTTCTTTGATGACGGAGCCTCTTCAAGCTCCTCACCCGGACGTTTCTCCCCCTTATGGGCGGGGGCCTCGGGAGTCGGGGCAAGAGATACGAAGGCCAGGCGATCCTATGCAAGGATGCGACCCCCTCGAGTTAACATCAGAGTAAAGTCATTTGTTATAAAAAATGAAATATACCCAACCCTTACCGCAGGCGGCGGGTTGCTGAAGCAGAAGTTCCTGGGACTCCCTTGATTGGAAAAGATAGTCCCTGGAGCGAAGAACTCGGAAAGGTGGTCAATGGCGTCCGAATTTGAGATCGGGACATCCATTTCTCGAGTCGAGTCGGATGGCCCGGTGTACTCAAAACCGAGCCGGACCCTTTCCTTGAGAGGTTGGATGCGGCGCTTTGTAAAAGAGATAGCTATTGCAACGCCGGTCAGCCCCTCTTCCTTAAGGCGCTGTTTCAAGCCGAGTAGTCACTGATCCATCTCAGAAAAAGAAGGGGAAATATTCCATGAAGGGGAAGCTCGGGGCTTTCTCCCGTCAAAACAAGGAAGACTAGGGGGAGGATTGGAGCAGTAGAACCACTTCTGGTTCCACCCCTTCAAAGAAGTCCGGAGCGGCAAGGCGAAATATTCCTTCTTAAAGCCGCTCCGGAGTTGAAATCCGGCCCCACCAATAGCCTTGGGGGAATTATCGTGGGGTAGGCCTTCAAAAACAAGAGATGGCGAAAAAGGGCGAAGTGGGGAGCGATCCCCAGGAAAGCCTCGCAGAGATGAACAAAAATGGAAATTTGAAGGATGGAATTGGGATTCAAATGAAAAAGCTCGATCCCATAATGGTTGAGTAAACTGCGAAGAAAGGAGGAAGCAGGGAGTCCAAACCCACGGGAGAAGAAGGATTCGAAGACGACGATCTCCTCCTGTTGAGGAGTGGGAGAGGACTCACCCGCGGCGGCGTGCCAGTCGATGAGCTCTGGCGTTGCGAGAACGCCAGCGTCAACCAGGGCCCACAGCCGATCATCGGTGGTGTTGGAGGTCGCCCAGTCCTCTGCCATTGAAATGTGGTGGATTTGGAGTTCGGCAACGGCGGCGGTGCTAGGGTTGCTGGATGGCGGCGGAATCGCAAAAAACCCTAGCGGAAGTGCTTCGGGAAGACGGATGATTTGGGCGCACAGTGTGAGCGTACCGGTTCGAATCTCCGGCATATTTCACTTAAGGGGAAGTGGGCAACGTTTCGTTTCCGCGCAAGGCGGGAGAAAATGAAGCCCTAGAATCGTTGTTTCAAGACTTGGGCCCGGACTTAAGTCCCCGAGAACATGTCCCATGAGGGCCGCAAGCTGTGCACGACTTTACTCGGGTATAGGTGTCACTCGGGCCGATTTGGTCAGGAAAATAGCGTGCCCCTTGTTGGGATCTTTGGCGGTCTTCAATCTGAGGATTGGGCGCTTCCCAAAGTCGAAACCTAGCTTTTGATGTGCCCCCTGGGGACGGTAGTCGGTTTGGCTTTTAGCCGGACCGCACATCGGAGATTCTTCTAAATTGTCTCGGTGGCATATCTCCGGATCGTTTGTCATCAAGGCAAGCACCACTTGGACAAAATTTAATTCAGCTGTTGGCGTACCTCCTAGGGTCAATGGCTGGTCTGATTTTATAATCAGATTAGGCGTCAAAGAGTTGGCACATCTTCGGATCATTTGTCGTCAAGGCAAACAGCACTAGGAGGACCTCAACTTGGAGGCGGGCGTATTCTTCCGGGGATCACCAGCTTGAATCCGCAATAGTCGGATCGGGGCGCCTGTACACCCTACACAAGTTGTGGCATGTCCCATGTTGGACCGAATGTCGAGCTCTGCAAGTCAGGCTTGAATTTCATAATTTGCAATAGGAAGGACAACGCTGGGTGGCACTGCTCACTCGGCAACGTCCGCTTTTTTGGTAAGCCTCTCCGTGGGGCCATCAGCCAGCATATCGATCCGTCGGGCTGGGTACCAGGCATCTTTAATGACTTGAGAATTTTCTCGAGTTCTTTGCAATTGTGTTGTTTGATCAGCATGTTACTCGGCAAGCAGACTTCATCAGCCAGGCGAAGAGTGACGTCACTCGGGTAACATCAAAAGGACTGCAAGCTGAGCTCCGACTCAAGACAACCCAGTCCCGAAGCACTCGGGGGCTACTGTGGAAAACATGGGCCCTGGGTATCTGAGGATATACTACAAGACGTACCACCTCCTTGGGCCGAGTCAATTGGGCCTTCCAGAAGGCCGGCTTGGAGGCTGGCGCGGCCTGGCATAATCTACAAGGAAACCTTCGTTTCCCACTCGAATACATGGATATAGGCGTAGCCGGATCGGTTATATCTATATCTTCCAAACACGGATTAGGGATTCTATCTGTAATCCAACCCCCCGCACTATATAAAGGGGGTCCGGGGCCCCTAGGTGGGGATCCAATTTTCACATCTTGCAATCATCATCAGCCTCCACCATAATACAATCCACGAGCACAGGAGTAGGGTATTACCTCGCCCCGAGGGCCCGAACCTATATAAATTCAGCTCCCTGTACTACTATCGTAGTTATGATCTCTCGCATTGCCCCATAAAATACATTGCCGACGCAAATCGTCGACAGGTGCCCTAAACCACGCCGGTCCAGTGGCACAACCCACCATGACCGGACTATACGACTGGACCATGCGGCCAGACCTTGCCACCATGGCCGGACCGACCCAACCCACTGGCACACCTAGGCGCCCCATGCTCTCCTATGCGGCCGAACAGGCTTCCATTGTTGGGCCCTTATGGTCCGGCAGCATAAGGCGGTTTGGCCGCACACGCCTAAAAAACCTACTAGACACCAATCTGGCTAGCCTAGACCACCATGGTCCGGTGGCATAGGGGTGGTCCGACGATGCTGCCACCCCTACTAGAAAAAGGTCCGGTTGGCCCGGACCACCATGGTCCGGTGGCATACGCCGGCAACCCTACTAGCCTCACTTCACTACCACTCACAAGAGATTGACAAAAAACAAGTTTGAGAGTGTGTAACTAAGTATAGATGATCCAAGGTGATCCAAACACTTTGATCCCCTCTTAATAGTACGGCGGTCTATCCTACCAATCCGGTCTTTCAACCAACACCGAGACCGGTAAAAAACTAGAAAAAATCCTGGCCCTATACTAGCCATACCTTTACACAGCGTATATATCCTTTTCTTGACGAGATTTCACACATGATAATGCCTTCATTTAATCAACCTTGATTATCACCAATCCTTAATGATTTCTCTGTCCCATCGATCATGACTTGACCATCCACACAATGATCCCCTTGTCCTATTGACCGCGGCTTGATCATCAACCTTTGGTGACTTCCATTTTGTTGATATTGACTTGGCCGTCATCCCTTGATATCACTTAATCGTCGTTCACCTTCACAAGATCTAATTCTCTTCACATCACTCATGAAAGTTATTAGTTCCAAAAACTCAATAGAAGATGGTTAAATTTGATAGGCTTTACCATTTAAGCACTTCAAGTGTTTCGAAATAAAGATCATCATGTATAGGAAACACTTGTTATAGTATAAGACCACAAATGAGTGCATCTTATTAGAGAACACTAGATCACAATGCACAAGATAGGAAGATATCAAAATATGTTTATATTATAATCCAGTACATATAGCTATCGATTCTATTCATATTGATTATAACTAGATCCACATTAGTCCAAAAATACCTATGCTGCTACAAAGCATCATCAATGAGTCAACAATTAACACAATGCTAAACAGGAGTTTAAAGCAACCTAGCAACCTAACATGAAAGTGCAATTTTTAGCTTCTTTCACAGCACAACAACACACTAATTATTTTAAATAAAATCATACAGAGCTCAAATTAAAAACTTCATAATTTTCATGTGTAAACCTTTTTCATCCGAGCACGAAAAGACCTCCAAAAATACAAATTCCAGATAGTTGTTACAGAAGGTTACACGGTCGGACTAGGCCGGTGTGGCCACTAACCGTGGTCTAGGAAGTGGTCCGGCCGCCTAAACCAGCGAGGTCTAGTTGCATAGCTCCGGCAGCTTGCCCTAAGTGCTACTGTCACCTAGTCTGAGCAGCAATCTGATGGGCCTAGACCGTGGCGATCTGGCTGAAAGTAAATCAATAACTAAGTTCTCAAAAACACATTACAAATAATAAACTTCACTTAATAGGTGCATATGAAAATATACAAGAGAATGAAATATGCATAGAAATGATGAGTAACTTGGAGTGAAGTTTAGTTCAAATAGCAAATTACGGATCACATCAATATGTACAATAAGAGCAAATAGCATACCTCTATTTAAATCATGCATTAATTAAATTATTAGTCTTAATCAAGCATTAAATCAAGTGTTCAATAGATTTATAATGCACACCTTGGTAGGATGAACAATTCTTTATATCCGAATAGAGACTAAAGAGATAGCATCAAATAAGGCATATTAGTTTCAAAAGGATTAGTCAATAAATGTGTGTTATAAAACAATATTTATCATTAATTAATGTTTTTTATAAGGACAATCGTCCAAATAGATCAAGTAAAATGGCAATTGAAAAAAGATGTTGAATAGTCTCCATATGGTCACAGAAATAACATTTTGGACTCTCAAACCAACCCCTCTTAGTTAAGTTATCATTTGTTAGGATCACACCTCTATCCAAATAACAAAGGAAAATCTTAAGCTTCAGTGGAATTCGGAGCTTCCAAATAACTTTATTCGAATAAATAGGATGTTGATTAATTAACTTTTGACACATCGATTGTACTATAAATTGTCCTGGTTTGTGAAGCTTCCAACTAAAGATATCTTACTCCTCTTCCAAATGAATTTGACTCAAAAGCAACACTATATGCCATCAATCTAATAAATTTTGTCCCACGAGAGTCCTATAAAAGGACATTTAAAGGGATGGAGTTAACAACCTCCACTACTATTATATTTTTTGTTTCTCGCTATGGCATAGGGGTTTGAATATTGTTCCTTAGAGGTAAATGGCCTAGCCAATTATCTTCCCAAAATCTAATTCTAGGAACCATTCTTAATTTTGAAGGAACCCTACAAAAGAAGATATCTTTAACTTTCATGAGACCTTTCCAAAAATGTGAATCTCTACGCTGAGACACAACTTGAGTCATAGTTTTATTCACCGGATACTTATTCTTGAGCAACGCTTGTCCAACCCCATGTTCATCAATAATTTAAAAGGCCACTTATTAAGCAAACATTTATTTTTAAAATCTAAATCCTGAATGCCTAGCCTTCCTTGATTCTTAGGTTTACCCAAAATGTTCCATCTAGCTAGCTAGTCTATATTTCTTTTTGAAATTATCACTTCATAACTAACAACCACCGACGTAAGAGAATAGATAGATGCATCTTTCCTAATCTGTAGCTCCACAAAAAGCAGAGATAACCGTCTCGACAGGAGTTAAGATGCATCACAGGGACAAGCTGCATCATCGTCCCATCAGTGGAGACGAAACTGGGAGCTGGGACGGCTCCCCATGGTTATGGCTATGCATGCAAATTATTGGAGAAATTTTACGGTCCTTGGAAAGATACCACAAGGTACCAGATACCTCAAGGCACCGTATAAGAGACAAAATTGACATTTAGAAATTATCACTCTCTCTCATCTCTCCTCTAGTCCTCTTACCTCTCCCTCACCCACTCTCTCACTGCCTACTGGTCACCACCACCACCACACTGCCCTGGCCACCATCACCTCACCGTCCCCGGCCATCAACGTTGCCGCCGCCACAAGTGCTCTATAGACGGCGGCACGTGGGGCGACAGCAGAGCAAGCAGGCCGTGACACGACTTGGATGGCAGCACGGTGACGCAACACGTACAGACGCAGGTGGCAGCAGCGCTAGGTACGTAGGCAGCCGCGCAGTGATGCGGGCCGGCCACGACATGTATACTGTCCGGTAGTGGCGCGATGCAGGCGGCCGAGCGGCGGTGCGGGCCGGCCGCAACGCGTCTTGGGCGGCGGAACGACGTGGGCGGCGACACAACGTGGGAGGAGGTGGCGGCTGGCGGCGATGAACCGTCAGATCTTGCCGGAGTGCCGATGCTAGAAATAGAAGAAGAGTGGAGATGGAGTAAATGAGAAATACTATAATGCCATTTATGTATTTGCACCTTTTTGAATGGAGAAGTTGTACCAAGAGGTATCATATCTTTTGAGCCAATGGATATGGCACATTAGATGGTTCAGATCTAAGTTGTGTTTAGGTAACAAGCGGTACCGAGGACCATAAAAATCCTCGAATTATTAAGGTCAGACTGCCATGTTTGTTTGGTTGCTTGACCGGTCCATATTCCATGCATGTCATGTCCTGTGTGTTTTAGTTCTAGAATATTAATGTCTCCACCACAAGAACCCAATATTATGAGAGAACAGAAAAATCCAATCTTACAATTTCAGATGTTACATATATGTAAATTTACAGTTTGGTTCAAAAATTTCATAGAAAGAAAATCCGATAATAATTATCGTCGTTCTCTGAGATAAAATTTTCAAGTTGATAATTTTATTTTCCTCATTGTGTGCGCTACTGCCTTTAACTAAAGCATCAAGCTTAGAACTAAAGGCATGCATGGCCATCATTGTTTGGTGATGTAAAAGAGTAGCGCCATAATTAATTAAAGAGTGGCGCCACCACAATGCACCATAATTAATTAAACTGCCTCTAAATTGCCCCAATGCAAGCTACCAGCTACTTTTCCAACCAAAAAAAAAACAATAGAGCACTAAATTCTGCCATCCTACTGAAGAAGAAAGAATATAAAGTACAAGACAACCCAACCACTGGTGGGTTTCAACCCCACACCAGCGACCTAAACAAAGGTCAGATCTCAACAAATAGCCGATGAACACCTGCCATGTATTTATCATGCTTGTCTTGTTCTTTTCAGTTTAAATTAAAATTAAAAACTGAAGCTAGAAATTTGTCATTTTTATATAGCTCAAACGTTGTAACATTATGTAGTTATTTTTATGAGGCTTTTAGTGGATCTTTTAAAGCTCCCAAATACATTTTCTTCTATATTTTTTTGATCTCCAAGCACTCTATCGAACCGTACATAACTTTTTTATATTATAATGTACTGCTGGTTTAAACCGAAAAGAGTAAAGTAAACATGCTGTTTTATTTTGGTTAGCACGGTGGTCGGTGCGGAGGCCACCTACATACTAGCTTAATTATGGTGCATGCGTGTTAATAGCAGTATGCTTAGGACATCTCCACCAGCCATGTCTAAGCCCATTGCTTCATCACTGTAGTAAATAGTGATGGGGCGAGAAATAGAGAATAGGACAGTGAATAGGGAAAGTAGAGAGTAGGAATGGTGATAGGACGATTGTTAAGGAGATGAATAGGGATGGGACAACCCTATTTATGATGTGAGGCATAAATAGTGATAAGGCAAATTTTAAATTGGGACAACTAGTGGAGATGCCTTTATGCCACTGAAGAGGGCAAGAACAAGTGACGATCTACTCCAAGACATATTCGGCTGAGTTCAGAAGGAAGCGTGTGGCGCGGGCTACTCCCACGCACGCCAGCTGAATGCACCAACTGGCGGGACGGATGGGATCATGGGATGCACGGTTTGCGTCTTCTGAACTAGGCGGGGGATGATTAACTGGGCTGGAGTTTAAAATGTTCTAGAAATGTTTCATGAATTTGACTACAAGAATCAGGTTTTTTTTCGTCGGCCAAAAACCGATGAAAATAGAGAAAAACCGACGAGAAAACCTTTTTTTCGTCGGCTTACCGACGAAAATGGGCCGACGACGCAAAAGAGATGAAAAAAGGTCATTTTCGTCGGTTCCCGACGAAAATAACTTTTTTCGTTGGCTTTATCCGGCCGACGAAAGTAGTTCGAACTCGACGGACACCATGCCAAAACCGACGCCACGTCATCGCCATGTGGCCAACTATTTTCGTCGGCCAAAATTACCGACGAAAATACAAATTTTTTTAAAAAAATAAAAAATCACAGAAAATCCCACAATTTGTAGAAAATTCACATAAATTACAGAAAATTTAAAAAAATCACAGAAAGTTCTACATCACCATATCTTCACACAGAAATAAAGTGGCAAGAATAAAATACAAGAAATTAACTTATGGAAATGAAAAGACTTGACATAGAATGAAAATTTTCAGTTCAGGTAAGAGAGATTGACAGGAGCTATATGTGTGTAAGTTCTAGGCTCTAACTAAAATTTGTATTCACCTCTTTGTTTATGATTCTGCTATATGAAAATTAATATACTCATACAAAACAAAACTATACACTTATCCAAGGAGGGGGAAGACACTGGGGGTTGTCGAGTGGTCGAACCGTCGCGCTCCATTCGCGGCTACGAAGCGGCGGCGATCGAGGCGAGCAGCGGCAGGCGATGGCGGCCGATTTGGACGGCATCGCGAGGATGCACGGGACGGAGCGATGGGGCCGGTCGGACCACTGGGCAGAGTGGCGGGGCGCCGGGAAGGTCGACCGGCAAAGATCGCTACGGGTGGTCGGCCGACGGCGCGCGGGGGGGATGGCGGTCGGCGAGGCGGCAGAATGAGCAAAGAAGGAGCAAGCAAAGAAGAAGGCGGAATGAGCAAAGAAGGAGGCGATTGAATGGTCTGCGCGTGAAGAGTTATATTAGGAAGTTGTTTCGTCGGCCTTTGAAACCGATGAAAATACTGTCGTCCACTCACGACTAAACACGTGGAAAGCACTGCCAGATATTTTCGCCGCCATAATGGCCGCATTTAAAATAATCGCCACCCACTCACAGTTAGATACGTGGAAAGCATTGTCAATCGGACTATTTTCGTCGGCTTAAAAAGCCAACGAAAATAACTGCTGCCCACTCACGCTTAGACACGTGTCTAAGCTCTGACAGGCCTATGTTTTCGTCGGCTAGTTAGGCCGACGAAAGCGCGAGAAAATCTGCCCAAAAAATTCAAATTTCAAGACCCACATCAAGTTTTGGTGTGTTTTCGTCGGCTTTTTTTACTGGCCGACGAAAAAATTTCTTTAAATTTCAATTTCCTGGAGCGCGTGGCGGATGTGCATTTGCTTTCGTCGGCTTTCTCTTTGGCCGACGAAAACACCTATTTTTTCGTCGGTTTTCGCTCTGCTGACGAAAATAGCCATGTTTTTTCATCTGCTAGCTTTCAGCCGACGAAAATAGATTTGGCTAACGAAAAAAGGCCGATTCCTGTAGTGTTTGGTCGATGTTTCAACTGTACATTAAAGATGTTCGAGTTGTATGGCGAACGTGAATTCACTGCTATGTGGCATCTAATTAAATCAAGACGATATCGGAACAGGTGTAAAAAACCAGGTTAATAGAACAATGTAGGGTGAGAAAAAGATACTACAACATTGGGCAGACAAAAACTACAACTTGCTAGGTGAAAAAAAAATATAGTAAAAAAAGGAAATGATAATTTTGAAATATAAATGAATATGAATATGATGAGCAAATTTTTGCCTGGAAATATTTTCAAAATCTAATAATTTCATAAAAATGTATAAAAATTCAAATATACAGAAAAATAAAAAAAATATATCAGTTTTGCTATTGCCACAGTCTCTTGTTTTTTTGGTTGATTTCTGTCGATATTACAATCATCGAAATCTGTACGCATGTATCTATTCCACCCTTATATCGCCCTCTTCACACTCAACTCAAGCGGAGGGATCAAGGTGCCCTAGTCCGTTGGATAGGTGAGGGGATGACTAGTCATGGAGCGGGGGAAAAGCAAAGCCATCAAATGTCTAAAATTGCATGCTAGCAAGTCTAAAGTTGCAGTCCTTATTAATGTGTAATTTTAATATAATTATAATCCAATTTTAATTTTATTATATATGTAGGATTCATATTCATTATAATTATTTATTTTTATAAGGTTCATTCAACGTAAGTATGTATACTAAAATATCTATTATATATATATTTTTGTTTTCTAGGGGTTTACTAATTTTTCTGTCTCAGTAATTTTTTTTGTATTTTGTTGAGGATCACCAAAGCTAAATATTGTTTTGCCGTATAGTCTTTTCAGAATTGCTAATATACGGATGCCTAAATTACAATTTGATTTTAGACGTCTGAAATTGCACACTACTAGGGTACAAAGGAGTTTTCATACTGGTACGGGGAGAGTGCAGGAGCTCCGCCTGTGGATGCAACCAAGCCAGTGGCGGCGCTTTACCATGGCCCTGACGCCTAGATGAGGGACTGATAGAGCCTCTCCAGTAGCCATGCATGGAGCAACGACAACGTGGTGGCGGAGGTGGCACTTGGGAACTGGAGAGAATGCATGCACGGGGGCATGAGAACAGTGGCACTTGGAAGCGACGACAGCGTCGCTCAAATGTGGACGCGACGACGGCATCAGGGCTTAGGGATGGCAACACCGGTGGCACTCGGGTGCGGAGGTGACAACGTGCAGACATGTCGACGACAAGAGATAACATGGAGGTGGAAGAAATACCAATTTTGCTCTTATGGTAATTTGCACCACAAGGTACCAAAAGAAACGGAGAAGAGGTACCTCTTTATAGCTATTAAATTTACCTCTCTTTATAGCTATTAAATTTAGACTGATGGATAACTATGATTAGAGATATCTCAAAATACCAAGGACCATAAAAATGTTCACTGTTTCTAAGGCCCGAACACACTGCTAGCCAAGATCAAACAAGCAGCTGCATAACAGCTAGCCACTGTACAGGCCACACTACTAGAGAAGTGGGTATCACTACCAGCATATCACTACCGGTTATCTGCGAACCGGTAATGATAGTTGAATCACTACCGGTTTGAACCACGAACCGGTAGTGGTACCTTAGTGAACCATGGGTTTGAGCCATGAACCGGTAGTGGTGCCTCAGGCACTACTACCGGTTTAAGCCATGAACAGGTAGTGGTGCCTATCCACCACTACCGGTTTAAGCTACGAATCGGTAGTGGTGCCTCGTTTCTAGAAAGTTTAAAAGGAATGCATATTCTATTTATATCAGTATGCGATAGTGGGTGGGTTGCCTAGAAGGGTGAGACTAGAGTCACGAGGTCTCGAGATCTCGGATTCGAGTCCTGCTTCTTCCAATATATTCCCAACTTATTTTAAACATTTCTAATACTATCACTACCGGTTGTATGAACTGGTAGTGATACCCTGAAGTATCACTCCCGGTTGCTCTCTACCGGTTCCAAAACCGGTACAAATGCTGGTTTGGAATCGGTAGTAATGGGCTAATCTGCAGTAGTGCCGGAACACTACTAATCTATATATTTAGCCCGACCGGTAGCCAATTTTGGCCTGGAAGTATTTTCAAAATTTAATAACTTATGAAAATGCATAAAATCTAAATATAGAGGCTGGACCTTTTCCCTATCAACAAAAAGAAAATCAGTTTTGCTATCGACAAGTATAGTGGCTGGACCTTTTTTCAATTACCTAAAAACATGGTAACTATTCAAGGTGGTAGAAAAACGATAAACAGCCACTTTTGTGACCAAATAAAATCTGATGTGGATTTTTCAAGTTGAAAGTAGAAAACGATCATTCGGATGTTCTAACCGTGTTGTCGTCTTCGGTCAACAGCGCCGAGAAACCACAAACGCGTGACCAGCAGTCGTCACCTATCCAAACGTTCTACCGTACCAGCTACCCAACCTTGTTGTTCTTCTCAAAGATTAAAACTGTGTTGTCCATTACAGCTTAAAATCAAGGTAAAATCTCTAGCTTGAAATTTGTTTTTCTTACGAGCCATATACACTCTATCACTTTGAAACCATTTCTATAAGATTTTTAATAAATCTTTTTAATATCAAAAACTATTTTTTAATATATTTTCAGTCTCCCGTAGTCTCTTTTTGAGTACCTCACCTTTTCAGATTATGTAATCCATCGCAGTTTCAGCTCTGTAAAAAGGGCCAATCGACCGCGGGCGACGTGCGACATGCACAGCAGCACAAGTAGACAAGCGAGCTCTGTCCAGTGCTCTCTCGAGCACATCCTCACCCCTACGGCGTACGCTAAATCACAGAACTTGTGGCCTCGAGGGTTAAGCCTGCCTGAACCTAACCATTCAGTCATTAACCACCATGCGTCCCATGAACTCGAAGCTCTTGCTCCTCCTCCTCGTGCTCGTCCTCATCGTAGCAGCCACCTCGACGCCCTTCGCCGCCCATGCCACCGGCAACGGCACGGCCAGCCCAGCTGTAGAGGCCTAGAACTAATTATATACGATTTAGGAGGCGAGGAAGTAGGAAACAATATAATGGTCCTTTATGAATTAGGTTTGGTGTCTGTTTTCTCCTCCATGATAACATCGACGACGGAGCGGTTTAGTATGGCAATAAGGCTCCTTGTAAGATTTCTTGGCGTGATGGTTGCCTTCGGCAACCTCCTTGACGACGTATTTGGTAGAATTGTTACCTGTGGTCCTTCATATGTTTGTGGGCTATTGGGATTTGTGCCCCTCGATAGTGGAAGTTGTGTCGGGTTTCTATGCATAGTTCCTCCTTTACGATAACATGGGATGCTTTTAGCAATTTGCAAATACAGTCGACAGAGACATAGTAGAGAAAAACAGTGGAGGGGCTAGATTGGTGTATTCGTGTATCATCTCTCAAAAAAAAAAATTGCATACAATTCATATTAAAACATTACTAGTGCAACGCATGCTACAAATGCTTGATCTAGGTAAGAGGATTGTATGTTGGTCTTAATTTAGCTTCTAGTAGGTGTTAGTATAGTTTTTTTTATAGTTGTAACCCTATGGTCAATGATCTAATAGATATTCTATTATTTAAAAAAGTCCTTAGTAACTTATTTTGTCTTTTCTACGTACCAAACTACTAAAAATATAAATCGAGAAACAATGATAAATACAGGGAATACAGAGAGGTTCATAAGTATATGGAATCTTAAACTCTGGTTTGCTCAGCGAAAAAAATAATAACGCGATTGCTAGACGGCAGTCGCCTGGAAATATTTTGACGTTCCAGTCGGTCTGGATGGCCGTCCAATTCTGCTTTTGGATATTGATATTTTTCTTTTTCTTTCTGTTCGTTTTCTCATGAATGTTGCTGTTTGGCCTACCTAGCTGCTTTCTTTTGTATGACTAATGGGCTTGTTACTTTTGCTGGGCACTAAAAATAGCTTTTGATCCTATTAAATTGTTAACGTGTCAAAGCTTCTAATTTGTAGGCCTGGTATAAGTAGTTAAAACAAAACTGTTGTGATGTTCACGCAAATACGCAATATATAGGTTATGTAATCGCCGCATGACTAAAGGCGACTTTCAGTTGCCTGAAATTGCATACTAGTAAGCCTAAACTTACGTACTGTCTTACTAATGTACAATTTTAGTAAAATTGTACTGTAAATTTTTAGCTCATTTGTCTCTATATTATAAGGGTTTATATAGGTTATATTATTTGTCAACGATTGGGAGACTTGACTCCCTGTCGAGCTTTTTTCTTGAATGAGGGATAAGAGAGCCCACTTTCTGCCGAAGTGTGGCTTTCAAGTTGTCGAAAACTCTTAGTGTGGACAATGTATACAAACGAGTGAAAAACACCAGAAAATTATACTAGTTTGAGCCTTCCGGAGGATAATAGCCCTACTCCAGTGCGTGTCCTTGTATTATGCTGGGATTGATCTCTCTGTACGATCGTTACATCCCTCATATATCAGAAAATAGGGGATATATAAAGGCCCTGCTATTAGTAATTGTCATCCTCATAACCGGGTACTTAACCACGTGGTTAAAAGGGCATTAACTAACATTAATGCGTGCATGGAGCCGTTACCACCACGTTCGGATCGGGGGCAACGGGCTTCCAAGAAGTAGGGAACATGGGCGCAGCCATCACTGCATGATCGGGGGTGGTCGTAACGGTTCCCGGGCACGGTAGTGCCTAGGTGCCCATGCTTGGTTGGGCCAATGATGCTGCCCAGGCAGCACCACTTCGGACATCAGTGTGCTAGACTGTCTGAACAAGAAGCTATCTGGACAGAGAGCCACATCGGCACTTGGTTCTCTGGGACGGAAGACGGAAGCAACCCTTGGTATCATACAGCAGGCTATAGATCTCGTCAGTTTCAGGGACTGCAACCAAGACACACATCATCCTACAGAGCTGTCTAGGATATAAATGTCCAATAGGTCATTGCCAATCCCCGACAATATTTTTATTCTAGATCATGAAGGTTGACCAAATTAATTTTGTATCGAATTTAGGACACAACTAAAGTTACCTAAAGTTATAGACACTAGTTAGCTTAAAAATGCAGTCGTTGCTAATGTGTGATTTTAGTTCAATTGTATTGCGATTGTTAGTTCGTTTGTTTTTATATTAGTAGGGTTCATACGAGTCTCACTAATTTTATTTTTCTGTATTTTAATTGAAGTGATTCACCAAAGTTAATATTTGTCTAGGCCATATTTTTTATCTATTTTTTCTTAGGTTGTTATCGAAGATAAATCTACTGTCTAGGCTATAAATTTTTTTTTTGTTTTTGTTAGGTTCACCAAAGTTAAATTGTTGAAGGATTCATCAAATATATACGAAGTTAATCATTTTTTTATTATTAATTTTGTCTAGGCTATGAAATCCTCAATGCATGCATTACAGCATGCATGGTGCGACACAGCCACGGGGCCAATTGATTGATGTGCCTGCGTATGTGCTAGGATGTGGCATGCGTGTCTTTGCTGATGGAAACCGACCGAGAGCTCGCAGAATTTTCAGTCGCCTGCGGATTAGTTAGTCCCAAAATAAGAGCAAAGGAGAATTTTGAAAACTACAAATGAAAATGAATATATAATGCGAAAAATGATCACGTGATGTTTGCGTAAAATAAGGAGGAAAGAAAACAAAAAAAAGGATCAACTCCGACCAGCACCTCTGTCATAAGGAAAAAATAGAAAAGGCCTCACTTGGTCCCTCCTTAATGGGTGCCGGGTTGGGCCGCAACCCTTCGCAAGAAACGTGTACCGACGAAGAAAAATCTAGCGAAAGCAGGTGACTCGGCGATTTAGGGTTTGGTGCTCGCGTTATTGGTTAGTGCGTTACTGCTCACACCTTTTATCCATTTATATTTATGGTTTTATGCCTCGCTAATTTCTTTTTGAAACAAGTACTACCTCACAAATTAATGAATTTAAGCTTGCTAGATAGCTGTAGCTGGCAGTGGTGTGCATAGAAATCAGGGCGACAAGCTGAAGGTAACGCATGAGAGTACATGGAAAGAAAGGGAACCAATGGAGGAGTACGGGGCTAGTGCTCGGATCGAATCGGAACACTAGTTCCTCCCCTAGTGTATATTCCTGCAAGGAGCGTAACTATTATTTGATGTTCGTAGATATCATGACATATGAGTAAGTTTTTTGGGAATATTATTAACTTGCCCTCGTTGAAGTGTACACTGTTGATATGATTATGATCCTATGACACTTCGTTTTGGCGTCCACACTCCTGTTCAAATCCTAGTCGCCGCCATGTTCATGTGAGGTGGTACAGAAGTGCTCGGGGTGACACTTCACGAGGACGCCGAGGCCGACATCGTCTTTCGCCAACAGCGCGCGCCGAGGCCGTCTCTGGTTGCATCTAGAATTCTGAAGTGCATGGCCTAAAAAGTAAAATTTGAATTGACAAGGAAAAACTACTAGCGAGCATATATATATATATATATATATATATATAGGAAGCTAGTTTGAGGCTCCATGGAGCCTAGGCTCTATGATTCAAAAACCTATGATGTGCATTGAGATTCGTGATGTTCAACGTGTATATCTTTACATATTCACTAAAAAAAGTATTTCAAATATGAAACTCCAAAAAAATTAAATTCGAACTCAGTTTAAACTAGTTTGAATTAGTTTGAAGTATAGTTAAATGTAGTTCAAACTGAAGTTCAATTCAACTTTTTTCAGAGTTTGATGTCTCAAATATTTTCTTTAGTGGGTATATAAAAGTATAATAACCAAACAACACGAATCTCAAAGCACATCTAGTGGTAATGAATCATGGAGCCTAGGCTCCATGGAGCCTTATGTATTATTCCTATATATATATATATATATATATATAAAAGCTTACAAGTCATGTAAACTAAACCAAGAAGGTTAGCTCTCGAGAGTCCGCCACCATAGCTAGTCACACAACACTACAGGAAAAGATATTTCGATGGCCAAACTAAACGGTGGACAGCTAAAATCAGGCTATTGACCCTATAAACAATGGTCGACGGCTACAAGAAGAGCCGTCTACCTTAAACGTCCGACCAGCTCGCCAACTATTTTTTAAAATTTTGGGCAAGGATGGAAAGCTTATGGTCGATGGCCAGCTAAAGGGCTGTCTACCCTAACCTAGGAATTGAAGGAAGCCAAGATGGCGTGATACGGCTGACGTCTATAACATGCCCGGGTACCCTAAGTTATTTTATAATTTTTCTCAAATGTGTTGTGTGAAAAAACTAAATACTAAGGTTGCATTTTGGAGTTTATGAAAAACAAAAAAGTTTTTTGGAAATATAGGTCGATGGCTCCCACGTGGCCGTCGACCCTAGTTTTCCCAGGGGTAGCTGGGCTATGTCCGCCGATGTGGGACGCCACGTGGCGGGCTTGTGGTCAGCCACACGTCACATACTCTTGGGCTGCACGAGAGTATAAGAGAGTCGAGCCTGACCTTAGGATGAGAAAGTCCCAAGGACACACTGGCTAGAGGGGTAGAGATAGGCTCGCGCTTGCCTGCGGTTGTGGGAGCCCAACTCCCCTATTTTTGGAAATATAGGGTCGACAGCTTTAAAGTCATTGTCGACCATGCAGCAGATAAGGGTTGATAGCTCCCACGTGGATGTTAACCCTAGTTGGCCTAGGAGCAGTTGGGCCATGTCTGCGGATGTTGGGGTGTCACGTGGTTAGGACTGAAAACAGGTCGGATAGTTTCTGGACCGGTCCGGTCAAAACCGGATACGGATAGAATCGGGTCGGATATTTTCGGATATTGTCATATACGGTCTCGGATACAGAACACGGGACAGTAATATCCAACGGATACGGATACAGTCTCAGATATCCGAATTTGTTGGTAGTCGGATATCCGATGCTTGTAAGCCCAACTCAGCTCATTGTATTTGTATTTGACGAGGCCCAACTAAGGCCTGGTCCATACAGCACAGCCCAACCCGAAAGCAAGCAAATGCAAGAGAAGCCGCACCCGCTGACCCCAACCCGCACTACTGCACTAGGCACCACCGCACCAGCACCACGCCTGCACTGTCTGACTGTTGTACGCCGGTCACCGGCACGCGCATGCCACACTGTACGCGCCGGCATCGCCATGCCCTAACCCTAAATCTCTAATCCTTGCCGCCGCTGGTGGCTCGCCATCCGCCTACACCAGCTACACGGCCATCCTCCCTCGTGGTTGCCCCTTGCCATCGCCCATCCTCGTCGTCCTCCCTCACGTTGCCCCTCTCCATCGCCATCTGGACTCTGAAGCACCGCCCGACGGCCTTCGTCCGGGCCTCCCTCACCGTCGCCCATCCTCGTTGAGTCCTCGTCGGTTCGTTGCCTGTCCTCCCTTGTCATCGGCTTTGTTAAACACTGTGTCTGTGTGTTGATTTTATTTCAGTTTCTCTTAATTCACTAGCGCTCTGTTACTCTGCTTCCACTAGGACAAGCAAAATCTCTCCTATTCTGAACAGCACATTTGGTTTATGCTTGCGTCACTGTGTCGCCTTGTCGACTTATCGTCTACTCGTCTGTCTGTACTCTGTCGCCGTGCTCTGGACTGCAGTACTGCTGCACAATACTTGGTTTCATCAAAGCCTCAAAGGTACTAGATTTCATAAAAAATTCACCACCAGTGATATGTTGCTCCCTGCAAATGCAATATGTTTATGATGTTGCAATTGTTATTTACGTGCTAGATTTTGTGATGGACTCAGCAATATTAGTAGCAGTGCAAGTACACAAGTGTGGCCAATACAAATCGAGCTTTACAATTGGTGCAACAACCTGCCTCTGCTAGTAATGACATCCCTAGACCTACTGTTGATGGTCGCATTGGCACATCTAAACCCTAAACCTGGTTCTGGTGGTGGTACTGCTGGTGGTGCAGCAGTGCAAATTGATTTGACCGGTGTTGCCAAGAGCGAAATTGAAGCCCCCCTTGAAGAAACCAAAGAAGTCTTTGTCTGATGTATGGGAATACTACACAAAGTCTTAAATTGAGAAGAAAGGGCCAGATGGTACGGCGATCATAGAGCATTGGGCCAAGTGCAATAAGTGCATTTACAAAGCTCACTGTGAGGTTAACAGAGGGACATCATCCTTTTGGAAGCACTTGGAGAACAAGCATCAATTGAAGCAAGGTCAGCAATTACTTAAATTAAAGAAGAGTCAAGGCCAGGATAACACTGCAAATGTTGAAACCTATAGGTATGATAAGGCTAATAGTTTAAAGAAATTTTACTTAGCAATTGTCATGTATGAGTATCCATTTAAGATTGTTGAGCATGAGTTCTTTGTGGAGTTCATTAAGTCATTATGGCCTATTTTTCCAATTAAGAGTCAAATAACTGTGAGGAAAGAAATATTAAATATATTTTAGAGGAACAGAAACAATTATATGAGTACTGGAGAACGCTTCATTGTCAGTTTAGTATAATCATGGACATGTGGACCTCAAATCAAAACAAAGATTACATGTGCATCACAGTTCATTAGATAGATGACAATTAGAGCATGCAAAAGAGGATTATTAGGTTCATGCATGTAGAAGGTCATCATTCAGGAAAGGCATTGTGTGAACAATTTTATGATAGTATAGTGGATTGGAATCTTGATAGGAGACTACTTGCACTCACTCTGGATAATGCTTCATCAAATGATGTTTGCGCTAAGGGGTTGATAGAGAAACTTAAAAAGACACCACTTATATGTGATGATTTGTTCTTTCATGTGAGATGCTTGAATCATATTCTAAACCTTGTTGCCCAAGATGGTTTAAAGCAAATTGCATCGGCTATTTCAAACATCAGAAATACAATTGCAATTGTTAAGATCTCTCCATTGCAATGGAAAGAATTTCTGAAGTGCGCATCAAAATGTGACTTGGATACAAAAAAAGGCCTATCCTTGGATGTTCCTACAAGGTGGAACTCCACCTTTCTTATGTTGAAACATGTTGTGTATTATATATATGCATTTGATAGGCTTTTCCTTTAGCATAGAAGCAAGTATCTGAAATGTGCTCCAACTGACCAAAATTGGGAAATGGCAAAATCATTGTGTGTTTGTTTGAAGAAATTTTATGAGGCCACTGAGCTCTTCTCTAGTAGTACCTATCCAACAACAAACCTCTTTTTCAACCATTTTTGCAAGATTAAGCTAGCAATTGATGAATGGTGTTATAGTCTTAATCAAGTTATATCTTCTATGGCATGTTGCGTGAAGATTAAATATGATAAGTATTGGGGAAAGTCAAATATGGCTCTTGCAGTAGCATGCTTTCTTGATCCTAAATACAAGACAAAGCTGTTCCACTATTTTGGGGAGAAGATTTACCATGAAAATGCTGTAGAAGAAATTAACAAGCTCATTAGTACCATTAACTAGATGTTCCTAGCATATATGTCCAATACACCTGAAAGTTCATTGAAGTCATCTAGAAATGTGCAAAAAGTGGCTTCTCAAATGGATAAGGGTCAGGTTGAGGACACTCATGATGACATTGATGCAGACCTCGAAAGATTCTTGAATGTTAGTCAGGCCTCAGAACAATGCAACAAAAGTGAGTTAGATGTGTACATGGAGCAACCGCTATTGCAATGGACAACAAAAGACAAAACTGAGTTTGATATTTTGTCATGGTGGAAGGTCAAGCAGCATGAGTTTCCTGTACTTTCTAAACTTGTTTGAGATGTCTTATCTATTCAAGTGTCAACGGTTGCATCGGAGTCGACATTTAGTGCTGGTGGACTAGTTGTTGATTCATTTCGAAGTATTTTAGATCATAAAATAGTTCAAGCTTTAATTTGCACTAAAGATTGGATTGCAGCATCTAGAAAATGTAATGTAATTTCTGCATTTCTGCTATACTGTTTTCAGCTCAACAATCTAATGTCTTGAAACAAAAACACGCAGGTGGAATTATTGGTGGATCTCTCATATTGGAGATGGACATAGAGAGTATTGAGCGACGCTTCACAACCTTGATGGCAATGGTTCGCCTTTTTCTTACATCTCACCGTATTTTATAATTTTGCATTACCATATGCTATAGTCCTCCCTGTTTGAGGGGTTTCTAATTATGAAATAAATTTTAAAATATTTATAAAATCAATGTCTACTGTTCTGTAATTTTTTGTATGCATTTGTACACATGTCAATTTCTGTTATTTCTTTTGCATTGTATTTATTATTTAATTCTCGTATGTAGACTCGGAGGACTAGGGTGATGTTGCTGACCCATCGGAGGAGCATCCGAGCTATATTGGCTAAGGCAAGTGCTGAACTTTCGGACCCATGTTTATAAAAATGTTTTGTTGAGATTTAACATGCATGCTATGTTAAAAGGTAGAAATACATTAATTAATGACTTTAGTTAGAACCCATTTAATATTACCTTAATAAACTTGTACATTGCTGCCTTAGGAATAAATATTTAATTGTTAACTATCACCACACCCTTGAATAGGTTTTGCATCTGCTTAGTAATGCTCATTATAGATCATATAATCATATGGTTGTTACTATCAATTATCAATTTAATCATGTGATCTTAAAAAGGACAATTGGTGTTAACATTTATTTGAAAATGGGCTAGTTGATAGTGGGTGCTATCAGGACAAATGTTTTACAAAACCTAATTGGGGTGGATGGTTGCAAGGTTGGTGCAGCATGCACGATATTCGGCCCAGTGTGGGACCCACACTGATCCCTAAGGACCGATTCGTTGAGGTAGACAAGCTAAGTACAACAATACGGCCATGTGTGCTTGTATGGGTAGGCCCTGGTTGAGTACACTTCGGACCGATTGGAAAGTTTGCTTCACCGTGTATTCCATCTTGTCTCCTTCGGGTGTAATCACTACCACTGTGGCCCCTGCTCCACTAGCACCCCATAAACCATCTGAAAAATGGTCCGGAGCTTCTCTTGCGGATCTACTTCGTTTGTTGGTGATGTCCATTTTAGTATGAAATCTGCAAGGGCTTGGGACTTCATCGCAGCTCTTGCAACAAAGGTGATTTCAAATGATGCTAGCTCTGTGTCCCATTTACTGATTCTCTTGGTATTCTCATTGTTCGCAAACAGTGAAGCAAAGGGGTACGATGTTGGGACCTTCATAGGGTGCCCTTGGAAGTAGAGGTGTAGTTTTCTTGATGCCATAAGGAGTGTGTAAGATAGCTTCTCCATTTCAGAGTACCTTAGCCTCACTCCCTGCAGTGCTTTGGATACATAGTATTTTGGTTGTTGATTCCTTCCTTCTTCCCAAATGAGCACCACACTAACAGCAATTGGTCCTGCCACCAAGTGCAACAATAGGGTTTCTCCTTGCCTTAGGCTTGTCAAGTTTGTTATGTCCATCAATGATTGCTTGAGATTTTCGAATGCAACTTGGCATTCCTTTGTCCACACGAAGGTCATTGAGCTCTGGAGGGCTTTGAAGAACAGCAAGTTCGTTTTAGCTGACCTAGGTAGAAACCTGCTTACGGCCGCAAAGGGCCCTACTAACATCTGGACTTCCCTGGACTTCCCTCATATTGCGAGGTGGTAACATTTCTTGAAATGCTCTGAACTTTTTGGGGTTTTCTTTGATTCTTCTTTCTGATTTTAGAAACCCCAACAATTTCCTTGATGTTACTCCAAATGCGTACTTTTTTGGTTCAGCTTGACTTGTTCTACCATGAGGCTCTCAAATGTTTCCTTTAAGTCTTCTACATGTATTCTTTTTTCCTTCTCTTGATGACAATGTCATCCACATAAGCTTCAATATTGGTGCCTAATTGCTTGGCAAAGTTCTTTGCTATTAACCTTGCGAATATGGTCTCAGCATTCTTGAGCCCGAACGCCATACATATGTGGCAGTACGTAATGAAGGGAGCAATGAAAGCATTTTTTTCCTTCGTCCTGTCTCCTCATGTAAACTTGGTGACAACCAAAGTATGTATCCATTAAGCTCATTATCTCACAACCAGATGGTGCATCCACTAGTTGATCGATACGAGGCAAAGGGAAATCGTTCTTTGGGCATGATTTGTTAAGATATGTGAAATGTAGGCACATTCTCCATTTCCCATTAGATTTTTTTACCATAACTAGGTTTGCTAGCCATTCTGTGCGGACCACTTCACATATGACTCCCGCTTTTAACAGCTTCGCTATTTCCATCTTTGCTGCCACTTGTCTATCCATAAACATCTTGCGAAGCTTTTGTTTTCTTAGCTTCGCATCTTGCTTCATGGCTAGGGAATGTCTGATTGTATTTTTTGCTACCCCTTGTAGGTTTTCTGGGCTCCATGCGAAAACTTCCTCGTATTGACAAAGCACTTCAAATATCTCTTCTTCACCTTTGGTTGCAGCTCCACGTTTATCACTACTTGCTTCTCCACTTCAATTCCTAATAGGGGGACTTGCTTTGTTTTTCCCTCTGGTCTGGCCTTTGGCATCCACTTAATTTTCTTTTGTTGACACTAGGACCTCCATAGCACACACCTAGCGTATCCTTGGTGGTCATTTGATTTCCATCCTATTTGCTAGGGCTTGTTCTCCCTTAATCATAATGACTTCTGTCTCTGAAGGTATCTTCATTCATATGTAGCCATGATACACAATTGCTCTCCGAAAGCTGTTAGTGATCCTCTTCCTATGTTGGCATTATACTGAAAACAGATGTCTTCAACATCGAAGGTTACCAGCCATGTCACACATCTCCCTCCTTTGCTAAAAGACACTTGCAGTTCTATCTGACCTAGGGTGTTGATCAGGTTGCCTCCAAAGCCAGCTAGTGGCACATCTGACGGTCTTAGTCTATCTGAAGGAATCATCATTTGCTTGAAACAGGATGTTCATGGCACTTTCTCCGTCCACCATGATCCTCATGACTTCGAAATTATACAGAGCTACTTATTCCATGAGTAGGTCAGGAGTACGAGGATTCGTAGGATTACATTAGAGTTCTCCCGGAGGGTGATCCGGACTACTAGAGCTTCCCCAGTCAGTTTGTTCATGGCTGATGATGAATCTACTTCAGTTTGTTCTTATTTGATTATTCTTGGCAGGCCAGTTTTGCTGATCGCCCAAATGCATGGAGGTCAGGCAAAGCTCATACGTTGCTTCGCCTCCCCCTTGTTCGGATCACCTCTTCTTCGCTCTGGCGGTGGCCCGTGTGCAAAGTTAGGGCGATGCTCGGATTTTGGTTTGCCCTTACACTAGTATAGGACACCACTTCACCGTCGGCTCAGAACAGGCTTTACTGCCGGTTCTGGCTCTAGCAGTGAATAAGCGGCAGTGATAGGGCACCTTATCCCTGTCGGCTAGAAAACTGGCAGTGATAGAGCAATATCACAACCAGCTCATGGCTAGAACCGGCACTGATAGACATATTACCGTTGGCTCGCCTTCACCGTCTTCTCGCGTCGTTGTGATTGTCGTCGCCCTCTCCGGCCGTCTCCATCATGGCGGCACCTCCTCCTTCTCCTGCCCGCTCCGCCTCCTCCGCCAAGTCGAGGTACATGCTAGCACCGCGATCACGCCCTTGCTGTGCAACTATGTCCCGTTCATTCCCAGAAGCTCTGGTGCCGACATGTGTGCGCTTCGCCGGGCTCGTGGGCATTGGCTTGAGGCACACAAATTACAACAAGCAATACCCAGCGTGCCATCCAGTCGCTCCCACTGCCTTAGCCTCAGGCGCCTCCGTCGCCACCGCAGCCCCTAGCACCTCCACCACCGGAAAGAATCGCGCGCGAGAGGAGGACGACACACAGGAGGAGGAGGAAGAGGAGGGGAAGGATGAGGAGAAGGAGAAGGAGGACGAGGATGGGGCCACCGTCGGCTGGGGGAGCTCTCCTACCACATTGTAGGACAATGGCAACGAGCCACATGCGGCCTCCAGCGTCTACACTGGCAACGACAACCGCCACGACTACCCCATCTCCAACATCTCGGGCAGTTGTGAGTGGTGATCGCGCATGCAGTGCAGCCATGAGCAACGAGTGGTGATCGTGCACACCACTTTTGTAAACTGTTAATGTTAATGTTAATGTCTCAAACAGTACTTAATTATGTTAATGTTCATAAGTTCACCACTTTTGTAAACCGTTATGTTATCTTAACCATTATATTATGTTATGTTAACCGTTATGAATCGGTTGTAAACGCCACTTTCATAAGTTCATCTCCTTTTGTTTGATATGTTAATTTTACTTTCAAAGACTATTGTTGGCAAATCTGTCAGAAGCAATATTCTCTTTTTCAAAGCATCTTCAAGTACTGCATTCCATCTATTGCAGCGGTTTACTGTCTTTGTTCTTGCTCTCTCATCATGTCATAGTTTGTCATTTTGATCGGTTAATCTTTTTAAACTTTGTTATTTTGTTAGATGCAACTGTACTATTAAAATAATTCTAATGGCACTACTGCAGATTACCTCACCACTACCAGTTCCAAACTGGCATCTGTACTGGTTTTGGAACCGGTAGAGGGCAACAGGGAGTGATACTCTAGGGTATCACTACTGGTTCATGCAACCGGTAGTGATAGTATTAGAAATATTTAAAATATATTGGGAATATATTGGGAGAAGCAGGACTCGAACCCAAGACCTCGTGACTCTAGCCTCACCCTTCTAGCCAACCGACCCACTATCGCGTACTGATATAGATATAATATGCATTCCTTTTAAACTTTCCAGAAACGAGGCACTACTACCAGTTTGTGGCTTAAACCGATAGTGATGAATAGGTATCTGTCGGGATACGCCAAATAGAGTCGGGCCCCTTCTGTGCATTACCTATACTAGTCCCTGGATCAGTAACTAGTACACACAGATTCTAGAGCTTTGGATCATTACCGTTACAAATCGAATAATAATTACATCAGAGTACACTAACTGGCACGAAGGCCTTAAACAGCGGATTTCTAACATGCAGTGGAAGTCTTAACAGTCCTCCATAACTCCAAATGGAAGAGGCAAAATATAACAATCAATCCCACAGGCAAGCTGCAGTAGCGTCCTAGGCGTTGGTATAGTCATCGTCTTCAAGTTCTCCACTTTTCGGATAGTACACAGGGGATTAGGATCTGCTCGTTGGAATGAGCAGCCCCGCATAACAAACGGGGTTAGCATTTGACTGCTAGCAAGTCCTTCCTAGGAAGGGCCAGGTTAAGGCTTATCTTAAAAAGCTGATGGTTAATTTGCATAAACACGAATTATAAATGCATTTAAGAAACAACTATAAATAAATAGAAATTCTCCAAAGTTGCAAAATTGAAACAAGTTATCATTCTCAAGTCTCACGTTCTCAATCTCATGTTAGCTCATAATCTCATTTCTCAGTTTCTCAGTTCTCAAATCTCAATTCTCAATTTTCATATAACAAACTCATAATTCTCATCTAGCAACGGTATACATGCCGGACTAACCCATGTCATATTAAGAATGGTGATGCTACAATGTGAAACCCACCTTGTCTGCCCTTAACCGTGGGCATGGCCATTCAAATGGTTTTACTCTGCAGAGGTTGTACGCTTTACCCACAAGATACGATATCCTCCCGTCGAAGGATGTCATAACAAAATCCTTCAGAAAATTAACCTCGGGCTTAAGCACGGTCGTACCTGATACTCACAGGTACCCAGAGAAATGCTTCCGCATAAGTCTCTGGCAATGCCCCGGTAATGTTTCTCAACTTTCTCTCTGTACTCATCCACCGTGTAAGGACAGTGAGTAATCCCGATATTTCTTTTCCTTTAGATTAGGCCCGTCCCATACCGGGCTTGCGGTCGCACAGGTAATTACTCAGTAAAGTAATCACATGGCTCAGTCCTTATTCTCGAAGCGGCAACCAACACAAACCCGACTCTCATGCTCAAATGCACCCACCTTACAATCCATCCGCTCCCGATCCCTTTTATTAGTTGGTCAAATTTTAATTAAGATGAATGAATCGAATCCCAGATACCAACACAAGCGATTCATCAAATCTCTGGATTTTATTCTTAGCTAAATCAAATATTTGGGATTGGATCCCCGAATATCTAACTGAGTAATGTTAAGCATCTATTATTTTAAAATAGTGGATGATATTAACATAAGTTATGCTAGGGTTAGGGATTTATCGGTAGATGCATATATCGGATAGACACATGCACTAGGTAACACTATTCATTCATACGCCGTTTTAATTAACATAGCCATTTTCGTTATAAAATTGGGATTCTAGGGGAAAGTCTTGCCTTCGGGGTAGTCAAGCTCTTGGGGTGCGTCGGCAGCGTCAAGGAATTCTCCTTCGGCGTCTGAATGATCTATCGCACCTAAAACGAGGAAAAACAATCAATAAATAACAAGCATAGTAATATAATTTTAGAAATTATACAAAAATTACAGTAGGTAGATACGATTTTTCTGAATTTTTAGAAACTTGAATCGCCGGAATCGGAGGTCGGATAAATTCCATACAAAAGATTGAAGTTTGAAGTTAATTGAAATTCGAGAAAATGGAAAACACTGTAGCTCAGGCCCACCGTGCAGTCTAACTGACCCAATCCTAGGTCTTCACCGGATAAGAGTAAGTGTGGGGAAAAATTAAGAGAGAGAAAGAAAGGAGGAGTAAGAAAGGAAGATAGAGAGGAAATGGAGAGGAGGGAAGAGGAAGAAGGGGCTGCGGGTTGGTTGGTTGGTGGGCGGCGGGTTCGCCGGCGATGGTGGCTAAGCGGCGGCGAGCTCGGCGGCGAAATGGCGGTGCTAGGCAGACCTGGCGTGCAAGGCCCGAGGAGGCGGCGCAAGGCGGTGGCCAAGCAACGCTAGGGGAGAGAGCGGCTCGGCTGCAGTGGTGGGGTGAGGTTCGCCGCGCGTGAGGCGCACCATCTGCGGCTGTGGCATGCTGGCCGGCGGCGTCAAGCTAAGCGGCGGTGGCGGCTAGGCTGCGTGAGGCGGCGGCTGCAAACCACAAGCGGCCGGCGGCTTGGCGGCGGCACGGGCGGGCAACAACGGCGGCGCGCACAGGAGGCAAGCAGGGGGAGGAGACAGCGCTCGGTGTAAGCACGGGCTCCGAGAGCGGCGGCGCTCCGGTGGGGAAGCGGCACAAGGAGGCCGGCGGTGAGTTGCTTTGTAGGAACAGGTGGTTCTGGCGAGGGTCTCCGGCGGGAAGAGGACGCACGGCGCGGCGGGTGGCACGCCCAGCGAGGAGGCGACGCGGGACTTGGCCACGGCGATAGGCTCGCCGGCGCAAGCAGCGGCAACGGCGCACTGCGATGCTAGAAGACGCTGGCATAGGGCGAGGTGCGAAGCAGAGAAGGAGCAGGGCAGCGGGATAGCGGCTCCGATGGGGCGGCTCACCGTCGGTAAGGAGGACCACCTCGCGGAAGACAACGACTGCACCGGTTGTGACTCAGCTGGAAGCTCCGGGGCGACGGCATCGAGCAACTGCTCTTCACGCTGATGCTGGGTTGTGGCTTCAGTGATTGTGAATTGGGTTTGGGGGTTTGGGTTGTGATGTTCAACGGGGCTGTGTTGAGGCTTGGGGATTTGTTTTTGCTTGCAGGTGCACGTGGGGAGGGATCCTCCCGTACGTGGTGAGGGTACATGCCAGCCACGGCAAAAGCTGAGAGGCCACGTCGGCGAGCTCCATCATGAAGAGGAATGATGAAAAGGATGAGAACGGGTGAGCTTAATCATGAAGAATCATAGAGAGGATGAGAATAGAAGGAAATCAATCATGAAGAGGATAAGAACGGAAGGAAAGGAAGAAAGAAAGAATTTTTATTGTAATTTTAATTTTAGGAGAAATGGATAACGTAACGAATGGAATTTAAATAATTAGTGTCTTAGTAATATATTATTATTACTATTATTATTATTATTATTATTATTATTGGAAGGAGGAACTGGAAATGTAATTTATTAAAATTATAGATAAGATTGTGAAATTCAATTTGTTGGCTGCGAAATATAAGCAAAATTTATTTATTTATTTATTTGGGTGTCACAGTATCACTACCGGTTTGTGGCTCAAACCGGTAGTAGTAGTGTCCGAGGCACCACTATCGGTTCATGTCTCAAACCCATGGCTCACATAACTATCACTACCGGTTTGTGGTTTAAACCGGTAGTGATGCAACTCTCACTACCGGTTCGCAGATAACCGGTAGTGATATGCCGGTAGTGATACCAACTTCTCTAGTAGTGTGGATTTGGAACTCCTTGACTTGTATTGTGTATCAATTTTTTACTTTCTACAAGGATTTTCAACGTTGGGCAAACTTTTCATTTTATGTGAATGTTCATATGTTTACCACTTTTATAAACCGTTATGTTATGTTAACCGTTATGAATCATTGTAAATGCCACTTTTATAAGTTCATCTGCTTTTATTTGATATGTTAATGTTACTTTTGTCTCGCTTACAGAACCACCGCCAGTGATATGAGGCTTATCACTACCGGTTCGGGGATAAAACCGGCAGTGGTATACCGGCTGGGAGCATGAATCGGCAGTGATATAAGACTTATCGTTGCCGGTTAGGGGATAGAACCGGCAATGATGAACCACTGCTGGCTAGGTGCTAGAGCCGGCAGTGATAAGCCTTATTACTGCCGGTCCTTACGGCCTCTATTTTTTCCTTGGTCGTGAGATTTAAAAACCAGCAGTGATTATCGCTGCTGTTTCTGTGCGAACCGGCTGTGAAGAGCCGGCACGAAAGGGATGTTCTATAGTAGTGTTACTTCCCACCGAGGCGGCCTTGCTTCGCACGTGGTTATTGATCGTAGGGAGGCGGGTAGATCATCTCTATAACACATAAAGGGAAGAGGGATGAGAGGGAGAGGAAGCAGCGTCTAACAGTGTGCTCATGCGCTCTCTAGGCAGCTGCAGATGATGGCGATTAAAATCGGAAGTGAAGAAAAAAAAAGCATGTGAGAATTAAGAACCTAGGAAAAGAGTGACGGTGGGACCAACACACGTGCAGGGGGGCATAGACCATCTTGCGCGTGAGTGCTGCGTGGCGCGTCTCGTCCGGTTTAGCTTCGGCCACACGTCTATTTGTCTTTCCGTAAAAGAGCTTCATGAATTTACCAAGAGTTTTAGGACTTCTAATTCCTTGAGGTCTCCGATCCACAATGGCAATCCTCTTGAGAATTTGTTCCATAAATATATGACTGCTAAGAAGGAACTGTTTGGAACATTGATACGAAAAAGCATGGCAATACGGTAATCAATTGAACCTAATTCCTACACTACAGGAATTCAACATATTTACATCGGCTAGAATTCGACGTAAATACGGCAAAAGCTGATGTTATTTACATCGGCATGGGCCAACGTAAACTGGGCGACATAAATTAGCCATATTTACGTCGATGCCGTATTTACGCCGGCATTGACGTAAATATGGCTAATTTACAGGCTGACGCAAATAGAAGTCGTCGTCCTCAACCGGCGTTGTGGCACGTTAATTACATCGGCCAGTGGCCGATGGAAATACATGCCACATAGGTCGAGCCTTATTTACGTCTAAATGTTGTGCTAGCCGTGTTGTTTACATCGGCCCGAGGCCGTCGTAAATAATGGGCATGACATGCAGGGCAAAACCGTGGACGCCTCATTTACGTCAGTCCGTGGCCAATGTAAATACTGGGCATGCCATGCCAATTTGCTCCAGTATTTACGTTGGCCATTGGCCGATGTAAATACTGTAGAGTCCAGCGATGCCATATCTGTGTGCCATATATACAACCATATATGCATACATAAATCACATATGCCATTATATCATATATACATCCATACATAACCATACACACACACACATATACATACATACATATTGCACCATCCATCAATTTATATAAATCAACATCGATCTGTCCAATTTATCCATGCAATCATATAAACATCACACCATAAATTTATATAAACCCAATCTATCCATGCATATGAAACTCTAGCATTCAAACAGAATTACATAAACATGACATATAACACACAAATCAACTGCAGTGCTCATTGTTCATACAAACATCAATTTGGAGGGGTATCGTCGAATCGATGCCCACTACCAGTGTCACCTCCCGAGTTTAAGAAATCAGCAACCGATGGCGGAGTCCTCGAAGAAGAAGCGCCGTTGCCTCCAACATGGGCATCGGGTGTGGGGGCCACCGAACCCTATATTAACGAACATATTTTAGAGATAGGTACATTACGTTAAAAGAAATTTCAATAATTGATCATACCATGTATGGAGATTGCGGGGTAAATAAGGGTGAAAGTTGGAACGGAGGAAGATTCAGTGGTTTTCCGAACTGTTGTGTCATATATTTCTATAAAACAAGTGTAATTGGCAAATTTCATTAAATAAGAGCACATAAAACTAGACATCGACAATTGTAAGTTTAAATTTGTAGTTTGCTTCTAGTTATAACAGGAATGTTAAAATAACCACTTATTTGGCAATTTCATGTACTTGGAGCAAAAACGAGGAATTGTTAACAACTACAACTATAATTGGGAAATTACATTACATAATAGCATGAGTGAATAAATCTCGACAAATCCTAATTTAAGTCTATGCATTTTTGGGATTCAAGCATATAACTTACTTGTAGAGCTGCCTGTTGTTGTGTCTGCCATGCAACAAAATACTCTTTTTGTTGCCTCAACTGCTCCTGCAGTCGACTCTCACGAGCTGCTTGTTGTCTCAACTCCTCCAGTCGAGTCTCACAAGCACTTGGCCCACTGCTCTGGGAGGATTGAGACGACCTCGCTGAACTTAAGACTGTGCTGGTATCAAGAAAACCGTTAAACATGGAGAACCTTCCATGTTTCTTGCCACCCCCGCTATTGTACAAAGGACAGGGTCAACATCTTCTTTCCTCCAGTTGTAGTCAAGCCCATAAATATCGATCATCACTTTCCCGTAACTAGCCTGCCAAATTTGTCGTTCATGCATAAAAGTTAAATGAAATAGTCAATACAGTTTTTTAGAACCATAGCGTACTAAGCAAGCTATGTGTCGCCTTGTCACTGCATAGCCGTTCAGGCTATGCAGGATCGGAACCTAGGTGACCTCGGATATAAGCTTCAACATTCATAAGCCAAGACCCGCTTTGAGCTTCCTATAAATCAATGTCATTAGTCAACATTTCTAACAGATCGAAAGATGAAATATGATAATTAAAACTAAACAGTATGAAACATACCATCCACCGAGCAAGATGAAGATGTCTGTCAGCTCCGTACCA
This sequence comes from Olyra latifolia, assembly GCA_036346145.1. Lineage (NCBI taxonomy): Eukaryota > Viridiplantae > Streptophyta > Magnoliopsida > Poales > Poaceae > Olyra > Olyra latifolia. Next base: position 20,253,359 of record CM070533.1, read on the forward strand.
TTGAACTACCCTCAGACCCGCCTTCCTGTTACCTCTCTTCTAATTAGATTTCTGAACAAATTCAGCCGAGGCCTAGTAGCAACTGAGAGCTTCTCATGCCTCGGGGCATTTGTTAAACCAAGGCAACATAGCTTTTCGATACTATTCCTCACGAAGGTAGATTTTTAAAGCACCAAGCTTCTTGTTCATATCCTGGTGGAGCTCCTTCTTGTAGTACAAGTTGACTGCCTCGATATGGGCCTGGTACATCATCTCCTTGACTGTCCTAGTCGCTGTGTTGTCAAAGACATATTTAGCCTTAGCTTGCAATGGCTGGTCCTAATCACTTGGTAAACGGTATCTCTCCTACAAAGAAAAATGATTGAGTTAGACATTGTATGTATCGTTCGCAAAATATATGAAAATGGAAAAACATAGAGAATTACCCAAAAATCCACCCACACTCGCTGGGCAACAGTTCCGTGCACTCCATCTATAGCCATCTGATAGTGCGCCCACTTTAGGGTTGGCTTGGGTTTTTCATTAATTACTACTTAACCAGGATAATGGTAACGCAAGAGAGATCCCAGCATACCATTTAGTTGTCTCAAGTTGTTTATGCCCCTCCATTCTACATTAACCCATTGCCTGAAAAGAACATTGTGGACTTGTAAGATCACCTTGGCGTGAAGTTTATTTATACAAATTTTAATAACTTACCAATCTCCATGTGTCCCTCTATACCTGAAATAGACATAGAATGCATGCTAATGACAAATGAAAAGATATAATTAATGCTTAATAATTATTTCTAAATAATACTTGAAGACAGGAGCATTCGCTCCCTCTGCACCATCTCCCTCCCCTTCACCATCCCCATCCTCCTCCCATTCCTCCTCCACAGATCCAAGACCTGTCTCCTACACAGCTTCCTCCTCCATAGCCTCCCCCGCTGCTTCCTCCTCTACATGCTCAACCATAGACTCCCTTGCCTCCTATCCACCCTCCTGCCTACCCACCTGAGGGGAATTACATGCAAATGTAATCGGTGCATGTATATATGAAAATAATGAAAATAATACAAGTTAAAGTATACAACCTCCTCTAAGCATCTCTCAAACTATATCGGCCTGCTTTGACAAGAACTAGACCCTCTAAAAGAGATTCTTGACTCTTCGACGAGGACCCATCCTTTTTCTTCAATTTTGAAAAGGACCCGATGTGCCCGAAAAATGACTTCATCCTATTGAATAAAAATGTATTAGTATAAGCACAAGTACAACAATCAAAATACTAAAAAAAAGTAAAACAATTAGAATACATAAAAGAAATACATATTACAATATTTGTACTTATTAGAAGTAATCGACGTCATTAGGAACATGGTGAGAGTCATGTGTACGGCGTCGTTTCTTCCTTCTGACATCCTCCACGATAACATTTGTCATATCCCCAACTAATTCATTAAGTGTCGACTCAATGTCCACATCAAATGAGCCAGGCAATCGATCTTCTTGGTAGGCTGCATCAAACGTGCTATCTAGCCCACCATCAATGTACTCATAATTTCCAGGAGTGTTTAAGTGACTAGGAGGATTCACTTTGTGAACAGCCCATCATGGTTTTAAATTTTTCTTCGAACATGGATATCGAAGGTAATACACTTGCTATGCATATTGGGCAAGATAGTCGGCCATGGGTGCTCCATCCTGAAAACATGCTATATGCTGAAAAATCATAGATGGACCAGATGTAGGCAATACGCATGTTGAAATTCTCTTTTCTACTCTTGTCATAGATCGTGACACCTGTCCACAGCTGCTTCACCTCCTCGACCAAAGGCCGCATAAAGATGTCTAATTGCTTTCCAGGATACTCTGGCCCTGGTATGACAAGGGATAAGAATACGTACTCGTCCTTCATGCACAACGAAGGTGGAAGATTGTACGGAATTGAGAAGACAGGGCAACAAGAGTACGATGCAGCACTCATGTTGAAAGGCGAGAATCCATCGGTTGCCAAACCGATACGAACATTTCGTGGCTCTTTTGCGAAGTCTTCATCATATCGGTCCAATGCTTCAAAGCCTCACCATCAGATGAATGACCCATAAAACCTTCGTTCAAGTGCACACTTTCCTTATGCCACCTCATATGCTGTGTAGTCTCCTTGGATAGGTAAATTCGTTGTAGCCTTGGTGGAGGAAAGTAACATAGAACCTTCATTGGCGTCAACGTTGTCACCAAATTTCCGTTATTTGTACAAATCTACACTTGCTGCAAAGTAGAAAATGACTGTCATGTACGTTCTCCTCCAAAACAACATGCAATTGTCAACGGACATATCTATCTTCTCATAAGGTATCCCTAGACCAGCCAACTTCTTCTTTGAATAATACATATCTTTCGGCAACTTATGGTTTCTGGGAGGACATCACTAATCAACCATCTCATCCATCCTATCCTCCACTATATCTATAGTTTCTGCTTGATCAGACGTTTGTCTCTTCCGTGACTCACCATGTTCGTACCATGTATGGTAATTCTGCATGAACCCAAATTTGCACAGGTGGCTAGCCATCACTATCTTTGTCTCTCGAGAGAAAAGACAACACTTAGCACAAGGACACTTCGCTACCCCACCAGGAGTTAGGGAGAAAACCTCATCTAGAAAAGGCTGTGTGTTTACTTTTCGATCTTGTATATGATTCATAGCCTTATTCCAACCATCGTACATCCACACACGGTCCTGTTCCCTCTTTTGGACTATTGAATGCAAAAAACAATATGTGAAAGTGGGTTACTGGCCCTAATAGGAATTCTAGGCAAAGATAGGTCTTAAACCCACTCAGGGATGGACGGCTTAGCGCGGCTTGTTGTGCCATGTCGTACAATTCAAACGAAATTTCGGTAGCATAACCCGTTGTTCTCCGAATACACGCCTGTTACTTGTGCATCGGAGAACAGCTGGGTTATATGGCCAAAATTTTGTTTGAATCCTACGACATGCCACGACAAACCGCACTAAGCCGTCCATTCCTAGGTTGTCCAAAAGCATGGACAATTCGGGAACGACACATCTCACAATTTAATGTGAGTTGTGTCGCTCCCAAACGGGTGACGTATATATTGGGTTGACTTTCTATATTCACAGTACAATTGATATGTACAAAATTTACCCTTCGAAACATTACATATTAAATGCAACATAAAAACACAATAATAAATTACAGTCAACATAAGCATAGTACCTTAATTAAATTATTAAATAAAATACCGTATTTAAATTTAGGCAATAAACTACCTTAATTGAAATTAGTACAGAAACTACCATATTTTAATAAACAAACGTACCTTCATGTGAATTAGCAAATAAACTATCGTAAGTTAATTATATAACATAATGTACACTAAACATAAATTCAGCAACCTACCTTAATTTAAATTACTTAATAAACTACTTAATTGCAATAAACAAACTAACTTAATTTGATTTCATAAATTTGAGTAAGAACACTTACTTTTAGACGGCGGCAAAGAGATGGTGCAACGGCTAGGGCGCGGGGGCAGCGGCGAGGGCGCAGATGCGACAGCGAGGGCAGCGGCGAGGGCAGGGCAACGAGGGCATGAGGTCGGCAGTGGGGCTAAGGGTCGTCGGACAGGCGCTGGAGCATCGGCAGCGAGCGACAGCGCGAGGGCCTCCTCACGGACGAATAGCGGTGGTCGGACAGCTGCGGGCGGGCGGTGACCAGCGGCGAGGGCGAGGGCGGCGAGCGAGCGACAGCGCCGAAGCTGCAAGTGGTATGGGCGCTGCCTCCGAGAGCGGCGAGCAAGCGGCGAGCGGCGGCGGTGGCGGCGGATGGCTGGCGCGACATACCGCGAGTGTAGCGCGGCGGTCAGCGAGGGCGGCGGAGGCAGCCAGCGGCGAGGCGGCGGTGGGTGACGGCGCGGCGACGCGGCGGCAGCAGCGGCGCCGGGCGGCAAGCGGGCACACTGCGGCAGCAATAGCGACACGGGCGGCGAGGCAGAGGCCGATGGTGGCGGCCAGGCGGGAGTGCAGCCAGGGCGTGAGGCGAGGGCGCCGAGCGCGCAGGCAAGGAGGCGAGGGCACGAGTGGCCGGACAGCGGCGGGTAGGATAAGGCACGCGCGTTTTGGGCTGCGTGATGTTAAGGCCATATCGCGCTATTTACGTCTGCCAGGCCAACGTAAATAGGCGACTCTTTTATTTACGTCAACTTGGCTGACGTAAATAATTTCAGCATATTTCAAATTGGTCGGGCGGGACGAGCCTCCATTTACGTCGGTTCGGGCTGGCCGACATAAATAAGCCCGTATTGACGTTGGTATTTTCTAAGCTGACATTAATCAATTTGGCCAACATAAATTTGTCAGATTCCTATAGTGCAAAGTCCGTAGACCAGTGCTTCTCCATCGCGCAAGGTAATGACCAATTGACTATGTACGCTTGGACAAAAAATTGTCACACATGCTACAGGATCACGTTATAGTGAACGTGATTTTACTTAAAATCAAACCTCTATACACCCTCTATGAATTACTATTCATTCTCTATATTTTCGCTCTATCCAATAGAATCTCTATCTAGAGAAAATATAGAGATTGATATAGAGAGGCTCTAAATTTAAAGACTGAGATAGAGACTCTGCTAAAGTACGGTAGGTTCTAAATATAGAGAAGAATCTATTTTATTGTCTCTCCAAGGATTTGCCCAAGCCCCATTGCCCCATCAAATAGTGATGGGGCATGGAATGGAGAAAGTAGAGTCTAAGAATAGTGATGTGTCTGCTGTTGGGAAGGTTAATAGGAATGGAGTAGCCCCATTTGGTGAGATGACACGTGAATAGGGATGGAACAAATTTGAAATAGAGCAACCGGCGGAGATTCCTAAGGGTGCGGCATAAAAGGTCATCACACAAATAAGATCAGTGCTCAGGAGTCAAAAGGTCAGTGCTCAGGAGTCAAAAGACTTGTTGGACCGGAAATGCAATCTGGTTCTGGTTGCACAGAGTCATGAGACTTGACGAGCGACGACTCCGAGTCACCTACGAAGTTCACACTCCTTTTTTTTTTTTTTTTTGAGGATTCTCCACGGACCAGGCCATGAAGGCGACTGCACTGATGAGGCGCGCAGCACACGGCAGTACGCCACGCAACTGACCTGAGTCGGCGGCTCGGCGCGTCGTACATCCATTACTACCACGGACGCGCGCGAAGGCGGCCAACGCGCCTGCATCCAACACCATCCCCTGGCTGTAGTTTTCACATATTTGTTAAATTTTGTTATAACTGTAAAATATCAAAAAAATCTTTAAAAAATATAAATATCATCTAATCGGTGTATATATATTTTTAAACACAAGAACAGAAGCTGTGTCGTTCCATCCAAAAAGGACAAAACTATACAATATGTATAGGAAGGGGAGAGAGAGGGGAGAGAAGAAGGACACAAGCCAACTAAGCGGCAGGTTTCCAGAGAATCCCATCACGCGACTTGATTGAAGGCGTGACACTCCGACCCAAACGAGCGTCACCACCACCAAACACAGCATGTGGCCAGAACACTAGCTGCCACCCCTTCTGACCATGCTGCAGGGCATGTAATGCACCATTAGTCATCAACTGCCACCACTATGCATGATGCTTGGCCGAGATGTCAGAAGGGCATCTGTCATCACCACCGTGTGGGATGCTCTACCGCAACACTAGCCACCACTACTGCTGACCGCTCTGTAGAGCATGCGATGCTCAGTAAAGACATCAAACCAGCCGTCATCACCGTACGAGATGCTCGGCCGAGCCGCCGGCCACTCACTGCCAACCGTGCCACCACTGTCATATGGTATTCTCGGCTAAGACGCTAGGCGCCACTGTTGTATGGGATGCTCGACCAACCGCGCCGTCAATGCCATGTAGGATGCTCGATCCATCCATCGGTCACTTCCTTGGCAGTAAGCCACCGTCCACTTCAAAATTGGGTCTATGGCCCAGCTCCCCTAGTTCGGCGTCCAGACATCCTTGGCAACTCCATGGCTTGACCCTTCATATCAGCTGCTTTGTTCATGGTGAGCCACCGTCCAACTCAACACCAGGCAGCCGGCTTCAGGTCACCTTCCTGCCACCTCGCCTCCTCTATGTCAGATTCCTTGCCGCCTCCATGTCGGATCACCATGTCCTCGCAATATCTACCGCTAATAGGCCAGATCTGCCATTGTTGTGCCCGGGCTTGCCAGGCAAGGCCACCCCTTAACCTCTAACCACAACTGTTGGGCTGATCCGACTCCATACCATAGGCACCCTAGATCTGTCCACCTTCCATGTCTGCAAGACGTGCCGCCACCTGGAGCTTTAGCACCGTCTTGGGCTGGATTCTTGTAACCCACACCATTTTCAACCTCCTAGGCCTTGCTACGTGGGATCCGGTCACCTTCCAACTAGCTCCGGCGACCACAGCCAAGGAGCACAGCGTAGAAGATCTGAGGCTGCAACAGAAGGGGATAGGAAGCACAGTGAGGAAGAAAAAGAAAAAAGAGGGGTGGCTAGGAGGGGAGCTGGTAGGGGGGGCCTCTAGTGGCGGGGATGTTCACCCTCCGAGTCGCTTGAGGGAGCCGCTCAGAGGTCTGACAGTTGAGACACTCATGTATATATATTTCTACATATAATTTTTTAAGCATTTTTACGAAAGTTTTTAGTTTACTTTCACACTTCATAATGTCTTTCATACTATAATGTATTAATCATAAAAAATCTGAAATAAATATATGTTTATTTTTTAAAAAATGTTTTAGATTTTTTTAAAGTTTTACGCAGTTATAACAAATATAACAAATATGTAAGCTAGATCTAATCCCAGGGATTGGACTGCGAGGGGATGGCATTGGATAAGGGCGTGCAACTAGCGTGTTGGACCTCGCAAGTCCCTGCTGGTCACAGAAGGGGGACTGTGATCAGTGCGTGGCATGGACTACATGCATGGAATGGAATGTCAGTCTTGTGGTAAGGGCATCTCCATCCGTGTCCCGTCGTGAAGCACATTCTCGTATGAAGGGAATTTCGTTCCTTCAATGTTACAACAGATTTTCTTTACGGTTTTTTTTTTGAAGGGATTTTCTTTTTTATTTTCTTCAGAAAAAGATATTTTCTTCTTTCTCTGTATCATTCTCTTCGAAGGGATGCTGTTAGAGATGATTGATAATGAAGAAAAACGAATATAGAAAAGAGAACGGAAAAAGGAATGAAAAGAAAAGAAAATGATTGGAAATGGTCTAAACTGCACCGTATAGTGCTGTTGGTAGTCATGGAAAGTGCCACACGGACGAACAGCTAGCTTATTAATCACAATGAAATCGATCCATGGCTTTTTCATAAGCACACAAACACCATAGCCACCTGCCCATGCATCCGTCCGTTGTCACCGCCACCTTCTTGTTCCTCATCACCACCGATGGCCAATATGCGGCGGCCGTCGGCGGCTGCATACCGCGCGAGAGAGATGCGCTACTGGCGTTCAAGAGAGGCGTCACCGACGACCCCTCGGGGCTCCTCTCGTCTTGGCAGCACGACGACTGCTGCGGGTGGAGAGGCGTCCGGTGCAGCAACCTCACCGGCCATGTCCTCAAGCTCCAACTCGCTGATACAGGCATGACCGGCCTGATAAGTCGCTCGTTGCTCTCTCTGGAGCGCCTGCTGCACCTTGATCTCAGCTGGAGCTACCTCGCGGGGCCGACCGGTCGTATGCCGGAGTTCTTGGGCTCTTTCAAGAGCTTGGTGTACCTGAACCTCTCCGGCGTACCGTTCGCCGGAGCAGTGCCTCCTCAGCTCGGTAACCTCTCAAAGCTGCAGTACCTTGACCTGTCCAATATGTACGATGTGATCGGTGACGACTTGCAAGGTACTATGCACTCAACAGATATGTCTTGGTTAACGCATCTTCCTTTCCTTCGGCATCTCATCCTCGACTGGATAAACCTCACAGCAGTTGATGACTGGCCTCGTTTTGTGAACACGCTTCCTTCCCTGAGTTTCCTTAGCCTTTCTTCTTGCTCGCTGACAAGTGCAAACCAGTCTCTCCTGCACCCTAATCTTACAAACCTTGAGAAGCTCGATCTCTCCATGAACCTCTTTCACCAGCCAGTAGCTTCTTGCTGGTTTTGGAACTTGACAAGCCTCAGGGAACTCGTCCTTTCGGGTAACCTGTTCTATGGCCAGGTTCCTAATTCACTAGGAGATATGACGTCCCTCCAGGTCCTTGATGTCTCATACAATTGTGCAGTCCCTTCAGATTCATCAGACGAGGATGGCTGTAAAAGAGGCATCAGTATCATGGCTGCTGACTTGAGGAACCTATGCAGCTTAGAAATCCTAGACCTCACACAGTCTCTCGCGTCTGGAAACATAACAGAGTTGCTCGAGAGTCTGTCGCAATGTGCATCAAGCAAGCTGGAGATCTTGCATTTGGGAAACAACAATCTCTCTGGGATTCTGACAGATTCGATGGGGAAATTATCCAGCTTAGTATCCCTTGACCTCTCTCTAAATCACATCACGGCGATACTACCAAATTCGTTGGGGAAATTGGCCAGCTTAGTATACCTTGACCTCTCTGTCAATTACCTCACTGGGACGCTTCCAAATTCGATGGGGAAATTATCCAGATTAGTCACCGTTAACCTCTCGAAGAACAATTTCACAGGACACGTGCCTTCGGAGATAGGCATGCTCACAAATTTGACAAAATTGGACCTGAGCTACAATCACCTGGATTGTAGCATCACAGAAAAACACTTTGCCCATCTGACAAGCTTGAAGAAGATAGATTTGTCTGCTAATTTCCTGAAGATTGTGGTTGCTCCTCAATGGTTACCCCCCTTCAGACTAGAATATGCAAGCTTTTATTCTTGTCAGATGGGTCCCTTGTTTCCTACCTGGCTCCAATCGCAAGTGGATATTATTGACCTTGATATATCAAACACAAACATAAAAGATACCATTCCAGACAGGTTCTGGACAACATTTTCAAAGGCCAAGTTTTTATGCCTCTCCTCCAATCAAATCGTTGGTAGGTTGCCAACAAATATGGAAAACATGTCGTTGGTATCCCTATATCTCGATTCAAACCAAATAAGTGGCCAAATACCTCGGCTTCCAAGAAACCTGACAGATCTAGACATCTCCAAGAACTCTTTGTCAGGACCTCTGCCATCAAACTTTGGAGCTCCAAACCTAAATCAACTGAATCTCTACTCCAACCACATGAACGGTCATATTCCTAAATCTATAGGAGAATTATCATTGGAAAACTTAGACCTAGGAAACAATCTGTTGGAGGGAGAAGTTCCTCAAAGTTTTCAGACGATAAGCATGAAATTCCTACGCCTGAGTAACAATAGCTTATATGGTAAGTTCCCATCTTTTCTGCGTGACTGCACATTACTGAATTTCCTCGATCTATCATCCAATAAATTCTCAGGAAAATTGCCAACATGGATTGGAAACTTGACAGAATTACGGGTTCTACGGCTGAGAGACAATAAGTTTTGTGGGAATATTCCGGACAGCATTACCAAACTTGAGAATCTTCATCATTTGGATCTTGCGGGCAATAGCTTATCGGGTTCCTTACCTCGTAATTTGTCAAAAATCATGGCAATGAAAAGAAACGAAACTCTTATTTCAGTATGGAAGGGAATTACCTATAATTACATTGTGACCATGAAGCGGCAAGAACTTTTTTATGATGAAAAAAATGTGGAAGTTGTGACCATTGACATGTCGTCGAATTGCTTGATAGGAGAAATTCCTGAAGAAATAGTTTCTCTTGTTGAATTGGTAAACCTGAACCTATCATGGAATTACTTGAGTGGAATAATTCCAGACAAGATCGGGGTCTTACTATCATTGCAATCACTTGACCTCTCACATAACAAGCTTTCCAAAGCAATACCATCAAGCCTTTCTAAGTTGACATATTTGAGCTACTTAGATTTATCATATAACAATCTTACAGGAAGAATACCATCAGGATCACAACTTTACACTCTGTATGCACAACATCCTTATATGTACAATGGAAATACTGGTCTTTGTGGGCCTCCTCTTCAGAAGAATTGTCCAAGTGATGGTATATCACCTCCACCTCCAGGTCATTTGGGAAGAACTGGACAAGATTTCCAGCCAGTGTCATTTTATTTTGGACTTGTATTGGGATTCATAGCAGGTCTTTGGGTGCTTTTCTGCACACTATTGTTCGCGAAAGCATGGAGAATTGCTTACTTTCACCTCGTCGACATGATGTATGACGAAACGTATGTGTTTGTGGTTGTTACTTGCACAAGATGGACCCAAAAAACAAATGTAACTTAGCTGTTACGAAGCAAGTATAGTCGATGATGCATCTAGGGGCACGAATAAACGAGGTGTAAAGGTAAAATCATTACTTCTTCGATGTTAAAATTGTTGAGTGTGGTTTCTGTAAAAAAAATGTTGTTGTTTAGTGCTATGATCAAGAATATAAACGAGTGTATAGTTTGCCTTGAAAAGAACTTCCTTGCTACCAGTATCTCCTTTTCTAGTAAAAAAAAGTATTAAGCTTTTAATTCCATTGGAGGAAAGATGGAGGTGCACATGACGTTTGCCCAAATGCGCAAGAATCGGATCAAGGCATTGGCACGCGGGCACATCGTGGAGGATCTGGAATTTTACCTGAGTGATTACAAACTTGTATTTAAGTTCAACACTTAGCTAGTAGAAGCAGTCGGCTTGTGTAAGACAGGAGCAAGAAGAACGGTACAAACTAGAGTTCGTTGTAGCTCAATCCGGTTCCTCTAAGTGTGTTGTTCCCGGTAATCTCCGTGAGGTAAGTAGTACAATGATATGTGCTCTTTGTGTGCAGCTTTTGGGTTGTACGTCCACCATGTTGGCTTGTGTTGTTCCTGGGAAACCCAACAGTGGGGGTGGCGTGAGCGGGTGAAGTTAGGGTTAAAGGTTATAGGTGGGCTAGGGCCGTGCGTTTGGAGGCCCATGGGAAAGAGGAGTAGGGTCGGTCCGGGCATTTTTTGAATGAAAATAAGAGCCTGAGTCTGGCCTGAAACTTGTACTAAACTATAAATTGGAGCTCGAGCCTAGCCCGATAGTCAAGTCCGACCCGGCCTAGGAAATCAGCCTAGATCAGGTCTATCATCAACCTCTAAGCTCTCGCACCATGTGTGTGGCTCCGTGCGGTAAATGCTGGCACACAACAGGTAGCAACTGTCCCATGCGCACTACAACGCTCTTCCATAACCCACATGCTAGGGAAAATTTTTTTTAACCCTTTGTAAATAATTATTTTAATATTAACCCTCGCGAAAAAATATTTTCATATCTAATCCTTTTGACCGCGCCACTGCGGTTGACGTGGCTAATGTCCACTAACGCGCTAGTGCATGTGGCGGGGGTAGGGATGACATACACTGACGCGGCAGTGGATATTAGCCGTGCCAATCGCAGTGGCGTGGCCAAAAGAGTTAGATGTGAAAATATTTTTTCGCGAGAGTTAATATTAAAATAATTATTTACAAAGGGTTAAATTTTTTTTTTCCATGCTAGGTATTCTACGAGGTGTTTGGTTGTAGCCGCGCAGAGGTGAAAAAAAGTTGGTCTCTACCAACTGCCGGTGGCTGGAGTGGGACTGTGTGCTCCACCGTTGAAAATTGCAATAAAAAAAGGAAATAACGCATGTACTGCCTATGTGTGGCAAAAGCATTATATGTGGTTAAATGCATCGGTTTTAATATTTCAAGGGGTACTGGCTTTTTAGGTCCAACTCTAGTGTAGAGTAGATTAAGTGCAATAATCCATCACTAATCAGTACATAAATAGAATGTTTGGTTTGAGATATCATCTCATGCTAGATGAGTTAGCCTGTCATAAGATGATCCCATCAAATTTGGTGCGATAATATCATCCCTAATTTATACTAGTCTTATGCTTGCGATAGATAAGGTGGTGATAGAACAACTCATTTTATTCATCAAATCAAACAAGTGAGTTAGGTTTAAAGTTAACATTGGATGATCTATTCGTCCTACCATCCTTCAAACCAAAAGTGGATGGTTTTTTTCTTTCTTTTTCTTTTTCTATTAGTAATATATCTTGTCTAATGTCTACGCAGAGTTGTACTGGGCCCAGGCTGAAAAGGCCCAACCCAAATCCTGAAATTACTATGGCCTGCCATGGAATTAAGGACAGACAGCGAGAGGCCTTCTTATATATCTTGTACGTTGGGCTGCGTGAGAAGCACCGGCCAGTTTCTTTCTTTCCTCTTATTTTTACGCCATTGGAAGTGAGTATTTATTTTCTTTCTCGCTAACATTTTTAATTATTTGCATATTACTCATTTCATTTCCAGTTTATTTACCACTTCTATATATTAAATTTGCCCTATAAATGACATTTGTATTCCCACCAGCAGGCAGCAGCCGCTCCATTTCTATCCTAAGTACGCCATCGTGTCCAAACACCGACCTAGACTAGTTTATGGCATCCGATCCATCACATTGCTGCCTTCTGTCTTGTAAAGCGCGCAGTTTACTCGATCGAGCTATGTTATGGTCGATATTTGGCCCAACATTGTCCTAGCTGGTGATGTAGCTTGCCTCTTGAGGAGGACAAACATGTCGCCTTCTTGAAGCTCTGCATCTGCCATGGCGCGCGTAGGTCATCCCCTAGAGGAGCACCCCCCCCCCCTCCGTGACGGCCAACGGGGAAAGGGTAAAGGAGGCGGCGTGGCCAGACAGGGAAGCATAGGTACGTGCAACTGTAGTTTTTTACAGCTCAAATTTATTATCTATCTAAATTAAAATAAATTGAAGCAGTTTGTTTGGCACAACTCCTATCAGCTGTCTGTCTAATCTAATCCGATGGCTCAATTTAGCAATTGGTTCCTGCAATGGCGCATTGACTCTTGCTGGCCACACCACCTCACGCCCTAACCCACAAATCGCATTTGGGAAACCATCCACAAATCTGGTCCTGCCTTGCTAATTAATCACAATTAATTAATTACCTACCTAGTGAAAGAATATGCCCGGCTGCCCCATCCCTGGCTGTTGGACCCTCAACCATACGGAGTCACCCCCAACTGCTCGCAGATCCTCTGCCGTTATAAACATCTGCTGTCGCTCCTCGGGATCCAAGCGCCGTGCACAGTGCGCTCTCTCTCCTCCCTTCTCTCTCCTCTCTCCTCCCTTCTCACACCGGGCGCTACGGCTGTCTGCGGCAGAGGATCTGCATCCCAACCAACCTGCCCGACCGTCCTCCTCCCGTCTCCCCTGCTCTGGTGCCCTCTACCGCCTCCTCTGCCACCACCTTCACCACTGGCCGTCCTTCCATCCTGCCCGCGCCTCCGCACAGACCACTATCTGCCTCTCCCTTGGCGGCGACAGCAACAGAATCTGAGGTGGCAACAGAATCCAAGTGTATGATGAATGTAGTGGTAATATTTACTCTGAACCATACCTTCAACTTTTAGTTCTTTGTGCATGACCATTCTCATGTAGCATTTGGTTAGTCTCCAGATTAATCAAAATGCGAGGTCCAACGTTTTGTCAAAATGTGAGCTCCAATGTTTTGCCTGACTGATGATGATAGAAATACACAGAACAAAACAAAGATCCTCTGCTGCTTATTTGCATTGCAATCTCTTCTCCTCTTCTCTTGTGCTTTCTCTCCCCTCTGCCCCTTGCTATTGACTTTTTTTTTTTTATGATACTACACTTTCTATTGTAACAATGCCACTAATTAATGCTCTAGCTCTGCTCATGTGCCATCCCAATATTTGATTTTATGCTCTACTTAAAGTGTCAGATGAAAAATCTGACAGATCTAACCACCAAGGGCAAGGATCATGCAGACCTTTAGATATTTTGTGCTATAATAACTTCTGCAAAGATTCAGGCCTTCAGATATTCTGTGCCGAAATAACTTTTGCAAAGATTCAGGTGACACAAAACTTTACTCAGAATTTGGAGAAGTTGTTACTCCCAGAGAAGTAGAAAAGGGGGAAAGAAGCGCAACCCCTATATTTGTTCAACAGTGAGTAATGCAACATTCTCTGCTTATTTATTTCGATTCCACCTATTGTTTGCTGCTATACAGGTGAACTCTTGATTTTTTTTTTCTATTTTCTTTATGAGCAGCCGTCGTGCTGAGGCAGATGGTGCGGAGCAGCCACCACCACCACCATGTGCTATGCTATGCTACCTCTCCGCCACGATTCTCATTTACTTATGTGTTAACGTTGGTTTTGCTCTGCACCACCCTATGCACTTCCAATTCTTTATCTGACAAGTTTTTTGATGGAATTTATAGTTACCAGTTTACACTCTTTTAAATATTTAGTCCCTTTGTCATTATACTTATCATGCATCCTGTAACTCTCTCTCTCTGTCTCAGGTAGTGCATATGGTAATGATTCCCAATCAAGTCTTAATTCCAATTTTACCGCCAAGATAACAACACCATGCCTCTACATCTGAACTTACATCTGATAATATATTTATGCCTACCTAAATAGCACCTGAAGTTTTATCAGTAGCTAAGCCATATCCTAACTAAGTAGCTTCGTATCTTTCTATATGCCAGCCCTGATATTATATTACATGATGTGAACATTTCATTTACGTAGGAGCTAATAATTATCATAGCTTACATGGACTTCGATATCATGAATTTAATTTACATCTATACAATTTCATATATTTCTTTTATTTTATAATTGATGTTTAACCGTAGTCCTTATGTGTGCAGTCGCTTGTTTGTGACAACCTGCTTTGCACATGCACGCTGAATAGTATAATTAAAACATGAGCCAATAGAGCCATCATCGGAGAGAAAAAATGTCTATATCGTTGATTATAGCGGACTAGATTATAATGGCTTGGATTAAGAAAAGAATTCATATCAATTACAATAAAAAATTAAAATAATATAGATTTAGAATAAAAATAATAGAAAATAGCCCATGTCAATTACAAACCAGAAAAGTGTCCATATAAACTAAAAAAAAGAAATCTGAATAACAATAATAGAAAAAAAAAAGCTCATATCAGCTTCAAACTAGGAAAAAAGTACATATCGAGTAAAACAAAAAATAAAAATAACTAAAATTTGTAATAAAAAATAATAGAAAAGTCCACATCAACTACAAAACAAGAAAAGGAGTCCATTTCCACTACATTAAAAATAATAAAGCAACTGAATTTAGGAATAGAAAATAACAGCAAAAAATCCATGTCAATTAAAATGAAAAATATAAACATCTCAAATTAACATAAAAATGGTAAAAAGGATCCATATTAACTATAATAAATGAATAAAAGTGGAAGTTTAAAATAAAAATAGTAATATGTTTATTGTCTATCATATTATCAAAACAGGAGCTAACGAAGCCATCATGTATGCAAGCTAAAGGAAAAGAGTAAAGTGCGATAAAGCTGCAATTGGCACGATGAGTCAACGATGACCAATAATGATGATGTGGAGACCAATAAGAAAATACAGATCAAGATAAGTGCAATAGTCGTGTTGGATATAATTGTGTACATCTACCGGGATTGGAGTTATTAATATACGTTTCATATTAAATTTAGGTTATGTTAGAGCTTACCATGCATTAAATTTAGGTTATGTTAGAGCTTACCATGCTCTATGTGGCTCCACATCAGAGAAGAATAATCCTTTTGATTGGATATAAACTCTATTAAAGTTTACCTATACAAAAGACCTTTTAAATTTTGGCGCAAATCTACAAGCGTAATTGCGCAGGATACGATGCTAGTTCATATTATAACCTAATTGAATATTTATTTTTTTTACAAGCTAAATATTTTAGTGTTTTTAGTAACCTTTTAAGATCTTAAAACCATTTTTTAATTTTTTTGGGCCTCACCAAGCCCACTACGAATGGATGGCTACTTTTTATATTATAATGTACAACAACTTGTCAGCTCAAAAGAACAAGAGAGAAATCCTTATTTGCCACCGGAACTTAGCCGATTTCACAATTTTCCATCAAGATTTTCCAACTTCATTGTTGCCAGGGTCTCTCAAACTTCTTCTCCACAATACCATTGTGAATCGGTCAAGCCATGACGGAGTTGCATAAAGACGATTATGCTCCAAGCTTTTTAAACATTACAAAATAGAAAAATATAAAAATTTTCTATATATTCAGACAATTATGTGTACTCAAGTCTGAAAGTGAATTTAAAAAAATTTGGGATGTAAATTTTATTTTAAAATTAATGGTACCTACTATGTCTAATGAAAACGAGATAAAAATAGAAAATACGAAAAATTATGAAATTTGAAAAAGTAGAAAATGATTTTAACTAAATTCAGAAATATGAGTAACTCAATTTGGAGTTAAAATGTAGCAGATGCAATGTTTCAAAGTTTTGAATCCAGAAATTATAAAAGGGGTATTTTGTGCATTAATGGAGTTTTCTAACGGCTAAATCTAATGGAGCTAACGGTAGTGGCATTGAGATGATGAAGTATGAGAGGCGATGGCAAATCATAAAGTTGGAAAATCTTGATGATGGAATCAATTGTCTCAATGGGATTCTCTCAAAGAACAAGGTCGTATGCAAAGAAAGTATAACTCTGCAACTATTATAGGGCTATTTACAATGCCGGAATGAAAAAACATAACCTTTATGAGAAACATAGCGACAAGATAGTGTCGACGAATTGTGTCGGCAATATATTTTATAGGGCTATGCGGCAGATCACAACTCGATGGTAGCACAGGGGGCAGGATTTATACAGGTTCAGGCCCTCTGTGTGAGGTAATACTCTACTCCTGTGCTTGGGGTTTTGTATTATGTGGTGTCGATCACAATGAACAATGGATGATCACAATGATCGTTGCCTCTCGTCGAGATTGCACGAGATTGGATGTATAGTGGGATGAGATCTGGATTAGATGTCGATGTCCTGACTAGGGACCCCGACCCCCTTTATATAGTGTAGGGGGTTAGGTTACAGATAAGTTCCCTAATCGGTATGAGGTAAATAAGGGATATGGCCGAGTCGGTTTCCCCTATCTCTATGTATTCGGGTAGGAGTCGAATCCTACTTCTGGTAGAACAAGTCGGGCTGCGCCGACCACTAAGCCCGCCTTCTGGAAGATTCATGCGACTAGGCCCAAGGAGGTGGTGCGTCCAATTGTCTGTTCCCAGATACCCACCCGGGATCCATGTTGTCCACTGTAGCCCTCGAGTGCTTCGTGACTGAGTTTGTTTAATTCTGGGTCTGGCTTGCAGCTCATCAAGAGTGATCCGAGTGATGTCAGTCTTCGATTGGTCGATGTAGGTCTGCTCACCGAGTAACCTGCTGATTAAACAAAACAGTTGCAATGGACTCAAGAGAAAATCTCAAGCCTATGAAAAGGTGCTTTGTACCCGGCCCGACTGGTCGGTACGCTGGCTATTGGCCCCACGGAGAGGCATACCAAGGAAAGCGGATGTAGCCAAGTGATCAGAGTCACCCTTCCTTATCCTTCCTGTAACGAATCATGACATTTGAGTCTGATTGACAGAACTCAACATTCGGTCCAACAGGGGACATGTCACAATTCGTGTGTTAGGGCGTTCAGGCGTCCTGACCTGACTTAGTGCGGTGTCAAGCTAGTGATTCCAGAGAGAATACGCCCGCCTCCAAGTCAAGATCATCCGAGTGGTGTTTGTCATGATGACGAACGATCCTGAGATGTGCCACTGAGACCCGACTGAAGAGGTAACTTATGATGCCCGATCTGACTAAAAGTCAGACAGACTATTGACCCCAGGAGGTACATCAATAGCTGAGTTATAACTTAGGGAAGCGCCTAGTCATCATAGATGACGACTGGCATGAGGCCTGACTGGAGGCATGCTATTTTTCCCAACTAAATTTGATCCGAGTGACACCTGTACCCGAGTAATGTCGTGTACAGTTTATGGCCCACGGGGGCATGCTCTCTGGAACTTAAGTCCGGGCCCAAATCTTGAAGCGATAATTAGGGCTTCATTCTTTCCCGCCCAGCGTGGAAAACTGAAACGTCGCCCACTTTCTTCTAAATAGGACGCGCTAGGGCATTCGAACGGTTATGCTTAAACTGTGCGCCTTAGCCCGTTCATCTTCCCGCAGCGCTCCCGCTAGGGTTTCTCTCCTCTTGCGCCGCCGCCGCCACCAATCTCCAGTTCCAACACCGCCGCCCCTTTCCCTACCACATTCTCTCAATGGCGGGTAACTGGGCAACCTCCGTCACCACTGAAGAGCGGCTGCAAGCCCTGGTCGACGCCGGCGTCCTGCCAGCACAGGAGCTCATCGGCAGGCGCGCCGCCACGGGTGAGTCTTCCCCCACTCCTCGCCAAGAGGAGATCATTGTTTTTGAGTCTTTTTTCTCTCGCGGGTTCGGACTCCCTGCTTCTTCTTTCTTTCGTGGTCTGCTCAACCACTACAAAATCGAGCTTCATCACTTGAACCCCAACTCCATTCTTCAAATTTCTCTCTTTATTCATCTCTGTGAAGCCTTTCTAGGGATTGCTCCCCACTTCAATCTCTTCTGCCACCTCTTCCACCTGAAGGCTTTCCCCAACGACAGTGCCCCTAAGGTTGTCAGCGGGGCTGGCCTTCAACTCCGGAGCGGCCTCAAGAAGGAGTACTTCTCCTTGCCGCTTCGGACCTCCTTGAAGGAGTGGCACCAGGAGTGGTTTTGCTGCTCCAACCCTCTTCCCGGCCTTCCCTCCTTTGATGAAAGAAAGCCCCGGGTCTCCTCCTCTTGGACTTCCTCTCCCTCCTCCTTTGAAATGGATTAGGTCATCGAGCTACTCGGCCTAATCCAAAGTCTGAAAGAAGAGGGGCTGACTGGCGTGGCCATCGCCATCGGTTTCACGATGCGCCGCGTCCAGCCCTTCAAGGAAAGAGTCCGGCTCGGATTTGAATATTCCAGGCCGACCGATCCAACTCGGGAGGTTGCTACCCTGATCTCTCCTTCGGACGCCGCCGACCGACTGGGGGAGTTCTTCGCCACAACGACATCCCTGACCAACCAGGGGTGTCCCAGAAGCTTCTCCCTCACCAATCCGCCACCGGAGGTAACGACCGAGTAATCTTCATACTTGTTTCATGCCGGCCGAGTAGTTTTTTGGTAGTTGTACTAACTTAGGAAAGCTATTTCTTTGCAGGACCGCCGGGCCTTTGTGTCCCTCGCCCCGACTCCCGAAGCCACTGCCCATAAGAGCGAGAAGCGCCCGAGCGAGCAGTCTGAAGAGGCTCCCGCGGCGAAGAAGGGCAAGAGTCCGGCCTCCTTCGAGGAGGAAGAGGTCCTGGTGACCGAGGGGAGAAGCCAACAAGGCCCGGGCCTCAAAATCCACGAGGCCCCCAAGGAAGGAGCGAGCCAGCCCACGCCGTCCCGGAGGCACGGCAGTCAGGCGGCTCGCCCTCCGCGGTCAGGACGCAGGGCCTCGCCAACGAAGAAGTGGGTAGACTCGGCGCCCAGGCCTGCATCGTCGCAGGCCCGGCCAAGTGGCCCTCCCGACGCCTCTTCGAGTGGATCTTCCGCTCAGAGGGGCGCTGGGATAAAAATCAAGACCTCCAGCAAAAATATCTTTGATTCATATTGTTCGCATGCTGAAATGTCTCTTCTTTTAGGAAATCGTCGGAGGAGATTCCGACGGACCGCTTGTCCAAGCCAACAGCGAAGCCTGCTGAGCCCGGTCGGGCGGCGTCTCCTCCCCCTCCTTCTTCTCCTCCACCTCCGCTGTCCGAACCGACCGAGGCCGAGCCGGAGACCAAGGTTAGTGAAGATGACGCCGCCGCCCCCCCAAGCCCGAAGCCGACTAGCGGGGGTGGCGAGGAAGCCGAGCCGGTGGTGGAAGAAATTCCAGGCCGGCCTCCCTCTCCCGCAGAAGAGCCCGAGGCCACGTTCTCGGCGGCCTGGAAAGATGAGGCCGGGAACTGGGCTCTGGTCGACGACAAGGAAGAGGAGAACGCCATGATGGACTTCTTTGAGCATGCCGCAGCATGCGGCTAGCTAGTCCGGGTAAGCCTCTCGACTAGCCGAGAAGGTTCTGTTGTCTTGAAGTAGAGTAGTGTCATTGTTTACTCTCCTTGCAGGAACTTGGTGAATTTTTCGAAAGGAAAACCAAGATCCATAATTACTTCCTCCCCCAAATAGAACGGATTAAAGCCGTAGAGGGGGAAGTAGTTGAGGTCCAGATCGAAGCGGCTAAGGAGTGTCGGAAGCTCCAGGCCGAGATCAAGGGGCTGCAGGACGAGAAGTTCGACCTTGCAGGCTCCCTTCGATGTAAGTATCCCAACCTGAGTCGGAATGATTTGTATGTGACCGAGTGACATCATACTTTGCACATTGGGCAGCCCGTGACGCACGATCGCAAGCCTGCGGGAGAAGCTGGCCAAGTCCAGGGACCATGAGGCCGCCGCCCGAGCAGAGCTAAATAAATCCCAGGACCAGAAGCTGGCCCTGGAGGAGTCGAAGGCTCGAGTCGTCACCGAGCTAGAGGGTAAACCTCTTTAACCCGACCGACTTTGAGTCTTCAACATAATACAGTTGTATAACTGCATCTTTGCCCTCTGCTGACAGAGTACAAGAAGAAGACGCAAGAGTAGTATGATGTCTTGAATGAAGGCGTCAAAACTGCGCGAGCGCAATACAAAGAGCTCTTGGTGGCCGTGGAGCCCACTCGGCGACGACTCTATGCTGGCGACGCTGAGCCGAGCACCCGGACCAAGCTGATCGAGAGGTGGACGGATGCCCCCGAGCAGCTGAAGGCCTGACTCAGGGATGTCGGCTTGATGAGCACCAGTCAAGTGCTGGAAATCGTCAAGTCGCTCGATCCCCGAGTGGAGATTGAAGCTGTCAAGGACGGCTTCGCCTGCACCGAGGATGAGGCTTTGGCCCTGCTTGAAGAAGTGAAGCCGGCCGCTGAGTCCCTTGTAGATAATTTAGACTTAGACTCCCTGTAAAAAACACAAGTATCTTGTAAAAACTGACCCATGTATGTAAACAGGATTCCCATTGTAATAAAGTTATTTGTTTTTATGATATTTCTCATTTTTCCTGTGATTTGATTCTGTATTTTTCTCAAGTAGGTTAGGTTCCTTTTACTAAGCACTTTGCCAAGCAGATCACGTTCCTTAGCGTTAGGAGTTGGCGTAGAGCTCTGTCTCCAGGAACGCAGTCGGGATGCATGAGTGTAACTCGGAGACGAGAATTTCGTTACTCAGAACAGATAACACTTAGTCTCAACGAGAAGTAAAAAAAGAAAAATGATATCAAGTGGTGCAGACTGCACCTAATTAGGTGTAGCCCCCGACTTACTGGCTAGTCGGAATCCGACTGGGTAGCAAGTCAATCCAATCTTCAATAAGAAGATAAAAGAAAAAAGGGGTGCACGATTGCGCACTAATTAGGTGTAGTCCCCGACTTACTACTTAATTAGGACATAAATAAGTAGCAAGTCAGAAACTGAATTGCACGAGTAAAAAGATATCGTTAACGAAAACTTATCTTTATTGATTTGTAATTGCGTATACAACGGCCGTCAGGCATAAAACTGACATAATTGTTCGATGTTCCACGAGTTTTCTAGGATTACGCCGTCTTCTCGCCTCAGTAGGTAAGCCCCAGGCGTGTCACTGAGTCAATAATGTACGGACCCTCCCAGCGTGGGGGAAAGCTTGTGGCCACTCGATTGATTGACCTGAAGGACCAAGTCACCAACTGAGAAAGCACGATCCCGCACATTACGACTGTGGTAACAACGTAGCCCTTGGAGGTACTTTGCCGACCGAATAGTTGCGGCATCCCGAGCTTCCTCCAGTCGGTCGAGTTCGTCAACCCGACTAGCCTCTAACTCGTTCTCGTTGAACTTCTGAACTCGGGGCGACCTGAATTGTAGCTCTGTTGGGAGGACTGCCTCAGACCCGTACACAAGGAAGAAGGGTGATTGCCCCGTTGCTCGAGTAGGACTTGTGCGAAGCCCCTAGAGTACGGCAGGCAATTCCTTCATCCATTTTGCTGCATATAGGTTGAGTCGATCGAAGATGCATACCGTGACACCTTGTAGAAGCATGCCATTCGCGCGCTTGACTTGCCCGTTGCTCCGGGGTGTGCCACCGAAGCGAAGCAAATCTTTATACCCATGTCTTTGCACCAGCTTTGAAACTCGTCACTTCTGAATTGAGAGCCGTTGTTCGTAATGATCCGAGAGGGCACGCCGAACCGACCGATGATCTCCTGGAAGAACTCAGTAGCCTTGGCTGCCGTAATCTTGGTCACAGGCTTGGCTTCAATCCATTTGGTGAACTTGTCAATGGCGACGAAGATATGCTCAAAACCACCCAGGGCCTTATTGAGAGGTCCGACTATGTCGAGCCCCCAGACGGCAAACGGCCAGATGATAGGGATCGTCTGGAGTTCCTAAGCCGGCACATGAATCTGCCGAGTAAAGAACTGACAACCCTCGCACTTCCGGACGATTTCCTTTGCGTCCAAGACAGTAGTTGGCCAGTAAAATCCTTGACGAAAGGCTTTGCCGACCAACGTAGCTGAAGCAGCATGGTGACCGTACATACTCGAGTGAATTTTATGCAGCAGGGCGCTTTCTTCCAACTCAGATACACACTTTTGAAGTATGTCAGAGATGCTTCGGCGGTACAGGATTCCCCCAAGTACGACGTATGCACGACTCCGACGTTCAATTTGCTCAACAGCCCCTGATCATCGGGAAGCTTCTCATCTTGCAAATACTCCAAGTACGGTTGCATCCAATCCGAGTTGAGGGCGAGCACTTCTGACTCGGGCAGCGGTAGATCCGGTTGGGGTAGTTGCTCTTGCGGTGTGATGGACGGGGCATGAAGCTCTTGTACAAAGATCCCAGCCGGGACTACAGCCCGACTAGAGCCCATGTTCGCCAGCTCATTTGCCGCCTTGTTGTCTCGCCGTAGGTTGTGTATAAGCTTCAAACCATCGAACTTGTCTTCCAACTTTCTGACCTCCTGATAATAGGCAGCCATATTGTCGTTGACGCAAGTCCAATCCATCTGTACTTGGCTTACCACGAGTTGAGAATCCCCACGAACCACCAATCGCAAGATACCGAGCGATATGGCAATACGAAGCGCGTGGACGAGTGCCTCATACTCGGCTGCGTTGTTTGAAGCTGGAAAATGAATCTGGAGGACGTCCTTGAGTTGTTTACCTCCAGGTGATACGAGAACG
The DNA here is from genome assembly GCA_036346145.1 of Olyra latifolia. NCBI lineage: Eukaryota > Viridiplantae > Streptophyta > Magnoliopsida > Poales > Poaceae > Olyra > Olyra latifolia. The sequence continues at coordinate 20,276,625 of CM070533.1, forward strand.
ATACCAACCCCCCCGCCCTGTCGCCGGAGAGAGCCGTCGAAATACATGTTCCAGTATTCAGACTCTTCGACGACTGGGGGAGCCTGCATCTCCGTCCACTCGGCAACGAAGTCGGCGAGTGTTTGTGACTTGATAGCGTTGCATGGCTTGAACGAGAGCTCGAAAGCCCTAAGTTCCATAGACCACTTGGCGATCCTCCCAGTGGCTTTCCGATTATAAAGAATATCTCCAATAGGAAAAGAAGTGACCACCGAAATTGGATGTTCTTGAAAGTAGTGCTTCAGCTTCCGAGAGGCGATCAGGACCGCGTACAAAAGCTTTTGCACTTGCAGATAGCGTACCTTGGATTCGCCCAATATTTCGCTGACGAAGTAGACCGGACGCTGAGCCTTGTAGACGCGTCCTTATTCTCCCCGTTCTACTACCACCGCGGCACTCACTACATGAGTGGTGGCCGCAATGTATAGCAGAAGCGGCTCCTGTGGCATGGGAGATGTCAAGACAGGTGGCGAAGTGAGGAACAATTTGAGATCCTCAAAAGCCTTCTGTGCTTCGGGTGTCCAGCTAAATTTGTCCGGCTACTTCTTCAATAGCTTGAAGAAGGGCGACCCACGCTCGTCGAGCTGCGAGATGAATCGGCCGAGAGCCACCATGCATCCGTTTAGACGTTGGACATCCCTTTGGCAAGTTGGGGGAGCCATCTTCATGATAGCTCTAATCATTTCCGGGTTAGCTTCAATCCCACAGTGAGACACCACGAAACCGAGTAGCTTTCCCGAAGAGACCCCGAAGACGCACTTATCAGGGTTCAACTTCATGTTGTATGCCGAGAGGCTCTCGAATGTCTCCGACAAGTCGGTGACCAAGTCGGAGGTTACCCGAGATTTGACGACAATATCATCGACATATGCTTCCACGTTTCGCCCGAGCTGGTTGTGGAAGCATCATTGAATGCAACGCTGGTGTGTTACTCCAGCATTCTTCAACCCGAAGGGCATAGTGACATAGCAAAAAGCCCCAAATGAAGTGATGAACCAAGTCTTGATGCAATCTTCTTCCTTCAAGCTAATCTGGTGATAACCTGAGTAGGCATCTAGAAAGCTCAAAAGCTCGCAACCGGCAGTGGAATCAACCACCTGGTCGATGCGAGGTAATCTGAATGGATCCTTGGGACATGCTTTATTTAAGTCGGTATAACCGACACACATACGAAGTACCATTCTTTTGTTGTACAAATACCAGATTTGCCAGCCAATCGGGATGGAGTACGTACCTTATGAAACCAGCGGCTAGAAGTTTGGTGATCTCCGTCTTGATGGCTTCCTTCCGATCTTGCACGAAGCGACGCAGCCATTGCTTGACCGGCTTGGCTTTGTCATATATATTCAAGGAGTGCTCGATCACCTTCCTTGGGACACCTGGCATGTCTGATGGCTTCCAAGCGAAGATGCCTCGTCTTGCTTGGAGGAAGGTGACGAGCGCCTCTTCTTATTTCGGATCGAGCCCTGTCCCGATCAGAGCTGTTTTGGTCGGATCGGATGGGTTGAGCGAAATCCGCTTCACGTCTTCGTCAGGCTTGATGCCCGACTTAGATTGCTTCTTGCTTGGTACATCGCCTTCGTCGTGAAGAGTGATGACCGCCCACCGGATCTCGTTTGACCCGGCAGCCGCTTCAGCCGACTGGGCGGCGTCGCAGTTTTCCCTATCGAGAAGATGGGAAAACTTGGCGTCTCCGCGGACTCTGATTACACCTTGCGGGCCTGGCATCTTCATAGCCAGGTAACTGTAATGCGGGACGGCCATGAATTTGGCCAAGCGCAGCCTTCCTAGGATTGCGTGATACGCAGTCTCGAAATCGGCCACCTCAAAGCTGAGATTTTCTGTCCGGTAGTTGTCCCGAGTGCCAAAAGTGGCCGGAAGAAAAATTCTTCCAATCGGCATAGTGGAAGTTCTCGGGATTGTACCGTGGAACGGCGCGTCAGTCTTCTGAAGCACCGACCTTGGGATCTGCATCTCATCAAGCGTCTTGGTGAAAAGGATGTTCAACCCACTCCCGCCATCGATTAAGACCTTGCGCAGTCGGACGTTCCGTACCACAGGATCCAGGATTAGTGGATATCTTCCTGGGCACGAGATGTGATTGGGATGATCCAAGCGATCAAACTTGATCGGGACTTCAGACCATCGGAGGTATTTGGGGGTCACCGGATCAGTCGCATTGACTTCGCGAGTAGTAAGTCTTTGTTTACGTTTGAACTCGTATGCATCCGATCCCCCAAATATGTAGTTGAGCTCGTGCTCGGTTTCTTGATAAGCGTCACCCTGAGGAGGATCATACTTATCATCTTGCTTGGCGTCCTTCGGAGTATCCTTGTTATGCTCTTGAGCGAACTTATTTAGGACGTTGCAATCTTTTGCCACATGCTTTCCATTCAGATGGAAAGGACACAGCGTCTCCATTACATTGTTGCAGTCGTTGGAGCGAGGAGGCCTCTGTCGACCGTGATCTGCGGCCGCCACCAATTCTTCACCCTTCCGCATCTTGTCCTTCTTGGAAGATGACTCGGGCTTGTCTTTCTTACCTTCGTTTTTGTTTGGGTGATCCTCCTGGCACTCAGCAAGAGCGTCAGAGGCGGTGGCATACCGGTCCGCCAAAGCGAACATCTCTTTGACAGAAATCAGGGGCTTTCGAGACATCTTCTTGATTAAGTCGCGGTCGCGAACTCCTTTTTGGAAAGCCGCGATAACGACCGCCTCAGAAATCTCTCGGATTGTGTTCTTCTTTTTGGTGAAACACCGAATGAAATCCCACTGGGTTCCAGGCTTCTCGTAGGTGCCCTGGAAATTGGTGACGAATTGGTCGCAAAGCTCTCCCCAGGAACCGATTGAGTTTTCTGAAAGGCCTGCAAGCCAGCCCTGAGCCGGAGGAGTCAACATGATGGGAAAATAATTTGCCATCACATCGTAGTCTCCACCCGCGGCTTTGATTGCCAGAGCGTATATCTGCAACCAAGCTTCTGGGTCCCGCTCCCTGTCAAATTTCACTATTCCCTTGGGGTTAAACCCCTCGAGCCAGTTTACCTGACGAAGTCGGGGTGTGAATGCCTTGATCCCATCGATCGTTCCGTCCTCAGGGGGAGGGGAACGATGGGGAGGTGTTCGGCGTGGCGAAGTGCGGCGCCGGTCCTCTCGGTGATGTCTCCCGTCTTCTTCTCGCTCCCTCCGCCGAGCTTCGCTGTCGAGGCGAAGGTCACGATTTGTACTTTGGCGATCATCCTGCCCGCGAGAGTGCCGACTGCGCCTAGTGTTGCTCGTGGCAGTCTGGCTTCTGGCCGAGTCGGCCTGTTGATCCCGAGTGTCTTGGACAGCCGCTACCGTCACCATGGCTTTTATTTGCTCCATGATCGGTGTTGCGGGGCTGTTCATCCACCACGTAAACACCGCGAAAGTCAGGAATCATGTTGATGCTCTCCTTCGACTCGGATTCTGAGTAAGAAAGGCTCAACCGATCCCAACTTGTTGGCTCATCGAAGGGAGTGATTATGACCCCCACTTCTCATGATGAATTGTCTGGCGGAAGGAAATCCGACTGAGATTCGGCAGAATAGATTTGCTGAAACTTGGCAGCCGAATTAGTTAATCCGAATGGCATCCGGGTGTCCACTTAGAAAGTAGATTTGGTCAGAGTTATCCTCGAGCCAAGACTCGAGAAGATCATCCCAGTGAGGATCTGTCGAGTTCCATTCCTTAGCCCGAATTGAAAGAGGCGGCGTGTTATCTCATGGAAAACAGTGGCCGAGTTGTTCAATCCGAACGGGATGTTGCCCAATTGAAGAGTTGCAGTTACCGACTGAATCTGATAGCAATCCCAATCTGAAATAGCATCATCGTTTGTTTCTTCATCAGTGAAAGAAGCCGCGAAGCAAACGCCATTATCCCGATCAAACCGGAAGAAACCTGCGTGAGCCGATCCGAATCGCCGTTGTCGATTGATCTCTCGGATCGAAATCCAAAAGAGGCAGCCTGAGGTGGTGTAGTTTGGCTGGAGTCGCGTAGAAACCTCCCCAGTAATGTGTAGACCGAACGTCGCTCGGTTCACATAACCGAAGTTCTCCGAAGTCGTCGGCGAGGAAGCCGAGATCTCCGAAGATGCAACCTTGGCCGGGGGGCGTAGGTGAAGACGAATCCGCCTATTGAAGCCATCGAAGTTGATGAAGCCGATCTTGATGCTAGCCCCTACCTGGCGCGCCGACTGTCAACGAATTGTGTCGGCAATATATTTTATAGGGCTATGCGGCAGATCACAACTCGATGGTAGCACAGGGGGCAGGATTTATACAGGTTCAGGCCCTCTGTGAGAGGTAATACCCTACTCCTGTGCTCGGGGTTTTATATTATGTGGTGTCGATCACAATGAACAATGGATGATCATAATGATCGTTGACTCTCGTCGAGATTGCACGAGATTGGATGTATGGTGGGATGAGATCTGGATTAGATGTCGATGTCTTGACTAGGGACCCCGACCCCCTTTATATAGTGTAGGGGGTTAGGTTACAGATAAGTTCCCTAATCGGTATGAGGTAAATAAGGGATATGGCCGAGTCGGTTTCCCCTATCTCTATGTATTCGGGTAGGAGTCGAATCCTACTTCTGGTAGAACAAGTCGGGCCGCGCCGACCACCAAACCCGCCTTCTGGAAGATCCATGCGACTAGACCCAAAGAGATTGTGCGTCCAATTGTCTGTCCCTAGATACCCAGGACCCATGTTCACTACAACAAAATTAGTCTAATATGACGAAGCCGAAACATCATGGAATAGCATTTTATTGTCACGGATAATAATTTGTGACAAAATTTCATCGTCATGACGATTGTCATGTATGCGCCGTCGCTAAAAGTACCGAATGACAATTTCTTTCTAAAGCGTCATAAAATATCAATTATCTATGACATTTTCATTTTGGTCGTTGTATTGTAACTTTTCATGACTAAATACAATTGTCACAAAATATTGATTGGCAATGTCACATATAACTCTTTTTTCATCACAAAATAGAGTTCGTACGCACCACATATACAACTTACTGTGACAAATAGACATCGTCACTAATACATAGTTGCAGTGTAGTTCTATAGGCTTTTGACAAAAAGAAAACAACGTCACAAATGATTCACCAACTGCATTAATTTTATATATAATTTTGGATACCAGATATCTAGGAAAAATATAAAAAAATATACATATTCACGAAGTAACCAACAATACATATTCAACGACTTATCTCTAACCATTAGAGAAGGTTTTAAGTACATTACTAACATTGTTACAAAATATTCAACATACTTATAAAATCACCATGCCAATGCCTTAGCATCGCTATGGAGAAGGTTATCACCAACAATTCGAGTCGACTTTGGTCTTCATCAAGGATATAAACCAAAAGACACAAGCCACTCTCTTGAGGCTGCAAAGAACATTCGGAACAAAGGAAACTTTAACATGCATAACCTCTAAAATTTTTGTACAGAAGTAAACACTAAACTTACTGCTGACTGTTAATAAAAAAAGATATTTAGTCGTGAAGAGATATTTGCATGATATGACCATGTTGTCGTAATTTGGTGCAAAGAAATAGTGATAAGATTGATAAGATGTAATTCTTGTAGTTCCTATTGTAATTCCATTATGCACAAAGGTCCAGAGAAGTTCATAGAAATGTTGAGTACAAAGAATTTCGAAAAGGTAGCAACATACTTGTCAAGCTGATTAGCAATATGTTGCGCCGCTCCTTCCTATTGTTTGGTTGTTCCCATGGCAGGTAGATCACACGAGAGGAACACAATAAAGATGGACCATGACATATATATCACAAGATGACAAGAGAAATCTGAAAGAAAACTGAGTACTAAAGAGGCACCGTAAAATTATTCTCATTTACTAACCCTATGGTCTTGAAATAAAGCTTATACAAGTGTGAAATAGACCAAATTATTTAACAACTAATTGCTAGGCTTGACCTGCAGATCTAGCCCATGTGCACAATGCATCTGATGCCTAAAGTAAGAGTAATTGATGAAATTTTTGCATGTAGCTAGCTGTAACTTATACATAACTGATTTAAGCATGTATCTGTTTATCGAACAACTGGATCGATAAACATTACTTTCATGCTTTCCTTCCTACCTATATCCTACTTGATAGATTGGTAGAATATCTAGGTAAAATTGTCTAAAGAAAAGGCCGTGCCAAAACTGTTGATGCCTTTAAACAGAGGACAAAGCAATCAGCATTCACATAATTTATAAAAGTGTTCGGCAGTAACTAAAGTTCAGTTTAAACCATGTTTTTTTGTTTGTCCTGTAAGCACCAGAACTAAATAGACCAAATAAATCTATTTTTATTAATTAAGCGCAGAGGAGTATATGACTGTATGGCACATGTAGTATTTAAAACTAACGAACTGAATCTAAAACAGGGCGTAGTAGTGCAGATTGATAGTGGGAAAGTGCATTAGAAAGCATATTTGTTGCCGCAAATACCTGAGCCAACTTGATTTATAGTGAATCATCTGGCCACTGTCTTAGATACCTTTCAAGTAGGAAAACTGCATCCTTATTCCATCTTTCAACTACATGCAAATCAGCCAAAGCCAATGCAGCTCCAAGAAATCCAGGTTCAACACAAATGGCTGATTCATAGAACTTTGTTGCCTGGAAATTGATTATCATATGTATTACTTACTAACAGAAATTCTTATGAAGGAAAGGCATACAAAATCAAATTATAGAACTTAGATGTTTGTTGTTGAAAGGACATCAACCCATTAGCCAAAGTAAGCACACGTATCTGTGCATATGAAACAACCTAACAGAAGCCCTCTTAGCTAGAACATTCTGCATAAAAGATGATAAAATGGCCCAAAGTTAACTAAGTACCAGTGAATGTTATCATGGCTATTTCTAAATCTATTTTTTTGTCATCACATCAAGAGCAAATGTGTAATATTCCTGAATTAAGTAGCAGTGAACATTATCATGGGTGTTTCTAAACAAATCACAATAATAGAAAAAATTGTAATATTCCTGGTGCCCACCACGGGGTATGGAAAAAATCATAAAAACATATGTATGTCGGGTAAGAATTGACCAATCAGTGAACTCAAGTAAAAAGATAATACCTCTTTTTGCATCAGTTTATGCCCGTCTTAGTCATCTATGAACTGATCACCACTAACCCGAGTGCAGGGTCTCGCTCCAAAAAAGGGTCAAGCACAAATGCTCGGAAAGAAGAAAAGGTGTTTTCTATAAGTGTATCCATTGCTCAACAATACACAATAAAAGATGAAAAGGCAAGTGTTGCTTTGTAGAATTACAAAATATACAATTTATGCATGGATAATGTAGGGGCGAAAATGGTTACCTTCTCTCTTCCAGTGGAACTAATAGATGCACATCACCAACTAACTTTAGAGCTTTTGCAGACTGGAGGATGGAGGCGGTGTTCTCTTGCCTCATAGAGCAGCAACCAGTGCAAAGGCTAGGCCCAGATCCTGGAGCCCCACATGGCATGCGCCATCCATCATGTGCTTGGGCTTGGACACAGTATGCAAGATCCGGTGCAGGATGGCCGGATCCACCATGGTGGTGGCTCCGAGGCCGGAGCTTGAGGCCGAGTGCAACAGCGAGGATTCGGCACGGGACGGTGTAGCGGTGGCTCTCCAAGACGGGGGACCAAGGAGCCTGCGCAGGGAGGGATGGAAGGAGAGGGAGAGGGGGCGAGGCGGCGCTGAAATGCGGTTGGCAGGTTGATTCGGAAGGGCAGCGGCCGCGGCCCCGGCAGATCCGCGCGGAAGAGCAACGACCGGGCACGGCGGTAGATCCGCGCGGAAGAGCGAAGGCCGGGCGCAGCGGCAGATCCGCCGGGAAGAGCGACGATCAGGAGCGGCAGGGTAAGGTCAGGACACTACTACGGAAAAGCATTTATGAGACGGTTATTTTTTTATTATTTGAGACGGTTTTAAAATGACTTATTTGACACCAGTCACAAAAGACTTCATTCATATGAGACGGTTTACAACCGTCTTATATAAGCAAGTATATAAGATATTTTTTATATGGAACCGTCTTATATGTCATACCGCAGGAAACACTAAAAATTGGTGCAAAAAACACTAAAAATTGGTGCAAAAAATTTTAAAAAATATAATCTTTGACCTCGAACCTACAATATAGCCTCCTAATGTATTCTACACAATCAAGATAATTTATTAAATGAAATACAACTATATGTTCTCTATGGGATTTGAACCCATGACTTCTTGACTCTAACCTAGCCTACCTAACCAACACACCTCAAGTAACTTATTGTCTTACTTATGATGTGCAGGCCTTTGTATCCTTATTGTTCAAATCTTTCGATAAGTTTTAGACATGTAAATGGCTTCAAATAGAAATTTTTCTAACTACAAAGTTGTAGATCTTGTTGAGAGCTATAATATACATGTAAAAGTTGTTTCTATCTGATTTTGCATAAATAAATTAAAAAATTTCTAAACTAATAGCTCGCTTATGGAGACATTGGTCTCAATCTCTCATGTTGTCCCCAAACCTCTATTTATCTTCTTTTATATGAAAAAAATTATTTAGTAGGTTAAATAGGTTGTTTCAGGCGATAAACGAACCATCACATCTAATTAAATATAACATATACGAGTCAATTAATAAGTGGACGTCTTTGATAGCACAATAAAATATGATAGTTTTGTTTTAATAACAGTCTTTTATGATTTTATATGAAACAAACATCACATATGATAGCTTCATAAGAGTCGGTTTTAGATATCCATATGTCTAATTAGTAGTTCAACATAACAGACGGTTCTTTAACTAAAAAGTATCTCATAATATGTACCCATAAAAGTCACTACCTAGCAAGAAAATGACTCTTATTCCCTAGTCTTATTAGAGACATTTATTTTTTGAAAACCGTCTTCAAAACATTCATCATATGAGACACTTCTTTTAAAACCGTCTTCAAAACATCTAATATATGAGACACTTCTTTTGAAACCGCCTCTTTCCTTGTGTCACCACATAATAAGAGACGATTTTAGAACAAGTATATAAAAACCGTCTTAAAATGTGCGTCTTATATTGGTCCGGTAGAAGGCGGCGACCGGCCGAGGGGAGGAAGGTGGCACGGCATATCGCTCCAGGAGGAGGCCGCGGGCAGTCGCCGGTCGGGCGAAGGGGCCGGCGTTGGGGCGGAAAGAATGGGGAATTTGGGAGGGGCTAGCGCACGGGCCCGTGGCTGCCCCGCAAAAGCGGATCGACAAAGAGCATATGGACGGCGGTGGCTGCCCGCAAGCGCAATCGGATGGTTGCCATTTTGGAAACGATGTGGATAGCTCTAGAGGCTCCCGGAGGGCTATAAGTTTTAATATAAAGTAAAGTAATATAAGTAATGTGACAATTTATTTGTTTGACATAGAAATTTAGTAATACTATGACAATAATAACCGTCATAAAATTGACATCGATTCTATGACAATGACAAAATCATCATAAATAAAAATTTAGTGTCACAATTTTTTTGGTCCACTTCAAGGTTTGACATCATGTTGTTTTATGACGAAAATCTTCTAGCATTTTGTGACGTTATTTTACGAGTAGTCATAAATAAATGAGGCCCGTCTAACTTTATGACAACATGATATTTTTCGTCATAGTATATGGGTATACATGACAATTACAACAATCGTCACTAGATTTTTGTCACAATAGGCGAGATTTGTTGTAGTGGTTGTTCACAGATAGTAAGTAAATCAGAGGACAAAAAACTGATCCTGTCCAGCTTGTCAGCATGGCTGGCCAACGCACTACCTTCTCTCATCCTCCCCCCTCACTCTTCGGGAGGCACATCTCTCCTCTCATCCCTCTTCTCTCTCCACAAAGAAGGAGCCCTACTCCGCCTCGGCTTGTCGGCGAGCTAGTGGGGGCCATGCTAAAGCTCAGCCTCATGAAAACATGTAGAGCTTGTGGGAGGTGATGATGACAGCGAGCTCGTGGGGACGACGATGAAGGCGGTGCGAGATCGTGTGGTGACGATGGCGACCTCAATGACGAGAGCTGGTGTCTATGGGGCGATGTCGTGGTGGTGGTTGCACACGTGGTGTCCATAGGTAGGAGCTAGATGGGAAGATGCAACGCTTTTTGCCTTCAAACATTAACCTGTTACATATGAAACATTGCGCTTTGCCTAGTGAAATATGGTGCTTGTTCTAATAAAACCCCCCTTAAAGAAGTGTGAACACTGAGTTTGCTATGATGAAACATAGCGTTGTTACTATGGTGAAACACTCATAAAAAGTATGAAACATTTTGTTTGCTTTGTGAAATTTTTTTTTGCACTTGTGAATTATGTTTTGCTTTTGTAAAATCATTTAATTTGCTGCATGACATGAAAAATTCACAAAAAAACTTCGATCGGTTATTCCAAAAATGGACTTACCTTTTAAAAGGCCAAGAAATCATACGAACAGAAAGAAATGGCAGCCGATCAAGGATTTTAGGAATTCATTGAAGCGTACTAATTTCCTGTTGTCTAATCTCCCTCTCTTTTCCTGTCTCTCTTTTTCTCGCTTTTAGGAACTTTGTTCATTGCAGTCGTACTAATTTTCTGTTGCCTAATCTTCTTCTCTTTTCCTTTCTCTCTTTCTGCTCGCTTTTTTTTGTTTCTTTGGCTTAGATATATACATATCTTTTAAACGATATATGACTGAGAGAAATCCCTCTAATGTTTACCCTTTAAAAAACTAACACCACCACCGGACCACTCATTCGCACTCTCCCCGGAATGACCTCTACTGCCACTACCACCGCCACCCCACTTGTCTAGCATCGACCGTGAAATCCACCAGGGCCGGACGACTCAAACCATGGACTGCCTATGTTGCACTACTGTTGCCGGTGGTCTTGGTTGGTAGCCGTGGGTGGGTTGCGGTAGGAGGAGGCCGGCGATGGCAGATGGCAGCAAGGAGGGTTAGTTAAGGTGGCGATCCATAGGGAGGTGACAACGAGGATGCGAAGGAAGCTCAGCCTCATGATAGTCGGCCGAGTTCCCTTTTTCTTTCTTTGTTGAATTTCACTTTGTGCATCTTCTGTTGCCATGAAAGAAAGACTCGCTCCTTTTAATATATGCTATCTTCGAAGAGATGCTATTAGAAATTAATCGTAGAAAATGAAAGAAAAGAATATAGTGCAGTAAATTAAGAAGAGAGAAAATAAAGAGAAAAATGGTTAGAGATGGTCTTAAGGTTAGTCAGATGCGATCAATTTTCTTTTGGTAGCAGGCGACGACTAGTTAGCCAATGTTCTGGTCATGGTTGAGCGAGCGGCTCTTTTTTTTCTTCCGTGCCAGCGTGTAGACGGATCTAATGAGGATGGAACAATGGTCTTCCTACTTTCATATTCGAATACGTTGGAATACAAATATGGATTGAATATTACCGCAAACACGAATTCTGATTAAAATAGAGTTTTAACAAATTGTCACTGATTTTATATTAATACTTAGAGCATTTGCAGTGCAGTTGCTATCTTCTTTGCTTATTTCCCAGCTAGGACAATCCAACGTGGCATCGCAAATAATAGAGAGAGAGAGTGAAGTCGTTACCTAAATTAGCAACTAGTAGCAACAGGCTCCTCACACAGTCCCAGGCGATGGGAACGGTGAAGAAACCGCACTACGCAGAGTTCAATCGTTTCTTCCCCTTTCCCATGGATCTGATGCGCCAAAATCACCACCCCGCGTGGCAAATCCCTCTTTCCCTCCACCCCGCGCGCCAAAACCCTCTTTCCCTCCACTCCCGCGTGCCAAATCACCCGCGTGAGCCGCAGTTTTCCTTTGCCTCGCGAGCCGCGGTTTTCTTCGCCTCTTCGCCGGTCGGCCATCAGATCCAAGGGCGGCCTCCTCCTTCCTCTCCTCCTTCCACGGTGGAACTGGCACGGTGCGGTGGTGACGGCTCCCTGCTGTTCCGTGCTAGCCATAGTTTTTCTTCGCCTCTTCACCGGCCATCAGATCCAAGGGCGGCCTCCTCCTTCCTCTCCTCCTTCCACGGTGGCGACAGCTCCCTGCTGTTCCGCTCGAGCCGCAGTTTTTCTTCGCCTCTTCGCCGGCCATCAGATCCAAGGGTGGCCTCCTCCTTCCATGGTGGCGACGGCTCCCTGCTGTTCCGGCGTTCTCCTGCCTCCGGCCGTCTGTTAGCCACCTGCGACATGGCGAATCGCAAGGACAAGGGAAAGCAGCAAGTTCATTCGACAACTAGCTCCATCCTAGATGAATCGGGCCTGGTAAATTCCTATAATTTGTAGTCATATATGGTCTGAATTGAATGAGAATTGCATATCAATGTGTTCTTGTATTGGAATTTGTTTTAGTTTTCAGGCAAAAATAGCAAGAATTTGATTACACTAATACCTGAAATTTAGATAATATAATGCTATGTATTTATGCTAGTTGTGCCAAAATGCGAGCATCAAGAAATTGATATGCTTCTGTTATTTATGATCATATGATGCTATGTATGTGACAATATTTAACCCATTTCAAGAGGAAGACTCACATCCGCCCAATGGTTTCCTAAATTACTTATGCAGTTATCAATTTCCACCATTCCCGCAAGCTCATTCTCCTGTCAATTTGCCCCTTCCCGTCGTTTTGTTAATGCGCAACAAAGTACAGAGAATTTGCATTTTGTCGGTGTTCCTTCACACCATCTTCCCTTTTCACCACTTGCAACATTGCTTGGCCAGAATACTCCCCCTTTGATGATGCGAAATTGCACCACAGAAGCTCCCTCGCCATTATTACCATCGCAAAAGAAGGACGAAGTCGACAGTGACGTTGATGTGCTAGAAGAACCGGCAGGAAGAACCAACAAACGATTGTCCTGGACTACAGAAGAAGAGATAAGTTTGGTAATTACTGTCATGTGTCACTCATGTAAATTTTTTATTTTGATTTGTTGCACTAATGCCTTAATATTGCTTTGATATCATAGGTTAGTGCTTGGTTAAACAATTCTAATGATCCAATTGAAGGAAACAGTAAGAAGCTTGAGCAGTATTGGGATGAGGTTAGTGATGAATACAATAGTACAACTCCAAAAAATCGAAAAAGGGAACCTGGACAACTCAAGGCCCATTGGCACCGCTTGAGGATAAAGATTAGCAATTTCAACGCTTGTTGGAAAGGCGCCGTTACGTCTGTATACCAGAGTGGCAAGTCAGATGACCAATATAGGGACATGGCAATGAGGAAATATCAGTTAGACCACAAAGGACCCTTCAAGCATTATGAATTATGGAAGATTCTTCGTGACCAACCAAAATGGTGTGCATATGTTAAGGCCTTGGAAGGCCAACTGATAAATTAACAGATGTTATTGATGTTGAAGCGGCGCCAATTGGAAGGCCAATGGGACTAAGACAGCCAAGGCAGAACGTAAGGGGAAACGCAAGGCGTCGGATGTGCCGGAGGCGGTAATTGTACTTGGAGAACAAATAGATAAGTTAATTGATGTGAAAGCCACTAGTAGACAGGATAAAGATAAGTTAATGGAGGTGTAGCAACGTGTGTCTTTGGAGAAGCTACAAACCACAAGAATGTATAAGGAAGCAAAAATGCTTGAAGTCTACCAAAACTTACTCCTTGCTGACACTAGTTCGATGGATGATGATGCAAAGGCTCATCGTGCGGATGCATTGGAGACCTTGAAAGCAAGTTTGTTCGATCAAAAATGATTGATTATGTATGCTTGTTAATTATCTATTTTATTTATCTATGTTGTTGATTATCTCTAGAAAAAAGGAGAGAACTGAAGTTGATTATCTCTGCTGTTATTCTGTTATATGATGTGACGAGTGTTTCCTTTCGGGTTAACATGATGTTATTCTGTAACTATGCCTATTTTGCCTTCTGGAAATTGCTAAATGCTTATAGACATACCCATTGATCAATGGATTTATGAACCTGAAACAAATAGTCTTGTGCAATACAAAGAACTTGTATGAACTCAGATATCTCCATCCAATGGGTATGTTCAATTTTCATGCATGGACTGCAAGTCTGCAACTGTGGGAGATGTGTGCTGGTTCAGGTGTGGATTTGAATGTGGATATGTATTGAGTGAGCACGTGTGTGTGTCTTGGTCCAGGTGGATGCATGATATTGTGCATGTGCATGCGTTTGTGACTTCTTTGTTGTCAGTTGTCATGCTCATTGCTGGTGAAATAGGTGATTACACTGTTCCTGGTCTCAGGACGACATGTTGTACATGTGTATAATGTGTATTCATCAATCCCTCTCTTCTAACGTGGCTATTGACTGTTGTACTAATTGAGTTTCTTAACACTAAAGAATTTTGCTTTCATACTAACCGTTTATCTTCTATATGTGAACAGCCTTGTATATGTGAACATATTAAGTTTCTAAGCATTTATTCTGATCAATATATGTGAATAGAGATGTTAATTTGCTTTCATACCATGTGAATAAAAACAAAATTTCCTTTCATACCAGCCGAGTACCCAAGTATGTGTATATATATGAGACAATGGCCAAGTAGATGAGTACACAATTGTAGTTTAGCCATGGATTCAGATCCTGAAGATTCTGACATAGCTGATCTATACAACATTGATGATTTTCTTGCCGAAGAAGAAGTGTTCGACTGTCATTGAGCAAGCATCTTTGTAGTTGAAGGCCAACTTGGAAGCTATTCAACAATGGACTTCTAGTAGCCGAAGTAAGCTGAGGAGGTACGTGAAGAGGCCTCGTGAACAAAGTCATCAACAACTAGTTGATGACTACTTCTCTGATACCCCGCTCTACTCTGAGAAAATATTTCGTAGAAGATTTCAGATGAGAAGACCATTGTTCCTACGCATTGTCAATGCATTAGGGGAATGGTCAGAATATTTCACTCCAAGGACCGACGCTCTTGGTCGGGATGGGCTATCACCGCTACAAAAGTGTACGGTGGCTATTCGTCAGTTAGCAAATGGTAGCCCCGCGGATCATTTGGATGAATACTTGAAAATTGGAGATACCACTGCAAGGGAATGTATGAAGAAGTTTGCGGACAGCGTGATTGCAGAATTTGGTGAAGAGTATTTAAGACGTCCTACTACCGATGATATGGAACAATTATTGAAAATTGGCAGACGTCGTGGCTTTCCTGGCATGCTAGGTAGCATTGACTATACACATTGGCAATGGGAAAAATGCCCTGTTGCTTGGAAAGGTCAATTCACTCGTGGTGATCATGGTGTTCCTACTTTTATTCTAGAGGCGGTAGCTTCAGAAGATATTTGGATATGGCATGTCTTCTTTGGTGTAGCGGGATCGAATAATGATATAAATGTCCTTGGTCAATCAAATTTGTTCACTAGAGAGTTGAAAGGAGAAGCTCCCTGCGTGCACTACCAGGTTAATGGAAGGCAATACGACCATGGCTACTATCTTGCAGATGGAATATACCCAGAATGGGCTACATTCGTCAAGACAATACCACTTCCACAGTTAGAAAAGCACATGTTTTTTTGCAAAAATGCAAATGGCAGCAAGAAAAGATGTTGAGCGAGCGTTCTGTGTTTTGCAAGCTCGATTTTTTATTCTTCGTCGGCTGGCGCATTTGTTTGATAGGGGAGATCTAGAGAAAGACATGATGGCTTGCATAATTCTTCACAATATGATAGTAGAAGACAAGAGAAATGAGGTTCTAGAGGATATTGATTTGAACACACCTGCTACTACATCAACCGTTGAACCACCGGAAAACTGTGATGGCAGTATCCCTGACTTTGAAGATGTGCTATGTAGAAACTCTAATATTCAGGCTCGTCCAACTCACAACCAACTTAAAAGTGATTTGATCGAGCATATTTGGCATAAGTTTGGTCCCAAATGACTTAATTAGTCTTGCTTCCAGATATTTTCAGTTGGAGAATATGATATGTCATTATATTATACTATGTGATGTACTTTTATTTCAATCCATGCTACTATGTATTTCTCTTGTGTACCCAATATATATATATATATATATATATATATGCGTGTGTGTGTATATATGTCATAATAAATCCACTCTTGTGCAAACTCAAAAGCAATGCTAGTTAATGTAGTTAATGTTAGAAACCCTCTTAAGAAACCATGCAATGTAGCGCTTGTTTCTAAATCTCTCATTAATGCACTCTCTCTCTTCCAAGTAACAACTTAAGCAACAATGCATTGTGAATGCTCTTACGCCACTTTTCTTCTAGTTCACCACGTAATCATAGGTCATTACTCATTGGTGTCACTTTGCTAGCAATACGGCGATTCATATTAATTGTTCAGGTCCTGCAAGCCCAGGTGTTGATTCCTTTCGGCCGCTAATTCGACAATTCCTTGGCGCTGCAGAGACATCTTGGCGATAATTCCTTCCTACCGTGGCAGGGAAGCATGGAACAGATAATTGACTTGATAATGGAATGTATGCAAGAATCTTCCATACATACATGACATTTCTGTTGAGGTTTAAGATTTTGATCAACAAGGTCCAGTAAAAAAGATGAGAGAAATGAAGGATGGAACTAGAATGACTAATCAGAATTCAATGTTTGATAGGTTGCAAACTTCATAATAGAACCAGTCTAAAGAGAGAGGGAAACAAATAGAGAAGTTGCAAAAATGTGGAGCTAATGAAGAAAGAGCAGTTGAAAAAGGTAAATGGAAATATGAGGCTGAGGAAGCTAACTATGATATTCAGCTGGATGACTACCAAGAATCCTTAAGTGATTGTGAAGAAGAGCAACTACAGAGATTGTTATGCACCCCAGTATTTCTACCGGTCTGAGTGGCCAAATACTAGTCCCAGAAAATCATAACTAGTATTGCACTCAAGGACATTTGGAATATCATCGCAGGCAATCAAATTAACTAAAAATTAACAGTTCACATAACATAATATCATCCAGATGACATAGACGTTTACATAGTCTTGCACAGGACTTAGTTCAATAACATAAAAAAAACACAGCGGAAGACTTCGGAAGTGATGATATCCCGAGGTTGACCCGGAACGCGTAGCTAATCACCTTGACCCTCCTGGTCACAACTGGCACCGATGCCGAAATCTTCACCTGAACAAATAATCCGTGATCCATATAATAAGTACACGGCTACCCAGCAAGCAGTCCTTAATAATGAATGTAGGATCAAAGGACGGATTGGTTATTTTGCCAAAACACCACCTATCTACTTGTTTATTTATTCTTGATTCACTGAACACATTATAACACATGAGCGTAGCCAAAGGTCGGCTAACCGGCTCAGCACACGACGAGCGTAGCCATAGAAATGGCTAACCAGCTCAAAAGAGAGGCACTCCCTGCCTACACTACCATCAAGTTAATTACTTTAAACACATTGGACTACCTTGTGTCAAACTCCTTTCCCCCGCCCATGACCGCGGGCACGACTACCATGATAGTTTTAACTCTGCAGAGTGTGTACACGTTCCCCACAAGCCCTGTCTCATCCCAAGGGAGAAACAGTACAAAGACCGTTCACTGCTTTCACCTGCCCCAATACTGTACCCTTTCTTTTGGTTTTGCGCCCCATACGGTACACTTCGACCAGGCCGACAGTCATGCGCACTTTTTCAGCCGGACCTGATAGCGCACCACATGAGGTTAGCCCCTATTTAAGCCATTCAGAACCGGTGATAGCTAGTCACGTCCATCCACTACAAGTACAGCGGAAACAGGTTTCCACAGCTAATAGGTTAGGGCCAGAAGGCACAAGTGGCTGTACGGTTCAGGTTCGGTATGGTAGTCACAAGTATACGGTCCTTATATGATAGAGGAGACCTGCACAACACAACCACAAGCCCAAAACCCGCCTCTTCTGGGTCTCCTCAAATCAACACACACCACGTTGATTTTAGTTGATTAGGTTTATCAAAACAGCACCACGAAGCCAAAACTTCATGGATAAAAATTAGATTATAAGTGAACCTATCAACTACCAATCCCAGAAGCAAGACTAAGCAACTACACAAAGGATAGGCTAGGAAAACAGTACCAACGGGCTAACAATGGTAGGCTAAGTCAGATTAGTAAAGGACTAACATGAAATAGGATCAAATACCGCATGTGATGATAATTCAAGCATGCAATTCAAATTAAGATGAAAAAATAAATTTTAGCAAACTAGGAATTCAATATGAATCAAGTTTGCCTTCGAAGAAGTTTGGATCTGGATCTCCTCCTTCGAAAGGCTCCGAAACGATTCCCGGACAGCAGGTGCACGTCGGTTTTATGCAAAAAGAAATAAAATAGAAATAAATAACAAACACAGAGAAAATAGTATGATAAAAATATATAAAATTTTTGGATTATTTGTGATTTTTGAGCTCTAGAATCATCTAAAGCGCAGTTCGGATGAATTTTCTAAAATTCGGGGAAGTTTAGGATTAATAGGTCAACACTAGTTGGTGGGCCAAGTGCAAGGATTAATATTTTATCCTATAAAAGTGGCTCCTCCTAAAAATATATAAAATTCCTACGGTTTTAGATGAATTGAGGGTTTTGAACCACTCAAATTGGATGTACGGTTCTCTCTAGAGAAATCTGGGAAGTTTTGGATAATTGGAAAAACACTAGAAAATAGAAATTATCACTGTTCATGGTCATGGGCTCAATCTGGGCTGACTCGGGCTACTGAGCGGCTTGGTCCGGGCACGGGGTAAAGTGGGCCGGCCCAAGAAGGAGAGGAACTGCTTGGTCCGGCTTGGGACGGGGTGGTCCTGCAGGGCCCACACGTCAGTGAGAGGGAACAAGGGACCGACTGGACCGCATCGGGACGGCTTGGTCCAGATCGGATCGGGATGGCCTGACACATGGGGTCCACCTGTCAGCGAGGAAAGGGATAGGGGAAGGAGGACGGGATGGGTTCGTCCGGTTTGAGTCGATCCGATCCGCGGGATCGGCACGACAGGGAGACTGGAGAGGGACGGGGGCGTCCGTTTCGGGTCCGGGTGGTCCCGTTTCGGCCCCGATGGCGACGGTGGCGGCGCGGATACTCCGGCGATCGGCGACGACGGCGGATGGGTCAGGAAGCATGAGGGCGACCTAGGGAAGACGATGGTGGCGGCGGATTTGGCCGGCGGCGACCAAGGCGACGACGCGGTGTGGATAGGCGGCGGCGGAGCTGGGGCTCGGATGCGGCGGCACTACAGGGCGAGGCGGCGCAATTGGAGTGTAGGGGAAAGCTTGGGAAGAGTAGTGGGAGGTTTTGCCCCACTCAGGCGAGCCCTGGATAGTCACAAGCGATGGTGGGGTTCGAGTGGGTGGTTGCGGCGTCCATGGCGACGGCGGTGGCCTGAGGGTGGAAAAGCGACAGCGGCCGGCGATCCAGAGGACGGAGGTGGGGTCGGAGAGAGGGGAAGGAGAGAGGACGATAAGGCGCACCTCGTGGCGGCGATAGCACTGCCTAGCAGCAAATAGAGACGGTGGCAGTGAGCTCGAAGGAGAGGCGGCAACGCAACCCGAACTCCGGTGAGCTCCTTCGGCACTGAAATTCTCCGAGCTCCCTCCTCCAAATCGAGTGCCTTTTTTCCCTACGGGTGCGCCTCAACGAGATCTAGAATGTTCTTCAATTAGATCTTAGGGTTGCAATGGGAAGAATCGATCTAATCTTGAAATTAGGGTTTCGGCTAAGGCTTTACCTCGAGTTGGTGGCGGCTCTAGGCAAAATCCCGCAAGGGGGTTTCATGTTAGATATTTATAGGGTCCTAGGGACGTAAGGAATAGCTTGGGCAACAAGGATTGGGACTAGATAAGATTGTATCTGATCCGGACTCTTATTACGGCTTTCCGTCACATGAACTGACGGTGTTTCGGACTCGGTTTGGGCCAACATATGGGACAGAGCTTCTAGGAGGTCTTGGGGCCCACTAGGATTAATCTCACAATTTATCCTAGCCTCTAGTGGTTTCTAGGATTTTCTGAGGGTTCTCCTAATAAACAAATCTACAGAATATTATAGGAAAAGGGATTTAATTAATAATTATCAAATTTTAAATAAGGTGACAGAACAATTTTATTGGGATGTCACAGAGATGCTTGGAATTGTCTAATCAAGAAATGGTTGGATATGGTCAATCTTCCAAAGGTTCTCAGTTTCAAAGAAAAGGGCAAGACATTTGGTTGTTTAGATGTGAGAATGTGCAAGACATGTTAAAGACCAACAAATTCAATGAATATGGCTCTTTCTTAACAAGAGGATCTAATGTTACTCTGGAAGAGTTAACAAAAGTGGAATCTCCATATCACAAAGAAGATGAGCGAGTCATAGCAAGTAAAAAGAAATCTGAGATAGCTAATAAACAGAAAACAGTGGAAAGTCACAAAAACCAATCAGGAACAGCTGAGAAGGAGCACCAGAATTCAAAATTCCTCTTTGCAAATTACTATCAAGGCTATCCTCATGCAGAAGAAAAGGAATCTTGAAAGTAATAACAATATTATCACCCCTAAAAATTCCTTTGCTGCTTTAGTTAATTGCAAGATTATGTCCATTGCTGCTAAGATGGGGTGATTATTCAAGATGGTGAAATGGATAGAATTGATTTGATGAAAGAACTTGAGAATGCTAGACATACCCTTCATAAGAAAAATTTTAGAAGGATCAAGTAGTTAGTCAGGTAGTTCAAGATGATGTGGCTCTATTGGACTGGCATGATGGACATTCCTCAGATGAGGATGGCTTTAGTCCAGTCATTACTAAGAAAGATGGGGAAGAAAAACTATATCACCATAGCTTAGAGGACTAGTTGAATGTCCTGCCTAGTCAATAGGTATGATATCTACCATTTTGACTAGGGGGAGATCAAAAGGCAAGAATATTATATGAAGGGTATGTTCTAGAATTGTAGGGGTCCCAATAAGAAAGGTATCATCACTATCCTGAGAAACAGGATATGTGAATTTAACTTGGATTTTCTAGGGTTATTAGAAACTAAAAAACAGAACTATAATGATGCTTTTTTTTAGGAAAATAGACTCTAATGATCAGTTTTTCTGATCTTATTCTCCTTCCAATGGTAAATTTGGTGGAATTTTGGTTGGCATGAAAAGCGAGAGATTTGATATCACTTCTAGCAAGATTTCTAAATATATGATAGTGTTGTGTGTGTAGGATAAGAAATTACATTGCTCTTGGATGTTGATGGTAGTTTATGGCCCTCCCCATGAGGCGAATAAGGAAGTGTTTCTTGAGGAATTAGTTGATGTATGTTCTTCTATTTCTGTTCCTCTTCTTATGGGTGGTGACTTTAATATTCTTAGAGGGGCTGCTAACAAAAATAAGCCTTGGAGAAGTTGTAAAGTATCTCAACTTTTCAATTATATCATCAACAGTTATGCCCTGAGAGAAATTAATTATGCTGACGATCAATTTACCTGGTCTAACAATCAACTGAATCCTACTTTGGAGAAGTTGAATAGAATCTTTATCAATGGAGAGTGGGAAAATATTTGTCCTGTGACAGTTATTCACAAGCTTCCTAGGGTAATGTCTGACCATAATCCTATCATTGTAAATGACGGTCATGGATCCTTCAAAAACTAATGATTTCAGGCTTCAAATGTCTTGGCTAAAAGAGCCTGATTTTTATGAAAAAGTTGAATATATTTGGAAAATTGAGGTTAAGGACATGGATGCAGTGGATGCCTTTATGTTGAAATGCAAAAGACTCAAAAAATATTTAAAAGGTTGGGGTGCAAATACTTATGGGCACAATAAAATGAAAAGACAGAATCTTCAAAAAAAATTAAGTGAGCTGGAAAATAAAGAAGCTAATTGGATCCTGACCATCGAAAATCATGAACAGAGAGTTGAGATCATATCTGTCCTTAATAAAATGTTAGAGGAAGAAGAGAAAACTTGGCATCAAAAGTCTCAAGCCAGATGGTTGCTTCATGGAGACAACAATACTAAATCTTTTCATATGATGGCCAATGGAAAAGGAGGAAAAAAATGATAACACACCTTAATAACAATGGGGAGATTATTGTTGACGAGGAAAGACTAATTAGCCATGCTACTAGCTTTTATAAAGATCTTTTTGGCAGCAATTTTAGCTGTGGTTTCGGGTTGGATCAAAACTTGTGGAACATCATGAGAATGTTTCGGAAGAAGATAACAAATGGCTTAGTAGACCTTTTTTTGAGAAAGAGATAAAAGAGGCTTTATTTGATATGAGAAAGAATAAGGCCCCTAGCCCAGATGGGATCCCAGTAGAATTTCTTCAAAACTGCTGTTTGATTGTGAAACAAGAAATTTTAGAGATTTTCATGATGTTTCCTGAGGGTTCTCTGCAAATTCAGAGAATCAACTATGGTACTATTATCTTGTTGCCTAAAGCGAATAATGTTGATTATCTAAAGATGTTTAGACCGATTTGCCTCCTAAACAGCATTTACAAACTAATTACAAAAACCTTGGCTATGAGAATGAATAGCGTGATTGATAAAATTATTAGCAATTCTCAAAATGCTTTTATCCCAGGAAGGAACATTATGGATGGGGTCCTGGCGCTGCATAAGATCCTTAACTATACCTAGAAGAGTAAAAAAACCGGGATCATTCTTAAGCTGGACTTTGAGAAAGCCTACGATAAGGTAGATTGGGAATTTTTACTGTCCTGTTTAAATTGGAGGGGATTTAATTCCATTTGGTGTTGGTGGATTAGAGAAGTTTTGACTAATGGTACTCTTAGTGTGAAGCTGAACGATTCTAAAGGGGATTACTTCACTAGCTGTAAAGGGGTTAAACAAGGGGATCCTCTATCTCCTTATCTTTTCAACAAAGCAGCGGATTGCCTCACTAGAATTAATGGTTCATTGGGCTCAAGCTAACGGCCTCGTTAAAGGCCTGGTGCCTAATCTTATACCTATGGGAGTTGCCATCTTGCAGTATGCGGATGACACTATCATTTGTTTACAAGATGATGAGGAATATGTCAAGAACACTAAACTACTGCTAGCTCTTTATGAACAATTATCTAGTCTTAAAATCAATTTCCACAAAAGCGAGGTGACTTTGATAAATGGGGATATTGGTAAAGAGCAAAAATATGCTGAAATGTTTACATGCCCAGTCAATACTTGTCCTATTCGTTATCTAGGGGTCCCTGTCAGCCGCAAAAGAATCCTGGTTAGAGATTGGGAAAAAGTAGTTGAAAAAGTTCATAAGAGACTTAGTGCTTGGAAAGGGTAATTTCTCTCTCAAGGGGTAGACTTACCCTTATCAATGCTTGCCTTTCTAGTATTCCAATATATACTATGTCTATGTATAGACTTCCAAAAACTGTAAATGGTCAAATTGACAAGATTAGAAGAAATTTCCTTTGGAATGGTGGTTAAGTTAAGAAAAGATATCACTTGGCTAAATGGGCTGAAGTAACCAAACCAAAAAAGAAATGGGGTTTAGGCATTCAGAACTTGAATTTTTTGAATGTCAATTTACTATGTAAATGGTGGTGGAAACTGAAAAATGGTACTGGCATTTGGCATGATATTATAAGAAAGAGATATGTGAGGGATCCCCTATCTCTACTATTAAAGCCAGGTATACCGATTCCCCTATTTGGTCAGACCTCCTCAAGATCATAAACTACTATACTAAAAATAGGAGATTTCATAAGGGGGATGGGAAGAATATTAGCTTTTGGAAAGATCACTATGTAGGTGATTCCACCCTCAAGAAATGTATGCCAGATCTGTACGATATTTGCACTGACCATGACATATCAGTGGCTAGGGGGGCAGAATTAAATTAGGAAGTACCTTTGAGGAGATGGATGTCAGTGTATCAGGTGGACAAATGGAATTCTCTGTTTGACAATTATCTTCATGATAATGATGATCAGCAACAGGACAGAATGGTTTGGAAGCTTGACAAGAAAAAAGGCTTTACTGTTGCTTCTATGTATGGGTACTTTTATAGAACAGTCAGTAATCTCAATTTGTGTTTGTGGAAAATTAAAATTTCTTTGAAAATTAAAATCTTCTTATGGCTCTTTGATAGAGATGCTCTCTTGTCAAAATAGAATCTTAAAAATAAGGGATGGATTGGGGACCTTACCGGTGAGTTTTGTGATAATGTCGAAACAAGTAATCACATCTTTTTATCCTGTCCTATTAGTAGAATCATTTGGGGGTGCATTGCTCTCTGTAGTAATATGCAGTTCATTCCTGAGATTGTGGAGCATTTTTATGCATGGGTCAAAAAAGCTAATTCCAAGCTCCAATTTCTTTATTTGTTTGGTTTGACGGCTACTCTTTGGGCCATCTAGATTACCAAGAATGTTAGCTGTTTTGAGCACAAACAGCTAAAAGACCCCACTGACATTTGTATAATGTTTGCTCTTGGCTTCGTTGCTGATCAGGTCTTATGAAGATGGATGATAAGGAGCTAGTGGAGATCGGCATCGATAAAATTTTCCAGATTGCGAAGGAAGCCAAAAGACACAAGTTAGGAGAGACCCCCAACGGTGACGAGGGACATCGGACAGATAACTGATCCACATATTGGAGGAGCTGGGGCACCATTGGTGTGTCTGTTTGCCTAAGAAGACTGTTTTGTTTCGTTGCCAGATTCCTAGACTTGTGCTTAGTTTTGTTTTCATTCCTGGTTATCCTGTAAGACCTGGTTGTTTTGGGTGTCTCGGGGATGTGTGAGATCACCATCCCCTAGCCATCAGCCTGTTGCGAATGATGTTACGCTTGTGGTTTCCGTTCTCGGTATGAAATGGAAGCAGGGGTTTCCCCCCTTTGAAAAAAAAATACATGAGATAAACTAGGTTTGCTTCGGTTCGCAAAATTGACCGATTATTGGACCAATAATTGCGATCATAGGTCATATCAAGGCCCCTGGTCTCTTACACTACTACGGAAATGCTCATCCTTGACCCTTTATTACTAACGAATTCATCTAGACTCGTCAGTGATATGACCCGCCCTGCTTCGTCTCAACTAGGAACCGAAAAATCAGCCAGTGATACCGAATCATTAGTGATAGTGAACCTATCACTAACGGTTCTATAAGAAAACCATCAGAACCACCAGTGATTCTTTTACTAGCGGACGGTTTTCTAAAATAACCGCCAGTGAAAGTAATTTTCAGAATTTCTAGATCATATGAATTTCATAACTTTTTTATATGAGCTCAGATGAAAATAAACTTTATATGTAAATTGTAGCTCTCGACGAGATCTAAAACTTTGTAGTTCATATGTTTTCCATTTGAAGCAATATAGATGCCTAAATAGTCATTACAATTTTAAAATATTTATAATTTATTCAAATAAAGTTGGATAGAAACAATCTTTACCTGAAAACTGTAACCTTTGACAAGATATACAACTTTGTGGCTGAAAACTTTTCTATTTAATATCATTTATATAGTCAAAAAGTTATTAAAAGATTTAGAAAACAAGGCTTGAATGATATGTATATCCTATATATCTCAAAAGGTGCTAATAGGTGAGAAGGTTAGGAGGGCTGAGTTAGAGGCAAAAGGTCCTATGTCCTAGTTATGCGTAGTTTAAATTTCGCATGAAAAAGTACTAAGGCTATATACGCGGTGATAGATGGTGTAGGGGTGATATTTGGATCAAAATAATATTTTCTTAGTCAAATTTTACTGTCCAAGATTGCGTTTTCGAACACCCTCATCTGTGGCAGTTCACTCAAAGAACCGCCAGTGATAATCCCATATTATTACTGTCGCTTAATCAATGGTGGTTCGAGAACCACTAGTGATAAGCGTTACAAATCGCCACGCTTAATCAATGGCGGTTCGAGAACCACTAGTGATAAGTGTTACAAATCGCCAGTGATGTAGTTTTCTGTACCAGTGTTAAATCAGTCTAAATTTTAAAATTCAAATGTATATTCGAGAAAAATAAAGAATTTCTTAAGATTTTATTTTATCGAACCCTGGCCAGGAAACAAAGCACTGCTTTGGGCCCAGGAAGCGAAGGGAATGAGCTCGGCTGCTTCTCCTCCACACTTCTTTATTTCTCCCTGATTTTCGATGGCTATTTTTTCAATTATTAGTGAAAATTGACCAATTTTTAGGCTAATCAAACAAGGATAGTCTCTCTAAGCCCCGGACGAAAGGCCATAATTTATCACAAAATCACTTACCTCAGAAAACATTGCTAGTGGGTGGTTTACATCGGATTAGCACCTGGGCTTGGGTTTGCAAGCCACCCATGCATGTGCATGGCATTCCTGAAAGGTGGAAATGCAGAGAAGGCGTACGGCAGAATGTGCATTTACAACAGTCATGGTAGAGGATCCCGCCTCGCCCCAACACACAAACAAGAAAAAAAAAACAGTAGGTAGAAAAATGGCATTGTGTTACTACCCAGCTCATAGGGCCTTTTGATTCATAAGATTTTGAAAACATAGGAGAAGGAAAAACTTTAGGGTTGCAACGAGGTTTCATCAAATAGAATAAAAATTCCTACGGATTTTAATCTTACAAAAAATCCTTGAAATTCCCACTAATCAAAGATGCCGTCAAAATCCTAGCTAGGATTCCACCATGTGACCTCACGGTAAATCACACGCACAGTTTATGTATGTTACACTATCTTTTACACCATGCTTAACTCAAAAAATTCAGAATATGACACTCAATTTAAATGTCTCGGAGCATGTGTCTGGCATGCGGGGGCATCTGAGTCAATGACAATGGACCAGCGTGGTAAGTCCTGAAATAAGAATTTTAAAGAGCATCATACCCTCAAATCTCCCATATTGGATGTCAATTCCAATTCTAGTTGGATTTCAGTTTGACTGATGAAAATTCCAATTCCATTTTTCCTGCTTGGGTGCCACATGGAATTTAATTATGTTGTGAATACCACTTGTGCACCCTGACTCGCTAATTTACACAGTAGCGCCTACGCACACTAAATTATCTCTAAAAATTTCAATTAATTTTATGAAATTTTTAAAGTGTGAACGGGAGGTTTAAATTTTAAATACGAATATTTTTACAATCCATTTATACTAGGAAGTAGGGCCCACATATGTATCTAGTGCTGAAAACTTGTATGAATCAACTTTTCTACACACAAAATCACGTCCAACAAATTTAAGTTGTTTCATAAAAAATTTTTATAGTGTGAAAACAAACTTTATGAATTTTTGTAGCATGAATTCTAGACAGATGACATGTTTGAATTGGTAATTTGTTGTAGTTCTGTCATGATTCTTGGAATTGGCTTTGGAATCCTTGATTGAATTCTCTGTGGCAGCCAAACAACTACATCATTGGAATTGAATTCCAATTCCCCAATTTCAGGACTAATACATGAGAGCCAAACAGGATGTTATATTATTTGAAAACAAAAATGAAGAAAACAACATTGTCGCATTGACTGCTCGGAGAGAAGAATATTTACATCGTCTGTAGGACCGAGTAGATGAGTAGAGAGGGGTGAATAGGAGCCATATTGTTTTCGAGCTTTTCTTCACAACACGCCCCTAAATGCACTTGAGTTTACCTGTTTCAATTAGCTACAGATCGAAGCTATTAAGGATTAAAGTAAACTAGAAATCAACCAAAGATGCAAATAACTCTCTCTCTATTACTCACACGGTGGACCGAAACCGTGAGAGACGAACCGAGGCAGTGGCAGCGGTGGACTAGCAGGGTGCCACGGCGGACCAAGTCTGTGGAGTGCTAGGGCTGCGATCACTACTACAAACCTGGGCTTCCATACCGGCACACCAGTATCGGTTATGCATGAACTAGGACTGACAGTTATATCGGTCCTGGTTCAACAGTCTACTGGTCCGAGGGGAACATCAGTACCGGTTGGTTATACCAACTGGTACTAAGCAGGCTAGCTGGCTTGGGGCTGCTTAGTACCGGTTGATGTAACCAATCGGTACCGATGTTAGAACATTAGTACAGGTTGGTCTCTTAAACTGGTACTAAATAGTCTTATTTGAACCTCCTCTTCCCCGCTTGCTCCCCACACTCTGCCCCCATCAAGAACAGTGCAGTGCTAGCCAAGAGCTTCAAGGAAGGGGAGGTACTACCAAAATTTTAAAATTTTGGTCATTTTACTCCAAGCCATGTTAACCAAAATTTTAAAATGGAGTTTCTTCTTTGCTTGAAATGCGAAGAACATTTGATTTTTTTCTGATGATCGATGGAAGATTATAAATGTAGAGATCCAGCTCAAACTTTTCATGTAGGTTGCAATAACTTGATGTATAAGTTTGGAATTTGCTTGGATTAGATGTAACTCGCATTGAAGGTGTGGATCTAGCTTAAATTTATGTTTTGGTTCCATTGATCGGTTAGTATTTTGAATGTAGATTTTGATCGACCAATTCGTTTAATAGGTTGCAAAAACTTCATAAGTCTGAATACCGGAGCAAATAATCATTATAAATGACTAATAACCTTATTTTATTTTTTGAAATTTATTTTAGTGTGGAATATGTATGATTTATTATTTTTATTAAGCAAACAAGAAATAATTGAATTTATATAACAAGATGAAATTTTATCATGAAAATTGAATATTTAATGAAGTATTGACATTTTAAAAATATTAACTTTTAATGAAATTTCACCTAAAATTAAATTTATCCACCTAAAATTTTTAAATAAATTTAATATTGGTTTAATTTGAATTTTGTGAAATATTCAAATATTCATTATTGGAAAATGAGCTAACAGCTGCCTTGATGTAACATAATGTAGATAGACTGCCGATGGATGTACATGGACCGACGCTCCCCGGAGTTCTTGTAGGGTTTGCAAACTTTTCTTCGTGCGGCCGATGCATATACGAAGTCAGGCTACATATGTTGTCCATGCATAGACTGCAAGAATGAGGAGTGGCCAAAATCCAGCCACCTCCACTTCCATTTGCTCACGAGGTTTCATGCCAAACTATACCTGTTGGACCAAGCACAGTGAAGAAGAGACTATACGGGAAGATGGTGAAGAAAAAGAAGAGGGGGACAACAATATCCCGGATGCTGGTGTAACATCCTTATTTTCAAAACCCTAAAACCATCTGCATCATTGCATTTGCATAAATCTCAAAATGCATTTTAAACTAAGATTGTGAAAATAAGTATGTTACCTTTTAATATTTTAAACTTTCTAAAAATAATATTGCAAAAAGGTTGTTCAAGAGAAAAATGAAACTAATTAATTTGTTTGAGTTTGATTCGCAAAATAAAAATGTTTATAAAACCCGGACCGTGAGTTCTATTAAATTCATAATCCGGGGATTTCGAAAATTTGAAATTTCTTGTTTGAAATAATTATTTCTAGAACCTAAAATTTCATTTACTTAAAATTTTAATCTTTCCTAAAATTAATATTAGAAGAAAGAGTACACTTTTCTTCCTTTTTTTCCTTTCTCATCCATTTAGTATATTAAAAAGAAACAACTTAATTTAAAATTATAGATATTTATATTTTTACATTCTCATAAATTTAAAATTACAAGAAATATTCAATCTTTCTTCCTTTCCGTCTGTTCTTATCCTCTTCATGGTGATTTTCTTCCATCCTCATCCTCTTCCGTTCTTATCCTCGTCATGATTAAGTTTCTTCTATTCCTATCCTCGTCATGATTAAGTTTTCTTCTGTTCTTATCCGCGTCATGATTTCTCATGACTAAGCTCACTGACGTGGCCAACTGCATCGCGCCAGCACTGCCCTCGCTGAGCCGTGTCCACCTGCAAGAAATTATCGTCCCCGTGCACAGCAGCACTGCTCGCCGACGTGGTCGCTGCCTATTGAACCAAGTACGGGAGACTCCTCCCCGCAAGCACCTGCAAAACCCCAATTCCCCAACCCGTACAGCACACAAGCTGAGCAATCAGCGACATGGTATCCTTGGCAGGGCCGTCCTCGTTGCCGACGGTAAGCCGCCCCACATCTCACCATGCCTGGTCGGTAGCCGCTCAACGTTGTCGTCCTCGTGAAGCTGCTCTGTCTTGTTGCCGCGATCGAACCATACCGCGCCATTCCTTGTGCCAGCGCCTCCACGGTCGCCGCCACTCCCGTCCTTGCAGAGCAGCCGCCCACCACCGTGGTGGAGCCGCCCCCGCCGCTTTGCCCATTGCCGCCTCGCACATCCGGCCACCACCGGCCGTTCGCCGGCTGCTCCTCTGTGAGGCCACCGGCCGCCCATGCTCTGCGCCCACGCCATGGCCGCTGCTTGCAGCTCCTCTCGTCGCCTGCACGCCGCCGCCGTCGCCGCTCGTCGCCGCGGCACGGCAGCCGCGTCTCGTCGTCGTCGCCGCCCGCGCCGCTGGTCCTGTAGCCGCCACTGGAGCTTCACCTCGCCGGCGAGCCCAAGCCGTGCCACCTCCATGGATGCCGCCGCTCTGCCTGCCGGTGCGAGCCGTCGCGCTGCCAGATCGCGCCGCCTACCGCCGCTTCCCCCACTGCCGTGCCGCCGCCGGCCGACCTCGTCGGAGCCGCCGCCACCTAGCCAGACTTCCCCGACCGCCGGTGCCCTCCTCCCCCTTCTTCCTTTCTTCTTCTTCCTCTCCTTCTCCTTCTCTCTTCCTTTCTCTCTCATTCCTCTTTTGATTTCTCTAGCTCCAAACCAGATTTTCTTACTCTTATCCGGTGGAGACAAACCAGGATTGGGTCAACTTGGGCTGGCCAGGGGGCATGCGCTCTGATGCCATTTCTCCTTTTTGGGAATTTCAGTGCATAACCATCCTTCCCAATTTCGCTCCGGATTCATCCGATCTCCGAATCCGGTGATTCAAATTTCTAAAAATCCAGAAAAACCATATCTATCTACTGTGATATTTGTATAATTTCTAAAATTATTTTATTATGCATGTTATTTATTGGTTGCTCTTTCTTGTTTTGCGTGCGATAGAACGTTCGGACGCCGAAGGAGAATTTCTTGACGCCGTCGACGCATCGCCGGAGTCCGACTACCCCAAAGGCAAGTCTTTCCCTAGAATCCCAATTTTATAGCTTTGCCAAAACTGCTATGTTAATGAAAACGTCGTATGATCATATACTGTTACCTAGTGCATGTGTTTATCCGACATATGCATCTACTGATGAAGCCTCTACCCTAGGGTAATTTATGGAAATATTGTCCACTGCTTTTAAATAATAGATGCTTCGTATTGCTCAGTTAGGTATTTGGGGATCCAATCCCATATATTGAATGTAGCTAGGCATAAAATCAAGAGATCTGATGAATCGCTTGTGTTGGGTCCTAGGATTCGATTCATTCGTCTTAATTAAAATTTGACCAACTAATAAACGGGATCGGGAGCGGATGGATTGTAAGGTGGGTGCATTTGAGCATGAGAGTTGGGTTTGTGTTGGTTGCCGCTCCGAGAATAGGGACCGAGCTATGTGACTACTTTACTGAGTATTTACATGTGCGACCGCAAGCCCGGTATAGGACGGGCTTAATCTAAAGGAAAAGAAATGTCGGGATTACTCACTGTCCTTGCACGGTGGTTGAATTGAGAAGTACAGAGAGAGAGAATTGAGAAACACCACCGGGGTATCGCTAGGGACTTGTGCTGAAGCATTTCTCTGGGTACCTGTGTGAAGCAGGTACGACCGTGTTCTAAGCCCGAGATTAATTTTCTGGAGGGTTTTGTTATAATATCCTTCGACGGGAGGATATCGTATCTTGCGGGTAAAGCGTACAACCTCTGCAGAGTAAAACCATTTGAATAGCCGTGCCCACGGACAAGGACGGACAAGGTGGGTTTCACATTGTAGCATCACTAAACATAATATGACATGGGTAAGGTTATTCCAGCATGCGTGCCGTTGCTAGATGAGAATTATGAGTTTGATATATGAGTACTGGGATTTGAGAATTGAGAATTGAGATTTGGGATTTGAGAATGGTGGAATGAGATTATGAGATTGAAAACTTGAGATCTGAGAATAGAAAGTTTATGATATTACTGTTGATCATGAGAATCTATACTTATTTATATATGTTTCTTAAATGCTTTTACAATTCTAGATAAAGTGCTTTTATGCAAATAAACCCTCAGCTTCCTAGGATAACCCTAACTTGGCCGTTCCTAGGAAGGACTTGCTAGCAGTCAAATGCTAACCCCACTTGTTATGCGAGGCTGTTCATTTAATGAGCAGGTCAAGAATTCAAAGTGAAGAACTCGAAGACGATGACTATACCAACGCCTAGGACGCTACTGCCGCTTGCCTGTGGTTTGATTGTTGTATTTTGCTTCTTCCAGTTGGAGTTATGGAAGACTGTGAAGACTTCCACTGCATGTTAGAATTCCGCAGTTTAAGGCCTTCGTGCCAGTTAGCGTACTCTGATGTAATTATTATTCGAATTTGTAATGGCAATGATCCAAAGCTCTGGAATCTGTGTGCACTAGCTACTGATCTAGGGACTAGTACAGGTAATGCACAGAAGGGGCCCGACTCTGTTTGGCGGGTCCCAACAGCTGGCCAACATGGTTCTTTCGAAGATACATTTGGGGAGTTTGGCAATGATGACCTAGACCAGATGCTGCTTGATGGAGAGGGAGAATACACCGGTGAAAGACATTACGAAAAGTTCCAACGCCTGTGGGAGGACCACAAAACACTATTGTGCCTAAACTGCCGACAGGGCCACAAAAAATTGCGTACCACGCTAGAACTAATGCAATGGAAGGCGACTAATGGATTGTCAGATAAGGGATTCGACGAGTTGTTATGCCTCATAAAGAAGTTGCTTCCAGAGGGTCACACGTTGCCTGAAACTACGTACGACGCTAGGCAAGTTGTCTGCCCTTTGGGGTTGGAGATACAAAAGATACATGCATGCCGTAACGATTGTATCCTTTATCGCAATGAATACGAGGATTTCGATGCTTGTCCGGTGTACAAGACTTCGAGGTATAAGACTAGGCATGATGACCCAGGCGAGGAGGAGGGGCAGCGTAAGAAGAAGAGACTCCTCGCTAAGGTGGTCTGGTATTTTCCTATAATCTTTCAGTTGAAGCGTTTATTTGCGAGTAAAGCGCATGCCCAGATGATACGCTGGCACAAAGAAGATCGTAAGGACGACAGATGGCTAAGGCACCCCGCTGACGGCTCCCAGTGGAGGAAAGTCGATAGAAAATACCTGGACTTTGCTGAGGATGCGAGGAACATAAGGTTTACGTTGAGTACGGATGGGATGAACCCATTCGGCAAGATGAGCAGCAGTCACAGCACTTGGCCCGTGACTCTATGTATTTACAACCTTCCTCCTTGGCTATGTATGAAGCGGAAGTACATTATGATGCCGTTGCTTATCCAAGGGCCAAAGCAACCTGGAAACGACATCAATGTGTACCTCAAACCATTGGTTGAAGATCTGCTAACGCTGTGTACCGATGGTGTACACGTATGGGATGAGTACAAAAGAAAGCACTCCACCCTATGTGTATTGCTATTTGTAACCATCAACGACTAGCCTACATTTGGTAACTTGTCAGGCCTATCTATCAAAGTATATAAAGCCTGCATCCAGTGCTTAGAGGATACAGACATCAAATATCTGAAAAACTCCCGAAAGGTCGTGTACATGGGCCATCGTAGGTTCTTCCATATGAAGCACCCGTTACGAAGGAGGGTGAGAATTTCGATGGGACAGAAGAGAAATGTAAGAAGCCCCCGCATCACAGTGGGGCACTTGTATTTTCTTTGGTAAAGGATCTGAAAGTAGTATTTAGAAAGGGTCCTGCTAGCAAATTTGTCCCGACTGAACAAGCTCATACGAAGCCCATTTGGAAGAAGTCAATATTTTGGGACTTACCTTACTTTAAAGATTTAGAGGTCCGCTACTCACTAGACTTCATGCATATCACGAAGAATGTATGCATGAACCTGCTAGGCTTCCTAGATATGTATGGCAAATCAAAAGATACACTTCAAGCACAAAAGGACCTGCATCTGCTGGGACTCAGGAATGACATACATCCAGAAAAGAGAGCGAAAGGACAACATTACCTCCACCCCGCGAGCTGCACTCTGAGTAAGGAAGAGAAAAAAAACATGATTATGTTCTTGAACAGTGTGAAGGTCCCTTCTGGATACTCCTCGAATATAAGGAGACTCATAAACACAAAAGAGAATAAAACAGTATACTTGAAATCCCATGATTGTCACATGTTGATGACACAGTTGCTCCCAATAGTGGTGAGCGGCACAGATCGGGGCGGACGCGTGAAGGCGAGGGTGCGGGCAGAGCAACTGCGAGCACGATGGGTAGCAGGTGTACGCGTCCTCGCCAAATATGGCATCGGCGATACCTCCCCGATATCCATCCCGCTTTCACTTACCTGCTGGGACCTTCCATCACGCGCTAAAACACTGTGTTGGGGGCGGCTTAGTGTTTGGCGGGAAAACAAACCTTCCCCTGACATGTACATCAGTGCCGGTTGGTGGCTCCGGTCGGCACTGAAATTATCACTGCCGGCTTGTGAATAGTATAAAACCCCCACTGTCTTCCTCCTCAAGCCCAAGCTATGCTTTGGAGTTCAATTGGAATAAATTTTGGGCAGCCATTTTTCATCATTCCCGCGTGGAGGCTTCAAAATTTGGAGGAATCCACTTGGAGGCTTTCAAATTTGGAGGAATTCATTTGGAGGCTGCTAATCTAGCTATTTAATTCATTTCATTGTATATATCTTATTTGGCTAGATTGCTTAGATCAAGATCAAGATCTACATTCAATTTAAGCTTTGAAATTTACTTTAATTGTAGAAACATTTTGGAGGATTGAAAATTTGGAGGATGTACCATGCGGACCGTACTAGCCTAGAGTTCTTTAATAGCGTGGGTTCGTTTGTGAGGGCTGCCAAGGCGTAAAAGTCAAACAATCTTGTTGACTATGTATGTTGTCCATGCGTTGATTGTAAGAATGAGAAGCAATTTTTTAACGTAGAGCCGATCCGTCCTCACTTGCTTCAAAGGGGTTTCAAAGATCACTATACCTGATGGACCAAGCATGGTGAAGATGATGAGATCATACATGATGCCTCGCAACCCATGGTTGAAGATGCCGGTAGCACCGAGATGCCGGCTAACGTGGACAGCGATGTGTTGGTCGACGATGGTGATGATGATGTAGATTAGATGCTACGCGATGGGGAGGTGAACTTCACTAGTGAAAGATAGTTTTAAAACTTCGAGTGTATGATAAAGGATTCTAAAACACCATTGTACCCAGGCTGTAAAGAGGAGCACACAAAGCTACATATCACTCTGACATTGCTACAGTTGAAGGTAAGCAACGGTTGGTCCGACAAGAGCTTCGAAGAGTTCTTACTTCTTTTTAGTGGCGTGCTTCCAAAGGGTAAGCAGGCTAAGCAGGTTGTCTGCCTGTTGGGATTGAAGGTAGAGAAAATTCATGCATGTCCAAATGATTGCATGTTGTATCACAAAGAGCATGCTGACTTAGATGCGTGTCCGGTGTGTGGAGCATCACGGTACAAGCGCAGCGATGCGGGACTCACTGTTAAGCATAAAAATAAGAGACCCCCGACAACACAGTGTGGTCCTTCTCTATAATCCCACAATTGAAGCGATTGTTTGCGAACAGAAGACACGCCCAGTTGATGTGGTGGCATGCCGAAGAGCGTAAGAATGATGGAATGCTCAAACACCCTGTTGATGGTGCACAATGGAGGAACATCGATAGAAAATATAAGAAGATATTTGCATCTGATATGAGGAATATAAGGTTCTGGTTGAGCATGGATAGGATGAATCCTTTCGGCAACATCAGCAGCCGTCATAGCTGTTGTAGGGGAAACCGCCCCATCTCTGGGAAAGGTGGATGTCCACAAAGATGCTGTAAGTTCTTCATAAGGATTTTCGACCTAAAGGGGTAAGTGGAGAAGCGCACCTAGAGATGAAAAGACCCCTTGGGGTGTGAGCCGAGGACTCAGATGCGCGAAGAGTTCGAGAGATGGATGTGAAGGGTCAGGCGTTCCGAGGGAACTCTGGGCAATGAGAATCCTCGGGACTCCTACCAAAGAGTAGCCGAGGGGCGGAGTCTAACCGAGGAATCCGTGAAGATCCTTCGGGAAGACCGAACCTGATATCTTCGACAAGTTTCAGGCTAAAGGACGAAGATTCCGCGACAACCCCTGACAAGAACTGGCCGGATCAACCACCTTGTCAGAATGTGCCCCCCTCCTGAGGGTACATTAGGGATTAGCAAAGCTTGGATTGTAAGGAAGCTAGTCTAGCGGTTGATCGCAAGATCAACGGTTCAGGGACCGGGGCAATTTGGGTGTTTTCCCTGGGCCGGGCAATTTGGGTATTTCCCATGCATGTAAACCCGGACCCTAGAATTGTATAAATGGATAAACTCATTAATGAAAGAGGGACAAGTATTCTGATCACACATTTTTCATACACTGGTTCTATTCATCGAGCGTCCGCTTTCTAACCACAACATCCCGCGGCGTCCTCTCCAACACCGGGGTGGGTGTGACATCCTAATAAAATTATAATGTCACATATTAGCGAATAAAGAAAATAAAAACCAAAAACACAAAATAATAATAGGAAAAAGGTCCTGACAGG
Source organism: Olyra latifolia (assembly GCA_036346145.1). Taxonomy (NCBI): domain Eukaryota; kingdom Viridiplantae; phylum Streptophyta; class Magnoliopsida; order Poales; family Poaceae; genus Olyra; species Olyra latifolia. The sequence goes on from CM070533.1 coordinate 20,313,326, forward strand.
CTTGGATAGCCTAATTAGGCCCTAACTAGGCCCAAACCCAATCCACCTAGTCCTAAACCCCCTAGGACTCTAATTTGACCAATTAAGACCTAATTCTAGCCCAATTCAACTTCACCCATAATTAGGGCAGACCCAAGCCGACCCAAGCACTATATAAACCCCCCTAGGGTTCCCTGGTCGGCCACCATACCCCAACTCCTCAAAACCCTAGCCGCCGCCTCGGTTTTCGTGCAAAACCCGAAGCAAACCAAGGTAATGCTCCTATTCCAGTGCCCAATCACCAAATCCAAGGCCAGCACGTTGTAGAGTTCGTCGCGCTGGTCAATTTGACTATATGGATCGCCATATTTGGCCAAGAATTGGAGGAGATATGGAGCGCCGAAGAGTTGGCTGGATTCCGCCGCCGCCATCGCCGCCGGCGAACCGCCGCCGCCGCCGCCGGATCGCGCTGGCATGCACGCCCACGCTGCCGCCTAACCGCCACTGCCGTGTGCCCGCTCGCGCCGCCATCTCGCTGCGCCGCCGCCGCTAACTGCCGGCCGCGCCCTTCGTCCTCGCCCCGCGCGCTTGCCGTCGCGTCCGCCACGTCGCCGCCGTGTCCCCGCGTCTTGTGAGATCCCGCTGCCGCCGCCACGCGTCGCCGCCGATCGTCGCCCAAGACTCCCTCGCCGTGTGACACGCAAGGCCGCCTGTCGCCAGCCGACGCAGCCCACGTGGCCGCCTCCGATTGGCTCGGCGTCTTTGAGCCGCCACCGCGTCTTCATGACGGTTAAACCGGATTCTCCTCGGTTTTGCCCGGTTAACCGGTTTTCTTTTCGACCTTTTCTATTTAGCTCAAAACTTCCCGAATTGTTTAGGGAGTTCCCGAACTCCAAATTAGATGATTCGAGCCTAAAATCACAAATAATCCTCGAATTTTATATATTTTTACCATACTGTTTTCTGTATGTTTGATATTTATTGTTGTTTATTTACTCTTTCGCGTAGAACCGACGTGTACCTGCTGTCCGGGAGACATTCCGGAATCGTTCGAAGGAGGTGATCCAGAACCTAGCTTCTTCGAAGGCAAGCTAGATTCATGTTGAACCCTAGTTTGCTAAATTTTAATTAGTTCATGTTTACTTATTTCTGCATGCCTCAATTATCATCATATGTGCCGTTTGCTCCGAATCCATATTAACACTCTACTAATATGAAGTAGCCTTCCATTGATAGCCTATTTTGGTACTGTTTTACTAGCCTATCCTTGTGTAGATGCTTAGCCTAGCTTCTGGGATTGGTAGTTGATAGGTTTCACATATTAAACTTGTATCCGTGAAGTTCGACTTCGTGGTGCTGTTTTTGGACAAACCTAATCAACTAAAATCAACGTGGTGTGTGTTGATTTGAGGAGACCCAGAAGAGGCGGATTTTGGGCTTGTGGTTGTGTTGTGCAGGCCTCCTCGGTCATATAAGGACCGTATACTTGTGACTACCATACCGAACCTAAACCGTACAGCCACTTGTGCCTTCTGGCCCTGACCGTTAGCTGTGAAAGCTTGTTTCCGCTGTACTCGTAGTGGACGGATGTGATTCGCGATCACCGGCTCCGAATGGCTTAAATGGGGGCTAATCTCATGCGGTGCGCTATCAGGTCCGGCTGAAGGAGTGCGCATGACTGTCGGCCTAGTCGAAGTATACCATGTGGGACGCGAAACCAAAAGAAAGGGTACAGTATTGGGACAGGTTGAGGGGTATGCAGATGGAGAAGAGGAGAACTTGAGGAGACAAGGCCAGCTGAATACAAACAAGGACCGCCGATGGACACAAGGAGAGCAATTCAGAAAAGAACAGGAGACATCAAAACTCCAACAAAAGGGTAACCAACATTGAGCCAAAACAAGCAGACGAGCAAAGAGCCATCGACAACAATAGAAGGGGGAGATTATTCCCGAAGGGATTATAACTCCCGAAGGGATGAGTACAACTATCGAAAAGATAACACGAGAAGAGATGACGATCGAAGGAACCACAATTACCGAAGGGAGAATTACAACAGGAATGATAAATTCCGAGGAGCCAATCAGGAGAACAAGGAAAAGAAATATTGCGCGGTGCATGGAGAAAACTATTCGCATACAACCGAGGAGTGCAGAGATGTCAAAGCACAACGTGAAAACTACCAAAGCCAAAAGCGTCAGGGAAGGCAAGATCACCGACAAAGGGATCAGTACCGCAAATCCCCCGAGTTGGTTCACAATGTTGAACAGCAAAACTGAAGGGTAATCCATGTCATCACTGGAGGATCCTCGCTGAACCTTCCGTCAAACAGAAAGAGAAAGGAGTTCATCCGCGAGGTGTCGCACGTTGCTGTGTCAAGCAAACTAACACCAGCTCCACCGATAACCTTCGATACGACTGACGCGAGGGGTGTAAAATTCCCACACCAAGATCCCTTGGTGATCACAGCAGAAATTGCAAATTATGACGTCCAAAGGACGCTAGTGGATGAAGGAAGCTTAGCAGACATCATCTTCGCCAGCGCATTCAAGCAACTTAATGTACCAGAAGACAGACTAACACCATCACACATGCCGCTCATAGGGTTCGGAGGAGAGCCCGTGATTGCCTTAGGCCAAATATTGCTGCCGGTAACCCTTCACGAAGGCAAAAGGAAGATAACAAAGAGCATATGCTTTGATGTTGTTGACATGGAATACCGCTACAACGCCATCTTTGGAAGAGGAGTCATCAACGCCTTCGGGGCAATTATACATCACAATTACAAACCAACAATCAGCTAGAAAAAACGAACTCGAAGGCATACCAAAGCTTAGGCCAGTCCAAACCATGGAGAAGATCGACCCCCAATACAGACCAAAGGGTTACAAGCCCCAGGTCAGGCTGGAAAGTGAAACGAAGAAGATACGATTATTCCTGAAAAATGAAGAGAAAACAGTGTCCATTGGAACCGCCCTTTCCGAAGAAGAAGAAGCAAACGTTGTCAACTTGCTTCGGCAAAATAGTGACATCTTCGCCTGGGTGCCGGGAGAATCAAAGGGGGTCCCCAGAGAAACAATTGAGCACGCGCTAAACGCGAAAATGGATGTACGGCCAATCAAACAAAAACTAAGGAAAATGGGACCCGATAGACAGGAAGCAGCGAAGATAGAGGTGGAAAAATTGCGTCAAGCCCACGTCATTCGAGAAGTCGCATACCCTGAATGGCTCGCAAATGTTGTGATGGTAAAAAAGTCAAACGGCACCTGGAGATTGTGCGTTGATTTCACGAATCTTAACAAATCATGCCCAAAAGACGATTTCCCGCTACCGAGGATTGATCAGCTGGTTGACGCGATAGCAGGCTGCGAACTAATGAGCTTCCTGGATGCCTACTCAGGCTATCACCAAGTGTATATGAGGAAGAAAGACGAAGAGAAGACGACATTCATAACCCCCTTCGGCACGTACTGCTTCCGAAGAATGCCTTTCGGCCTAAGGAACGCAGGTGCAACATTTGCAAGGCTTATCGCTAAGGTCCTCGCAAACCAAATGGGAAGAAACGTGGAGGCGTATGTTGACGACATTGTCGTCAAAAGCAAGCAAAGGAAGGACCACTGCGAGGATATTCAAGAAACCTTCGCAAGCCTGATAGCAGAGGGCATAAAATTAAACCCGATGAAGTGCGCCTTTGCAGTGAAAACAGGAAAGTTGCTTGGATTTCTAGTATCGCACCGAGGAATAGAAGTTAACAAGGAGAAGATTGATGCAATTCAATGCATGAAAGCTCCAGAAAATAAGAAACAAGTACAGAGCCTCTTGGGAAGTTGGCCGTCCTAGGGAGGTTTCTCCCGAAGGCTGCAGAAAAATATAAACACTTCTTCAGCACAGTTAAAGGAACATCACCCTTTGAGTGGGGACCTCAATGCAAATGTGCCTTCGCAAAGCTGAAGGATCATCTTCACCAACTGCCAAGACTCGTCAGTCCGAACGGGGCGACGCACCTAACCTTGTATCTAGCAGCAAGCCATTTCGTGGTCAGTGCAGTCCTCGTAAAGGATGAAGCCGAAGGAGGACAAATGCCAGTATATTATGTATCAGAATCATTGCAAGGAGCAAGAAGAAACTACATTGAGCTAGAAAAAATAGCTTATGCACTACTTATGGCATCCAGAAAATTACGGCACTACTTCCAAGAGTTCAAGATAAAGGTGCCCACAGCATACCCTCTAAGGTCTATATTCGAAAACAGAGACGCCACGTCAAGAATTGAGAAGTAGGCCGCAGAGCTAGCACCCTTCGATATCACCTTCGAACCAAGGACGGCCATTAAAGCTCAAGCACTTGCCGACTTCATCTCTGAATGGTCGGACGAAGTTTCGGAAGAATGCCCAGCACTGCGCCCCTTGTGGAGCATAAAATCTGATGGTTCTTTCACAGCAAAAGGGGCAAGAGCATCAGCAATTGTAACCGACCCCGAAGGGCAAAACACGGAGTATTCACTCAGGTTGAACTTCAAAACGACAAACAACGCGGCTGAAAACGAAGGACTTCTGCTGGGTCTTAGGAAAGCAAAATCCCTCGGAGCAAAGAGAGTCGTTATTTACACCTACTCAAAGTTAATAGAGGGGCATATAACAAGGGACTTTCAAGAAAAAGACACTGAGATGGCAAAATATCTGGAAGCAGTAAGGGCAATGGAGAAGCATTTTATGGGGATCTCTGTGAAAACAATACCGGGGGGGAAAACATGAGAGCGGATGAGTTGGCTAAGGCAGCAGCATACTTTACAAGAATACCTGATGGAGTGTTTTACGAAGCAATATCACTAGTATCTATATGCCCCGAAGTGCAACTCATAGCAAGATCCATGGAAGAATATTGGCGAACAATCATTGTCAAATATCTTCGGGTTGGTGAATTACCCGAGGATAGTAGAAAAGCGCACACAACAAAGCAGCGTGCAAGAACGTACACCATGATGGATGGCCTGCTCTACAAATCGGGAATCGTCACACCGTGGATGAGGTGTGTCTCAAAGGAAGAAGGAAAGGAAGCACTGGCGGAAGTGTACGCAGGAATCTACGGCTCGTATCAAAGCCCGAGGGCCTTGGCAGCGAAGGTGCTACGCATGGGCATATATTGGCCAACGGCCAATAACGACGCAGAAGAATTCGTAAAAAGATGCCGAGGATGCCAGTGGATGACAAACTCGCCAAAGGCTCCACCAACAAACCTCCAGCCCTGACCCCCAGTGTGGCCCTTTGCGCGATGGGGGATTGATATCGTTGGTGAACTCAAGCAGGCTTCGGGAGGATTTAAATGGATCGTTGTTGCAATTGACTACTTCACCAAGTAGATTGAAGCAGAACCATTAACGAGTATTACAGCTGCAAAGACCCAGCATTTCTTTTGGAAAAACGTGATATGCAGGTTTGGCATACCACAAGAAGTAGTGGCTGATAATGGGTCACAATTCATCTCGTCAAGATTCAAGTCGTTTTGTGAAGACCTCTGCATAAAAAATATGCTATGCTTCCGTGGGACACCCACAAGCGAACGGTGCTGTTAAACGGGCAAACCAGAACATCATGAAATCAATGAAAAGAAGGCTGGTAGATGAAGCAAAAGGAAAATGGCCAGAAGAACTGGAGAAGACGCTGTGGGCAATTTGCACAACACCTACAAGACCAACGGGATATTCGCCTTTCAGGCTGGTGTATGGCGAAGAGGCAGTAACGCCGACTGAGATTCAAGCGAAGACTCTTCGGTTCATAACAGGTGGAGCTAAGATCAGTGATCAACCGCCGGCCGACACTGTCGAAGAGGACAGGCTTAAAGCCAAACAGGCCTTAGAGAAATACAATGAGCTAATGAGTAAAACCTACAACAAGCTTGTAAGACCACGAGAGATCCAATAAGGGGACATGGTCCTTCAGAAGATGTCACAATGACCATCCAAGCTAGAGCCCGCATGGGACAGACCTTTTATCGTGAACAAACAAACAAGACAAGGGTCATTCCACCTCTCCAATCTCGACGGCTCTTCGGTCCCAAACATATGGAACGCGAAGAGCCTAATCAAGTATTTCCCATGAGGCAAGGAAGAGGCGCTGAGTACTCTTTTCTCTGACTCGGTTTTTCCCTAGCGGGTTTTACGAGCGGAGTTTTTAACGAGGCTCAGACGCCCAAAACAGGCTGCGACCGGACAAATCCTACGGGAATGTAACAGCCAAGATGTAATTTCAAATGAAATGAAGAAGAGAAGCACGTCCCCGAGCAGACACTTCAATCCGACTAAGGGGCTGGCGCGAGGCCAAGAGCACTCGCGCCAAGCACCCGAAACATAACCTTCGCGGGCAACGAGCCTTCGCGAATGCATAATGCGCTAATGCGCCAAGGGGCTGGCGCGAGGCCAAGAGCACTCGCGCCAAGTACCCAAAACATAACCTTTGCGGGCAACGAGCCTTCGCGAACGCATAATGTGCTAATGCGCCAAGGGGCTGGTGCGAGGCCAAGAGCACTCGCGCCAAGCACCCGAAACATAACCTTTGCAGGCAACGAGCCTTCGCGAACGCGTAATGCGCTAATGCGCCAAGGGGCTGGCGTGAGGTCAAGAGCACTCGCGCCAAGCACCCGAAACATAACCTTCGCGGGCAACGAGCCTTCGCGAACGCATAATGCGCTAATGCGCCAAGGGGCTGGCGCGAGGCCAAGAGCACTTGCGCCAAGCACCCGAAACATGACCTTCGCGGTCCACGAGCCTTCGCGAACGCGTAATACGCTAAATGCACCAAGGGGCTGACACGAGGCCAAGAGCGCTCGCGACAAGCACCCAAAAAAGTGCCTTCGCGGGCCACGAGCCTTCGCGAACGCCGAATACTCTAAAAGCCCCAAGGGGCTGACGCGAGGACAAGAGCGCTCGTGCCAAGCACCTGAAAACGTCTTCGCGGGCCGCGAGCCTTCGCGAATGCCAATACGCTAATGCGATTACGCGTCCGCTAATTATACGGCTAAGGGGCTGGCACGAGGCTACAAGCGCTCACACCAAGCACCCAAACAATAGCCTTCGCGAGCCACGAGTCTTTGTGAACGCCAACTACGGTAACGATATCATCGCGAAGGCAAATAAGAGCACTTACGATATAGGACAACTTCAGAACAAGAAGTAAACAAAAGATCATATATTACATCTGCAAAACATTACAATCGTAAAACATTACAATCCTACTCTGCTGGCCCTTTGCCCTTCGGATCTACAGGACCTTTAGGATCCTGGGGAGCGGGACCTGCCGGAGAATCCTTGGAGGTCAGCACCTTGGGCTCTGCTATCTTGAGAGACGCAGGTGAACCAACCGCAGCAGCCGAAGGAGCCTTCTTCTTCGCGTTGGCCATGAAAGCGCGGTAGAAGATAGGACTGCCAGCTTGCCAGAAGCTCAGCATGCACTACGTCAGGACTGATCTATAGTAACATATTTATGTGTTATTATATCTAAAAATAAATGTTACCAAGGTCTTTTGTAACACACCTAAGTAGTGTTACTATTGCTCATGTTGCTATTGCATAAGCTATTGTAACATAAAACTAGTGTCCCTCTATGTAGAAAAAGATGTTATATCTATGCTATAGTAACACAAATCAACTGTGTTAGTGTACACAATGGTAACACCTTTTTTGCCTGAACCAACCTATTAAAGTGTGTTACTATAGTCTCTTGTAACACATATTTTAGATACTACAACACCATAATTTTATAAGGCCTATGATAAGCATTGCACATCGCGCAATAACACAAATCATAACTAATAGTGATAAAAAGATATCAGACATTGTATGAATGAAACAAAATTATATTATTTCACATCATAATGTACAATTTCTAGAAAAAATATTATTTCACATAACGGCTTGATTTACAAAGAGTATGAATTCTGAGAATAGAAGTACAATTTTTGGTACTAGAATCTGAGAATATAACTATTGTTGCATCTTCGTAAATTCCTTTGCCTCTGATCTATCCTTCAAAGAAATCACCTCTCGGCCATTTCAAACTCAGGACATAGACTTATCCATTACACAGAAATAGAAGTACCTAAAAAAAACTCTATCATCCAAGGCTTCTATGAAGGTTGATCCTGCCATTGTTATAAGTTCGATCAGATTCTGCAAATTTAGTACACTTTTAGCAAATCAGCATGCCATACAGAAGTATCATTTCAGTGGCACCTACGCCTAGGCGCTCCACTTCATCAAGAATACTCCTGCAATGAAATTTGCAGAGTACAACAGTAAGAATGTGTGCATACTAAAATGTCAAATACAATACTTGTAGCAGAGAAATAATAGTTTAAAAGGGGAATTCATTGTGATGGTCAATTTAGATAAAGTAGACTGGATATTGGTATATTGGTGATAATACCTTCGCTCTAGACTTTTGGCATTTTGTCCAATAATTAAAGTACACACAACGGATATATCATGTTTGGAAATTCCATGGAGTTGTATCCTGCCAACGTTTGAAAAGCATCTTCTTGGATGGATTAGAAACAAAACCCGTCTCAAGATTGGAACAATAAAATGTAAATTTCTATTTACCTGAAAAGAAAGGAAAACTACATTGCTTAACAGTTGGACACATCTAGACTTAGACTGAAGATCATGGTAGACAATTGTTCCTCACCAAATTTCAGAATTATCAGGTGAAGTAGCATATATTCAGGCACCAATCTAAACATGTGAAGTAGCATACGTGCACCGGTCTAAACATGTATGCTGTACAAGTGTCCAATTTTCATCTAGCTTCTGTTAAGCACCAATAAACACCATCAGCAACTTGTGTACCAAATAGACAGATAAGTCTGATAAGGTGAGAACAACAAGGCCTTAGCCATGCTACCTTTTCTGCACCTCCTTCCAATTTTCATTCCCTTGGACATGAGTCAAATGCCAACTTTCTTGAAAACTGATGTTCCTTGATGGAGGAATATGGTAGAATGTTCACAAGCAGATTTTGTTCAATAATGGTGATAAATTTCAACAGTATGTAAAATTTGCAATTCAGGAGCATGTCTCAATTGGTATGTGGATGAGATAAATTGACATAATGCAATTTAGGCAGGCAAAAAAAAGAACTGAATGTTTGGTATCACATCTGCTCTAGGAGTAAAATAACATACTGCAATCCAATTGCTTACCTTGGACTGGCCATTGAAACTGCTCAAATTTCTTTTGTTTATTTTTTTATCCAGAATGCCATAGATGCATTTTTTCATATTAGGAAGAGATCGATAAAGAATCATAAATATGACAGCCCTGAGATATGACAATAGTCCAAATGCGTTGAGATTCAGACATGAGTGTCATAGTGACAGACTTTGACATGATCATGACACAAACTGAATGGTAAACAAGCAAGCACTGGTCTCCCTCGGTTAAGTTTAAACCTTTGAGCAGTGACAATTATCACATTCTAGTTGGCATTTGTTGAACTCACATACAAAACGAAACAATGGAAGAAAAGTCACATGATTGTCATAATATAACCACATATCCCATAAGATAATCACTTATCAATTGACTATCCAAAGCATGCCTGTCCATTGCAGTGACTGCCCAAATTGATAAATATCAACAAATAATTTAATGGTGAGGGAAAAAAGAGAAGGTTGCAACCTTCAGAACAAAGTGAGAACTTTTGTAATGGTCATTTGTCAGACATTTTTAGCAAAATTTAGTGCACAAGATTTGTTAATGTTTGTTTAGAACCTAGGCAATTATGCTTCTCATCAAGCAATGTATTTTTATTACATTTACCGTCACAAGCATGTGGCTCTGAGATCAGCGTCAGAACCTGAATTGATAATCAAACAGCAAGAAGGAGGCTCCCTGTTTTCATATCTCACAGTTCACAATGAGTAAGAACCACAACTACCTTTTTTTCAGATGAGCACAACTAGTTTTTGTTGGTCCATTGGAATCCATTAGAAGAGTAACCAAATACCTGTTAGGTCTGCATCAAAGAAGCTTATCCAAGCAGCTTGAGGCCATTGAAGTTTGCTTGCCATACTATACACTACATCGAAATAAATGCACAAATTAATTACCAAGCATCTAGAATACTCGACAATGTAGTTTTTTGTATATGCTCGAAAGTTCATAACTTGTTGGCTGCTGTAAATTCAAATGAGAAATACTAAATGGAGATTGACTGGAAGATAAAATAAACGTTCCTTACCATCGGATCATTGCAAAGCTGAGGTATGCCATCCACCATGATCGTCCTAGTAACTTTAAACTTTATATTTGTGATAAACTACAATAATAGAAGAAGTAAAACTGTAGGAGTTTATACTAACTAGGGAGATTGGCTCTTTGCAAAACAGTTGGACTATTCATCTTGAGAAGGATCCAAAAAAAAAGAGAAACAATAATACTTCACGATTGACAGTAAAAGTACATTTCTTCAAACAGACAACAATTTTAACAATAATACTTCACGATTGACAGTAAAAGTACATTTCTTCAAACAGACAACAATTTTCACTGGCTCACGAGCAATCAACGACCCATTCTTATGGCATTTGAGTTCCTCTGTCCCATCACAGTTAAAGAAACACTGGTCACCTGTAATCGAAACTAAAATTTGGCGAGGAGATTAATTAATCGATCTAATATAAACAAAATGATGGAAGTTCAACTAGAGAAATGCAAATTTACCAATACTTTCTGAGAGTCGGTCTTCTAAAGAACTCGACTAGGAATGACAGATCTGGTGGCAGAGAAGTGGACACCGCTGCCAGAAAGACCAATTCCACCGGCGGTGAGCAGGACGGGAGGCAGCAGTGTGGTAGCGGGGGATGGGGGAGGGAACCATGCAGTGCGGAAGAAGCAATGCATGGTATCTAGATAGAGCGGCGCAGCAAGGGAGAGGCAGCACGGTGAGGAGAGGCGGCGAATGGTGGGGAGGTAGCGGCGCCGTTCTAGGAGGCAGCAGCAGCGGGGGGAGAGGCGGCGCGTGGTGGGGGAAGGCGGCGTGTGGTGGGAAGACAGTAACGCACAACTCGATGGGGGTTAGAGGCGGCGCACGCTTAGCTGGAGACTACGGTGCGGTGTAAATCATGATGCGGATGCAATTGGATTGAGGAAGAACAAGGCAGAGATGGGGAAATGAATAGGAGATCGATGCACAGCAACTTAGGATATGATACATACGTAAGTTAATAGAGGGCCCCTTATATCGAAGGCAGTCGAACGCGGATAAACGCCGCGTGTCCGCACCAATGGCGACGATGCGCCACGGGGACACCCAGGAGTCGCACAAAGAAAAAAACAAAAAAAAAGGAAAATCCATGGGACACCTGCGGATCTGATGACACGTACAACGATCGGCGGCCTGGATCAGCGCGAGCACTTCGAGGCCACTGACACAGTCAGAACGGTCAAATCCAAGTCACATCACCGAGCAAAGATATCATCGCAAATAGGAAGGGGAAAGCATCTTCGGGAAAACCACCTCGACGTGGAGAAGAGGGGAGCTGGATATTCCGGCCAGGCACCACGGCGAGGTGGTGACGGAACCATAAGGGGCTTCTGTTGTAGGGGCAACTGTCCCATCTCCGGGAAAGGTGGATGTCCACGAAGATGCTGTAAGTCCTTCATAAGGATTTTCGACCCGAAGGGGTAAGTGGAGAAGCGCACCTAGAGATGAAAAGACCCATTGGGGTGTGAGCCGAGGACTCAGATGCGCGAAGAGTTTGAGAGATGGACGCGAAGGGTCAGGCATTCCAAGGAAACTTTGGGCAATGAGAATCCTCAGGACTCCTACCGAAAAGTAGCCGAGGGGCGGAGTCTAACCGAGGAATCTGCGAAGATCCTTTGGGAAGACCGAACCTGATATCTTCGACAAGTTTCAGGCTAAAGGACGAAGATTCCACGACAGCCCCTGACAAGAACTGGCCGGATCAACCACCTTGTCAGAATGTGCCCCCCCCCCCCGAGGATACATTAGGGATTAGCAAAGCTTGGATTGTAAGGAAGCTAGTCTAGCGGTTGATCGCAAGATTAACGGTTCAGGGACCGGAGCAATTTGGGTGTTTTCCCTGGGCCGGGGCAATTTGGGTATTTTCCATGCATGTAAACCCGGCCCCTAGAATTGTATAAATGGATAAACTCATCAATAAAAGAGGGACAAGTATTCTGATCACACATTTTTCATACACTGGTTCTATTCATCGAGCGTCCGCTTTCTAACCATAACATCCCGCGGCGTCCTCTCCAACACAGGGGAGGGGCACTGTACCTCACCATCGGCGGGATTTCCCGACGATAATAGCACTTGGCCCGTGACTCTATGTATCTATAACCTTCCAACTTAGCTTTGTACGAAGCAGAAGTATATTATAATGTCGTTGTTTATCCAAGGGCCAAAACAACCCGACAACGATATCGATGTGTACCTCCAACCATTTGTTCAAGATCTAAAAATATTATGGAACGATGGTGTACGTGCATGGGATGAGTACAAACGAGAGAACTTCACTCTACGTACGATGCTCTTCGTAACAATCCAAGACTGGCCTGCCCTCGATAACCTATCGGGCCATGTTGTAAAAGGATACAATGGAAGCATGGTGTGCTTAGAAGAGACCTGTGGCCGATGACTGAGGAACAGCCGTAAATTGGTCTACATGCGTCACCATAGGTTTCTTCGCCCGGGTCACCCGTACTGCAGGAATAAAAAATCTTTTGATGGGACACATGAGACTCATTTAGCTTCGGAAATTCACAATGGCAGACAGGTGTTTAATATGGTAAAAGATCTTAAATTTATCCTTGGAAAGGGCTCAGGCAATACATCTACGCTGAGTAACTCTATCTGGAAAAGGAGATCCTTGCTCTGGGACTTACCGTATTGGAAGGATTTGGATGTTCAACACACTCGACATCATGTACATAGAGAAAAATATGTGTGAAAGCATGCTTGCTATCCTATTGGACATATCAGGAAAAACAAAAGATACCCTCGAAGCCCGGTAGGGCCTACAAGATATGAAACTCAGAAAGGAGCTACATCACAAAGAACTGGATAATGGTAAAAAGTACTTTCCCGTGGATTGCAACATACTGAGCAAGGCAGAGAAAATTAGCTTGTGCAGTTTCTTGCATGGAGTTAAAGTTTCGTCCGGTTACTCTGCCAACATGAAGAGGCTAGTGAATATGAAAGATTTGAAATTGAATGGCATGAAGGCTCATGACTGCCATATGATGATGACACATATGCTCACAGTTGCAGTTAGGGGTGTTCTACCGAAAAAAGTGCGAGACCCAATCATAAAGTTGTGTTCATTCTTCAACGCGATTTCGCATAAGGTCATCAATCCGTTCAAACTAGATAAGCTACAAGAGGACATGGTCCACGCTCCATGCCGGTTTGAGATGCATTTCCCGCCAACGTTTTTCGATATAATAGTTCATCTCATTGTGCATATTGTCTCGCAGATACGGATCCTTGGGGTCGTTATGATGCATCAGATGTACCCATTTGAGAGGTTCATGGAGGTTCTTAAGAAATATATGTTCGTAACCGAAATCGGCTAGAAGGATGCATGGCTAGGTCGTGGAGTTCTGCATTGACTACATGGATATGAAACCGATTGGTATGCCTATATCTCATCATGAGGGAAGGCTACAGGGAAAAGGGACGATAGGTGAGAAATCAGATCGAACTACTGATATTGTTTCATTCACGCAAGCACATTTTACAGTTCTACAACAAGCAGTTGTAGTGTCCCCATTTGTAAATATGCACAAGAGAATTCTATGCACCAAAAACCTAGACAAGTCAGATGATTGGATCGCAAGAGAGCACAAAAATCATTACGGCAATTGGTTACGTAGACACATAATGGGTATGCATACGATCTGTGTTGAGTTGAAAGGGTTGGCCCCAGGACCATCGACTATAATTCTAACTTTCCAAGGTTACGACATCAATGACTATACATTTTATACGAGAGCACAAGATAACAAGAGCACCAATCAAAATAGCGGTGTACGTATAGATGTCTACGACTGCAATGGCCTCAGGAAGACGTACTATGGATTCATAGAAGAGATTTAGGAGCTCGACTTTGGAGCTTTGAAGGTCCCTCTATTTCGGTGCCAATGGGTTAAACTCCTTGGGGTAGTGAACAATGACAAGTATGGTATGACTACTATAGAGCTGAAACTCGTTGGATACAGATAAAAAACAATTTATACATGCTAATGATGTTACGCAAGTCTTCTATGTAATCGACCCGGGCAACAAAGAACGTCACATAGTTCTTCAAGGAAAAAAGAAAGATTGTTGGAGTAGAAAATGTCATCGATGAGAAAGACTACAATCTATTTGACGAGCTACCTAAAGACTACAATCGATTTGATGAGCTACCTCCGTTTAGAGAGAACGTCAACCTGAGTCTCATGGAAGAGAGTGAGGAAGCTATTTACATCCGTTGAGATCATAACGAAGGTCTAATCATTAGTTGAGTGTATTGATCTTAATTGTATCTATTGCTGATAGGTTTTATTTGTAATATATGGAATGGAAACATTTATGTGGTGTCAAAAATATCAAGTATCTACTTTGAATTGTTTATTTTTTCCAATGCCGAATCGACGACCTATGTTATGTACAACAAATAGAGAAATTAAATCGATGTGGAACAATCCTCTTAGTATTTAACTAGTATAGAAAACATAAAAATGAATAAGTTCAACACAACAACTGGTAGTGATACTGGGAATCACTGCCGGTCGTTATTTCAAACCGGTAGTGATGCCCCTTATCACTACCGGTTGTAGTGTTAAACTGGTAGTGATGCCCCTTATCACTATCGGTTGTTGTGTTTAACCTATAGTGATATCCCTACCTATATATTTGGATGGAACCATCGGCGCTTTTATCTGTTTCATTGCCCTAGCTGACTCCACCGACGCGCACCCTCCCTCGACTCTAGCGACCCACGCGCGCGTTCTCCCACCCCGGCAACCTGCGCCCTCCTCCACCCTGGCGACCCGTGCCCTCCCTCGACTTCGACAACCCGTGCGCACTCCCCAACCCCGGCGACCCTGCTCCCTCTATCGACTCCGGCGACCTGTGCACGCTCCCCCACCTAGGTGACCCATGCCTTCCCTCGACTCCGACAACCCACACCCTTCCACTACCCCGGCGACCTGCGCTGTTCCCTACCCCGATGACCCGCACATTCCCTCAACTCCGGCGACCTAAACGCGCTCCCCCACCCAGGCAACCCACGCACTACCACTACTCCCGCGACCCGCGCCCTCCACCACACCGACGACCCATGCCCTCCGTCGAGGTACATCCTCTCCGTGCATAAGGATTCTCTCTTTTCATCCCCTAAAACTTCTCAGAAGGAATGATTACTAATTTTTCATATGTTAAGATTCAAAGAACTATTCTTTATTCTGTAGCAACACCTCACATAAGCATGTATCTTGTGGTGATGTAATATCTGATCTTTTTTCATCCCTTTACCCTGCCATGTACAGGTGGCCAGTTACTGCAAATGATTTGCCCTAATCTAGTGTTTTATAGTGAGTAGTCCATATGGTCACAATGAAATTTGAAAACTCTAAATCAGAACTAGAAAAGAAATATTTTGAAAAAAAAAAATCTGACCTGCTCAATAGCAAATTGTCCCACTTAATGTTTGGCTTTGTCATTATCTTCAGGAACTATTATATAAGGTGGACGACAATGTTATTATCATTGGTTATTAATCATTTTATCTTGGTACCTTCACTATTTGAAAGGAATTGGGTACTAGCACTCCATATACTTTTGTTGGTTTGTGGCATATTGTCATGGTATGGTCTATTGGATAGAGTCGAGGACTGAGATAAACCGCTCGCCCTCATTTAGTCATTGGCTGAGGGGCTCCAAGACCTCCCTTTAAAAAAAGTAGGAACAGTGGAAACATTTTTTGTTTGAGCATTGCCTAATGCCCTAATCTAACGTTTACTAGGGGCCTCCTTACATAGAGGTCATTCCTGACAACAGTGGATAAGATCAATCTAAATAATGACATTAACATGTATGGTACAGTTTGTGCATTGACTAATTAACTATTTCTTCCTAATCAGATGCTACAGTGTGGAACTGTTCACATTTGGTTCCAATGACCATAACATGTATCCAGTGTGAACTAATTGCTAACTGCAACTGTGTGATATAAGCTTATCTAGCTAAGGCATTGAAAGAATGCATTTTTTCCTTATAAAAAAATCTAAGATAGCTATATAATCGGCTCTTTCATAAAGTACCACAAGTTTTTGTTCATAATTTGAAAATATTCTAGCCGGTTGGTGAACTGTTCTACATTGGTATGCCGCAGCGGCTAGCCGCCGACTGTGCAGCCCGTAGACCTCATGGTTAAGAACTCATGGTTGTTGGCTAGCCGTGCAGCCCCTACATTAAGAAGTAACACTGGGATCTTTTGAAATTTCTATGCAGTATACCATAGTAGAAGATATGAATCCAAACTTGGATGACAAACATTCAAGGAGCACTGGTAGCCCCAGTGCGTACCTCAACATGGGCTAGCCTGACGCTGTCGACGTCGTTGATGCTCCTGAGGGCCAGACATCCACCGAAACATCTCAGCGTGGTCGTGGTCCTAGCGAGATGCCCAAGGGGCGATCAGTCATCACGGAGCTCTCGACAGTCAGAGAGCCTATTGCCCCCTTGTCAGTAGTAAGAGCATACAAGACAGCTTGTGGGGTGACCATTAGGGATCACGTGCCCATCACATATAGAAGATGTCTGGCCTAAACGATGACAATCAAGTGGTTCCTAATACCCTGAAAGATGTGTGTTTGGGATAAGTTGAAAGAAAAGTTTGAGTTCCCTAAAGGTTATGATGAGATCATGAAGAAATGTGCACTGTGCATCATGGACACCTCGTTTAAGACATGGAAGACAAAATTGACCAAAGACTATGTGAAGAAAGGTCTGACTCCAAGCTTTAACGCATTTCCAAAACTGCGGGAATTTTGGGACGAATTCGTGCAGTACAGGACATCGGAAGAGGCAGTGGAGTTGAGCAAGGCTAACAAGCTCAACTCAGACAAAAATATTTACCCCCACACACTCGGCTCACATGCATACAATTAGAAAATAGCCGAGTGGGATAGGCGGGAGGAAGAACTAGCCCTTAGGGGTGTCACGCCTGCGACGGCAGAGTGGGTTCCACGTGTCAAACACTATCTGCATGGAAGGGGCGCTACTCTGTCGGATGGCGACTCCTTATCCTTCTCAAGCCAACGAGACTAGGAAGTGCAACAAAAGATTGCAGATGCCCACGCCCAGTCTTCTCAAGGCTCTTTCAGTGCAAATAGAGAGAAGGACGAGCTAACCTTGGCACTGGGTGACAAGGAGCACCCTGGTCGAGCACGAGGCGTTGGTTTGGTGCTTTGGCTACAAGCATTCCCCTAGGACGTAATGAGCTACAAAAGTTGAAAGAGGAGATAGCTCAAAAGGGAATAGATGCTAGAACAAATACGAGAAGAAATGAACCAACGTATCCAGGAAGCGGTACAACAAACGCTCATCCAATAGCAGGTACAAGTCACATAGAGAACAGTTGGCACCCGGAGGCGGAGTAGTTGCGCGTCTGGTGGGCTTTGGGAAGAAGTCAATGCCCATTTTGCCGTGGACGACATCACAGAACCGACGCCATGCAAACTGTATATGTAGACGCTCAACTTTACCACCAAGGTGGCCATGGGGTAGGCTTTCCGATGTGTCGAAGGCGGTCAGGTGCACAACCGCCCAATACCGGTTGGCTTCGTGAGGGTTTGCATTGACAATATAATTTCAAATAAGTACAAAAGAGTTGAGCTAGAGATCCCTGGAGAGGAGGGAAAAAACACATTAAGGGACAACTTGCACAGTTTCGTCATGTGGCGGAAGTGATACATAGTCTTTGGTTAGGACTCAGAAGATGATGATGATGAGGACGAAGCGCCATGGAGAGACCCCTCGTCACCGAGCAGAAGAAGCCAAAGCCCACAGTCCGTACCAAGCTATATTACTCCTCCACCTGCAGTAGCTACGAAAAGCCCTACTCCTACACTGCCACCGCAAAAAAGCAAGCGTCGGGACCATCTCAAAGGTCAAATTTGTCTCAAAAACGTGGACGGGAAGCATCTCTAGAGTCGCAACCACCTCCTTCATCTAAAAAGCAAGTGAGTGGAAGCATCACATCATTGTTGAAGAAAGAACCTGAGACGTCTGCCAAAAAAAGCATAGTCCCTAAGCCAGCACAAGACTTCTTCATTCGCATGGCTACAGTTAAACAGACGGGGTCTAGTTCAATAAAGGAGAAGTCCGACTACGAACGCATCGTTAAGAAGCCTCACATGCAATAATTTGCTAGAGATATGTTCCTTGCAGAAGCAGGACTATCAGCCTCCCAGCTAGAGCAGGTTCAACATGGAGATGCTCCGCCTCCTCTCGCACCTTTGAGATGGCCGTTCAAGCTAGGAGAACCGTTGGTCCGGCCTGAGGATCTCCGTAATCTAACCACTCGACTGCGGCAACTACATGAATGGTACATAAAGCAATCCAGTACGGGCCATGATATGTTCGCCGGCGAGATAAAGGATGAATTTTACCACAATGATGACGACACATTATGGGTACCATTCATTGACCTCAACCAAATGTACCAGCAAGAAGCCCTCGACATTTCCTTCATTCGGTGCTGGACGCTGTAAGTGTCTTGCATTGGTATGCAATCTTGTACCATTGAATGTCACGTCAAACTACCTTCTTTTGTAGAATGGTGTCTCAAAAATGCAAAAAGAACTCATTCAGGGAGTAGGGTATCTCGACCCCAGACTCGTAAATGAGCCGCTTATCGGCAGTACCCTAAGAACATCGAAGACTATGTATGCAAAGTTATTCTCCTTTAGGAACACTTCTCCTTCAGGAACACAAGACATTCATACTTTTAACCTGTAATTTTAGGCAAGTACACATAACCTTGCTTATTCTACTTGTCGGGACCCGGCTCAGCAAAACCGACTCCTTTGTGTTTACTGTACTGGTCCCAAGGATCATACGCTAGTACACACAGGTTGAACAGGATTGCCATCAAACACATACTTTATTAATAAAGAAAATAACTTATAACGTACATGGGCTGAATGCCACCTACATTATGAATAATTTAAACATCAGAGTGCGGAAGATAAGAACACGTGTCGACTGAAACCCGTCAAATTACCACAGGCATCTGACCAGGGAAAGCCTCTAGTAGCCGGAAAACTTCATCGTCGTACTTTGCCTCATAAACCACGTACTTAGCAGAGTCGTCACCTGCGCACAGATCTAACAAGCAACTAATGAGTATGGATAAACCATACCCAGGAAGCATGTATATCCTTATGTAATGAAATACAAGGTATCAAAGGAATGGATCTGGTTTATTTGCATAAAGAGCACTTTTAAACAATCCTATTAGTTTTAAAGCAATAGTGTAAAAAAGTTTTAAATTCATTTCTTTACTCATGTTTTCTCAACACTATAATATTGCCTTCTCAGCATAAAACCGAGATGACATTCGCTGTCAACTCTACACGAAAACCCTGGCAATACATTCCTTGTAATGCACTGCGTGGCATTCGCTGCCCGACATTCGCTGCCTAGCAATCCCTGCCCCTACCATCTACAACAATTTAATTAAGAAAAGGTGAGACTAACAAGTAGAGCCGCCTAAGCCCGCTCTTAACCGTGAGCATGGCTATCATGATAGTTTTAACTCTGCAGAGTGTGTACACTTTACCCATGGGACTCACCTGAGAGTGAGACGAAGCCACTATCCCCGTTCCATCTAGGGTCAAGATTGCCTCACTAAGGATTCGCCACAAGCCGTTTCTCACTAAGCCAAAGGTTCCCATCTTGTGCTAGGTGAGTATACGGTGGTCGCGAGCCACACTCACACCACCATGACAAACCAACCCTAGATTTCCAGAGGTAACAACTAAGGTATTACCATTATTAACACGCATGGCTGTACTGTTTTGCCCAGTCAGATCATCCACGAAGTTCGGTCCTTACGTCAATCGAGATGGCATACCACAAACCAACATCTACCAATCAAACAACCACCTCGAATCTACTCACGCCACGTTGATTTTAGTTGAATTAAAGTTTAATCAAAATCACACGATAAAGAGTAGATTCTCTCTACCAAGATTTAAAATGATTTTCCATCATAATGATTATCTAGATTTTCCATCGAGGCAAGTAAGCATCTAGCGTGAGTACAAATCAAGGGTGGCTATAATAAGATATAAATTATGCTAGGCGTCAATAGAAAGGTAACACGTGTTAATAGATGATTAACACATCATTGGCAATAGTTAAAATTAAACAAACAAAATAAAATTGAAAATAGCATGCACAGTTAAATTTCTATGAATAGTAAAATTAAGAGAAAAATTGATGGGATCAATATGAATCTAGCTTGCACCTGGGTCCGGGTAGCGCGTTCCTTGACAACCGGTGGCTAGCTCCCCTCCGGACTCCTCCGCAACGTCTACATGCAAATCGAGGCATAGACGAATCAACAACAGCAAATAAAATTTGGAAAAATATGAAATAAATACAGGAGGTAGATTAGGTTAAAAAAAGATCAACAAAATTGGTTTGACGCGAATCAGAGTTACGGTTTGGGAGATACAAAAATACGAAAGAGCACTGTTTATATGCTTTGACTGGGATTTGACCAGATCGAGGAATTAAAGAGCTGGTTGCTACCTCTGCTCACACGCGCAACAGAGGAACAAGAGTGAGAGAGAGAAAAGGAAAAGGGGAGACAGAGAGAAGAGATAGGGGCGGCGACGGTGGCTCCTGCTCCGACGGACGGCGGCGGCTGGTGGCGGCCGGCGGGTCCAAAGAGAAGGCGGCGATCGGCGGAAAGGCGGTGGCGATGGCTGCTGTGCGCGTTTCCCAGCGGCGTGGAACCAGCGGCGCCAGTGGGCGGCGGCGGCAGGCTTTGTGGAAGGCGGCGGTGGCGCGGTCCCGGCGCACCATGGCGGCGGCAGCTAGCTTCGCTAAGCGGCGGCCGCAGACGAGGCGGTGGCGGTAGCGCGGTGTTGGCGGCGGCAAGCGGTGGCGACGACTTCCGTGGCGGCGCTAGGCGGCGGTGGCGTGGCAACAACGGCGGCGTGTCTTTGGCAACGGCAAAGACGGAGTGTTCTGGTCTGGATGGCGGCGGAATAAGATCTTGGCGGTGGCAAGACAGCGGCACAAGAAATGACGGCGGGAGCAGCAGCTACCACGAACGACAACGACAGCCTCGAGTTCTTCTCCTCCCCTAAATTGCTCTGTGATGACCGTGCTTGTGGCGGCTAGGGTTTCGGGACTGGGTGCTATGGACGACGGTGCTGGGGTTTTATAGAGCCCGTATTTCGTGGTGTTTCCAATTTGGTTTGCATTGATATGATAAGTAGGGATTTAGGACGTGATTTGGGATTCATGGTTTTGGAAACAATTGATTTGGTTTGGCATGATTTGGGGATTGGATTTGGTATGGACAGTTATGGTTTGGCATGATTTGGGCTGCAGTGCTATGGAAATAATTGATTTGGTTGGCAAGATATAGCAGGTTTGGATCTTTTTTTTAATTTTTGGTATGATTTGGGTGTGGTTTGTATGTATGGCAAGGATGGATTTGCTGCACGGTTTGGTTTGGACAGAGAAATCTTGGCATGGATGGCTTGTCCAGCGCGATCGCAGACCGACGAGCACAGACGCAACAGTTACGGAGAACAAGATTAGGGAAAAATGATTATGGAGGGCGATTACGGGAATTTAGAGAATAATTATTAAATAAATTATCTTAAATCGAAATAATATGCTTTTAGATTTTTTAAAATAATAGATGTCACAGCTGGCTTGCGCGGCAGCGGCACGGCCGCAAAAGCAGCAGCGTCAGGAGCAGTTTCTGGCGACGGTTCAAAATGACACCAGCGCTTGGGTGTAGATGACGGAACAGCGAGGGCCTAGAGAGGAAGAGGGAGACATGGGAAAACAAGAGACGGACCGAAACTGAGGTCTCACTGTACGAAATCCACGATTCGGCGAAAAGCAGCTTCGGCCAAAATCCGGTGAGGACTACGGCGATTAAACTGACTTTATCCGACTTCGAATCTTCGAGCTCTCGGTTGGGATGGATTTGTGATGAAGATACGTAGAACGTCCTCGGACGGTTTGGGCAGATTTGGACCGAGGTGGCACTGAGACGAGAAAAAGTGTGGCGGCTAGGGTTTTGAGAAGTCAGTCTTCGGCGATTTTTATAGAGTGAAGGAAAAAGCTTTCGGATCCGAAATTTTGGGAGGATAATCTACAAGGGATTTCCTAGGACGTGTTTTCCTCGAAATTGTGGTTTACATCTTCGAGACGGCGCAACCGGCAAGAAGAGGAGGCAGCATGGCTGGTTTGCCCAGAAGGAAAGAGGAGATCAAAGTAGGAAGGGACAGAGGAGATGACAAGTGGGGTCTACCGGTTAGAGAAAGGAAAGGATTTTCCCAAATATACCTTAATCAAAATTTATTAAGAGAAAATCATGATAATACAAAATCCAAATCTTGTAATAAGAGAAGATAATAGAATTTTGAAAACAAATAGGAAAGTCCCTGGCCTTGATTACTTTTTAACTCCCAATAGATTGAATTATTTTGTTTGACAAATTTTTCTTTTTGAAAACAAATCAAATTGGTTTAATTTTTCCACAACTGAAAATATACAAATCATTGAAATCCTTTTATTTTATAAGACTTTTGCTTTAAAGCACTTTATTAATCAAAAAATCTAATTAGGTATATTTTAAAAATGAAAATATTGTAAAACAACTCTTTGAACTTATTTTTATTCAAAATTCTCAAAATTTGATTTTTAAACTTTTGAAAAAAATTTTAAATCTCCACTTCATTATAATTTTACAAACTATTACCTCAATAAAGTTTGAAAATATTCCTAAAATTTTATTTCTCTCAAAATTTTTAATTTTCATAAATTTAAAAATTCAGGATGTTACACTACTCTTTTATGAGCAACACGATGTTAGCACTAATTGCACTAATGATGTATGTGCAGTTTTCACTGGATCCTTCTTGTCATCCAGCCCTCACTTAGGAAGGTCGTCATCTTGGACTCATTGCACAAACCTCGATAGAATTACCAATCCTTCATAGACTTGCTAAACAGGTTAACCCGAATTTCGTGATTACTATAGTTTTCTTCCATTCGATTGAATCTTAGATTGATTACCATCTGTAATGACGCACAGGAGCACACGCTACCTTCCTTTTAAGAAGGTCTTTAGCGTGAGAACGAACTTCAAGATACATACGGAATAGTCATGATTCGTATTTCCTACTTAATGGTCAATACAACATGGTTGACATTCCCTTCCTCAATGCCATAGGCAGCAGCAAGGCACCAATCTTTGTGGATACTATGTTTGTAAGTTTATATTTGTAGTCACGTCCGATGAAACAACAACTAGTGATGCCGAGGTATGTTTCAGCTTAAAACACATAGTTTTGTAAATCCCGTATTAATCAACGATTAATTTATGCCATTCTTTTCATGGCAGCATTTAAATCTAACCACAAGTAAGCTACTAGCCCATGAATAGCCATAGCAAAACAGCTCGCTGGGTTCATCTTCATCATGGCGAGTCGAGGGCCAGCCAGCGGACTAAAGGGCAAAGTAGATAGTACGAAGACCAATAAGAAAAAATGAGCATGTCCGTTCGAAAACTTGATGTGTCTATAATTAATTCACCAAAACCTACAATTATATATGATTTTTCTGGCTTCACCAAAACCTGTTCATGCATAAATATTATGGGGCTTTGGTTTTGCTTGATGATGAGATTGGTCTACACTTGATAATTGTGATAATTTATTAATCAAGGTAGGCACTGATTTAATAGTTCTTTTAGAGGTTTTATCTGTTCATATAGTATCTGGCTGGCTTGTGCTTGCTCAGCAAGGTGACAGGAAAGCAACTTGAATTATTAATCATAATATTAACTGACATGAGTGGTTTTTATAGTAATCTCTTTCAATGGAATCTAAGGCCCTGTTCTTTTGGGCTTACGAGCTTTGACTTATCTGACTTATCTCGAACTTCGAAAATTTCCCGATATGGCCTTGAGAGTCGGATGGCCTTGATTTTTAGGATTTAGGGAGATTTTAGACACGCCTACAAGATAAAAATAAAATGGATTCAAAAAGTAATTAAAATGGATAAGTCAAAAAGATAAGTCAAAATTTCGTGACTTATCTGACTAATATTGACTTATCTGACTTGTTTTATTACTTTCTGAATCTGTTTTATTTTTATCTCGTCGGCGTGTCTAAAAGCTCCCTAAATCCTAAAAATCAAGGCCATCTGACTCTCGATGCCACCTCGAGAAATTCTCGAAGTTTGAGATAAGTCAGATAAGTCAGAGCTCATAAGCCCAAAAGAACAGGTCCTAAGGCTGGTGATTATTATTTTTCTTTTCAATTTAAGATTTAAGTTTCTGACATTAATAGCATATGTATGAAGAATACTAGGATCTTCTTCAAATCGAGCTTGGTGTAATAAGTACGTGTTGTGCACCTAAAAATATTCAAAAAGGTGGGAAACAATATCTTCAATATTTGGTCTTGAAATCAATGTGAATGTAGGATGGAGTTAAAGAGTGATAATGTGATATGACTTTGCCATAATCAGATGTTTCCTACCTTCACATTGATTTTTAGTGCCAAATTTTCAAAATACTGTTCCCCACTTTTTTGAACAAATCTAGGTGCACAACACTTAATTACTTACTACAACAAGCTCGGTTTCACAAAGTTGCTTCATTCTTCATAAAAATATGCTATGAATGCCAGAAAATTGAATCTTAAATTGAAAAGAAATAAATAATCACCAGCCTTAGATTCCATTGAAAGTTCTTACCATAAGAACCACTCATGTTAGTTAATATTATGATTAATAATTTAATTTGCATTCCTGTCAGACTTTGTTGAGCAAGCACTTCTACAGAGTCCACGTAATTTGTGATCAATTGAATGGTTTAAATCAGTGCCTAACTTGATTAATAAATTATTCTTTTTTGTGTAAGTCTAGACCTTGCGTCGAGGAGGCAGCGCCTTGTGCGTTTGCAACCGTCGCCTGAGAGCAATCTTCTATCACTAAAATTCTGTGGTATGCATTATGCATCTGAGAACATTTCTTTATTCTTTGGTATACAGACATGTGTTGGATTTCTTTATTCTCGACCATGGTATTTATTTAGCAGTTTTGGTTTATGTTTCTGAACATTAATATGATATTTCTGTCATTGATGTCTACTGGTTGGTTTGAAACCTGTGCATGCATACATATTGTGGGGGCTTCGGTTTTGTTCAATGATTAAATTGGTCTACACTTGTTAATTGTGATAATTTATTAATCAAGCTATGCACTGATTTAACCATTCTTTTAGAGGTTTTATCTGCTCATATAGTATCGGTTCACGTAATTTGTGATCAATTGATTTAGGTAGTGTCAGTTCCTTGATACGTTGACTGAATCAATTAGATAATTGAACACTAGAGTCTACCAACACCACTTTGCATATATATATATTTCTACTAATGCAATTTTAATTTCTTAAACTACAGTCTAGTATTGAATTGTGGGGCCTGTCCTTTTTGCCCACCACTTGATCTGCACTAGTCCCTGGATCTGTACACTAGTACATACCATTCACATAGCCGGATCATTACATACAAGCGGAAGACTTAAATTACATAAAATACCTCTATTAAGCCCGAAGGCTATTAAGGGTTTACAACACGGTACATTGGCCCAAATATTCCAAATGTCCAAAAGATCAGAGTGCAGAGATCCAAAAGATCCAAAAGAGTCTCGTGCCGGCTATGCCTAAGCACTCGATTGGAGAGACGCCCTATGCCTTGCCCTGATCGTCAGCATAATCTTGATCTTCATCTTCATGGCAGGCATACTGATCTTGCTCATACTCTCCATCTAAAAGAGAATATGAATACGAGGTCAGTGTCATCCAAACACTGGTGAGCTAAATACCAACCTAATGCATTTAGTGATAGGGTTGAAAAGGAAAGGTTGGGGCTCATTTAGTTGCAGAGAGCAAGATTTATAAACCAAAGCCTCTGACTTAGCATATTTTAACCCAAAGTTCTACTAATCAATGTTTGAATGTTTATTCTCATCACATTCCACGACAGTTTCCATGCACACTGCCAAACGTATCCAATTCCCTAGCAGTTTCCATGAACTCTGCCAAACGTCTCCAAACATCTGCCATCATCTTCCGGGTGTGGCGAACCCGTTGTGGATCTTACGCCAGCAAAGTGCCCGTTCTTCCCTAGCCGGGTTGCCACGCCCGCACTAGAGTCACGACTCCCTGTCACGTAAGACGTAGATCATCCATCAAGATGACGACCTATTCCTGTCTTCACCTCAAGCATGGTGGCAGACAGGGTACGCTCGCAGGTCATACTACCCCTGAATCCCCATTGCTTGCACTACCGCGCGATGGCCACGTGTTGTGCAGGAACCCCAGTGGACAGCATAAAGCTACGCGAAAACAACTCGCGCTCCACCTGGCACAGCCGAGCTTGGCTGCCCAGCACTCCTAGAACTCACGTTATGCAGTAACCCCTGTGGGCAACATAAAGCTACGTGAAAACAACTCGCGCTCCGACTGGCACAGCCGAGCTTGGCTGCCTAGCACCATCTCCGTGGTTCAGCCTTCCTTCAAACCATGTAGCCTAGCTACATCACACCATTAACCACAAACCGGAACATATCCGTGATCCCAACCGCACACACTGGCATGCTAGGCCCAATATCTAGTAAACCAAGTTTATAATGTTCATCATGTCCAGTGAATGTCGGTTTACCGTTCCAAGACAACTAAGCCTAAAATTAATAATTGGACCTGAGCAATGTCTAAGCAAGATTTTAACCAAGACTTAAGAGTCTAAAATTGTTTTATTCAACCTAACCAGGCTAACAAGGGTGATCATCAAGGCAATCATTTAGTAAGTCAAATGATAGATGATTTTATCAAGGCAATATCATCATGGGGAATTAATAACCAGAAGTAAAGCATGGCATGAGACATCATGATTAAGCAAGTAGGCGTAATTACTTAAAGAGAGCATGCAATATGTAATTGTAAATAAAATATTTTAAGAAACTAGGATTCAATATGATCCTTTTGAATGTTAACCCGTACTAGGAAAAGTATAGACTCTCCCTAATAAAAGTAAACACCAAAAAGGGAGGTTGTTAACTCGCACTAGGGAAAATTGAGATTTTTCCCTAGTAAAAGCAAACACCCTTTAGGGTGGAAATTAACTCGTATTGGTCTTGCGGGTAGTGGGGGTCTTCTGGCGGTTCTTCGAAGTGTCCTTCCTGCTCCTCGGTGTCTATTAACGGAATGAATTCGAGGAACAATAAATTCAACGCCGATATGCATTAAGAAGCATGATGCATGAAATGCTTTCACTAAGTCTAATGATTAACGTCTAACGATAAGTCTTAATCTAGGTTTCGAGGAAGTTCCATGATCCTTCTAAGCAATAATAATTTGGGACGTTACGATAGCGGTGTGCTTATGAGATGATGCATTTAACCATATAAATATGTATATAAAGAATAGTTTAACTTTCTACCCTAATCAGCCCAATAGGAGAAAATAGGGTTTTATTCTACTTAAAATTATCCTAAAACCAAGAATATGTTAACCAATAAATTGATTTGAAGAATTTCCTTCATCCACTCTTCTTATCATTAATTTCCTATTATAATAGGAGTTTAAGTGTGTGGAAGATATAATTATAGGTTATATTTATATATATATATGTATATACACATCTATATATATAAATAACCATGAGATTGTATATTTTAAGACCTAGTTAAAATAAAAGCTTTACTATCATGTAATACTGTGAATCAACATCTTTGGACAGGTTTATTAATTTTGGATAACTAAATCATAAAATAATTAGTAAACCATAGTTATTAATTAGGCCAATATAAAATAACATGTGATTAGGAGTCATACCATACAGTTTATATTTTTCCTAGGTCCAGAGAGTTATTACATGCCACTCATGAATTTCTCAGATTTTATTAAGTGTTAATCTATTTTTGATTAACAGAAAACCTTTTGTTCTATTTTCTATATTGATTAATATCCAAAAAGCAAGCTAATGGAATTATTCTGAGAAAAAGGTTCTGTTACTGTTCATGTTAATATTTTTATTAAACTCGGAAGAAGATCTAGTATTTATCATAAATTTCCTAGCATTTTTCGAAAAGGCTAGCTATTTTTTATTAAATCGTTTCTATATCCCAGATTTGTTTTATTCACAAAATCTTGGAAAATCTGGTGAACAGTGATGGGCCGGCCTGGTAACTCGTGGCCAGGCCAGCCACGTCGAAGGCGTATTCCTAAATGGCGCTTCACGCGAGTGAAGGCGCCAACGGGACGGAGCGTCTCCACTCACCCTGACAGGTAGGCCCAGGGGCCCACATGTCAGCGGCTCTATCCTATCACGCGCGCGATTTAAAATTCAATTCGATCCCACGCACGCATCTTGGCACAGATCGAACGGTCGGGACATCATCGTCCACCTCCGACCAGAGTGACGGGCTGACGTCATGAAGCCGGCGATCTCTCGGCGACGAGACAGCGGAGCTACAGTGCTCTTAAGAGGGGGTTTTTGGGCGCTATGGGTGCCTGGCGGGTACCATTGTGACGTGTTGTCGGGCTTATCTTTGGCAACTGCCCGGAACGGCGGCGAGCCGAATGGCGGCGGAGAACTTCCATGGGGACTAGTGGCTACAGCTCTACGAGGCACTACAAATTAAACTAAGGCGTGTATGAGCTATAGGGAGGTACCAGGGCGCTTACCTAGCACCAGGTCGAGGCGGAGGAGGAGGGGATCGGGCTGGTGACAAGTAGGCCGAAGCGAGGCAGAAACAGAGCTCACGACGCCAGGGGACTTCAAAGGGTCCTGGGTCCAATCAACCTGGGCAAAAGACAAGCGGGGGTGAGGTGGTCCTTATCGCGTAAGCAATCGACATGGGACTCACCGAGAAGGGAGAAATCGGATAGGGGAAAAATCGGGTGGCCAGCGGCGGCGAGAGAAATCCGGCGAGCACAAAGCTTCCCGTACCGATTCCTACGGGTAGGAGCACGGCGGGGGTATAGCGAAGCTAATGCGCGCACGAGCTCAGGGTAGAGAGCTCATGTTTGGGCTGTCGATGTGAGGGCAAGGAGAGATGGTCGGGACCGAGGCGGCTTGGCCGGGATTTAAGCTCTGCCGGAGCGCGAGCTCTGTCCAGCAGTCATGAGGGGGTGTGAGGCGGTCACTAGGGGGCTCAGTTGCCAATTGGCGACCTTGGGCGGCAGCAGGTTCACATGCGGTGCAAGTGTGAGCCGACGGCGAGGTTGCTTGGTCGAGGCAGCAACGCCAGTCCAGGCCGCGGCGGAAGTCAGAAGCGTCGACGGCGCACCCGGGGCGTCCATTGGGCAAGGCGGGCAGTGCCTGACACGGTCTGGCCACGTCTTCCAACAAGGCGGCTTGGTCGGCACGGCTGGGCAGAGAGCGGAGGCGCGCGATGGCGTCGTCGCGTCAAGGCCCGCGGCGATCAGGGCGGCTCGGGCCAAACGACAGCGACGCCGCCAAGGAGGATCATTGGCCGTGATTCTGGACTGAGGAGGGGAATTGCGCCGGTGAGGTCGAGGCCGGGGCGGCTGCAGCCCAGCTGCTCGTGGAAATGCCCACAGGGGCAGAGAGATAGAGAGACTGCAATGTGGGTCCCACAATGGGTCAACATTGGTCAGCACTAGAATCAAACTGTTATTTGGGGTCTATACAAATTTCAGGGATTTTTTTGTGGGATTTTTAATGTGATATTCATGTATATTTATTTATACACTTGCTCATGCTCTTATATAGATATATATATATATATGTAAGCCTGGGGGATTTTAAGGAGTTATTTACTTATGATCAAACCTTTTAGCTTAACCTATTCTTTTAATATATTTTTGATATTTCATGATGGGAGCAAAAATTTGAATTTTTACTTATCTATATCAAGTAATTTTAGGCAATTATTAGGCCAAAAGATTTTATAGGTCCAAACATGAATTTTAAAAGGATTATTTTTAAAGAAATGTTTTCTGCAACATACCGTCCTTACGAGAGTTATTTAAAAATATAATACAGAATTTTGGGCTGTTACATGAATGGTAAATCAGTGCCTAGCTTGATTCTTAAAGTATCCTTTTTTGTGTAAGTCCAGACCTTCCGCCAAGAAGGCAACGCCTTGTGCCACTACTACAAAACACCACATCAGTGCCAGTTCGGAACTGGCATCACTGCTGGTTTTGGAACCGGCAGTGATAATGATATGGACTATCACTGCCGTTCCCATTTATCACTGCCGATTCTCCAATTACCACTGCCGGTTTTGGAACTGGCAATTATAAGGACTATCACGGTCGGTTCTCAAAAACACACGAATTTAGGCTTAAAAATTGGTGTAAAAAATAGAAAAAAAATATTTTTTATACCCAGAATCTATACCGTAATCATCTACCACCTACTATAGGTTATTAGCACACGTTTTCACACGAAATACAAATGTTGCATTACCCGGGACTCGAACCTTCGACCTCTCCACTTTACCCTTACCCTTCTAACCATCCCACCCAATCTCACGTTCTAACTTACAAAGGATATGCATACTTGTTAAGTGATAAGTTATCGCTGTCGGTTCTTGTCTCAAACCGGCAGTGATAAGTTATCACTGCCTGCTCTTCTCAAGAACCGATAGTGATAATGAATTATCACTGCCGGTTCTAGCCAAGAACCGGCAGTGATAAATTCTTTCACTACCTGTTGAAAATTGGGGGCGGGAAGCTTAAAGAACCGGCAGTGATAGGACTTCCCTATCATTGCCGGTTCGTTTTTCAAACCGGTAGTGATACTTCACTATCGGTTTGAGCAATGAACTGACAGTGATAATGAATTATCACTATCGGTTCTAGCCAAAAACCGGCAGTGATAATTAATTATCACTATCGGTTGTGGGAAGCTTAAAGAACCGGTAATGATAGGACTTGTCACTGCCAGTTCTTTTCTCAAACCGGTAGTGATACTTCATTGTCGGTTTGAGCAACGAACCGATAGTAATAAGTCCTATCACTGTCAGTTCTCAAAGCGCACAACTGATTTTTTCGCCATTTAGCCTTACGAACTGGCAATGATAACTTATCACTGCTGGTTCTAGCCTAATCGGTAGTGATGGAGGGCATCGATGACCATTTCTGTAGTAGTATGCGTTTGCATCCGTCGCCTAAGAGCAATAAAATGCATTTTTTTGTGTGTGGGGAACATCCTTAGTCCATTCTTAATTTTTTTTGAATTTATGTTATTTCATAGTGCCTTTTATTCATTGGCTTTCCATTTGCTGCTGAGGATATACGTTTAGGGACCCAAAAGGATGAAATCAGGTATGGTGAATTTTACCAAAGAGCTGCAAAAAAAAGTAGCCTATCCATACATATTGTGCATCTGGTTTGTTTCAAACCTGTGCATGCATACACATATTGTGTTGTATGGTGAATTTGTACTAGTCATGACATTGATATTTGTACGGGGACATTGATTTGTATGATGAATTTGTACCAGTGATGATATTGATATTTGTATGGTGAATCTTTTGAAATGCATAAAGGTAATTGATTTATGTAATTTTTTTGGTGGGGGGGTGGGTATCATTGCCGGCTCTATTTCCAAGCCGTCAGTGATATGTCTCTATCACTACCGGCTGATGGCATGAGACGGCAGGGATACATCAATATCGTTGCCAGCTCTTGGCCTGAGCCGGTAGTGATAAAGACATATCGCTGCTGACTCATGGCCTGAGCCGGTAGTGATAGAGATATATCGTTGTCGGCTCATGGCTTAAACCTGTAGTGATATGGCTCTAGCAGTGTTGGCTCACGCCATGAGCCGGCAGTGATATGGCTCTATCACTGCCAGTTTTCTAGCCGGCAGCGATAAGGTGCATCATCACTGCCGCTTATTCACTGCTAGAACTAAAACCGGCAGTGAAGCCCGTTCTGAGCCGGCAGTGAAGGGGTGTTCTATAGTAGTCCCCTGCTAGCGAATTTATGTTTACCATGTGTGATGCTCAGTTATTAGGACGTGGCTATGTGACAATTGCTTTTCCGTACTCATTTGCACCAAGGTTTAATTTGTAATGATACATGTCTCATGATTTAACTATCAGCTTTTCGTATTTCCCTTAAAGAAGTTTCTACCACTTTATATAAATTATGAAATCAAGTGTGATACTTCTATAAACCATCTCTTATAACAATAGAAGACATGGCTCAAAGATGGGCAAGTCTTCTCTGATATCACCGCTATCAGAGATGGCTCTCGTACCCAAACCGTCTCTGTCATGACAGATATCAGGGATAGTTTGTTACAGTAGCTGTCTCTGATATTGCAGTTATCGAAGACGGTTCTCCTTACTCCTTGTCTTTCATATTTCAATTATCTGAGATGGGTTCTATTAAAATGGGCTCTATTAACACCCGTCTTTGATAGTGCAGTTATTTGAGATGGGTTCTACTTCCACCCGTCTCTGATATGCAATCCATTTGAGATGGTCTCTAATAAGTCTAGTATCACTATCAGAAGACCAAGATGGTTCAGAAACTGTCTCTCTGATGGCGGTTCCGAACCTTCTCTGATAGAGGTTCCTATAGTAGTGTTGACTTCTCGAAGCTCTCTAAGTCTGGATCATTTAGCCACAAATCTTTCATACATTATGTTAATTAGGTTTACAGGTTGACTGTAGTAACCAGTTCAAACGCTTTATTTGTGCCCTTACATAAACATATATGCAAGATGAGGTTCACTGTAGGAGTCAGTTTAAATGCTTTATTTGTGCCCTTACATAAACATAAACATATATGCAAGATGAGTGTCTATTCTCTTTCTGAGATTGGATTGTTGTGACTCAAAACATTTTATTTACAAATAGAAACACATAAACATTATTGGATAATTGCTTGGTCTCATGAAAAGTACAAACAAAAAGTGTAGATACATTTACATGAACTAAGCAACATTATTGTTTTCACTTCAAAGGAAAACCACACACTACCAACTGAAGCTTCCAAGTTAACATAATGTGTTCTGTCGTGCCAATCTTGCACAAGTGACAGCAACAAATACATATATTTTGTCACAGAAATTGTTAAAACAATTGAAATAAGCAATTCTCCATGTTTTCTTAAAGAGCATAATACAAAACACAGCCCAAAGGCCAACAATGAATCCTGATGCAAGCCCAAGGTAGAAGAGCATCTGGTCACTGGTTCTCTTATGATCATTATCCCCTTGGTTTGAAGCAATACTTCCCAAGCAATTCCTTTGGAGAGGAGGCCCACACAAACCGTCGTTACCACTATACATATGTGAATTTTCTGCGTAGAGACTATCAAGTTGTGATCCTGATGGTATTCTTCCTGACAGGTTATTGTATGACAAGTCTAAGCAGCTCAAAGATGTTAAATTTGATATGCTGGGTGGGATCTCACCAGAAAGTTTGTTCCATGAAAGATCTAGTGATTCCAATGATTTCAATGACCCAATTTTATCAGGAATTTTTCCATTCAGAAAATTATATGACAGATTCAGATTTCTTATCAATGCAAGAGAAGCTATTTCTTCTGGAATCCCACCAGTTAAGCAGTTTAGAGATAAGTCAATGCTCACCACGTTCTTAAGTTGTAAATCATAATAAAGCTCTTGCCTCTTTGTGACCACTGATAAGTGATCAGGAGACCCAACATCGTACCACCAGTATACCGGTTCCATAAAAGGTGATACTAGTATCATCGTTGTTAATTTTGACAAGTGCCAAGGTATAACACCCGATAATTTGTTATCTGCTAAATTCAGATGAAAAAGTTTTCCAAGATTGGTGATGTTCGATGGAATATTTCCATCGAACAAATTGTGGCTGAGCCGTAGATATTGTAGTTCCATGAAGTCCCCAATCCACATAGGCAATTTTCCTATGAACTTGTTCTGTGATAGATCTAGGAGCCCTAGCTCTGTGCAGCCACTCAGGGAAGATGGGAACATGCCGGAGAAACTATTGTTCCTTAAAACAAGAGCATTCATTTTCGTCATCTCAGAGCATTGAGGAAATTCACCCACAAAATGATTGTTGGCTAAATCTAAGAACGCTAACTTTTGCATTTCGCAAATAGAATCTGGAATATGACCCGACAAATTGTTGGAGGTCAAAAAAATAAAGTTGAGAGTTGGAGCTCCAAACTTTGATGGCAAAGGTCCCGACAGGGAGTTTCTTGAGATGTCCAATCTCCAAATTTTTCTCGGCAATAGAGGTATTTGACCGGTTATTTGGTTTGAAGCTAGATTGAGCTCGTACAATGACCTGATCATTTCCATATTTTTTGGCAGGTTACCAATGATCCCATTTTTGGAGATGTCCAAATGTGTAGCATTTGAGAATACCATAGAAAACCAATCTGGGAAATGTTCAGTTATACTATTGTTTGATATGTCAAGCTCATGAACACCCGCCAACCCTTGAAGCCAGGCAGGAAACTTCGGACCCAAATGGCATGATGCAAAGTAGGCAGTTACTAGTTTAAATGGGGGTGACCACTCAGGTTCTAACACAATATTCAATTGATTATTAGACAAATCTATATCTGTTAAGCTTTGTAGACCAGCAAAATGTTCTTCTGTGATGACACCCTCCAAGTCATTGGATTCTAGGTACAGTTCAGTCAAATTTGTGAGCATACTGATCTCAAATGGTACATGCCCAGTGAGGTGGTTGTCAGACAGGTCGAGAATGACTAAGCTAGTAAATAGCCCCATCTTAGTTGGTAGGGTTCCACTCATATTGTTTCCTCTCAAATGCAATTCCCGCAGTTTGCTGGTAGACGAGCATTGCAGCAAACTATCGATCAACTCTGTCATGTTCCCAGATGAGAGGCTCGCGTCAAGATTAAGGATTTCCAGATTGGACAGGTTCCGCAACAAGCTGGGAGCCATGATACCCATATTGTCATTCAATGAAAAATCAAAGACTTGGAGGGAAGTCATAGCTGCTAGTGCATCAGGAATCTGACCAGATAAACTGGTGAATTTCAGGTCGAGGTACTTGAGGCTTCTCAGCCTCCAAAACCAACAAGATGCGTACTCGTGATTAAAACGGTTCCCAGAGAGATCGAGCCTCTCAAGTTTTGTGAGGTTTAAGAGCGGGAGCGATTGGTTTGCACTCCGAAGCTGGCAATTTTGGAGACGGATGACTCTCAGAGAAGGAATCATATTCACTACAGGAGCCCAATCAGATACCATGCTAAGGTCTGCGCCCCACAAGTCGAGATACCTTAACAGTTGCAGTCGTGTTAGCCATGACAAATCTGTTGAAGCAGAATCCAAGCTCCAAACCCAGCCAGAGAGGTCGAGATAGTGCAAGTTTGAGAGGTTACCGAGCTGAGGAGGCAACCTGCCAAAGAATGTTACGCCGGCGAGGTTCACATATCTCAGGCTCTTCAGAGAACCCAAGAACTCGGGAAAATGATTGTCTGGCTCGCTGAGAGAGTTGAAGCTGAGATCGAGGTGCTCCAGATGCTCCAGCGAGAGCAGGGAAGGAGATATGTGGCCGGCCAGAGCTGAATGGTCTGGTCCGGCACCACAAGGGTCGTAGTCGTCAAGTTGAGTGCACGGGGCTGGCGGTGCAGCTCGGAGGCGAAGCGCGATGACACGGCCGGTGAGGTTGCTGCACCGGACACCTCTCCACCGGCAGCAGTCCGAGCCGGGCCTCCACGAGGCGAGCCGCCTTGCCGGGTCGCCGGTGATGCCATCCTTGAAGGCCAGAAGAGCGTCCCTCTCGCGCGGCACGCAAGCACCGGCGGTGAGGGCCAAGGCGGCGGCGGCTGCGACGAGGAGGAGTAAGTGGCTGGCAGTGGGATGCATGGTGAACCGGTGACTGGTTGCTTGAGATTGATAGACGGTCTGATTGTTTAAATAGCAGCAGTCGACCGTCGGAGTCGTCGTTCGTCAACGATCTTGGCAGATGGCAGATGATCGACAGTATGGCACTTGTTCCCCCTTCACTTGACTAGGAAGGAAGCAAGCCAAGTCATGATCGAGCGCTTCATTGCTTGAGATTGATAGACGGTCTGATTGTTTAAATAACACCAGTCGACCGCGCAGTCGTCGTTCGTCAGCGATCTTGGCAGACGGCAGTAATGGCACTTGTTCCTTCACTTGACTAGGAAGGAAGCAAGCCAAGCCATGATCGAGCGCTTGATCTTTTACCAGCGTGATGTCTCCTTTGATGCTTAGATTAAAAGTTATAACTAAAAATTTGTCATTTTTATGTAGGTCAAACGTTGTAGTACTTTATAGCCATTTTTATGAGGCTTTTAGTTGTTCATCTTATCTTAAAGCTATCAAAAACTTTTTTATATATTTTCGGCTCCCGAAATCCACCATTGGTTTAAGCCGAACAAGGCGCCAGGGGCTTTAATCGTACTGGCAACAATGCACACTAACCAAACAACTTTCTTTTAGGTTAGACATTGCTCGAAGTGGCTTGGCTTAGCCTTAAAGATTAAGCCTAGTTATCGAGGACTAGTTAGAATATTAAATTACATAAATGCCTCTATACAGGTAGCTTGAAACGTCCTAAAATTGTCCTCGGAAGTCATGCTTGAGGAGAACCCTATAGGCCTACAAGGTCGCGTCTATACGAGCATTACCGTGTTAGCACGGGCTTAAGGGACTTTCTAAGCATACATGCTCGGATTTAGGCACACATGATTGGACACGGGCACACATGCTCGGACACGAGCATATGCCATATGATCCAGCACGCTAGCCTATGTAATCCTTGCCCGAACGTAACCGTCATTCCCAATAAGGCGCCCACGATGGCCATGATCTCTATGTCGTTGACCACAATTTAGGGCACGTTAATTCCATTATTGTATGTAACTGTCCATAAATGGCAAAATTAGTGTGTTGTGATATAACACTAGTATGGCAGTATAAATACTCCCCTTCGACGAAGGGGAGAGAGAGACGAATAAAAAAGGGACTTCTTTTTAAAACACATTTGCATACGGAAACACAAGCACTGGAGCAGGGCTATTATATCTGCCATGTGAGGCCCGAATCAAGATAAACCAATCTTCCCCTCTATCCCATGTCCTTAGTATCTTTCCACATCTCCAAAGCTAAATCTCTATCGAAAGGGGTCTAATTGATCCTCATTGAAGAAGTAAGCTCGGTGGGGAGCGAATCTATACAATGGATCTGATTGTATCCTTCATCAGAGAGTTCCTTGGCAATGCCGAATTCTCGAGACAGTCAGGACCTCAGTGTCTTTGATGACCTAGAGGATGATGACATGTACTACACCGACGCAGAGGTGGTTTGGATCACTGACTCGAAGGGTCATGTCGAACCTGGGAGTCCTTCCCTAGTGGCGGTGGTGCGCGAGCACCATTTTTGCTCTCAGCTAGAGGGCATGGGTCTGGAGAACGTTCTCAAGACATTTCTATACCCGTTTCGAGAAGTGCCGGAACAAGATACCTCATACTGGATGGGGATGACGCTGGTCTCTATCATGGTGTGAATATCCCCGACCGCGTAGAGTCCGAACATGAAATAGCTTCCTATGGTGACATGGTTGTGACACCGTCTTTTCCTTCGCAGGAAATCGTGACCACTACAAATATGCAGATTTGGCCCGAGCGTTTTTCACACTCGGGATAGCCTATCCCGAGTGGGCACACTCAGTGTAGCGCACTCGGCGTTATTTTATTGAAAAAAGTAGGCTATACCGGGTATACTCTCGGAAAAAATAAATACGACCTAAATGCACTCTCGGGATAGTCCTGGGATTCTGGACGCCCCTCCCCTGTCCCTGTGGCGGATAGACTAGCGCCACATCAACATGTATCCTGAGTGCACAATCGGGATAACCCTCGCTGGGACCCCTGCGACACCCGCCTAGTCAACAAGCTATGCCGAGTGCACACTCGAGATAGCAGGCTATCCTAAGTGCACACTCGAGATAGCCTCTCTCCCCTGCCAACAGCCCACTAAATGGCCGAATGGTTCAAATTTTCAATAAATTCATAATAATAATATTATCAATTCACATTTCAATAATACACATCCACAATAAACAATCTCAATTCACATTTCACGTTAAACCAATATAACGAAAACAACACCATAATACATCCACAAAACGTAACTCCATCGGACATTCACATATAATGCACATATCACAAACATTTTTACATATTCATTCAACATGACTCCAACACATTCATAAGTCCACATATCACAAATGAAGTCCGAAGTTCGACAAATTATCCATACACAAGACATAAGAAGAAGTTTTTATACATATTATATCCATACCAAATCCAAAACCACTCCTCGAGGGCTAGATGAATGTAATTAGCTTCGGACCCTTTTTCTTCATCCTCTACACATTACATTTGTAGAATAAGACATATTATGTCATTTTCATTCAATACCATACATGGTTACATATTTATACAAAAGACATAAGTTAAACGTATTCACACACATGATATATCCATACATAACATCAAGTAGGACAAATTTTTTTAAGAGTAAGTCATCAACCAAATCAAATATGATTACTCACCTGGAGATGCAAACCAATTAACTTCATGATTTGGAATCCCAACATCACCTTCACCTGACAAGGCATCCCCTGGACTATTCCTCGATGATTGTGTGGGGCCTGTCCTTTAGCCCACCACATGATCTACACTAGTCCCTAGATCAGTACACTAGTGCACACCATTCACATAGCCGGATCATTACATACAAGCGAAAGTCTTTATATTACACAAATACCTGTATTAAGCCCGTAGGCTATTAAGTGTTTACACACAGCACATTGGCCCAAATATTCCAAGTGTCCAAAAAGATCAGAGTGTAGAGACCCAAAAGATACAAAAGAGTCTCGTGCCGGCTATGCCTAAGCACTCGACTGGAGAGACGCCCTATGCCTCGCCCTGATCGTCGGCAAACTCTTGTCCTTCATCTTCATGGCAGGCGTACTGATCCTGCTCATATTCTCCATCTAAAAGAGAATATGACTGCGAGGTCAGTGTCAACCAAACACTGGCGAGCTAGCTTCCAACCTAATGCATTTAGTGATAGGGTTCCAAAGGAAAGGTAGGGGGCTCATTTAGTTGCAAAAAGCAAGTTTTATAAATCAAAGCCTATGACTTAGCATATTTTAACCAAAGTTCTACTAATCAATGTTATCATTTTTATTCCACGACAGTTTTCATGCACACTGCCAAATGTTTCCCATACCAGGACAGTTTCCATGAACACTGCCAAACGTCTCCAAACACCCGCCATCATCTTCTGGGTGTGGCGCACCCGTTGTGGATCTTACGCCAGCGAAGTGCCCGTTCTTCCCTAGCCGAGTTGCCACGCCCGCACTAGAGTCACGGCTCCCTGTCACGTAAGACCTAGATCACCCATCAGGATGACGACCTACCCCCGTCTTCACCTCGGACTAGGGGTTGACCCTGACGCTATCTAGCAAATCAGCGGGCCCCTAAGTCCACACTACCGCGCGATGGCCTCGCATTGTGCAGGAACCCCAGTGGGCAGCATAAAGCTATGCGAAAACAACTCACGCTCCGACTGGCACACTGAAGCTTATCGCCAAAGACACTGGAACTCACGTTGTGCAGGAACCCCTTGGGTAGCATAAAGCTACGCGAAAACAACTCGCGCTCCGACTGGCACAGCCGAGCTTGGCTGCCCAGCACCATCTCCGTGGTCCAGCCTTCCTTCAGGCCATGTAGCCTAGCTACATCACACCCTTGACCACAAACCGGATCACATCCGTGTTCCCAACCACACACACACTGGCATGCCAGGCCCAATATCTAGTAAACCAAGTTGGTAATATTCATTATGTCCGGTGAATGTCGGTTCACCGTTCCGAGGTGACTAAGCCTAAATTAATAATTGGACCTGAGCAATGTCTAAGCAAGATTTTAACCAAGACCTAAGAGTCTAAAATTGTTTTATTCATCCTAACCAGGTTAACAAGGGTGATCATCAAGGCAATCATTTCGAAGTCAAATGATAGATGATTTTATCAAGGCAATATCATCATGGGAAATTAATAACAAGAAGTAAAGCAATGCATGATACATCATGATTAAACAAGTGGGCATAAATACTTGAAAGAGCATGAAACTTGTAATTGTAAATAAAATAATTTAAGAAAACTGGGATTCAATATGATCCTTTTGAATGTTAACTCGTACTAGGGAAAGTATACGCTTTCCCTAATAAAAGCAACACCTAAAGGAAGGTTGTTGACTCGCACTAGGAAAAATTGAGATTCTCCCTAGTAAAAGTAAACATCCTTTTAGGGTGGAAATTAACTCGCCTTGATCCTGAGAGTAGTGAGGATTTTCCTGTTGCTCTTCGGGATATACGCCGGGCTCCTCAGCGTCTATTAATGAAGCGTATTCGAAGAACAATAAATAAAGCAGCAATGTGCAATAAGAAATCATGATGCATGGAATGTAACATGTTTAACCTAGCGATCGATGATCGGCGTTTAGGTCTTATCCTAATTATCGAGAGAGTTCCATGAAACTACTAACATACAATAATTCTCAAAGAAATAACGGGGTGAGCGTGTGTGAATATGACATGCGATGAGGGATGATGCATAAGGCTACCCTTAATAGACTACCCATAGATTTAGCAAATAGACGTATAAGGCAAAAATAGATTTTTGTTTGAAGTATTTCCTTTATCTACTCTTCTTACCATTGATTTCTTATTGTAATAAGAGTCTTAAATGGGTGGAAGACATAATTATAGGTTATATTTTTATTCATATATGAACATATATATATATATATATATTTATATAACTAACCATGAACTTGCATATTTTTGAGGTCCAAATAAAACCTAACTGTCATTTAATGCTGGTGATTTAACATTTTTGGTCAGGTGTAGTAATTTTGATCAACCAAATTTCCAAATAATCTAATAAGTCATGGTTAACAATTAAGCCAATAATAGATGACTAGTGATTTATAAGTTATATTATAAAGTTTATATTTTTCCTAAGTCCAGAAAGTTATTTCATGCCACACATGAATTTTCTAGATTTTATTAAGAGTTAGTTTAATTTTTGATTGGCAGAAACTCATTTTTGCCATTTATCTTTCATGGGTAAATACCCTAAGGATACTGATAGAATATATCCAGGGATAATATCCTGTTACAGTGCATGATTATATTTTTATTAAATCCAACAGAGGCTCTAGTATTTAACATAAATTTTCTAGCAATTTTGGAGATGTTTAGCTATTTTTAATAAATCAAATTTATATTCTGCATTTGTTTTAAATGGCTAAATCTGAGAAAATCGGATGAACAGTGATGGGCCGGCCCGCTAACTCGCAGCCGGACAGACCACGCCGAAGGCGTAAACCAAAAAGGCACAACGCTGAAGGAAGGCATTTGCCGGCGCGATTCACTTAACTCGACATGTGGGTGGGGCCCACATGTCGGCCGGCTGAGGCTCATGGAGATTTTAAACCGCGAGCACCCAACAGCCGGGGCCCGCCAGTCAGTGGCACAACGTGGTGAGGCCGCACGAATCTTGGCGCGAGATCAACGGCCCGCCGTCGTCGTCTACCTCCAGCCCGGCCGTGCACGGCCGCGACATGGCGACGGCAAGCTGGAGCTACGATGCTCCATTCGGGCGGTCCTTGGGCGCACTAGAATCGGTGATTCTACGCGCATCTACTGGTGCTCACATCGAGGCCGAAGACGGCCGGACGCGGCGGAGCCATGGACGGCAGTGGAATTCCGCCACGGCGGACATGGATAATCGACCTATAGGAAGGCTCATGGAGAAATAGCGTGCGCATGAGCTACCGGAAGTGTTGGGAACGCTTGCCAAGTAGTTATCCCAGGTCGGGGAGGTTCGGATTGGCTTGCCGTCGAGGAGACCGAACAGAGGAGGCGGCACGCTCACGGTGCAGTGAAAATCCGGCGAATCCCTGGGCAAACCGAGGCGAACAAAGTGTGAGGCGAAAGCACATGTAGCTCACGCTGCAAGGAAATGCAGTGAAGCTCACCAGAAAGGGAGAAATCAGAAAGAGGGAGAATCGGGCGGCCGGCGGCGGCGAGAGCAATCCGGCGAGCTCGGAGATTCTCGGACCGATTCCTTCGGGCAGGAGCACCACGAAGGTATGTTGATGCTAGAACGAGCAAGAGTGGTGGATGGGGAGCTCCGGATTAGGCTGTCCACGTGAGTACAAGGAAGTGAAGAAGAAGGCCGGTACGGCGAAGCCGTATTTGAGCTCGGCCAGGGCACGCGCATTACCCGAAGGTCTTGAGAGGGTACGGGACGGTCACTAGGGAGCTCGGTCACCGATTGGCGAACCCGGGCGGTGGCCGGACCATGCGGGCATGGCATGAATTGGCCGGGCGGCTGGTCAAGCACGCGGGGTCACGAGGTGGACTTTGGTCTAGGACGTGGCGACTGGGGGTACTGCGCGAAGCAGGAACGGGGATTGGGCCACTCGGGCGGTGCTCGGACATGGCCGTTCAAGCGTAGGCCGACAGAACGGCGGGGACGGCACGCAATGTCAGGCGGCGACGCGGCATTGG
Source organism: Olyra latifolia (assembly GCA_036346145.1). Lineage (NCBI taxonomy): Eukaryota > Viridiplantae > Streptophyta > Magnoliopsida > Poales > Poaceae > Olyra > Olyra latifolia. Next base: position 20,356,218 of record CM070533.1, read on the forward strand.
CGGTACGGTCAAGTCGGCGCAGGCGTGGGGTCCTCCAGGCTTAGGCGCCACGCATAAGCAGCCAACGGAGGATCTTCCAGGGGGATTCGGGCTGTGGCGCGCCGGATGCGCCGGTGAGGAGGGAAGCTGGCAGCTGCAGTCCAGCTGCTCGGTGGAACGCCCACAAGGGCAGAGAGAGAAATGAGGCTATCTAGTGGGTCCCACCAAGGTCAAACTTGGTCAACACCTAGTTCAGGCTATCACTAGGGTTTAAGCTATTTTATGTAATTTTTTTGTGGGATTTTTAAATGGGAGTATTGTCCTTTTTGTGATCATACATATATATGTCATATATATATGTGTGTGTATATATATATATATGTATGTATGTATATACGTAATACATATACCAATGTGATTTACAGGTGTATTTTAGGCGTAATAATACTTATATGAATATATATGTATATGTTCATATACATATATATATTTACATCTTGTCTGTATGTATATGTGTGTGTGTGTATATATATATATATATATATCATGTGAGATTTTTGAGGGGTTATTTTTGAAATGGTAAGATTATTTGAATAGGAATTCTCCTAGCTTGTTATAGCTAATGATTTAGTATTAGAGCCCAACCGTTATGTTTCATAAATTTTGACTAACCCCTTTAAATTTAGCCCTAGGGAATTTTATGGAATTAAAACTTTAAGGAATTATTTTTCCTTTACTAAATTCTTTTAGCTTACCCTTTTCTTTTAGCTTTCTTTGATATTTCATGATAGGAGCAATATTTTGAGTATTACTCATCTATATTAATTAACCTTAGACAGTTGTTAGCCTAAAAAGACTTTATAGATCCATAAGTGAATTTTAAAAAGGATGTCTTTTACAAGAATTTTCTGCGACAAGACGTCCTTACGAGAGTGATTTTGGAAATATAAATATACAGAATTTTGGGCTGTTACAGATTGTCCAATGTTAATAGCATTATGAGAGTTTTGGGTGTTCTAAGAAGAAATTTCAATTCAGTACCTATAATGCATAGTTTCATATATCTTACACAACATGGACTTATATGCATACCTCTTGTCTCAGTTGATCTTGAGGCGTAGAGAATGTATTGAAGATAAAGTTCAACACAGGCGGTGGAGGTGCTGGATTTCCTGAAGATGTTGCTAGAGCATAATCCTGCCAACACGAGTGTTACCATGTGACTACTACGAACACCTCAAATTTAACACAAACGTCAATTATTTTTTACCTACATCCACTGTGCCATGTGACGCGCAAGTGGAGGGAACAAGACCGACGGGGCACCCAGTAGGGAGAAGGGTCATGAGCGGCGGGAAGGGCAGCGGGCTGTGGGAAGGGCCGCCCCGACCAGTGGGCGGTGGAAAGAGGTCGGGAAGGGGTGGGATGACGGCGATGGGCGGTGGGCGGCAGCGGCAAGCGGCGGGCAGCCGACGCTGGGAACCGGAAGGAGGCTGGGGCGGGAGAGGAGGGAGAATGGAGGCAGGCGACGGGCGGTGGCCGATGGGAGGCGAGGGGGGACCATGGTAGGGAAAGGAGGTAGGCTGGCGGCGGAGCTAGGGTTCACGAGGGAGCTAGGAGCTGGGTGCGGTACTACAGTGGGTTATCTCTAAGTTAACGGATCTACGCCAAGTGCCCTCTCGGCATAGATCGGGCCCCACGCATCAAATCACGCGGCTGGGTGGCCGTGTCTATGCATCTACGCTGAGTGCCCTCTCGTCATAACTCACGGGCCCCACGCGTCAGATCACGCGATGCCGCGTCTATGCATCTATGCTGAGTGCCCACTTGGCATAGCTCGCGTTGAGGGCCCCATGCGTCAGATCACATGGAAGGCCGTGTCTATGAATCTACACCGAGTGCCCTCTCGGCATAGCTCGCGCTGAGGGCCCACGCGTCAGATCACGCGGATGGGCAGCCGCGTCTATGGATCTATGCTGAGAGTACTGTTGGCATAGGTCATGTCGATGCAGGGCAGGTCAGGTCTGTGACGAGAGTGCACTCGGGATAGGCATGAGCCATGGAGCACGCCCTTTGCTGACATGGCAGATGGTAATCTATCCCGAGTGTGCCCTCGCATTATTGTGTCCTACGTGGATGGAAGCCTCATACTTTGAGTGTACTCTCAGAATAGAGGCTGCATGTGTTGAGAGCACACTCGGGATAGATCTGTTTGTCTGAGAGGGCAGTTAAGCCGAGAGGGCCATTGGGGTAGGTTTATCTACACTGAGTATGCACTCGGTAGTTGATTTTCACACTCGCCCTAAAACTGGATTCTTGTAGTGGACGTCCATATGGCCGAGGGAAATGTCAACAGTTGGGTGCCGACTCGGAGGGTTGATCAGTAGAAAGAAGTGTGAAACCTAATCCTTGGTTGAAACAACGATGCGCAACAATATCAACCAAGATATTGTGAAACCTAACCCTTGGTTGAAACAACGATGCGCAACAATATCAACCAAGATAGTGTTTCGACCGAAAGCCGATGCAAATCTGTAGATCGGACTTAAATAAGACAGTACTTACTTGCAATCAATTCCTGAGGTGTATCTCAAAGCCGATCGAAAGATGATGCGCAATAAGTCGATCGAAATCTAAATACGACGAAAACTATTCCTAATGCGACGAAAAGTAAAGGATACGTAAAAGTAGATGTTGTATTGATTGTGTTGATGTCCTACACGCCCTCAGTGGCTAAGTATTTATATAGACCCTTTAACCTTGACTCCAATTAGGACTCTTTTCTAGTGACCGATACAGACTCAATTTTATCTTCAAAACTTATCTAACTGTTCCTAATATACTCGGGTTCTAGCCGACCTGGGCTCTTACTACCATATCTGTCTCTAGCCAATTTGGGCCTTCTCTATATCTGTTTCCAGCCTATATTTCTCCAAAGCCCAAGCCGATTTCTAGAAAATTCTAGACCATCGGCTAGTGCCAAAATCGGGTGTCAACACACTGCTTAGATAGTCATCAGGTAGTGATTCCCTATTCTATGATCATTAAAGAATCTAATATGCGAATTGAGCATTTGAGTATGAGAATGGAGAATTTGGGATATGGTGTGTTTGCTTCATTCATGTCTAACTAAAATATGACCAACTAATAATTTGACTCGAAGCAAGTGACCTAAGTCACTGCTCTGGTCTCTAACGACCAATGAATGTGATGGATTTAACTGAGAAAATCTTAGTGCGACCATAAGCTCGATATGGGATGTGGCCTAATCTAGGGAGAGAATAACGTCGGGATTGTCACCGTACTTACACCATAGGTGGGATCTTGAGGGATGCATCATCACCGATGTATTACTTGGAAGGACACTACTATAGAAATGGTCATTCGTGCCCCCCATCACTACCAATTAGGCTAGAACCGGTAGTGATAATCCATGCCCCCCCATCACCACCAGTTAGGTTAGAACCGACAGTGATAACTTACCACTGCCGGTTTGTAAACATCAGCGGTGAAAAAATTGGTTATGCGCTTGAGAACCTGCAGTGATAGGACTTATCATTGTCACTACCGGCTCTTTAACCTTCCTGCAACTAGTAGTGAAATAATTTATCACTGCCGGTTCTTGGTTAGAACCAACAATTCATTATCACTATTGGTTCGTTGCTCAAACCGACAGTGAAGTGTCACTACCAGTTTGGAAAACGAACCCAGTGATAAGTCTTATCACTGTCGGTTCATTAAGCTTCCCGCCCCCAATTTTCAACCTGTAGTGAAAGAATTTATCACTGCCGGTTTATGGCTAGAACCGACAGTGAAAATTCATTATCACTGTCGATTCTTGACAAGAACCAGCAGTAATAACTTATCACTGCCAATTTGAGATAAGAACCTGCATCACTTAAAAGGTATGCATATCCTCTATAAGTCAAAACATGAGATTGTGTGGGATTGTTAGAAGGGTGAGGCTACAATGGAGAGGTTCGCAGGTTCAAGTCCCAGGTAACGCAACATTTGTATTTCATGCAAAAACATGTCCTAATAACCTATAGTAGGTGGTAGATGATTAGGGTATAGATTCTAGGCATAAAAAAATATTTTTTCTATTTTTTACACCAATTTTTATGCCTAAATTCATGTGTTTTCGAGAACCAGCAGTGATTGTCCTTATCACTGCCAGTTCCAAAACTGGCAGCAATAATTGGAGAACCGGCAGTGATAAGTTGGAACCGGCAATGATAGTACTTATCACTGCCGGTTGAAACCGGCAAGTGACAACCGGGTTATCATCGCCAAGATACGCAAAGGTTTGGTTCAAAACCGCAAGGATGCGATTCCAACCGCACCGATGTGGTGTTCTGTAGTAGTGAGAGTTCCAGGGTACCTTTTTTAATATCATGTATGACTGTGGCAATCTTGAGGTTAATTTTCTAATAGGCTCTGTTATGGTGCATTTCGATGGGAGGGTATCATATCTTGTAGGTAAAACGTACGACCTTTGCAGAGTGTAAATCTATTCGAATGACCATGCTTTCAGTTATGAGCTTCTTTGTTGGTTTTCACATCATAGCTATACCTTAATTAATTCGCCATGGGTAAGGTTTTCTGGCCATGTGCCGCTGCTAGATGATCTATGAGGATGAGAACAAGATGAGAACTATGATGAAACTTTGAGATGCGTTGTTGAGAACTTGAGACACTAAGGTTGTGAATTATGCCAAGTTAATTTTACCGTTAAGATTAATCATTAGAATTGCTTATTATTTATTTATGTTTCTTAAATGTTTTTCAACTTTTAGTAAAATACTTTTATACAAATGAACCATTACCTTTCCTATGATGAGCCTTAACCTGGCCTTTCCTTCCTGCTGAGGCGACGTTCAGATTTTGGTTTGCCCTTACTTCCCGCTGAGGTGGCCTTGCTTCGCACGTGGTTATCAGATCGTAGGGAGGTAGATATATCATCCCTAGAGCATCTGGAGTAGGTACTTTATAATACCGTACCTCGGGATAGAGTAGCTGGTACAGGGAAGGAATCTTTTAGAGTGTAGTGTAAAGTGTGAAGGAAATTTAGATTGTTAGATGAAGAGAGTAGTGAATAGTGTTATAAAGTGAGAGGATAGAGTAGCGGGTGGAGATGCTCTAAGGGGTCATATTGTACTTTGCTCATCTAAATAATTCAAAAAATATTCATAACTAAAGATTCAAAACTTTAACTTTCACTACATCAGATGACACAATTGTGACCGGGGTGAGGGAGAAGTTCTCTTAAAAAAGATTAACGAAGATCAGGTCTCCTGTTTGGCATGCTACCGTTCGATCCTAGCTAAGCACAGCCGATTAGTCAATGATATAAGAAAGCTATAATGGCACATCGATCAGTAGACTAGGAATAGGCTTTTTACTGCATGGAAGTACGAACGTACGGAAGACAAACATTGGCTTGCTAATTAATCCTACAATTGACCTGAGGTCGTCGATCACGTTCAGGTTCAGCTAGCAAGCAACAGAGGCGCCATTTTATGCAGCCGTAAGTGCATTCACATATGTATGCATGGCTAGCTTTCTCGCTGTCAAGCACACATGCATATACGCATGCAGCAGCTGGTCCACTTTGAGGACGTTCGTGATGCGATGCGACGGCTCGACGCCTCGACCCATCGTCCATGTTCCATCGTACCACGAAAGCAAGGTTTTACTAAACTGAGTCTATCCGTCACTACTACGAGAAGTGAGTATCACTATCGGCATATCACTACCGGTTATATACGAACCGGTAGTGAGAGTTGAATCACTACCGGTTTACAAATCGGTAGTGGTGCCTCAGTGAGCCATAGGTTTAAGCCATAAACCGGTAGTGGTGTCTCAGACACTAGCTACTACTACCGGTTTGAGCCACAAACCGATAGTGATACTTATCCACCACTATCGGTTTAAGTCACAAACCGGTAGTAGTGTCTCGTTTCTGGAAAGTTTAAAAGAAATGCATATTCTATCTATATCAGTACGCGATATTCTATCTATATCAGTACGCGATAGTGGGTGGGTTGGCCAGAAGAGTGAGACTAGAGTCACGACTCACGAGGTCTCGGGTTCGAGTCCTACTTCTCCCAATATATTCCCAATATATTTTAAACATTTCTAATACTATCACTACCCTGGAGTATCACTCCCGGTTGCTCTTTACCGGTTCCAAAACCGGTATAGATGCCGGTTTGAAACCGGTAGTGATGGGCTAATCCGTAGTAGTGCGTATTAACAGTATGAGTCTTAAAAATAATAATTATACCCATAGTAAAATAAAGAGAAAGTATGATTAATATGAATTAACTAATAGAGTAAATCAAAGTGTGATGAAGCCACTTATTACAATAATTCATAATAACAAGTGCTAGCTAACGCAAATAGAAAGCAAATAAAGATAGTGTTCCATCACGGCCACGGACACACTGAATGGAAAGCAAATAGTTGTTTAGGGCACCCTCCAGAAAATCAGCAACGTACTTCTGCTTGTAACTGTAATCCTGATCTCATGCTTATAACAGATAGAGGGAAAAGGGATGAGGAGGAGAGGAAGCAGCGTCCAACGGTGCGCTCATGCACTCTCCAGGTAGCTTGAGAAGATGGTGCGCTCATTTGGAACCTATTGTGATAGTGCATCACAACCGTTTCAATAGCCACGAGTCAGGAGAGGGCTTCTACAACCGGTTGAAGACGCAAACCGATTGTAAAACCCAATTTCTACAACCGATTTGGGGACACCCAAATGGTTATGGACTTCTACAACCGGTTGGGGATACGAACCGCTTATAAAAAGTTGTTTCACAACTGGTTGGGGACACAAACCGCTTGTAGAAAGTGGCTTCACAACCAGTTAGGGACACGAACCGCTTGTAGAAGCCCAGTTTTCGAAATAATAAAAGGAGTGCTTGTCATACTCTATCAGAGAGCATGAGTGGTGGGTTGGCTAGATGGGTGAGATGTGGGTCACGAGCAGGGGTGAGGTTGTAGATTCAAATCCCACTTCTCCCAATATTATTTTTTTCAAGTGCCTTCACAACCGGTTATAAAACCGTTTGTGATAGCGTTTGGAGTATCACAAGCGGTTGCTTACAACTGGCTAGATGGGTGAGATGTGGGTCACGAGCAGGGGTGAGGTTGTAGATTCAAATCCCACTTCTCCCAATATTATTCAAATCCCACTTCTCCCAATATTATTTTTTTTAAATGCCTTCACAACCGGTTATAAAACCGTTTGTGATACCGTTTGGAGTATCACAAGCGGTTGCTTACAACTAGTTTTAAAATTCAGTTGGAACCGGTTGTAAAGGTGCGTTCGCTGGTAGTGTACTTGAATACGCCAAGAGTTTTCGGACTTCTAATTCCATGAGGTCTCCGATCCACGATGGCAGCCTTCTCGAGAATTCGTTCCAAAAATATATGACTGCTAAGGGACTGTTTGGAACATTGATATGAAGAAGCATGCAATACGGTAATCAACCGAACCAGAACCCAAGATCAGTAGACCAGTGCTTCTCCCTTGCGCAAGGTAATGACCAATTGACCACGCACTACTAAAGAAATGGTCATCCGTGCCCTCCATCACTGCCGGTTAGGTCAGAAACAGCACTGATAATTTATCACTACCTGTTTGTAAGCCTCAGCGGCGAAACAATCGATTGTGCGCTTGAGAACCGGCAGTGATAGGATTTATCACTGCCCGTTCATTACTCAAACTGATAGTGAAGTATCACTGTCGGTTTGAGAAAAAAAGATAGTGATAACTCCTATCACTGTCGGTTTTTTAAACTTCCAGCCCCCAATTTTCAACCGGTAGTGGAAGAATTTATCACTGCTAGTTCTTGGCTAGAACCGACAATGATAATTGCTCAAACCGCAGTGAAGTATCACTGCCGATTTGAGAAAAAACCGGCAGTGATAAATCCTATCACTGCCGGTTCTTTAAACTTCTCGCCCCCAATTTTGAACCGTTAGTGAAAGTGAAAGAATTTATCACTGCCGGTTTTTAATTAGAACAGACAATGATATGACTGTCGGTTCTTGATAAGAACCGGCAGTAATAACTTATCACTGCCGGTTTGAAAAAAGAACCGACACTGATGGAACAAAGGTTAAAAGGTATGCATATTCTCTGTAAGTAAGAACGTGAGATTGGGTGGGATGGTTAGAAGGGTGAGGGTAGAGTGGATTGGTTGTAGATTCGAGTCTTGAGTAACGCAATATTTGTATTTCGTGTAAAAACGTGTCCTAATAACCAATAGTGCAAGTGCTAGATGATTAGGGTATATAAAAAATATTTTTTCTATTTTTACACCAATTTTTAAGCTAAATTCGTGTGTTTTCGAGAACCGCTAGTGATAAGGATTTTAAGCTAAATTCATGTGTTTTCAAGAACCGGCATTGATAGTCCTTATCACTGCCGCTTACGCAGTGCTGGTTTAAAAACCGATAGTAATGACAGTTCCGAATCGGCACTGATGTGGTGTTCTGTCGTAGTGATGTCCGCTGGCACGAAAATTGTCACACGTGCTATAGGATCACGTTATAGGTGAACAGGTGAACGTGTTTTTACTTAGAGCATCTCTAGTAGATGCTCTAAAATCGGATCTATATATACTCCCTCTAAATCACTATTTATTCTCTATATTTCTATCCTTTTCGGCAGAATCTCTGTTCAGAGAAACTATCAAGATTAATATGAAGAGGCTCTAAATTTAGAGATTAGGAGAGAGAAACTCTAAATTTAGAGGTTAAGATAAAGATTCTAGTGAACAACGAGAGAATCTAAATATTTAGGGCATCTCCAGTAGACGTCCCATTTCTCTTTTGCCCTATTCCTATTCACGTGCCACCTCACCAAATAGAGCTGTCCTATCCCTATTTACCTCTCCAACAGCTGTCACATCACTATTCATACACTCTACTTTTTCTATTCATACCCCATCACATACCCTATCACTGTTGCTACAGTGATGGAGCACTGCGCTTGGACACAACTGCTAGAGTTGCCCTTAGGACCGCAGAAGGGCCATCACGCCTGTAAGATCAGTGCTCAGGAGTCAAAAGACTTGTTGGACCGGAAACAGTGGTACTGGTTGCACAGAGTCATGACTTGACGAGCGACGACTCCGAGTCACCTACGAAGGCACGGCGAGGGCGACCAGTTTGTAATTTCACCTAGACTCCTTTTTTTTTTTTTTTTTTTGAGGATTCTCCACGGACCAGGCCATGAAGGCGACTGGACTGATGAGGCGCGCAGCACACGGCAGTACGGCACGCAACAGAAGTGCGTCGGCCTGTCGTACATCCATTACTACCATGGACGCGCGCGAAAGCGGTGCAACGCGCCTCCATCCAACACCATCCCCTGGCGGTAGTTTTCACATATTTGTTAAATTTTATTATAACCGTAAAATATCAAAAATTCTTTAAAAAATCTAAATATCATCTATATATATTTTTAAACGCGGACAGAAACTCTGTCATTTCATTCAAGTGTAAAAGAACTGTACAGTATATATAGGAGGGAGAGAGACGGGGGAGAGAAGAACACGAGCCTAGCAAGTGGTAGGTCTCAAAAAACCCCATCCGGTGACTCGATTGAAGGCCTGACACTCTGACCCAAACGAACGCCACCACCACCAAACACACTGTCAAGCGTGTCCAAAACGCTAGCTGCCACCGCTTCTAACCATGTTGTGGGACATGCAATGCATGATTAGTCATCAACTGCTACCACCGTGCAGGATGCTCGACCGCAGCACTAGCCACCACTACTGTTGATCGCTCTGCAGGACACGCGATGCTCAGTAAGGACATTAGTCTATTCAGCACCGCCATGTGAAATACTCTGTCAAGATGCCAACCGCCACCACTATCGACCAAGTTGCCACCGCTGGACGCGATGCACAGCAGAGACACCACCATCGCTACCGACCGCATTGCATGGCATGCAATGCTCGGCTTGGTCATCGACTGCCACCGCTGCACAAGATGCACGGTGTATATATACACCAGAAGGGCGCCACCCGTCACCACTATGCAGGATGCTCGACCATAGCGTCAGCTACCACCACTGCTGGCTGCTATTTAGAGCATGCGATGCTTAGCAAAGACATCAAACTAGCCGTCGCCACCGTACGAGATGCTTGGCCGAGCCGCCAGCCACTCATAGAATAAGTGGTTTGAGATATCATCTTATGCTAGATGAGTTAGCCTATCATCAAATTTGGCGTGATGTCATCGTCCCCTAATTTATACTTGTCTTATGCTTGTGATAGATGAAGTGGTGATGGAATAAGTCATTCTATTCCTCAAACCAAACTCAAACCAAACAAGGGAGTTAGATTCACAATTAAGATCGGATGATCTATTCATCCTCTCATCTTTTAAACAAAAGTAGATGGTCTCTTTCTTTTTCTTTTTCTATTAGTAATATATCTTGTCTAATGTCTACGCAGAGGTGTACTGGGCCTAGGGTGAAAGGGCCCACCCCAATTCCTGAAATTACTATGGCCCGCCATGGAATTAAGGACAGACAACCAGAGGCCTTCTTATATATATCTTGTTCATTGGGCTGCGTGAGAAGTACTGGCCAGTTTCTTTATTTCCTCTTATTTTACGCCATAGGTAGAGGTAAAAAAAAAATTTTACCCAAAAAAAATTCGTAAATTGGAAAATACCCATCTTTTTGACGGAAGTGCAGAAATGCCCCTCCGCCGCGCCGCCATAACGCGGCAATAGCTTTTGCGTTATGATATAAGCGGCAATAGTATTGCCGCGTTATCAGATCTTGACAAAGCTATTGCCGCTAGACACATCATGGGCAAAGCCATTGCCGAAGACGGTGTCTTGCATGGCATTGGCCATATATTTGATTGTCACAGCGTGAGGCCCCACCACGGCCTCATTTGCAGCCTTGGCCATGAGAGAGAGGAGAGAAAGAGAGAGGCGACGGGAGAGGGAGAGGAGAGGAGAGGAGAGGAGAGGAAAGAAGGGAAGGGAGGGAGAGAAGAGAAGAGGAAGAGGAGGAAAAAAGCACATATTTGGTTAGTTTTTTATTTCATTTGATATATTAGGTTTAGTTTATTATTTAATATATTATGATTTAGTTAATTTTATTATTAAAACATGGTAGGATAGCAATTATTTAAATGTAATTTATATTTAGTTTATATTTAAATTGATAATTAGGGTTTAGTTATTTGTTAGATATATTAGGTTTAATTATTTGTTTAGTTATATTAGGTTTAATTATTTGTTTAGTTATATTAGGTTTAGTTATTTGTGTAATTATTTTAGGTTTAATTATTTGTTTGATATATTAGGTTTAGTTATTTGTTTGATATATTAGGTTTAGTTATTTGTTTGATAAATTAGGGTTTAGTTATTTGTTTGATATATTACGGTTTCATCGTTATGTTCGATAATGAAAAATATGTTCATAGTTAAAATTCACAAATATTAGGGTTAATATTTTGTGCATACATTTAAGTCTCAGTTTGATTAGGGAAAAGACTGAGGGATTGTATTTAGGGTTAAGTAGTAGCATTGGCAGTGAAAAATATTTTGGGATTGTAGTTACGGTTTAGTGGTATTTTTGTTAGCGAATAAGGATGATTAGCTTATAGCATGTAATTTTCACAGGGAATAAAAGATTATGATAGGATTAATGAATGGTTAATTTTGTATTGCAGCTATGGCAGAGATTTGGTTTACTGTGTATTATGGTGATGGTAACATAAGAGAAGGGCCTAATGGGATTGACCTTAGCGAATTTAGGAGCACAATAATTAGACATCCCGACCCAGAAAATTTGCAAATTGAGGAACTTTACTTATGGATGTGTAATATATTCGGGTGGAACGCAGAGAAACATGAAGTGTGGATTCAGGCTCTATGGAGCAAAAGTGTAGAAGTTCCTAAATTTCAGTTGATTAATTTGAACACACAGATGGGTCTCATCAAGATTTATTGGTGGATGTAGGCGTCAGAATCGTTATGCGGTTATCTTTGTGCAAGCCCAGGTTAGGGAAACAAGTGGTGGACATGGTAATGATGAAGAATTTAGCCAATGCAGTGCTGCGGTGAATGAAGAGCCACAAGTTGTCACCAGGAGGAACGATGATGTGGAAGATGTACAACAGGATGAAGGGGTGGGTGGAATTTTTTTGCGGATCTTTGGAGAGATTAACGCGATATCGCCGGCCATGGAGCATGACGATGAAAGGGCAATGGAGGAGGAAGAGCATGCAGATGATAGTTCCAAAGGATTTATTTAACATGAAGAGGGTGTCGCCATCCTAGAAGAATGGAACAGAGGAGAGTCTAGCCAACTTGTAGTCGATGATAGTCATGGGTCGTCGTGTATTTACTGGCGAGATGAAGTCCGGGCAAAGCAAATGTATGCTGACAAGGCTGCTTTGCAAAATGCAGTTAAGGTCTGGTCCATGACAATGCAACGACCATTCATGGTGGAAAAGTCGATAAATCCAGATATACTGATCGGTGTGAGAGAGAGATTGCATGTTCCAGATACATGGCAAAGAAGTCTAGATTTGCCATGAAGTGGACAGCTTGGCGTTGAACCCCACACATGTGTGCTAACAAATACCTTGGCGAAGCATCCCAATCTCACTTCCACTTTCATCGCAAACAAACTATACAGAGAGATTGTTGAGAAGAAGGACATGGCTGTTCAAGACATAATATTGACAAAGGCAACAACGGTTTAAGTATGAAATAGATTATGGAAAAGTATGGAGAGCGAAATGAAGGCATTGGAGATGAGATTCGGTCTTCGAAGCCTCATATGACAACCTCCCGCGTGTCCCGCAACTTCAAGGAGAGAAACCCGGGACCTATGTCATTGTGCAAGACTCGCCGTCGGTGAACCCTAAGGTTATAGAGTTTTGAATCGGGCGTTTTTGCTGTGTGTGTGGAGGGTCTAAAACATTGTAGACCCGTGTTATGTGTTGATGGCACATTTCTTACTAGAAAGTACCAGGGAACAATTATGACGGCAGTTGGCCTGGATGGAAATGATCAGCTGCTCCCTATCGCCTTTGCATTTGTGGAAAGTGAGAACTACGAGAGTTGGCTATGGTTCCTGACGCAGCTGAAGTGCGGAGTTGTGGAGGACCGGCTTGATATGTGCCTAATCCATGACCGACATGCAGGACTATGCAAAGCCATAAAGACAATGCAGGAAGACTCTGAGCACCCTTTCTACTGGCCGGACATGCGAAGTAGGTGGTGCATTCGCCACCTGGCTGCAAATTTTCACAGGCAGTTTAAAAATAAGAAAACTATGGATTTGTTCAAGTGTCTGTGCAAGCAAAACCAGCAGCGTAAGTTCGATACAATATGGAAGGTGCTCGATGACCTCACGAAGAGCAGCGTTCGACATATGAGCACGCAGGCGGGAGGAAGCACAACAGATCTGATAGAACCTCTTCCTCCGCTACCGGTGGTAGATTCCCCTGCCTTGGTTCGTCGATCGGGAAGGAACATAAGGTGTTTCTCACACTGGATTGAGTCAGAACCACGAGAGAAATGGTCATTGTTGCATGACGAGGGTGGTGCAAGGTTCGGGGTAATGACGACTAACCTCGCAGAAGTGTACAACTGGGTGATTAAAGGATTGCGACCCCTCCCTTTAGTAGCCATCGTGGAGGGCATAATGCATGGCATCATGAGGTATCTCGGTGAAAGGCATGAGAAGGCCGTGCTGCATGCTTCCAGAGTTGGCATAATGTTCGGCGCAACGATGACAGCGTACATGGAAGAAAAAAGCTTCAAAGCGCAATACCACACGGCCTTGAACACAGGTAGTGGACGGCATCTTTATCAGATATGGATTAGATCGAAAGATGGCCATGGTGGAGCAAACATGCGGCTCGCCCATGAGGTTGATCTGGGGGCACAAGACCTTGCCACAATATGCTCCTGCAACAAACCATTGCTTCTTCGCCGCCCGCCACATGTTTTGGCGCGTGTGCAACCAATGATTGAATGCATCGCGTATGTGTCTCCATACTTCTTCAAGCAAAGCGATTATTGCTACCGGACAGTAATATATTCGATTTCGCCGCTTCGAAACTTCACGGAGGATAGGGAGGCCACCGTACATGGATACCTTTGCAGACTCTACTCCACGGGAGGAGGGGCCGTCGTCACACTCGCCGCTTCCGCAATGAGATGGACGAGTCATAGCGAGGAGGAAGAGTGCTACACTGCGGACTATGCAGGGCCGAAGGTCATCGGAGAAATAAATGTCCACAGCGTGAAGTTCCCCCTGAGTATTGAATAGATGGTCCAGAAGATATTGGTTGCACATACCAATTGCAATGTATCTTAGTTTGTCAGATGATCTCGTATTCATTGAGCTTAACATGTATTTAAGTGTGTACCAACTAATTTGGTCGTTTCTATTATGTGCAACGTTCATGTAATATGTTGGATAATTCTATGTGTTATTTTTAATTGTATGCATAATTTATGTAATATGTATGACAATATTGTTTGACAATATTATGTTTGTTTCAATACAACTTTCTGTAAACATTGCATTTTCATATAAATATGAATATGTTTTCTTTACAGAGTTGACTAACAAATTGTTTCACTTGGTCATTGCAATACAGGTATGGAGACCGTGCCTACGGAGATGCTGGTCGACGACATCGCGTACCGGACCCACCGTTCCCTCACACGGTTGCAGGACCCACCCACGGAGATGGCGATCTTCGTGACTCGCACTCCTCGCCGTCCATGGGGGCTAGACCACCGCTGGGTGGACAGGTGCGCTTTCACGACCCTACGGATTTGACATAACTGTCCAATATGCAATATTAGTAATATTGCATTCTCGTTGTGTAGGCTTCGTGTCGCTGGACTGCTTCCTCTCGCTCGGATGCTCCAGGCCACGGATGCAGACGAGAGAGGGAACGAGGGAGACGACGACGAGGGAGAGGACGGAGGCGTTGTACCCTTGGAGCGGTCTCGCCGGTTCCCGGTGGACCACTCCTCGCATGGCGCCAGGACCGGTGGCGGCCCGAGACCCACACCTTCCACCTCCCGTGTGGTGAGGTGGCGCCGACGCTACAGGACGTAGCGATGTTGTTGGGACTGCCACTTGCCGGGGAGGCGGTTCAGTTGCCTCTAGTAGAGGCCACCTGGGTCGGCGACCTTCGACACCGCTTCGAGGGTGTACTTCCACCCCCGGAGGAGGGCGAGGAGCGCCTGGAGCTGCGAGACAGGCAGCGGCACGGGCCTACGCTCGGGTGGTTGAGGCAGTTCGAGGTACGGTGTTTATCGCTTTCAAATATTACTTTACCGTTATGACGTATTGCATATGTCATTGAATGTGTTTACGTATATAATTATCGTGTTTCTATGCAGGTTAGCAACATGGTGGAGGAGCCCACCGCGTACCAGGAGGCACGGCACCTCGAGGCTTACTTGCTGTGGCTCTTTGGCTGGGTGTTGTTCACCAGCCCCCACGGCAACTCAGTTGACGCCCGGTTTGTGCCTTTAGCCCGTGCCATCGCTGATGGCAACTTCGACTGCATCCCGCAGTTGAGTTGGGGCTCTGCGGTGCTGTGCGCGACCTTCAGGGCCCTTTGCGACAGTTGCACTCGCAACCGCCAGCTCGA
The DNA here is from genome assembly GCA_036346145.1 of Olyra latifolia. Taxonomy (NCBI): domain Eukaryota; kingdom Viridiplantae; phylum Streptophyta; class Magnoliopsida; order Poales; family Poaceae; genus Olyra; species Olyra latifolia. Next base: position 20,371,871 of record CM070533.1, read on the forward strand.
TCTTGGCGGTGTCCGATGTCGCCGATGCTTTGGTCCTGGAGCGGTTTGTCGTTGGTCGCCTGCTCAGGACACGGACCTTACGGGGAGTCCTTCTACGGTGCCGACGACGTCGATCGACCGACGGTCGGCTCTCTTTGGACTCGGCGCCGGGTATGATAATATTGCTGTGCTTGTTTATCTCGTACCGCAATTATGACTTCTTGAAGGCAACATCATTTTGTTTCTTGCACATTGCAGTTGCAGTGGACTCGGTTGGCTGTGCGGGGCTGCTACGAGAGCTTCACGCAGAGTTTCGACCACCTGACGTACTCGGAGGTCAGGTGGGAGCCATACCCTTTGCCGGGTATGGCGTACGACCGAGCCCCGGGCAGCCTGTCCTCCCTTTGCTTTCGTGACCAGGCTTACTGGCTCACCCGCAAGAAGCTCGTGTTTGACGTGTTCGTCGAGGACCACCCCCCGCACCGTGTGATGCGGCAGTTCGAGCTGTTCCAGGTTCACCCTGTGCCCAGAGGTTTCACCGTCCCCCACAACGTACACTGGTACGTAAATTTCGTATGTTTCTATGATCTTTAGCTTTTCCATATGTTCTGTGCACGTACTACGCTGTTTGTAGTTATAGGACATCATGGTAGGTTAGCAATATTTTATATATAATATGATCAAAAATAAGATATTTCTGTTATGTGCTTGTATATATGTTCTGCGGACGTAATAAGATGTGTACTCCATTGCAGGCACAGTCGTCGTGGTCCCACTCCGCGACGTACCTGGGATTCACGGATGCACAACTGGGTTGCTCAGTGGCTGCACGCTGCGCAGGACTGTGTGGACGAGACGAGGCCACACACGGAGCTGGACTTCACGGAGTACCTCAGTTGGTACACGAGACGCACACGTGTACGACTACTTCGTGACGTCCCCCACCCGTCGGTTCCCGCCCAGCCGACTGGAGACGAGACGTACTCCTCCAGACACGGGTCCTCCCTACACGTCTCGGTACGCAAAAATTATGTCGTTCCTTTACCGTTATGAATTTTGTGCTATATGGTTGTAATGACTTACTTTGTTCTCCGTGCAGATAGACGCCCACATGACGACGATCCGGGATGGTACGAGTTTGTTGGGTCGAATGGCCAGCGGGCTGGAGGTTACTTACGCCCAGCTCTCAGAGTTCGTGCGCACTGCCGTGCAGAGGTCCTGGCACGCGGTTGCGCACGCGTCCTGCAGGAGCGTGGACGTCGAGCCGCGTCTTGGCCCAGCGCCACGCCTCTCACGGCCGGCAGCGCGTCCTCCTGTGTCGAGTGGCCTTCGCTTGACAGTCGAGAGCTCGCGCGCGAGAGCAGAGTGAGGGCCGATGCCCCGACGACGCTCCACGGCACCACGGACCCGCGGTGCCCCGAAGCGGTCAGAGGCCTCGGCCAGTTCTTGCAGCTCCCACTCTCCGGCGTTCGTCTTCCCGACAACGACACACTCCTCTCGCTGGTTCGCCCCCACGCCAACAAGCAGCTCTCCCTTCCAAATAGGCACGCCCATTGCCGCAGTCTTCCTTCCCTAGCAAATCCATCTTCTAAGATCCCTCTCATCTATGCATTTCGTACAAATTACTATAAATTCAATATTATAGCTATTTATGGTCATTGTAGGTGTTGTAGGCCTCGCCCCACGCGACATGTACCCGGACATGGGAGATATCTTCAGCACAGAGGCGGTCGAGCAGGCGTACGCCGGGGCCTTTTAGCACTCCCAGCTAGACACTCCACCCCCGCCACCTACCCAGGGGACCGACGACGGACGACCACGACGAGAGACACACCCTCCCGACCGTTTCACCCCTTCGGTGCCGCATCGCGCCCCGTCAGAGTTCGTCGAGTCCCTAAACGGGGGACGACGTGGGTAGACTACCTTTCTCGTCGCTGTTGTAGAACTCTTTCGATGTGTACCTGCACTATGTTATTACTTGGACATTTATGTTTTTTCAGTTATTCCGTGTTCTAAAATTGCGACATTCCGTACGTGCTAGGCTTCCAAACGATGCCTTCCTGGACCCGTCATTTTTCCCGCATAAATTTTTTGGACGCTACCCATGGGCCCCGCCACCCGACGCAAAACCTTAGGTGGCCATACACGTATGAGGGCTTTCGAATGCGGCCTGGCTGGCCGAATGAGCCACTTTATGTTCTTTTCTTCTTTATCTTGTACGGCAATACGTACTTTACTGTCTCTCAAGGCTTTCAGATTATGGTACGCACGATATGAATGAGATGACGATGGTGCTCCGGTGACATTGAAAATATTAAACGCATTACATGGTATTAATCCACGTAGACCAAACCATGATACAAATTACATGAAATAAACCCCTATTGTAGAAACGTAGGGACGCTACGTTTAGTGCCATCCAGGGAATGGTTCCACACGGGTATAAACGTTGTACATGCGAGTAGCAAATGTAACTCGCTCTTCAGGCCGGGAGATTCTTGCGTGAAGATGTTCGATGTAACTGAACGCGGCCATTGGGAAGGGGTCGTCCATCCATTTTGTGAAACCGCAGTCATCGGTCTACATTTGGAAAAGAGAAAAAAGTGAGATGGAAAATGTATTAAACCCTTGGCCGTTGTCGGGCTCGTTACTCACAGCGAAGTACGCGCAGCGGTAGAAACGTCGGCCAGTCCATCCTTCAACAACCTGGTCAAAAGTTTGTACAACGGTGTCCACTCCGTGCGCACAACGTGGCCATCCCCTGTAGAAATTTGGGTCTCTTATCATTGTTGGCTCTGTGTTATAGCTAGCTCTTGTCCGAATAGGCAGGTCGTCGCTTGGTAGACGGGCTTGCGATCCAGGACCATTTGACGTCCACCAGGCTTGTCGGATCCAACCGTTCGGTGTGGGTCGTGCAGCCATATGTGCAATGTGGTATGTCTATCTCTACTCGCCTCGTACGAAGTCAACCCTACTAGGGAGTTTACACACACACAGTCAGAGTGAGAGTGAGGGTGGGAGTGAGAGGGACGTCAACTATGCCTCCCATTATATAGGCCAGTGACTGCTAACAGTGCATGCCCGATCACATCACTAAATTGGGGGCACTGCTGACCAACAGTACCCGCCGGACACCGGTCACATCAATAATTGCGGGGCACTGCTGACCAACAGTCCCCGCCGGACACCGGTCACATCAATATTATCGGGGCACTGCTGACCATCAGTCCCGCTGGACACCGTCCATTCCCATGAAATGCAACAGCAGCAGCAAGAACTCGGTCCATGGACCGAGCAGAATTGCCTATATATTTTCCTCCTGCCCCTACCATCTCAAGGCTCCAAGTTTCCTCTCTATCTCACATATTATTTCCATCAAATGGAGCAAAAAGACTCGGCAGGATACGGCAATGTCATGCTAGTTTTTTCAACTCGTGGTTATTCAATGAATGTCTTTGTTTAGACCCAATCATCCTTACGCTTGTCGCTTTTGTTTGTAATATGATCCTAATATCGCGAGTTTTGAGATGTTACGGGTTATATTACACTCAGAATGTGACGTGTAAGCCGTGAAGGATGAATGGGGTCTAACTGCATGACCTGAACTTAAGGCCTTTAGGGGATTAGACAAATAGGTACGTACTCATTTTTTTTCGAAAGCTAGCATGACATACAGGGTGCGATGACATGCAAGGGTGGTCACCATGGATGGCTGAAAGGGTTGTGGCATTGGCATGAACACCAAGTGGCCGCACACCGAGCAGTCGCTTCCCATTCCGTGTCATAGTACACCGGGTAGGTCTCTGGCATGATGGCTCTTCGCCGTAGGACTTCTGCGTTGGGTGTGCCGGGGTAGTGGCATCCGCACAGACATGCATGGTCCTGACATGATCGATTCGGCTGATAGTATTGGTCCAAAGATCGCCTCGCAGCGATTAACGCGCGGCATGGATTGCCTAGGAGGCCGGAAGGGCGCGGACCTCCGCCGCCTTCGATCGCGCCGCCTCCTCTAGCATCCACGGTAGCCTGCAAGCGATGGATTCTTGCGTGGAGGTATGTTATGTAGGTGTACGCTGCTGCTGGGTATGGCTCATCCATCCAGCGAGTCCAACCGCACGTGACGTCTGCTAACTGCAAATAAGAGAACTGATAAGTAACTTGTCTTTACGCTAGCATAGTGTAAAAAGGAGAGAACTTACGTTGTAATCTGGGCATCGGTAGAACCTCCGACCAGTGAACCCCTCGTGCACGTGGTCAAACCACTGCACAACAGCGGGGTTCCCACAGTCGCATGTCGGCCAGTCGAAAATTGACGCAAAGTGACGATCTCGTAGCAAAGGAGGGCCATCTCTCCAGTCTCCATATTGTATGACTTGCATATCGTCCGAAGGAGGACGAGCATGCTCTCCAGGGTCAAAAGACTCCCACCATGCGTCAGGCACATATGGACGTGAAGATGCTCCCCCGCTCGCCATAAAGAAATGTGGACCAGAGGCAAAGAGCGGTGCTGCCTCCTTCCTCTCTATATAGGGCGTTACGTCATTATTAGCACATGATTAAATTAGCTCCTCATTATCATTAATTAACTGTTCACCCAGAGTTGGCAGAATTTGCATCGTTCATTCCGTCGGTACTGCTCACCAACAGTACCCGCCGGACACCGTCCAGTCACATCAATAATTGCGGGGTACTGCTCACCAACAGTACCCGCCGGACACCGTCCAGTCACATCAATAATTGCGGGGCACTGCTCACCAACAGTCCCGCCGGACACCGGTCACATCAATAATTACGGGGCACTGCTCACCAACAGTCCCGCCTGACATCGTCCAATCACATCAATAATTGCGGGCATCGCCACCAACAGCCCCGCCGACTTCGCCCAATCACATCAAATGCAAGAAGACAAAGATGAACTCGGTGCATGCACCAAGCAGACTTGGCTATTTATTTCCCTCCTGCCTCCGTGTCCTCTGCGCTTCAAGTTTCCTCTCAATCTCACATATTACTCTAGCCCATACAGTGCACAAATCTAGTTGTAACGAGCAATGGCAGCCTCCCGCTCTGAGGACCGTCCGCGAAGCAAGTTTAACACCACCGTGCCTGAAGGGGTCAATGTTCCAATGTGCTCCTGCGGTGACCTTTGCAAGCTTGTTCAATCCGACGAAGATTTCTCATATACTTACGGAAGGAGGTTCTTCATGTGTGCAAACTACGAGTACGATCCACCCAAGGTTGCCTTTGGCGAGCGTCCAAAGGTACTTGCTCACCCTATCCTGCATGATTATATCTACCTACATGGCACATGATCTCGATACTGACTTATGTTGAACAAATAGTCTCCCCCACCTCTATGCGATTTCTGGCAGTGGCTAGACACAGAGCAATCGGAGGCAGACAAGAAACACATCGAGCGTGAGTTCCGTTGGAAGAGACAGAGGTTCAGGCAGCGCCAGTATGAGGAGGAACAAGAGGACAAGCGCAAGCGTTCGCAGGAGGAGTACCGAAAGTGACAAGAGGACGCTGAACGTTAGGCTGTTGAGGCCCGAGAGGCTGAGAGAGAGAGAAAGCGCGAGAGGGCATGTCGCGCAAAGGAGGCTGGACCTGATGCTACCGGCAAGGGGAAATATCCCCGTTGTACTCAGTAGGAACTTTGTTGTAACCGTGATAATAAAATTTCCCTCAGCAGAGGGCAGTTTATTCCTCTAGCTATTTATTTAATTTTTCAAATAATTATTAATATAAAACACTCTGCTGGAACTTATGCAATTTATCCATTTGATTTTTTTCAAGATTAAATACACCAAATTTCAGGATATACTGATCATATTTAGTTCATATAATATGTGTTATAACTATTATATACTGATAACATATTACATAATACTAACATATCTACATATATACACATATACATACATATGATATATATACATATATACACATAATAGTTATATAATAGTTACAGATAATAATTATATATAACATATTTTTTGGAATTGTTACTTACATAGTTTTTCGGAATTGTTACTTATATATATAATTATATAATACATAATTATATATAATTATATATAACATAATTGTTACTTAGGTATTGCTGCCATGCGTGTATGGAAGGCAATGTTGGTGTGGTGGCAAAGAAGGTAATGTCATGATGCTGTATCGCGGCATTGCCTTTTGCTGCCACCACACTGCGGAGATTGCCTTTTGTGATGTGTGGTATCGCGGCTTTTCCCTTTGTCTGCGACTGGTGCCGCATGGGAGGGCATTTCCGCAATTGCTCGAAACTCAAGGGTATTTCCATATTTGCAATTTTTTTTGGGTAAAAAAAAAATTTATCATAGGAAGTGAGTATTTATTTTCTTTCTCACTAATATTTTTAATTACTTGCATATTACTTATTTCATTTCTAGTTTATTCACCACTTCTATATATTAAATTTGCCCTATACATGACATTTGTATTCCCACCGGCAGCCGCTGCATTTATGTCCTAAGTTCGCCATCGTGTCCAAACACCGACCTGAACTAGTTTATGGCATCCGATCCATCACGATTGCTGCCTCGGTCTTGTAATGCAGTTAACTCGATCGAGCTATGTTCCGATCGATATATGGCTCAACATTGTCCTATCTGGTGATGTAGCTTGTCCTCGAGGAGGACAAACATGTCGCCTTCCTCAAGCTATGCATCCGCCAATGGTACACGTAGGTTATCCCCTAGAGGAGCACCCACCCTCTCCGTGACGGCCGACGGGGAAAGGGTAGACGAGGCGCCATGGCTAGATAGGGACGCGCAGCGACATGCAACTGTAGTTTTTTAACATCTTAAATCTATTATCAATCTAAATTAATATAAAATAGAGTAGTTTGGTTGAGACAACTCACATCAGCTGTCCGTTTCATCTAATCCGATGGCTCAATTCAGCAATCGGAACCCTGCATCGATGTATTGACTCTCGCTGGCCTCACTGCCTCTCGTGCAAACCCCCAAATCCCATTTGGGAAATCATGCACAAATCTGGTCCTGCCCAGCTAATTAATCACAATTAATTAATTACCTACCTAGTCAAAGAATACGCTGCCCAGCTGCCCCATCCCTGGCTGTAATCCCTCTCCCTTCGCTATTCCTCTAATCCACAACCCACCACGGCGTCTGATCCTCAACCATGCGGAGTAACCCCCAACCTGCCTGACCGTCTATTAGTGATATGCTCTAGAGGCAACGATATAAGATGATTGTATCACGTCATTGTTTATGTACTAATGATAATATGTTATCTGTTACATGAATTAATATTACTTACTTTGTTCATCAAGTATGTGATATTGTTTTAAATGATCCCTGGTTTATATCATTATTATGTAGGATAATAACGATTTGACCAGCACATGTATTAATTGATGGTAATATTTCACATACCATAGATATAGAGATATTAAATCAATAATGTGAACATATGCTAGAGACCATGGTGTTGGATAGATCTACTCCGAGACATCGTTGAGATTATCTTACATATGCCATCGGCCTATAGTCTTAAGTGGTATACCTATATGATCCTGAGATCTGCGATCGTCATTGATTTCCAGCATGCGTAGTTATATACTTTGGAGTTATTAACCGCTACACCATAATAGGATAGTTATAAAGATAGCTTTCGAGTATGCTATGAAATATAACATAGGGTTTGAGTGATCAAGATAGAATTTGTCCCTTTTTGATAACAGGAGAGATACCTCTAGGTCCATCGATGTGGATGGATTGGAAAGTGCATAGCCATGTCGATGTGATTAAAGAGTTAATTATGGTTTCAGTATCTATCACATAGACGAGTGAATGGTCGAGCTATCATAAGGATAGCACGTATCTCGTCTTGAGGTTGACTGGTATCGTATAACAAAGGGATCGGTATGTGAGTATATCAAGGTTCAACCCATATGATTATTCTGTGCATTTGACAGTCAATATGTTCTGCTAGAAATCGCTATTGACTTGTGGTTCAGAAAAGAGTTTTCAGGGTCACGGCCACTTGCGCATGAACCTAACGGGTCACACATTGAATGGGTTGAAACATGTCTAATAGATTGAATTTATTAGTGGATTTCGTAAATAGTAATCTGCGTATGAGAGTAGTCCTCATCCACATCGGATTAGAGTCCTAGTCGGTTGCATCGATTTAAAGTTATAATCGGATTACAGTCCTACTTGGCTGCGTCGACTTGGAATTCTAATCGGCTCCGACTCCTAGTTGGCTTCTAACATAGAAGTCTGCTGGTTCGGCTATATAAGAGGAGGTCGAAGGGGCAGCACGAGAAGAGACGAATTCGCCACCACGTAACTTTAACCGTCATGCCCTTACCGACCCTCACAAACCCTAACTGACGCGTGTAGTGCTAGCACACCGGCGATCGGCGTTCCATCTCTAGACATGTAGATACTGTAGAGACGTTCCTGTGGTTACGTACTGCAACGCTCATCAGCTAAATGTCAATCAGCTAGTGACGATGGTTGGCCGTCCTTGCCTCCTGCCCGCGCCTCCGCGCAAACCACTATCTACCTCTTCCTTGGCGGCGACGGCAACAAAATCTGAGGAGGCCACGGTTATATGCGACGGGGTGATGCTTGTTTCTCTCAAAGTCTCAAGTGTATGATGAATGTAGTGGTAATATTTACTCTGAACCATACCTTCAACTTTTAGTTCTTTGTGCATGACCAATCTCATGTAGCATTTGGTTAGTCTCCAGATTAATCAAAATGCGAGGTTCAACGTTTTGTCAAAATGTGAGCTCCAATGTTTTGCCTGACGGGTGATAATCGAAATACACAGAACAAAACAAGGATCCTCTGCTGCTTATTTGCATTGCAATCTCTTATCTTGTGCTCTGTCTCCTCTGCCCCTTGCTATTGACTATTTTTTTTTTTATGATACTACACTTTCTATTGTAACAATGCCAGCTCTGCTCATGGGCCATCCCAATATTTGATTGTATGCTCTACTTAAAGTCTCAGATGAAAAATCTGACAGATCTAATCACCAAGGGCAAGGATCATGCAGACCTTTAGATATTTTGTGCTATAATAACTTCTGCAAAGATTCAGGCCTTCAGATATTCTGTGCCGTAATAACTTTTGCAAAGATTCAGGTGACACAAAACTTTACTCAGAATTTGGAGAAGTTGTTACTCCCTCCCAGAGAAGTAGAGAAAGGAAGCAAGAAGCGCAACACCTATCTTTGTTCAACAGTGAGTAATGCAACATTTTCTGCTTATTTATTTCGATTCCACCTATTGTTTGCAGCTATACAGGTGAACTCTTAAATTTTTTTTCCTATTTTCTTTACGAGCAGCCGTCGAGCTGAGGCAGATGGTGCGGAGCAGCAGCCACCACCACCACCATGGGCTATGCTATGCTACCTCTCCGCCAAGATTCTCATGAGCTTATGTGTTATAACGTTGGTCTTGCTCTGCACCACCCTATGCACTTCCAATTCTTTATCTGACAAGTTTTTTAATGGAATTTGTAGTTTACCAGTTTACACTCTTTTTGTCATTATAATTACCATCCTGTAACTCTCTCTATGTCTCTATGATTCCCAATCAAGTCTTAATTCCAATTTTACCGCCAAGATAACAGCACCATGCCTGTATCTCTCAACTTACATCTGATAATATATTTATGCCTACCTAAATAGCACCTGAAGTTTTATGAGTAGCTAAGCCATATCCTAACTAAGTAGCTTCGTATCTTTCTATATGCCAGCCCTGATATTATATTATAGGGAAAATTGTGTTCTTGCCCTTATTTTACACCTCAATTGTAATTTTGGGCCTTGTTTTCTAGCTTTGTGATTTTGCTCTTACTTTTTCAAAACGAAGTCTCCGTTTGCACCTAGTTTAGACGTTCGTCATGTGAAGACGGATTAACTGAATTTAAAAAAAAAAAGAGTGGAAAAGACTCTTGACATTTGCTTCAATATATATGATGTCATTTCTTACTTGAATGATCTAAATATGTATGAATGACCTAGACGTTTTCTTCAATATGATTTGGACATGTTTGTTACATATATACAGATTTCAAAGTATGAAAGTGTCAATATATATGCAGATTTTAATATATATGCTGTCCAGATTTTGCTGTCATCAAAACAGGAACAAAATCACAAAATCTGTAAGGGCATATATGTCTTTTTATAGTTGAATTCACACTCTTAAATCCTCCTAACGGAATAGGGGTAATGACAAGGTTCAGCTTCAAAAAGCAAGGGCAAAATCACAAAGTTAAAAAAGAAGGCCCAAATTCATAATTGCATAGCAAAGTAGAGGCAAGAATGCAAAGGCCCCTATATTATATGATGTGAACATTTCATTTACGTAGGAGCTAATAATTATCATAGCTTACATGGACTTTGATATCATGAATTTGATTTTCATCTATACGCTTTCATATATTTATTTTATTTTATAATTGACGTTTAACCGTATTCTTATGTGTGCATTGGCTTGTTTACAAACCAGAAAGGTGTCCATATAAACTACAACAAAACATAATAGAAATTTGAATAAAAATAATAGAAAAAAGAGCTCATATTAGCTACAAACTAGAAAAAGAGTGCATATAAGTACAACATAAAATAAAAAATAACTAATATTTGTAATAAAAATATTAGAAAAATTCCATATCAACTACAAGACAAGAAAAAAAGTCCATATCCACTATATTAAAATAAGAAAGCGACTGAATTTGGGAATAGAAAATAATAGCAAAAAGTCCATGTCAATTAAAATAAAAAATATAAGCATCTCAAATTAACATAAAAAATTGTAAAAAGGATACATATCAACTATAATAAATGAATAAAAGCGGAAGTTTAAAATAAAAATAGTAATATGTTTATCGTCTATCATATTGTTAAAATAGGAGCCAACGGAGCCATCATGAATGGAAGCTAAAGGAAAAGAATGAAATGCGATAAAGTTGCAATTGGCACGATGAGTCGACACCATTAGCAATAAATATGATGTGGAGACCAATAAGAAGATAAAGATCAAGATAAGTGCAATAGTAGTGTTGGGTATAATTGTGTACATCTAATAGGATTGGGGTTATTAATATATCTTCATATTAAACTTAGGCTATATTAGAGCTTACCATGCTCTATGTGGCTACACATGAGAAAAGAATAATTCTTTTGATTGGATATGAACTATATTAGAGCTTATATATATAAAAGACCTTTTAAATTTTGGCTTAAATCTACAAGCGCAATTGTGCGGGATACGCTGCTAGTTCATAGTATAATCTAATTGAATATTTATTTTTTTACAAGCTAAACGCTTTTGCGTTTTTAGTAATCTTTTAAGATCTTAAAACCAAGTTTTTAGTCTTTTTGGGCCTCACAAGCCCACTACGATTGGCTGGCAACTTTTTATATTACAATGTACAACAACTTGTCAGCTCAAAAGAACAAGAGAGAATTTCTTATTTTTCACTGAAACTTAGCTGATTTCACAATTTTCCATCGAGATTTTCCAACTTCATTATTGCCATGGTCCCTCAAACTTCTTCTCCTCAATGCCATTGTGAACAAGTCAAGCCATGATGAACACTACTAGAGAACTCACCTTTAGTACCGGTTTGTAACTGGCTTTAGTACCGGTTTTTGAACCGGTACAAGCCATCCAGGACTGATCCCGGTTCCCTCACCCGGTACTGAATAGTACTAGAAAATGTTTAAAAATGTTAAGGATGTATGGGAGAAACGGGACTTGAACCCACAACCTTGTGACTCTAGCCTTACCCTTCTAGCCAACCCACCCATCATCGCGTATTGATATAGATAGAATATGCATTCCTTTTGAACTTTCTGAAACGAGGCATCAGTACCGGTTCGTAACACGAACCGGGACTAATAAGAGGGCATCAGTACCGGTTCGTGTTACGAACCGGGACTAATTTACCCCGTGCCTTCGGTACTGGTTCGTATCACGAACCGGGACTAATACGAGGGCATCAGTACCGGTTCATGGCTCCAACCGGGACTACTGTCCTGTACCCAATGAACCGGGACTGATGCCACTGTTAGTACCGGTTCCAATCTAATCGGTACTGATGTGCCGGTATGAAAGGTCAGTTTTCTAGTAGTGGAAGTTCCAGAAAGACGATTATGCTCCAACCTTTTAACATTACAAAATAGAAAAACATAAAAAATAGTGGAAAATTCACAAAAGTGTGAGACATTTTCTATATATTCAGAAAATTATGTGTACTCAAATTTGAAAGTGAATTAAAAAAATTTTGGGATGTAAATTTTATTTTAAAATTAATGGTACCTACTATGTCTCATGAAAACAAGATAAAAATATAAATATGGAAAATTATGAAATTTGAACAATAAGTAGAAAATGATTTTACCCAAATTCGGAAATTTGAATAACTCGATTTGGAGTTAAAATGTAGCTGATGCAATGTTTCAAAGTTTTGAATGCAGAAATTATAACAGGGGTATTTTGTGCATTAACGGAGTTTTCTAACGGCTAAATCTAATGGAGCTAACGGTAGTGGCATTGAGGTGAAGAAGTATAAGAGGCGATGGCAAACCATAAAGTAGGAAAATCTTGAGATGGAATCAATTGTCTCAATGACAAATAGGGAATTCTCTCAAAGAACAAGGTCATATGAAAAGAAAGTATAACTCTGCAATTGTTATGGGGCTATTTAGAATGTCGAAATGAAAAAACATAACCTTTATGAGAAACATAGAGACATGATAGTAAGTAAATCATAGGACAAAAAAACTGATCCTGTCCAGCCTTTTAGCATGGCCAGCCGCCACACTACCTTCTCTCGTCCTTCTGCCTCACTCTCTGGGAGGCACATCTCTCCTCTCATCCCTCTTCTCTCTCCACAGAGAAGGAGCCCCACTCCTCCTCGGCTTGTCGGCGAGCTAGCACGGGCCGTGCCGAAGCTCAGCCTCATGACAACAAGTAGAGCTCGTGAGAGGTGATGACGACGTCGAGCTCATGTGGGCGATGATGAAGGCAGTGCAAGATTGTGTGGCAATGATGGCGAGCTTGATGACGAGAGCGGGTGGCTGTGGGGCGACGTCGTGGTGGTGGCTGTCACATGGTGTCCATTGGTAGGAGCTAGATGGGAAGATGCAGCGCTTTCTGGCTTGAAACATTACCCTGGTACATATGAAACATTATGTTTTGCTTGGTGAAATGTGGTGTTTGCTCTGGTGAAACCCCCCTAAAGAAGTGTGTGAAACACTGAGTTTGCTATGATGAACATGGTGTTGTTACTCTTGTGAAACACTCGTAAAAATGAAATGTATGAAACATTTTGTTTGCTTTGTGAAATATTGTTTTGCTCTTGTGAAGGATGTGTTTTTGCTTTTGTAAAAAACATTTAATTTGCTGCATGACATGAAACATCCACAAAAAAACCTTCGATCGTTTATTCCAAAAATGGACTTACCTTTTAAAGGCCAAGAAATCACATGAAAGGAAAGAAATGGCAGCCGATCAAGGGCTTTTATGAACTTTGTCCATTGCTGTCGTTCTAATTTTTTGTTGCCTATTCTCCTCCTCTTTTCTCTCTCTCTTCTTTTTACTTTTAGGAACTTTGTTCATTGCAGTCGTACTAATTTTTTGTTGCCTAATCTCCTTCTCATTTCTTCTCTCTCTTTTTGCTCGCTTTTTTTGTTTCTTTGGCTTAGATATATATATATACATATCTTTTAAACGATATATCTCTACTAATAAAAAATTTGTGGTGGTGGTGGTGGTGGTGGTGGTGTTATCAACTTTCGATCTAGGTCCTCCAATCTATTCAACGGCTCAGATCAAGTAAGTAATTAATTACTGGATCTCTAAATTAGTGGAGACATAATTAGCATGTCCATAATTACTAGATCTCTAAATTAGTGGAAACGTTAATTAGCATGCCATTAATTACTAGATCCCTAAATTAGTCGAGACATTAATTATAGGTAGCACACGATTGTAATTTTCATTTGCACAAACCGTCTTTCTCCTCAAATGCCTAGATTTGGTGTAGTGGTCTCAATCTAGAGGCGACTCAAACGTCGATGACTTCTATGGTATATTTAGCAGAGCTTTAAGGGTGGCTCCCCTCGGGACATGCTTTCTATTTATTTAGACTTGTTCTTCTTATTTCAGTACATTGTATTCTTAAAAATTTTCAATCAACCTATCAAAATTCATCATATTTATCTAGCTTCCTTATTTTAATATGTTGTATTTTAGAAAACTTTTGATCAGATTAATATATATACCAATTAAAGGTACCTAAAAAACTATGCATTTAAACGTTGAAGCAGAGTTTGAGAATGCAAAAAAAAGACGTAATCAAGTGGAAAAGGTTGAAAGCGGAGCTAAAGTGTGGGCTAAACAAATCAAATATGACACAATAGATAGTAACATGATATTTATTCGTAGTAAAGCACGTGAATTTAGCTATAACTTATAAATTACAGCAAAGTCCCTGATTAAAAATAAAATTGCACGTACATCCACGCAGTGTCTATCCGCACTGCTATGTAAGCTAAATCCCATTCTCAACATGCCAGCAATGAAGATGAAGAATACGAGGATACGATGTGCCGTCAAGCCTCTCTCCGGCCAAACAAGATGGCGGGATAATTTCATATGTTAGGACGTCTTGCCTCATAAATCATCCTTTATAATTTCATATATTGCTCCGATTTATATGTTCCTTTCTTTCCTTTGTAGTTCCGTTGCAACGTACGGGCATTATACTAGTGACTAAGGGAAATCCCTCCAGTGTTTACCCTTTAAAAAACCAACACCACCACCCGAGCACTCATTCGCACTCTCCACGGAATGACCTCCACCACCACCACCACCACCACCCCACATGTCTAGCATCCACCGTGAAGTCGACCACGACCGGACGACTCGGACCATGGACTGCGGATGTTGCTACTGTTGCCGGTGGTCTTGGTTGGTAGCCGTGGGTGGGTGGGTTGCGGTACGAGGAGGCCGGAGATGGCCAATGGCAGCAAGGAGGGTTGGTTAAGGTGGCGATCCGCAGGGAGGTGACAAACGAGGGTGCGAAGGAAGCTCAGATGAAAGTGCATGGTTGGCACTTGGCAAATCATATCAGCAAAGCGGAAGAAAAAAAAAAGGGAACTGAATAATGATTCGCAAGGAGACTTGCTTGCAGTGAGCTTTGTTCAAACGCACGGTTTTAAAAATCGCAGTTTGAACCGATGGTATTTGGAGATTTCAAATTCAAATTTAAACTCCACGGAAAATATGTAAAATTTAAAATGGAAATGTGTATGAATAATTTGACATGAACATAATTTGAAAATTCTGAATTTTCAATTTTGGACCTATTTTAGTGCAAAATAGTTTGAAAAGGGGCTACATAGGCCATTTGGGGCTGAGCCGTGTGTGATGAGGTCAAGGGTGAGGTTTTTTAGTAGTGGGTCTAGATGTAGCGAGGTTAGAGTTATTATAATATCATTCTTTTTTAACATAATGGAATGAATTCTGGCCACTATATCACAGTTATATACGGCGCCATTCTAATTTGACATAGACTATGTAAAAGCTTATCTTGTCTAAATGCTTATTGAATTGACACAAATCTAGCCGCACATCATCTTTCTTGTTTTCTCTATATTAAATTGCACTTTATGGTACGACAGTGATAAGGAAAAGGTATCAATTTTATCTCTGAACTTTCATCCTCGCCCCATTTTAGTCACTGAACGAACTATCAAAACTAGATTAAGTTGGTCCCTTGACCAGCCAAAATGCGGTTTTTGGTGACGTGGCGGGATTGGGTGACATAGTGTTACACATGGTTGGATATGTCTTGATCTCCTCTTTCTCTTCTCCTATCCACATGGAAGACACGTAAGCTAAAACTGCCCACTTGGACGCCATGTGAGCAAAAAGCCACAAAACCCTCATGTTGACCAGTTAAGGGACTAACTTAGTCTAGTTTTGATAATTCGAAAAGCATGTTAACTCGGTTTTAGAGTTTAGAGGCCGAAATAGGACGAGAACGAAAGATCATGACTAAAATTAGTACTTTTTCCTTAGTGATAATAAGGGCAACTAGACTGTACATTGCGGAGGCTGCTTTTTTTTTTTTTAAGCATGGGAAGGCTTGTTAATTAGCATCAGTTGACATTGACACGCCGTAGGCTTGAATGTGGTAATCGAATCACCTATCATTGTAGGTTTATATTGCGAGAGCCACCCGGACGAACAGCCTACCAGATTCGACCGCTTCATAATAACCACACATCAAACCGATAGCAAGAAATTTAGCTCATCTATCACCACCTGCCGCCCATGCATCCCTCCTCCTCCTCGTCAACGCCCATTGCCAAGATGCAACGCAACCGCGGCCGGTCACCGGCGGCTGCATACCGCGCGAGAGAGACGCGCTGCTGGCGTCCAAGAAAGGCGTCACCCACGATCTCTCGGGGCTCCTCACGTCTTGGCAGCACGACGACTGCTGCCGGTGGAGAGGCGTCCGGTGCATCAACCGGATCGGGTATGTCTTCAACAGATGCTCTAAAATCGGGTATTCGTTCTATATATTTTCATTTTCTCCAGCAAGACCTTTATCTAGAGAAACTATAGGAATTAATATAGAGAATCTCTAAATTTAGACGCTGGAAGAGAAAAACTCTAAATTTACATGCTAAAATAAAGACTCTGCTTGAGAACGAGAGACTCTAAGTATAAAGAAGATTCTGTTTTAAAGACTTTACTATAGCCGCTCTCAGGCTTCAGGTATGATCGGCCTGACAACTCCCTCGTTGCTCTCTCTGGAGCGTCTGCAGCACCTTGATCTCAGCCAGTCGAATGCCGGAGTTGTTGGGCCCTTTCATGAGCTTGATATATCTGGACCGTTCACCGGAACAGTGCCTCCTCAGCTCGGCGACCTTTCGAGGCTGCAATACCTCCCTATCCTACGGCATCTTACGGTCTTACCCTCAACTGGATACACCTCTCAGCAACAGCAATCCATGATTGGCCTCATGTCGTGAACATGCTGTTAGTTTGATCTTGGACAGGAAGCTCGGATCTGAGCTCCCTCCACTTTGCGCCCAGATCGGGGGCGCAACTAACCACTATGGTTGTGGCCCCCTGTCACACCACGCGTACATAAAAGGGGGTCGAGGGCCGGCTCGCGAACCAACGTTCGCCGGCTTCGCCTCGCCCCTACAACCCTAAGACGACCGATCTCCCTTTGCGTGTGGGAAGTGACGGGAAGGTCGCCACCTCTTCTTCACCGCCACTGCGTCACCTTCACCGACGGCAATGGCTTCGTCAAGCTCGAACCCCAAAGGTAAATACTAAGTACCGCATCTAGGTGTTTGTTTAGGCACTAAGATCCCATATAGATCCAACAATGGTATTAGAGCAAGGTCGATGTGCCTAACCCTAACCCTAGATGAAGAAACCTTCGGTTTTGCTATTCTCGGCTAGGTCTCGGGCTAGAAGTTTAGCGCAGCAAGTAGAAGGAGGGGAAGAACATGATAATAGCTCTCTCGGATCAAAAACCCTAGAAATGAAATCCCCCCCTCCCTGAAATTCAAAGAACTGAGCCAAGAAAAGAACAAGAAAGGAAGAGAAGGCCCTTTATGGGCTGACCGTGCTCGCCGCCGTTGACGGCGGCCACGGGAAGAAGAAGCCGCCGCCGTCGCCTTTCGCTCCTCGTCGCGGGCAGGTGCGCCCGCGGCTAAGGGCACCGCCGCAGAGCCACTCGACGGCGGCGCGTCCACCCTTGAGTGACGGCGCGCACCGGTGAGGGGGCCTGTGGGCGGCGCCGCCGCTCCTCCACCTCTCCCTCTCTGGCGCGCGTTGGACTCGCTACGCGGGCGCACCGGCTGGGAGGGGGAGGAATGAAGCTAGGGTTTCGGGGAGGGGGGCCGGCGCCAGTTTTTTCGCCGCCTGGAGATGATCTCAGCCGTCCGTCTCCATCGGACGGTGCATAAGCCATGTGGCCCGGCTGGCCGTTTTTGGCCCATGCGAGGAGGCGCTTTGTCGGCCTAGGCCCAGGTTGTTGGGCCGTGTGGCTGCAGGCGCAAGTAAGGCCAGAAAAGGCTGGCTTCGGCCGGGTTGTGCCCATGAACAGTGGGAAATTTCATTTCCTTTTTGCCCTGTTTCATGGTATTTTTATATATATTTTATATATATATTATGTGTAAGTTTATATTTGTTGTGTATAATTAGTTTAAGCACTGAGTTAAGTCATTTTTTCCGCTGCTAAGTTTAAGTTTATTTTTCTGATTAAATTGGACCCAACGTGAAAATTTAATTAGAAAATTGTATTAAGTTCCTATTTAGTGTGGAAATTTTATCTTCTGACCAAAGTTGATGATAAAATTTGCCACAATAATTAAGTTTATTTTTGTGGTTCTGTTCTAATTCTGCCCAACGGTGTTTTAGAAGTAGAACATTTATTTAAGAGCATGTTTTAATTGAACCAACATTGAATTAACTCATGCACTTTTGTTTAAGTATACTGATTAATTTGTATTTATTTTCTGAAGCTCCAAATACTTCAAATGTCCTAAGTCTGATCTCTGCGATTGAGCCCCTGAATGGGGGAATTATCCCTCGTGGAGGGAGAAGATTGAGATGGCACTTGCTCTCTCAGACATTGATTATGCAATCATGCATGATCGTCCCACAAAGCCCGAACCAATCCCTGATGGTCAACCGGGTGCAGATAATAATGCAACTAGAAGAATGGCATACGACATAGATCGTGTGAAGTGGAAAAATTCTAATAGAAAGTGCATGATGGCGATTAAAAACTCCATCGTGGAAGCTATAAGGGGTGCCATCAAATAATGTGATAGTGCTAAGGAATACCTTAGCAAAATTTAGAGTCAGTTTACTGGCTCTACTAAGATGTATGCAAGCTCTCTTATCCAAAAGCTTGCAAATAAAAAATATGATGGGCAAAGTAACATCAGAGAGCACATTCTAAAGATGAGCAACATAGCCACTAAGCTTAAATCCATGGAAATGGAAATATCATAAGGTTATTTAGTGCAATTTATTATGAATTCCTTGCCTAAGGAATATGAGACTTTTGCAGTAAATTACAACTCCATGAATGAAAAGTGGAGTATAGAAAAGTTGATGGCTATGTGCGCTCAAGAACAAGAAAGGCTTAAAGCTCAAGCCCCTGACTCTGTGAATCAAGTCAAGTCCTCGAATAAGCAAAAGGGCAATTTTTAAAGCAAGTCTAAGCCTTCTTTTAAGAACAAAGGCAAACCTCAGAATAAGAAATTTTCCCCTGGCCAGAAGCCTCAGGAAGGCAAAGGCAAAGCTCCAGCAGAGGTGGACAAGGACACATGTAGACACTGCCTTCAGAAGGGACACACATGAAGGACTGTGTTCAGTTCCTCAAATGGCTGAACAAGAATGGTAAGGATAAAATTACATTCATTGATGAATCCCTGTACTTAGATTTTCCCACTCATACATGATGGATTGACTCAGGTGCAACTGTTCATGTTGCAAATTCATTGCAGGGATTCCATACGAAGAGGATGCTGAAAAGAGGAGAAAGAAGCATTAGAGTTGCCAACGGCGTCGAGGTTGAAGTTGAAGCCATCGGCGAACTCCCTTTAGAATTAGACAATGGCTTCATTCTTCATTTATATAATGTTTTAGTTGTACCCTCCATGAGGAGGAATTTGATTTCAGTATCCTGTTTAGATGATGATGGCTATGCATGTCATTTTGGGAATAAGAAATGTTTGATTCAGTTCAACGATGTTGATGTTGGTCTTGCCATTAATAAAGACAAGCTTTATTTAGTTTTCCAAAGAAATGATGTGAATATTGTTAATGCCTCTTCATCTGTGAATGAATGTAATAAGCGTAAAAGAAATGAAAGTGAGACGTTTTCGAAATTATGGCACTGTCGCTTAGGCCATATTTCGAGAGGGAGGATTGAGAGATTAATCAAAGAAAAAATTCTCCACCCGTTAGACTTCTCAGATTGAGAACATTGCATTGATTGCATTAAGGGCAAATATGCTAAGCAAATTAAGAAGAATGCCAAACGAAGCACAGGAATTTTAAAAATTATTCACACAGACATCTGTGGTCCTTTTCCTATGAAGATAGTGGATGGTTTTGATTCATTCATAACATTCACCGATGATTTTTCGCGTTATGGCTATATCTATCCAATTAAAGAGCGATCAGAAGCATTAGATAAGTTTAAGATAAGTTGAAAATCAACATGATCTAAAGATTAAAGTAGTAAGATCAGACCGTGGAGGGGAGTACTACGGTAGACATACCCCTTATGGACAAATTCCTGGACCTTTTGCAAGGTACGTACAGGATAATGGCATAGTAGCCCAGTATTCTACACCGGGCGTACCTTAGCAAAATGGAGTAGCTGAAAGACGAAACCGCACATTAATGAATATGGTACGAAGTATGATAAGTTACTCCACTTTACCGATTAGTTTATGGATGGAGACATTAAAAACCGCTGCCCATATTCTTAACCGGGTTCCCAGTAAGTCGGTGCTTAAAACACCATATGAGTTATGGATTGGGAGGAAGCCCACTCTAAATTATTTACATGTGTGGGGCTGTCCAGCTGAGGCTAAAGTATTTAATCCAAATATTGGAAAGTTAGATGCTAAGACCGTCAGTTGCCATTTCATTGGCTATCCTGAAAGATCAAAAGGGTACTGCTTTCTCATCTCTGACAGCATGACTAAGTTTGTAGAAACAAGACACGCTGTGTTCTTAGAAGAAGAAATGATCAGGGGGAGCATGATACCCCGAGAAATAAGCTTTGAGGAGAAGCGGGTCTTTGCCCCGATTCCGATGATTCAAGAGCCTATTTTCTCGATACCTGTTGTTGTTGCACCTCCAGTTGTTGCAACACCTGCTGTTAGTTCTTCTAGTGCAGCCATTAACGTACCTGAGGCTCCTCCTGTTGTGGAGCCCCAAGATCCTATTGCAGCTGCACCTGAAGAACCACAGCAGCCTCCTATAATGAGTAACGTACCTGCTCAAGAACCTCTTAGGAGGTCACAACGAACCAGGAAATCAGCTATTTCTGCTTATTATGAAGTTTACACAAGTGAAGAAATAGAAATAGAGGGTGATCCCACCTCTTTTGAGGAAGCTATGAGAAGTCCCCATTCATCTGAGTGGTTTGCAGCCATGAAATATGAAATAAAGTCCATGAGCACAAATAAAGTATGGGACTTAGAAGAAATTCCTAAAGGAGCCAAAACAGTAGGCTGTAAATGGGTCTACAAAACTAAGCGTGACTCCAGAGGAAATCTTGAAAGATTCAAAGCAAGGCTTGTGGCAAAAGGCTTCACTCAGAGAGAAGGAATAGATTATAATGAAACTTTCTCACCTGTCTCAACAAAGGATTCTTTTAGAATCATCATGGCGCTTGTAGCGCATTATGATTTAGAATTACATCAGTTGGATGTTAAGACGGCGTTCCTTAACGGGGATCTATATGAAAAAGTATACATAGCTCAGCCCAAAGGTTTTGTCATAGAAGGGAAAGAAAACATGGGATGCCGACTGAACAAATCTATCTATGGACTAAAGCAAGCGTCTAAACAGTGGTACTTTAAGTTTGATGAGATTATAAGAAGTTTTGATTTTAAGAAAAATGAGGAGGATAATTGCATTTATACTAAGTTTAAGAGTGAAAAATTTATTTTCCTAGTCCTGTATGTAGATGATATCCTGCTGGCAAGCAGCGATAAAAATCTACTTCTGGAAACTAAGAACTTCTTGTCCTCAAATTTTGAGATGAAGGATCTTGGTGAGGCATCTTATGTCTTAGGGATTAAGATTCACCGACATAGAACTAAAGGGGTATTCGGCCTATCATAAAAGACATACTTAGAAAAGGTTCTAAAGAAATATAGTATGTATCAGTGTAAGGCTTCGCCTGCCCTAATAGTCAAGGGTGATAAGTTTGGGAATTTTCAATGTCCCAGGAACCAATATGAGATCGATCAAATGAAATCGGTTCCATACGCTTCAGCTGTCGGAAGCATAATGTATGCTCAAGTATGTACTCGCCCTGACTTAGCATTTGTAACCGGGATGCTTGGCAGATATCAGTCAAATCCAGGAATAGATCACTGGAAAGCTGTTAAGAAAGCCTTGCGGTATTTGCAAGGAACTAAAGGCCTCATGTTAACGTATAGAAAGTCGAGTGACCTCGAAATTGTGGGTTACTCTGACGCAGATTTTGCGGGTGTGTAGACACTAAGAAATCCACGTCAGGTTATGTATTCACCCTCGCAGGGGAGCTATTTCGTGAAAAAGCTCTAAGCAAACAGTCACTGCATCGTCGACAATGCACGCTGAGTTTGTAGCTTGTTATGAGGCAACCGGGCAGGCACTATGGCTTAAGAAATTTGTACCAAGATTAAGAGTGGTGGACAGCATTGAAAGGCCACTCACATTATACTGCGACAATGAGCCAGTAGTATTTTACTCCTATAACAACAAGCCAAGTGGTGCTGCTAAACACATTGACATTAAGTTTTATGTTGTGAAGGAGAAAATCCAGGATCAAACCATAAAGATTGAGCATATTAGTACCAAGCGAATGCTTGCGGATCCGCTAACTAAGGGCTTACCACCATATGTGTTCAGAGAGCACGTAGCCGGCATGGGTTTATTGGAAAGCCTGTGATTCTGGATATAAAGGGGTCAAATAAGCAACCATCTCCTATAAAACTAAGTTTCCGTTTTGAGATAGAAAGGTGTATTATAGTCATTGAGTTCAATAGCACGTAACTGGCTATTGTAATCCCTTGGTCTTGGTGCACTAATCTATTGAAAAGCGGGATTAAATTAAGTTGTTTAGTTTCAAGATCAAGGGGAAGAATGTTAGTTTGATCTTGGACGGGAAGCTCGGATCTGAGCTCCCTCCACTTCGCGCCCTGATCGGGGGCGCAACTAACCACTATGGTTGTGGCCCCCTGTCACACCACGCGTACATAAAAGGGGGTCGAGGGCCGGCTCGCGAACCAACGTTCGCCGGCTTCGCCTCGCCCCTACAACCCTAAGACGACCGATCTCCCTTTGCGCGTGGAAAGTGACGGGAAGGCCGCCACCTCTTCTTCAGCGCCACTGCGTCACCTTCACCGATGGCAATGGCTTCGTCAAGCTCGAACCCCGAAGGTAAATACTAAGTATCGCATCTAGGTGTTTGTTTAGGCACTAAGATCCTATATAGATCCAACACATGCTTCCTTCTCCGAGTGTCCTCAGCCTTTCTGAATGATCGCTTACAAGTGCAAACCAGTAGCTCGCACACTGGAATCATACGAAACTTGAGAAGCTCGACCTCTCCGACAACCTCTTTTACCAGCCGGTTGCTTCTTGTTGATTTTGGAGCATGACAAGCCTCAGGCAACTCCACCTTTCGTGGAACCGTTTATATGGCTAGCAGGGTATCTTCAGCAGTGTGTCCAACTATAATAGGTGAATTTAGAAACATAATAAAGTTACTCCACAGTATGGCGTAATGCCCGTCTAGCAAGCTTCAGAAATTGCATGTGGGATACAATAATATCTCCGGGATCCTGCCAAACTTGATGGGAAATTTTCTAGCTTAGTATCCCTTGATATCTCTTATTAATTACAACCTCACCGGACATGTGCCTTCTGAGATTGGCATGCTCACAAATTTGAGAAAACTGGACCTAAGCTACCATTACCTGGACCGTAAAATCACGGAAAAACACTTTGCCCATCTGACAAGCTTGAAGGATTGATAATCATATAATTCCTTGAAGATTGTGGTTGTTCCTCACTGATTACCCTCTTTAAACTAGAATATGCATATTTTTCTTCTTGTCAGATGGGTCCCATGTTTCCTACCTGGCTCCAATCGCAAGTGGATATTCTTCAACTTGATATATCAAACTGTGAGACCATGTAGAGGTCTTCATGTTATGATAAGTATATGTGACGTGAATTGATTTGGTTGAGGAGTTTGTTTTTTATATTAATTTGAGTCGGTTCGGCCATTTGTGATAAGATAGAGTCTTTTGTGCTTTTGAGGGTCTTTCTGAACTCGGATGGAAAAATGTTATATATGGATTTTATAGAGAATTTCGAGACGCATCTTTTTTGTATTATGACTTTTTTTATTTGAGTAAGGAAAGTATTTTTAAATTTCCATCGCTGTTCTGTTGTGGTAGGGGAAGCACCGGTTTGAAAGGTTTCATTTTCAGTTCGAATGGGAACCTGGGTATGTAGTCATATATTTTTGAATTGATAATGAAATTGGACTAACATGCTTTGTTAAGAAAATATTTTAGCGTGTGGAAAATGGTTTGGTTCTTGTGGGCTCAAGCTTGGAGGCAACCATGGTCGGCGACGGTACCGGGACTAGATCAGGTGGATCGAGGTCCAAAACGATGATGATGTTGCAGGACGGAAAGGCTCAAGCTTGGGCTCATGAGGACGCCATGGAGAAGGACTTGAGGTGGCTCAAATGTTCTGATTCGGGTTGGAGGCCCAAAGGCACGGAAACGGAGTGGTCATGTCCGGTAGATGAAGGCCCGTTGTATCGGGTTGATCGGGTTTTGTGTAAAACCCATGTATGGCATATTTGGCCCATGTTGGGCTGTGTGTGAGTGGTTTAGGCCCATATAAGTGGCTGGTTGAGCGGGTGAATCCTAACCCTTAATTTGGTTGCTTAGGGTTGAGACAAGGAATCAATGATTGTGATTCACCCGGTAAAATTTTTGACAAAACATTTGGGGCTCAGAAATTTCTGACAAAACATTTGGGGCTCGGTAAAATTTTTATAGCATCCAAATGGTGATTCCTATGAAATTTCCACTTGGAGGAGTGGTAGATACGTAAATCACGCAACTTTTTCAGCAAGAATCACCTCGTAATCGCGTCAGATGAATTTTTTACAAAAATAACAAGGACTGCTGTGCGGATAAACTGAATCTGCCAAAACAAGCAAAAATATCAAAACTTGATCTCGGTGCTCTTGGTGAGTTAGAGGATGAAGATAAATAACATGGGCAACTACAACACCTTTTAAATCAATATGTTTTCAGCATGTAGAAGGAGGGGAGACAAAAAAACTTGTTGCAAAAGAGATAAAGAAACAAACTAGATCAAACACATAGAACATAAGAAGAAAAAGGCAAAAACTTTTTGTGTAATCTTTTCTATTTTTTTTTTTGGTTTTGTATAGCCACACAAGAGTGTGCAAAGCTCCCAAGGAGTACATAATTATGAAATAAAACCCTAACCAATACTTGAGTGGAAACATATCTCCACCCCTTCTTATATAAGCTTTTTGAGTACATCTTCACCCTTCATAAGTTGCTTAGATTCTAAGCTAATTTATCAAGGGCTATGATTCACTCATTCCACTATCAATAACCAGCCCCACACGTGGGCTTTACATAAGTCACACAAGGCCTATATGGGCTTTACACAAAACCCGGTCAATCTGATGCAACCAGTCTTCATCACTTGACTTAATCGCTCATTTTTTGCGCCTCCGGGCCTCCAATCCGAACTAAAAATCTTGAGCCACCTTAAGTCCATCTCCATGACGTCCATGTGAGCCCAATTTGAGCCGAACCATCCCACCGGCATCCTCGACCGCTCTGGACCTTGGTTCGCCCAACCTAGTCCTGGTTCCCGTCGACGACCACAGCTGCCTCCAAAACGGCACTCAAATGGACCAACACGATTTTCACTAGTATCTCACTTACCTCCCTACTAATTAGCACATTAGCATCCATAATCATGCAATAGCCCTAATTAACTCAAAATCAACACTAATCACAACTAGTCAAAACTGCACCTCAAATACATAGCAGTTTGAGAAAATTATATCAATTAATTCGTGCCTCAAATGAAATTCTGCCCAAAACAAAAAGCCTTCGTCTTGAAATTCTCTATATGAGATATGAAGACCAAAAAATCATCTAAGCAAATGAGCACCACGAAACAGTCCAAACCGTGAAAACTGTGTGTGCTGAAACATAAATCTGCTTGGCTCTAAACTGTATCTCAATGCGTGCAACGTCGGACTCAACTACTCTGACTCTCCTTCTGTTGTGGCTGCGCGTCAAGGGTAACGATCTGTGGTCCTCTACTTGCATAATGTCCTAGGTGCTCGTGGCAGAAATTTTTAAAATTGTGCTAGCGGAGTCGACCCGTTCCCCTTCATGAGATACTCCAACCAGTCAAAACCTAGATCTCTACCCTTAGAAATCTTTGGCTGATCCAAGATAAGGTTAAGCTTCTTTTTGCCTCCAACAAACTTCTTAAGAGTGCTCATGAGGTACTCACACTCTTGATGAAATTAAGGACAGAACTCACCAACAGAAGGTGAGGAAGAAGAACCATTAAAAGAAGACTGGGTAGTAAGAGCATCCATATTCCCCTTCCCTTGGAGCCAACGACACCAATTGCTAAGCATCGCAACCTCCTTTTTGAGAGCCAGGCAAGATAAGCACTCAAAATTCTTGATTCTAGCTATCTGCCCCTCAAACCTCCTATTGAGATCCTCATACACCTTAGCCATATCTCCATCAATTTTATCACATCGTACACAAGTAAATTGACAACTAACAAGCAAGACACTAGTCAATTCATTGATTTTAGATTGCATACTTTAAATCTTTATTTTGTCAAACAAGCAATCGTCACAAGGAGATTGTCAAACAAGCAATCCTCACAAGGAGATGCTAGTGTAGTGTTACTACAACTCTCATCAGGGTTGACTGGGTCCTTCAGTGCATCAAAATCAGGTGCAAGTATGCAGGTATTAGGTGCAACAAGATCAGATGAAATAGGACAATCAATGCAAAATAGGAGGACTAGGCACACTAACATTATAAGAATTAAGAGCAGAGGTAAAAACAGTAGAAATAGTACGGGTCAAAGTAATTCTCTAACCATACTAGCATGACTCCCCTTTAGTATCTCAAGCTCACAAGTCACACTAGCATGAGATATCCTTACTTCTTCTAACTCCATAACAAGACTATTACACAATTTCCATCCATCAGAATCAGAAGGAGTACTAGAACTTAGAGAGTCAAGCTTCCATCTCAAACTTTCTACCTACTGCTCTAACTCCTTACACCTAGCCTTAGACATAGCATAGAATCAACCAAGCTTGTAGAAGGCATCGTTTAACTGGTCATAGATTGGTACCTCGTCTGTGTCATCGCACAGGTCATAGTCTGTAACACTCCAATTTTTATTAAGCAAATAAAACTTGTATTGCTTTAAGTTTAAAATTTTAAGAAAATGAATTATTAAAATCAAACAAGAGTTAAAACCTAAGGGTTTTAATTTTGAAAAATTCCAAGTGTCAAATAAAGGTTAAATAATATATAAACTCAACCTCTAGATATTTTCTAAATTTTACAAATTAATTAAAACCCCCTAACCCTTTTAACAAATGGATTAAATAAAAGAAGAGAGAAAAGAGAAAAGAGAAAAAAAGAAAACCGAGACCAGCCCAACCCCCAGCCCAGCCTCTCCTCCCCTCGGTTCCCTCTCTCTCTCGCGGCCCGCACCCCTCCCCGGCCTGCTCCCTCCTCCCTCCTTGGCCGCCTCCTGCACCCCAGCCCGTCGCCACCCTTCTTTTGCATGTGCCTCACCCTTTTCCCCTCTGGGCCAGCCGGATCACAGCCCAACCAGATCGCAACCCAGCTGGACCGCGACCTAGCCGTCCTGCCGCCCGTCCTATCTTCCTCCTCCCCTCTGTCTCTCACTCTCGTTCTTGCCGTGCCCACGCCTGTGCGCGCACGCGACGAGCACGCTGCACGCACGTTGCCAGCATGCACGTCAGAACACCAAGCATGCATGCACGTGGCTGTACCAACGCGACCGCACCCCTGCCTCCTTCTCATTGGCCGAACATGCCACGCCGCTCACGCCACACCGCTCGCACCGTGTCGTCGCCTCAACAATTCCTTACTGAGGCGACACTACACCACAGGACATGGCACGACATTTCGCCTCGTCGCCCAAACACCCACGCCATCACTCCTCGCCCACCAACTCAGCCGCTCAGCTAACCGGCGACATGGCATCAATGTCGCAACGCTGCTCACCGCTGCTGCCACCTGCACTACCCTCTGACCACCCTGTCCCACGGCACAGCATCTGGAGCAGCCACCTATGCCCTCTTCCCAACCATTTGGCCGTATAAGGCTGGGAATGCCCCCTTCAATCTGATGAGGACATCACGAGTAAGGACACGAACACACCTCCTACTTTCGCTATAGCGATTACGTCGACTACATCTACTACATTGCCGAAAGGACGAGAAGAACAATAAGTGGGCTTGAATCCTTTGGTCAAGCCGTTCAAGTTATCAATGCAGGAGGTCTAGACGTGAAATAGGAGCGGACGATAATTTAATTTTTTGTTTAAATTAACGAGTGGGAAGGGTGTTTTCTTTTCCTCATGTGACTTGTAGTTACCACTGAATTCGTTTTCCCTTCCTTCTAATTAATTGAGCCAATCGCTTTCAGGGAAAAAAAACTCAGGTTTGCTCAGTACAGTGGAAAAATAACAATTGGTCGCATCAATATATACCAAACTTAACTCTGCTCACTGCCGTCTCAATGCCGCAACGCTGCTCACTGTACTAACTTAACTCTAGTTTTTCTCTTTTTCTAGTATAGGAACCGTGGAGTAGTGAAGGTCGTCTAGGATGAGCAGAATATGGGGATAGATCTATCTTGGGCTTCTGCCGACTCAGCCACCAGCATTCGAAATTCAGAAAACCCACTTCATTAACATAAGCGGGGTTTCATGTTTCAATTCAAGATAAAAAATAAAAAATAAAAACCGCAATTATCCTTGTTATTTTCACAGCACGTCTGGATAAACACTGAAATCGCTAGAAATAAGTCGAATGAAATTTTGTGAAACAAGTAAAACAAAAAAAATATGATCTTCAGATCTGCGTAAAGATCTCTGCTCTAGCTAGGGCGGCGTCTTCCTCTGCTCCAAGCCTCCAACCAGCACCACCGCGCTGGCTGGCTTTGCCATAGTATAATCTGCACGAATATTTATGGATAGCTCAGGTGCTTCCGTGGTCCAAAGCCGTGTAACGTTGTCGGCAGGCCTGGTCATTGCATTTTGAGTTATGCCATCAAAATAAGTCAAATAAGATACGAAATAAATCAGATAAGACGTGACTTATTTTTACTTTTTTTTTACTTTTTTATTATTTTTTGAATCTATTTTTTTTATCTCATAGATGTGTCTAAAACCTCCCTAAACTCTAAACATAAAGAGCATCCGACTCTCGAGGCCATCTCGGAAAATTTTTAAAGTTACAAGATAAGTCAAATAAACAAATAAGATAAGCTGAAAAGAACACCCCCTAAGATAAAGTTTCAAATAAGGCTCTAAATGCAGTATTAGACCGTTTCTAACAAACACTTCAAATTTTTTTCTTTATAACACTATTCTCGACACACTTTATCTATTCTCTAAAATTTCTTCACATTTTGTAGTACATTTTAAAATATTCCTTTCCTGTAGCAGCTCCTCTATGCTAAAAAGTTAGATAAACATTATTTTTCAGGGACTGCTGGATATGCTTTTACAAGAGAGATACTTAAATGTCAAATGAGGCCCAAAATAGCGAGAAAGTAAAAAAATAATGTTTTAAACGATGTGTAATCAAAACAGTCTATACTAACAATTTGTACATAGGATGTGCAAGATGGGCCAAAGATATATTATTGTCTTTATGCCATAGGTTTTGTGGAACCTGTGCGCCGCACAGCCACACAGCCCCGGACCGGCCCTGGTTGTGGAGACTTTTTTTTTTTCTGACAGTAAGGTTGTGGAGACTGGATTTCAAAGATCGTTCCAAACACAAAAACGGGAAGCTGCTCCGGCGGTTTTCATGAATAATAGCTCAAAGATCGGTTGGAACCAATTACATTTCATTTTTTTTTTCAAATTTTGAATCCGTAATGGAACAAGGCTGTTTGTCAATTGAAAATTGATCGACATCGACTCATCAGTTTGTTGATCCAAAATCAATCAATGTCGACCGAAAACCAACCTATATGGACCGAAAATCTATCAGCTGGTTTTGAATTTGAAATTCTTGGGAATATTTGGCTCAAATTTTTTTTGAGAATATATCGCGATTACCATCAATATTTCATACCCTACTGGAGACTAGCCAATGGGAACCTCTAATGGAATGGTGTGCAGGTGTGTACGGTGCAATGTTTGGGTGTTCTTCTGCTGCAAGAATTGCAATCAATAACTTCAGCTACAATCGTAACATTGGCAGGGTCATTTTTTTTTTACATTAACAGAACGCAAGGTGCCCACTATTGTATAATTAAAAAATGGATATGTACATAAAAGATTTTTTTTGGGTGGGGGTGGGGTGGTGGGGGGGGGGGGGGTTAAACCTTCAAAAAAGAAGAGAAAACAAGCTATTCTAGCTCATTGTACCGGAATTTTGTATGATGTAAATATTTCAATTTGTGCGATGGATGACCATAGCAAATTCTTGTTTAAACAATCCTTTCCTCTCTTTCTAAGTGATGATTTCATCTTGAAAAATAAGTGCATTACGACTTTTCCAAACAAGGATTTCTACGTACTTGATTTCTGTCGGTACTCACAGCTGTCCATCAATATAGATCTCGCCTTCCCCACGATGGAGCGTGAGAGAGAGGGGGATGTGGTAGCTACTTGGATGTGTCAAAGATGTTGACGCCAACTTCGAAGGCACGGCGGACGACAACGCAGGTGACGTCGCGGGCGACATCGCCAAAGACGTGACCAGGTGGGGAGTTGTTGAATCCGACGGGGCTGACGGCTGGGGAGGTGCATCCGACAAGGCACGGGAGGGACGGGGAGGTGGGGGCACGGGGCTGGAGACAAACGGGAGGCGAATCAGGCGGGGTCGGATGGGGCGTGCGGGCCACGCATAGAGGGCGTGGGTGAAGACATGTTGAGAGAGTGCGGGCGTCAGGAAGGATAAGATTGAAAGATTGGACGTAGACCTGATCATGGGCAGCCCGGCCCGGTGACCCTGCCTGGAGCCGAGCTTGCCTATCGAGCTACGTTCGGACCAGAAACTAAGCCTGTCGGGCTAGGCTCTGGCCTGCAAAAAATAAAAAACCAGCAAAGATGGGCTTCGGGCCGGACTCAGGCTAGGTTTAGCAAAAAAAATTTCAGGTCGGGCCGAGATCGGGCTCAGGTTAAAGTGACCGCTTTTTCAAGCCCGGTCCGAAGCCTGGCCCGGCCCGGCCCGACCCGGGACATGATCAGGTCTAATTGGATTGCACAAACAATCAGATAGAAAGAATCCAATTAGAAAATTAAGCTTTCCGATTAGAACCGATGGATGGTCAAGATTGAGTGTGTCAACCAAATTGTTCCATTTTACATTAGTTTAGATAAATGGCTATGAGGAGATGGTACCTCCTATTACCTCTCCGCTATTATCTGTTACCACTTATCAAAAGGGGGAAATTTGGTTTATTGTTTTCTCCCCCTTCTCCTAGTTTCTCTTTCTTCCATAAAGAAAAGTCGCCGCCTATCATCGCCCAGGACCGTCCACGGCCACCGCCGTCCAGGTTCGTTGTCGAAGCTAGAGTCGCACCACCTCCATGCTAGATCGCTGCCGCCAGCACCCCTTCACCTTAGCTCACTGGTGCTGCAACGGCCGACGTTCCACCATTGTCTCCATGTCTAAGCACCGCCAATGCCACCGTCCCTAAGCCATGTCCTTATGCTGCCTCTGCACCCAAGCCCCTCGATCGTCCTCCTCGATGCCCTGCACACCAGTTTTGCAGCCTATCCGCCTGAGCATCGACGTCACCAGCGCGCCCTTGCCACATGAGTCGTCGGCTCGACCATGACGCTGCGCTGCCCCGCATCCTTGCCACCTAGGCGCCGCCGGCTCGTCCTTGGCACAGCGCTGTGCCTGTGACCTTGCCGCTTGGCCGTCGCTGGCTCGTCCTATCGCATTGCGCCATCCCCACGTCTTCTCAGCCTTGATGCCGCCGGCTCGTCCGTGGTGCCACACCATCCCCATGCGCCAGCCGCCCTGCCATGACCTGCTCACCCGTGATGCCATGCCACACCTTCCACTGATAATCGTTAATACCAATCTTACCCCTCTAATGGTACCTCATGGTACCTCTTGAAGGACTTTCCAAATTGTCCAAGCCATCAGTATAATAATTTCCATATAAAAAATCGAACGGATATGTGTTCTCAGCATTGTAAGCACTTGAAAACCTGTGAAGCTAGCTTTCAGCAAAACCAGCAACCTTTTGCGAATATACGATCAAAGAAAAGATGAAAGGTGTCTGCTTTGCAGTTCAGTGTGAGTTCAACTTGCACAGAACACACGTGTAACTATGGGTAATGAAATTTTTTCTTTTTAGCAGATTCCTAGTCAATCCGTTTTGTATGAGTAACCAGAAAACAATTTATGCTTAGCCTGACAACAGCTTTTCCAAATGCATAAGAATGCCCACGACCCCTTCATGTGCTTACATGCATGCATGGGTGATAAATCATGATTATTCCATATGTAACTCCAATGGTCACCCAGTTCAGTTGTGGGTAGCTGACTTACCAAATCATTAATAGATATCAATTGTGTATGAGCTTCCAGTAACAAATCATTCAGATTACTCATTCCTTTGACCGTGTACAAGGAGAGTCTACCATTTCTTTCAAATGGTAACAGCTGAGGACATTGCGAGCTCAACAAATGCCCATTCGCATGTCTGTTGGGGGTATTCTCATAACACCCGACGATTATGTTATGTCCTTTTACCATAGTCCTAAGGGAGTACTACACTTAGGTCTTTAGGTCGCGAGGTACGAGATATGTCACTTAAAGAGTGTTTTAGCTCGCTAAAGAGTACTACCCCTTGCTAGCATATTGGCTCGGTGATCCTTTGGTCGTAGGCTCCGCGTTGGATCTCGAGAGACTTGGTTCTGGTCCTTGGCTCACAATCATCGATTTCCACATTCCTTAGGTCATAACTCGAAAGGGTCGGTTGAGCCTTAAGGATAATATCTTCTTTATTTGAAGGTATATCAAGATTGACTAGGGATAGAGTTTGTGCCTTCATCCCCATGGAAGGAATGGATAGAGACCATGACTTCAACAAAAAGTAAGGAAGGAACCATGTTCGATTAGGGGGTGTTCTATTGGGCTCATAAGCTGTGACTTATCTGTCTTATCTCCAACTTCGAGAATTTTTCGAGGTGGCCTCGAGTGTTGGATGGCCTTGAAATTTAGGATTTAGGAAGCTTTCAGACTCGCCTATGAGATAAAAATCATAAAACGGATTCAAAAAGTAATTAAAAAAGTCAGATGAGTCAATATTAGTCGGATAAGTCACGAAACTTCATAACTTATTTATCTAGTAGTGAGGCTCAGTATAAAAGCTCCCTAAATCCTAAATTTCAAAGCCATCCGACTCGAGGCCACCTCGAAAAATTCTCGAAGTTGGAGATAAGACACATAAGTCATAGCTTATGAGCCCAACAGAACACCCCTAAGGCTCCAATTCCCTCAGTAAAGATCCAAACTTTTCGTAGATAGATATTCTGTTGAAGACTATATAAAACCCCTAACAGAGAGGGGAGGGACAATGCAAATGGAGACAAATCTAGGAGGAGCTTAGTGCCACGAAGAATAGGTAGTCTTTAGTTATGAGATTCCTCAAAACTCTTCAAATCTTTGTGCTCTTCAACATAAAGTGAAGAAAGGTTAGAGTAGAGCTATTATCCGATCCCAGAGGCTCCAAGGTAACTTCGTGCATCTCTTCCTTTGATCGGGCCATTGTTCCTTGACAAGTTACTTATGTTCTTCCTCAGCGAAAAAGAAATATATGCGGTGAGAGAAGTCTCCCAATTGTCAACAGCTGGTGACCGTGGGCAGGGGCATTTAATTCATGCGGATTGGATCGATTCAAGTGCCTCTTAATCAAGGTAATATGCTAATTTCTTTCGGATCAATCAGGCAATGTGATAATTGGCCCGTCTCCCACCGTTCAGGTTAACAATTTCCAGCCAGAATTTTCCAAACCGATGGCACTCAGGCAAGTGGCAACCCGATGGTGCACATTGGCCTTCCTCCGGCGGCAGTGGCCTTTCTGAGAAGTGATATGCAGACCCTCGCCGCTGCCCCCGTGTGATATGCATATTCTATTTCTGAGAAGTGAAACATAATTCGATCGGTATTATTAACAAGCAACCGGATGATATACAACGCGCCCTGTTACATAAAGAGTGGCATTTGATCTAGAATCATGAAGGATCATGCATCTTATCATTCAGTTGTCCGATCGAAAACATGGCTTATGTGCTGTTTCTTGGATTGTCGCCTTCAAATGTGCCACAAGACATGCAAAATTTTAAAATTCAAACAATACTCCATCTTCCAATAATGTGTGTGTGTTTTTATATATAAAATAGCAATTTACAAAGATGGGATGGTACATGAGCATCCATATACATGTGGACTTGCATTTATCGTTAAAATTGGTACAATTTGACCCGCATTCAATTCTAGACCAACTTTTATTTGTGATAGAAGAGAGTATACATACATAAATGGAAGTAGAACTGGTAATGAAGATTCAAAAACCAGAAACACTGCTACCTATATGCAATCATTTGAAAATATTCATTATTACAACTTCACCAAAAATCACTTGGTTAATGGAGTACTTAATTTGTAGTTGCCATTCTGGTTAACTGGTGCCAAGTATCAGTCACAAACACACAAATATTGTCGATGAGGCGGAAATAAGCAATTCTCCATGCTTTCTTAAATAATAGAGCACAGAACACCACCCAGAGGCCAACCACAAAGCCTATCGCAAGTCCAAAGTAAAAGAACATTGGCTCAGATTCATGTCCATTTGTGTTATGATTGCCATTGCTTGATACATTATTGTATGGGCATTTCCTTTGAAGAGGAGGGCCACAAAGACCACTGTTGCCATCGTATATTGATGGGTTCTCCATGTAGATGGTGTCAAGTTGACGTCCTGACGGTATTCGTCCTGTAAGACTATTGTAGGACAAGTCTAAAATGCTTAAAGACGTTAAATTTGATAGGCTTGATGGGATTTCTCCCGTTAGTTTGTTCTTCGAGAGGTCAAGTGATTCCAATTTCTGCATGTCCCCAATTTTGTCAGGAACTTCTCCATTCAGCTGATTCCAAGATAAGTTCATATTTATCAATCCCTCAAGAGCTGTTATATCCTCTGGAATTCCACCAGCTAAATTGTTGGATGAGAGGTCAATGCTCACTATCTCCAATATAACAACACCATAATATCTAAGTTCTCTCCTCTTGGTGACCATGGGCATTTCACTGACTATTTTTTGGAACCCTGCAGGCACGGTGTTGGGTTCCAATATATACTTTTTGGTCATAGCTTTTAGATTTGACAGGTGAGGAGGTATAGCACCTGATATCCTATTGTCCGCAAGATTCAAGTGATAAAGTTTTACGAGACTTGTGATATTGTTTGGAATATGGCCATAGAACATATTGTTGTTCAACCGTAGAAACATTAGTTCCACCAAGTTCCCAATCCACGTTGGCAATGTTCCGGAGAATCTGTTCTGTGCAAGATCTAAAACAGATAGACTTGTGGCTTCTTGTAGATTTGGTGGGAACTTTCCGGAGAAGCTATTGTTACACAAGAATAGATACCCCATGTCTGTCATCCTAATACATTGAGGAAGTTCCCCTTCAAAAAGATTGCAGCCCAAATCCAAGACATACAAATTCAATTCACAGATTGAATCTGGAACTCGACCGCTGATGTAATTGGAATATAGACTCAGTGTAGAAAGCATTGGAGCTCCGAAACTTGATGGCAGAGATCCTGATAACGAGTTCTTTGAGATGCGCAATAAGGTGAGGTTTCTTGGCAATGGAGGTATTTGACCAGTTAACAGGTTTGAACTGGCATAGAGATATTCTAAGGACATGGCCTCCATATTTGTGGGGAGTTCTCCACTGATCTGATTATTGGACATGTCCAATCTTATGACCTTTGAAAGGGCATCAGAGAACCAATCCGGAAGCCTGTCAATTATACCTGTGTTTGAGATATTGAGATTAAGAATATCCACCTGTGATTTAAGCCATGTAGGAAATAGAGGGCCCATTTGGCAAGATGCAAAATATGCTTCCTGTAGTTTGAAGGGAGGTAACCATTCTGAACCCACCACAATCTTCAATAAATTGCGAGACAAGTCTACATACTCTAAGCTTTTTAGACCATCAAAGTGTTCTTCTGTGATCAAACCATCCAAGTCGTTGTAACTTAGATCCAAATAATTCAGATTAGTGAGCATGCTGATTTCTGATGGCACGTGTCCAGTAAGGTGGTTGAGAGAGAGGTCAAGACACTGCAGATTAGAGAGGTTACCAAGCTGAGGAGGCACCGTGCCAGAAACTGCTGTGTAAGAGAGATCAAGATACTTCAGGTTCTTCAGGGATCCTAGGAACTCCGGGATACGATTGGATGGCCCCGTGAGGTTGTTGCAGCTGAGATCAAGGTGCTCCAGATGCTCCAAAGAAAGCAGAGAGGGGTCTATCTTGCCGGCCAATGCTGTTGCTCTGAACTCGTCGCCATGGCTATTTTCTGTGCAGACGTTTCCAAGGCTTAACTTGGCGACATGACCGGTGAGGTTGCTGCACCGGACGCCTCTCCACTGGCAGCAGTCCAAGCCTCGCCTCCACGAGGCGAGGCGGCCGGCCGGGTCGCTGATGATGCCTTCCTTGAAGGACAGCAGCGCGTCCCTCTCGCGCGGCATCGCGCCGGCGACGATGAGCGGCAAGGCGACGGCTGCGAAGAGAAGCAGGAAGCAGCTGGCCATTGCATTTGCATTCATTGTGAAATATTGGTGACTGGCTGCTAACGATCAGTTGGTTGTTTAATCAATGGCGCTTACAAACAATCAAGCAGCTCAAGTCAGCACGGTCAAGTCACCTAGTGCCCTAGTCCATAGTGACCAAGTCAGCACGTAGTGGTTCTTCGTAGTCTAGTCCAACCTTTCGCAAAAGGAGGGATAATTCAGAATTTGCCATTCGAAAGATTGGCAATTGAGAATTTGCTATTTTTTGTGCTAATGATATGTGGGTCCTAAGACCATATGTGAGTGACACATGAGCAGTAAATCCTAAATTGCCAATCTTTAGTAGTTTTCTTTCATGAAAATTTCCACATTCAAAGTGGAGATCTTTTACTATACAAACGGAAAAAATACAAGGTAATCTTTAGTAATTCATATATATATATTAAACTTAATATAGGTCATCTATTTTTCTCCGTTCAAACGGATTTGACCAGTTATGATCTATTTATACTATACCTTATCAATCGTGGTAGTATATTATACACAAGGATGGAATAGTCACTACAGGAATCGCAGGATTTCTCAATGGCCAAAACTGTTGAGACAGGTCAAGAAACCGTCGAGGTAGCTTACTCTCGACGGCCGGTCATCGACAAATAGCCTTCGATGAATAGTAGTCTAGAGAGAACGTCTGTATCGATGATATAGCCATCGATAGAGCCTTTCTCGAAGGCTAACCACGTGGCCGTCGAGCGAGGTCGA
Source organism: Olyra latifolia (assembly GCA_036346145.1). Taxonomy (NCBI): domain Eukaryota; kingdom Viridiplantae; phylum Streptophyta; class Magnoliopsida; order Poales; family Poaceae; genus Olyra; species Olyra latifolia. The sequence continues at coordinate 20,409,558 of CM070533.1, forward strand.
GAGACGGCGGGTTGGTCATCAAACGGCTCCGTCTCTCTCTTTCTCGACGGCCTAGAGACAGTCGAGAGAGACAACTCCCATGAGAACTGGGGCCAGCTCTTTCGACGGCCACGCGATCTAGGGGCGTTCGAGGGAGGGGACCTCGGGATATCGCTGGGCCAACCTCTCACGGCAGGCCAATGGCCGTCGAGAGAGTTTGGGTCCAGTAGGGTTTCTTGGACCCCCTCTGTCTCGACGTCCTAGGCCTGGCCGTTGAGAATAATTGAATTCCAGAAAAAAAAAATAGCTGCTGAAATGGCTAAACAAAATCAGAATTTAGCAGCCGTTGCTGCCCCAGCAGCAGCTACACCTGCATACCCAAAACAGCCCGAGCATTTTATAATTCCCCCACGTTGCACACATATTCATCCATAATCACATTTTCAAGCAAAAAACAAGCAATATAACATAAAATATAACCAAACCATGTCCATCCATCACATGTATGCATGCATAATCACATATGAAGCAAAACAAGTCCATCCACAACTCAAGAGGGTGGCAGGTCGTCCCGTAAGAAGCGCGTGTAGTCCATCGGTGTGCTCCTAGACCCGTCGTCTCCCTCGTGGGAGTCATCGCGCCGAGCTGGAGCTGGAGCCACCGATCCCGAAGCAGCACCAGGCGGCGGATGGCTCGACGAGGCCTACACATTTGCGACACATTAGGCAAAGACTTGTACGGTTGAAAGAAATGAAATGAGGTGGTCGTATTCACTTACCCCAGCAAGTCTCGACGCCGCCTCCAACGCGAGGATCCTTGAGATCATCTCTTCCTGTGCCCGCCTTTGCTCCTCCTCGCGCTGCCGCCGCTCCTCCTGCTCCATCCTCAGGCTCGTCTGCAGTGCCTCTATCATATGCTTTTGCTCCCTCAACCTGTCCTCGTGAAATCTCTCATACAATGGGCGGCGGCGGTTGAGGTCCCATGAGGGGCAAGCTTGTAGTCCTCCCAGCTATACGCTAGCCTAGTGATGTCACCCACAGTCATCATGCCAGAGTAAAACTTGTGCACCAAACCCCAGCGTGTAGCCCGGCTGCTTCTTCCGCGAGTGTAACATCCTCATTTTTCAAAAATAAAAATCATATGCATTGCATCTCATGAGATTTTTGAAAATATTAAAGGTATTTAAAAATGAGTATGTTCCTAATTAAAAGCTTTTGCAAAAAGGAGTCAAAACCTTTCAAAACCCAACTGCATAATATTGTTAATAAAAGTTTATAAAAAAAGGGTTATTTAAACCAGTGAATAGTAAATAATAATTTTACTAATTTTTCAAATACTATTTTACAATATAATCATCAATTAATGATTTACTTGTAATTTCAAAATAAAATAAACCAAAATTATGGAATCTTTAATTATTCTGTCTCTCTTGCAAGTGGACCCTACCTATTTTCTTTTTCCTCTTTTCTTTTCTCCCTTTCCTATTTTTCTTTTCTTTCTCTTCCTTCTTTCTTTCCTCCTTCCCAGACTTCCTCTCGGTCTCCTATTTCCACACGAACAGGGAAATCTTCCCCAACCCCCTATCTTGATCTTTCCCCTAGAAATCCGCCGCAAAACCCGGCAAAATTAGTTCCCTTGATCGTGGGGGATCAATCCCTACCCGAATTGATCTCTCCCTTCCGCTAATCCCTTCCCAAATCCCCATATAAACCCTAGCCGCCACCCCTCTTCTTACCTTTGCCTCTCCGCGGAATTCACCGCCAGGTGAGTACCATTGGCCGAACCCTCCGAGGACGTCCTTCCTCTTTCCCCCGTGGACTCATCCCACCTTTCGGCCGCAGGAATCATCGACCGTGCTCGCCGAATTTTGATGCCGAAGGAGCTGCTGTCTCACCGCCGCCATTCCCGTTTTTCGATGAATTCATCGCCGCCGCCGGTAATTCCCCCTCCTTTTCCCCTCTGGAGCATCCCCTAAGTCTCCCTAACCCTAGCCCCCGGCCGATTTGGCCGGAGCGCAGCCAGCCGCCGCCGCCACCACGTGCCTCCTTCCCCGCCACCACGCCGCGCCGCCGCCCCCTCCTCCCCGGAGACCCCTACTGGCACCCAGCGGCTGTCGCCTTCCTTCCCGCCCTTGGCATGGCCTCCTCGCCGCCGTCAAGACCACGCTCGCCGCGTCGCCGGCCCCCGCCCCGAGCCGACACTGCCCCAGGGACCCCGGCCTCCTCCTCCTTCTCTCTCGGCCGGCTGGCTGGCTGGCCGCCTCCTCCCGAGCCACTGCAGCCCGTCCTCGCTTGGTCACCGACAGTGGGCCCCACCTGTCGGTCACCCACCCCCTGGGCCCCCTGCGCTGCATGTAACTGCCACTGGGCCGGCCCACTTGCGCCGCCGGCCCGAGTGCCCCTTCCCCTTTTATTTTCTTTTATTTTCAGAATATGCTACATATTGTAAATTCCATAAAAATTCGTAGGAAATTCAGAAAATTGTAAAATAAATTTTATTAGATCCATAAAATTCTAAATTATTTTTATGTACTGTTTATTTACATGTTTCTCTTAAATTTAATTTTTGATAATTATATTAGTTCTTGCATGTGTAGGAATTTTATAAATTAATTTAGAGATTCAAAAATGTCAAAAATTATTTTATAAAGTTAGATATATTATAATATGATTTCTGTACTGTTTTGGTAAAATTTTGAAATTTATTTATTATTAACTCTCTTTTGTACCTTAATATTAAGTTTATAAAAATCATAACTAATTATAGGAAACTCTAAAAATAATGAAACCAATTTCAAAAGTTTTGTAAAATTATTTTATACTGTTATGTACTGTTTGCATCATCCTCATGTCATGACATGCACGCCTCATACTTTATTGCATGTGGTTCTTATTTGTGTTTCTTTTAAACGTTAGACCCGAGTACCGAGTTCGCTCCCGACGCAGCTCAGGATCCTCCCCACTACGTCGATCAAGGCAAGTGCTGAAACATCTGAACCCATGTTTTCAAACAAGTTTTGTAGAATTTGAACAGTAGCATGTATGTTTAACATAAAATAATAAATAACTATATTGCCTAGCTAAAACCCATTGATAATTAATTCTTATAAAAAACCCTTGCTACCTTAGCATTATTAATTTTGATTAATTATTGCCATATCCTTGATTAGGTTTTGCATCTGCTTAGTAATGCTCATAGTAAACCACCTGATTAATTGCTTGTTAACAGTAATCACCATTTTACTCTGTGATCTTTAAGAAAGACAATTGGTGTTGTCTTTTGGTTGTATTTGGGCTAGTTGATAGTGGGTGCTATCGGGAAAAATGTTTTGCAAAACCTGATTGGGGTGGATGGTTGCAAGGGTGGTGCTGCGTGCACGAGATTCGGGTCCAGTGCGGGACCCACCCTGATCCCTAAGGACCGATTCCTTGAGGTAGACGAGCTAAGTACAAAAGTGCGACCATTGAGTGCTTGTGTGGGCAAGCCCTGGTTGAGTACCCTTCGGACTCCTAGTTTTGGCATTCCAGACGGTGGAGTAGGCAATTGGTGTTGTTCTGCAGGCTCAAGAGGAGGTTTCAGCCAACTAGAGTAACTAGCGCTGCGGTGGAATCCTTATAGGGAGTGCCAGGCTAGGGGAATGTCGGTTTTAACTTGTGGTGTTCTTTTCCCTTTGGGTGATTCCTAGGGAAGATCACCTCTCGTGGGTAAAGCGTGCAACCTCTGCAGAGTGTAAAACTATCATGATAGCCGTGTCCACGGTCAAGGACGGACGACGGGGAGCTGCCTCATTGGTACTTCTTATCTTTGTTTTCTAAATGGTGTTTTAAAGGAAAATCACGATCGGTGTCGTGTGTTTTGATTTTTCTCCTCATAGTAGGTGCTATGAGCGATGAGGGTAATTATGCGGTGGGTGCCGTGAGTAGCGAGATTGGGCAAACCGCCGAGGCCGAGTTTTAAAAATACTTGAAGATTTGTTTTCCTCAACTCATTTCAATTCATTTTTATAAAACCTTAGAAAAGACTTGCAAAACTGGCTTTATTCAAAAGAACCTTTACCCCTCCTTGTTAAGCCCTAGTTGCATTTAGTCAGCCTTGCTTGTTGAGTATAAAGTATACTCACCCTTGCCTTTTATGCGGGGCTGCTCATTCCAATGAGCAGGATGCGACACCGAGGAGGAAGTATACCAGGACGGGGACTTTGCCGAAGGAGTTCAAGATGAGGACTACTCCGATGTCTAGGGGCGCATCCGCCAGACATGCCTGTGGAGTTGTGTTGGGTTTTCCATTAAAGTTGAACTATGCTATTTGAATTTCCGCTGCTAAGCCATGTAGCCTAAACTTTGTAATAATTATGTGACTCTGATGTAATAAAGTACTTTTCGTTGAATGGTGATGATCCAAATTGTATATCTGTGTGTACTAGCTACCTGATCCAGGGACTAGTACAGGTAAGACACAACAGGGATTCGACTCCGATTTTCTGGTCCCGACAGAGTTGGTATCAGAGCTTGTCTGTAGGATGAACCTTAGATAGCTGGAGTAGTTTAAAGATTTATGATATCGCAAAAAAAAATTATTTTTCCAAAAATTCTTGTTGATAAACCCTCATCTTGTTGTCTGCTAAATTCTTTACTAAAATCATTTGGCCACTCTCTCCCCTGTTACAAAGTCTAAAAATATCGAACCTTGTCTTCACCTTCTTCCTTTGCGGCCAAGAGAGCCGAGACTCCACGAGACAGTGAAGAGGAGCTCATGGAGCGTGTGCCCGATGAGAACCCAGATTCTGAATAAAACCCTAAGTTTAGGTCCCCTATAGGGATAGAATCGTAGAACGTCTTTATTATTATGTTAGCTTTCTAAAGGATTTATAAGAGACTGACTACATCGGCCTTTGTGATGTAGCTTTCTCAAATTTTGGTTTTGAACTAAGAATGTTTTGAATTATTGTGTTTTGGTGTGCTATTTGGATGTTGTTTGCATAGATGTTGTGACCTCCCCATTAGTGCCCCCCTGGTTTCCATTCTCGTATCTTATTTTCAAAATTTGCTGTCAGATGGTGGACACCCGAGCTTCTGCTGCTGGCCGTGGTCAAGGTCAGGCTAGACAAGGCCAACCCAACCCACCTCCTGTTGGACAAGCTGCTCAAGCTCAACCTGCAGCGGGAGTGCACCCCTTTGTTAACCCACTCCCGGCTATCCCAGAGAACCAGAATCTACCACCACCGCCTGCTCATCCTCCTCAGCTTAACCAGATTCTGGAAATGCACCTGCAAGCTATTCAGGCCATAGCTCACAACCTGAACAACCTTGCTGCTCCTGTGCAATCTCAACCGCAGCCATATCAACCTCAATCCTGATTCAGCGACTTCATGAGAACAAGGCCTACTGTGTTCACTGGATCTGCGGAGCCTCTTGTTGCAAAGGATTGGCTTCGTGAGATAAGGAGGAAGCTGGACATGACTCAGTGCGCTGATCATGAGGGTGTCAGTTTTGCTGGACACCAACTTCAAGGAGATGCTGCCATCTGGTGGGACAACTTCCGGGCCACACACCAGAATGCTGATGCTATCACTTGGAAGGAATTCTCTGAAGCTTTCACTGCATCCTTCGTTCCCAAGGGTATCATGGAGATGAAGAGGAGGGAATTCCATCGTCTCCAGCAGGACAATATGTCAATTACTGAGTACTTGAACAAGTTTAACCATCTCGCCCGCTATGCTACCACAGAAGTGGCCAGCGAGTCTGACAAAATATGGAGGTTCATGGAAGGCATGGATCCAGACATTAAGGCTCTCATAGCCGCCAATGACTTTGCTACCTTTCAGCAAATGGTCAACAAAGCATTGGTGATTGAGGACATCGAGCGCCAGCGTATGGAGAAGCTCAAGAGAAAAATGGCGCAGAAGCACAACCAAGGCTCGAGCAGTTCCAGGCCCAGATTCACCCAATTCCAGTCCAATCGGCCTTCTGTTCCGCAGCAACAGCAAGTCCAGAGGACTCCAACTTCTCAACCTTGCCCATCTGAGCAGACTCCTCGTCAAGCTCCCAATGCTCAGACCCCTCAAAACGACAAGAATCAAGGTGTGCAATGCTTCACCTGTCATCAGTGGGGACACTATGCTGGCCAATGTCCACAGAAGAAGACGTTGGCTCCCGTGCCGTTCAATCTTGGATCGGCATCTCGCGCACCGCCTTCGGGAAGAGGTCGAGGAACGCCGCAGACCCCAAAGACTGCACCTGCTGGCAGAGGCCAGGTCAACCATTTCTCTGCGGAAGAGGCGCAGAACGCCCCTGATGTCGTGATTGGTAAGTTCCTTGTTAATTCAGTACCAGCCATAGTTCTATTTGATTCTAGTGCATCGCATTCATTCATTGCAAAAAGTTTTGTGGATTTAAATAAGTGGAATGTTACAAACCTAAGGAACCCCATGGTTATTCAGTCCCCTAGTCAGACTATGAAAACCGACAAAGTATACCCCAGACTAGAATTAGAAGTCAGTGGAGTAAAGTTCCTAGCAAACTTAATTGTCCTAGAGTCACAAGGAGTGGAAGTGATATTAGGCATGGATTGGTTGACCAAGTACCAAGGACAGATTGACTGTGCCAACCGAGCCATTTCTTTGATCAATAGTGAAGGAGAAACTGTCCAGTTTTGTTCCAACCTCAGCTCAAGAGCCACAAGTTCCTTAAACCAGCTGACAGGAATAGCCCTGGAATCAGTCCCAGTTGCACAAGAATTTCCTGATGTTTTCCCAGAAGATTTGCCAGGCATGCCACCAGACCGAGAAGTGGAGTTTATCATAGAGCTAGCTTCGGGTACGGCACCAATAGCTCAACGACCCTATAGATTGTCAGCTAATCTCCTAGCCGAGATGAAAAAGCAATTAGAAGAGTTGGAAGGAAAGGGTTTCATTCGTCCCAGTTCATCACCATGGGGAGCCCCAGTAATTTTTGTCAAGAAGAAGGACAAAACCTTAAGGATGTGTGTGGACTACAGGTCCTTGAATGAGGTGACCATCAAAAATAAATACCCTTTGCCAAGGATCGATGACCTGTTCGATCAACTCAAAGGAGCATGTGTATTTTCTAAAATAGACCTAAGGTCAATGTATCACCAGATCAAGATAAGAAAAGATGACATTCCAAAGACGGCTTTTACAACTCGTTATGGGTTGTACGAGTTTACAGTAATGTCTTTTGGTTTGACCAACGCTCCGCCTTACTTTATGAACTTGATGAATAAGGTATTCATAGAATACTTGGACAAGTTCGTGGTGGTGTTCATTGATGACATTCTAGTATATTCGAAAAATGAGGAAGAGCATGAAGGACACTTGTGACGAGTTCTGGAAAAACTGCGGGAGCATCGACTTTATGCCAAGTTCAGTAAGTGTGAATTTTGGCTAAAGGAAGTTGCTTTCCTTGGTCATGTTATCTCAGCCGGAGGAGTTTTAGTTGACCCAAGCAAGGTCAAGGATGTATTAGATTGGAAGGCTCCCAAGACAGTAACCAAAGTAAGAGGTTTCCTTGGTTTGGCTGGTTACCACCGAAGATTTATTAAGACTTCTCCCGAGTAGCCAAGCCGCTGACTCAACTTCTGAAGAAGGATAAGAAGTTTGTTTGGACTCCTGCTTGTGAATAAAGTTTCCAAGAGCTTAAGAAGCGACTTACCACAGCTCCAGTTCTAGTTTTGCCGGATATACGCAAGGACTTTGAAGTTTACTGTGATGCTTCAAAATTAGGTCTCGGATGTGTGTTGATGCAAGAAGGCAAAGTGGTGGCCTATGCCTCGAGGCAGCTAAAGCCTCATGAGACTAATTACCCGACTCATGATTTAGAATTAGCTGCTGTGGTGCATGCTCTGAAATTATGGAGGCACTACTTAATTGGGAACCAGACTGAGATTTATACCGATCACAAGAGTCTAAAGTACATCTTTACTCAACCGGACCTGAATATGAGACAACGAAGATGGTTGGAGCTGATCAAAGATTACGATGTTGGAGTTCACTACCACCCCGGCAAGGCCAACGTGGTAGCGGATGCTCTAAGTCGGAAGAGCTGCTGCAATAACCTGATGCTTTCGGAGAGCCAACCAGCTTTGTGTAAAGAATTCGAGAAGCTAAACTTGGGTCTGGTAGAGCAAGGGTGCATCCACATGTTAGAGATGCAACCCATTTTGCCAAAACAAATCAAAGATGCTCAGAAAGAAGACGAGGAAGTCACTGGAATCAAAAAGAGAATGGGCGTAGGAAAAGCACCTGGTTTCTCAGTAGACGATGAAGGTGTACTTTGGTTTGGAAAAAGGATCTTCGTACCCAATAATAAGGAGTTAAAGGAGACCATCCTGAAGGAAGCCCACGACACGAAATTATCGATACATCCCGGGTGTACCAAGATGTACTCCGATCTTAAAGGATCCTATTGGTGGACCGGAATGAAGAGGGACATTGCAGAGTTTGTGGCCTTGTGTGACACTTGTCAAAGAGTCAAGGCAGAACACCAGCGACCCGCAGGGTTGTTGCAACCTTTAAGGATCCCCGAATGGAAGTGGGAAGAAATTGGAATAGATTTCATAGTGGGGTTACCAAAGACCTAGGCAGGCTATGATTCCATATGGGTCATTGTGGATTGCTTGACCAAGTCATCGCACTTCATTCCCGTGAAGACTACTTATTCCGGAGATAAGTTGGTAGAACTATATCTGGCTAAGATAGTTTGTCTGCACGGAGTACCAAAGAAAATTGTGTCCGATAGAGGAACTCAGTTCACCTCAAAATTTTAGGAAAAGCAGCATAGTTTGATGGGGACTAACCTCAACTTTAGCACCGCATACCATCCGCAAACGGATGGGCAGATTGAAAGAGTTAACCAGATACTGGATGATATGCTTCGAGCTTGTGCATTGGCAAATGCGAAGAATTGGGACCGACACTTGCCCTATGCAGAGTTTTCCTATAATAACAGCTACCAGTCCAGTCTGCAGATGGCTCCGTTTGAGGCGCTTTACGGGAGAAAGTGCAGAACGCCTCTTTATTGGAAAGAGACCGGTGAACGCATGGTTTTTGGACCGGATCTGCTCAAGGAAGCCGACGAACAAGTTCGAGTTATTCAGCAGAGATTGAAGACGGCCCAGAGCCGACAAAAGAGCTATGCCGATCATCGCCGTCGAGACCTTAGCTTTGAGAGCGGAGATTTTGTGTATCTGAAGGTTTCGCCAATGAAAGGAGTGCGACGTTTTTGAGTTAGTGGAAAATTGGCACCTCGCTTCATTAGACCCTTCAAGGTTTTGGCTAGAAGAGGCGAAGTGGCTTATCAGCTGGAAATACCCCCTCAACTGTCGGACGTTCACGACGTGATCCATGTGTCTCAGCTCAGGAAGTGTTTAAGAGTTCCGGAAGTGCAGATGCCCTTGGAGCAGTTGGAGTTGCAGCAGGACCTATCTTACCAGGAGTACCCGGTTCGCATCTTGGAAGAAGCTGCTCGTCAAACCAGGAACCGAGTAATCAAGCTTTGTAAAGTGCAGTGGAGCAATCATTCTGAAAAGGAAGCAACCTGGGAGCGTGAAGAAGACCTCCGAGCAGAGTTCCCAGACCTGCTTGAAAAATTTTCCGAATCTCGGGGTCGAGATTCCGTTTAAGGGGGGGGAGGTTTGTAACATCCTCATTTTTCAAAAATAAAAATCATATGCATTGCATCTCATGAGATTTTTGAAAATATTAAAGGTATTTAAAAATGAGTATGTTCCTAATTAAAAGCTTTTGCAAAAAGGAGTCAAAACCTTTCAAAACCCAACAGGATAATGTTGTTAATAAAAGTTTAAAAAAAAAGGGTTATTTAAACCAGTGAATAGTAAATAATAATTTTACTAATTTTTCAAATACTATTTTACAATATAATTATCAATTAATGATTTACTTGTAATTTCAAAATAAAATAAACCAAAATTATGGAATCTTTAATTATTCTGTCTCTCTTGCAAGTGGACCTACCTATTTTCCTTTTCCTCTTTTTCTTTTCTCCCTTTCCTATTTTTCTTTTCTCTCTCTTCCTTCTTTCGTTCCTCCTTCCCAGACTTCCTCTCGGTCTCCTATTTCCACATGAACAGGGAAATCTTCCCCAACCCCCTATCTTGATCTTTCCCTAGAAATCCGTCCAAAAACCCGGCAAAATTGGTTCCCTTGATCGTGGGGGATCAATCCCTACCCGAATCGATCTCTCGCTTCCGCTAATCTCTCCCCAAATCCCCATATAAACCCTACCCGCCACCCCTCTTCTTACCTTTGCCTCTCCGCGGAATTCGTCGCTAGGTGAGCACCATTGGCCGAACCCTCCGAGGACGTCCTTCCTCTTTCCCCCGTGGACTCATCCCACCTTTCGGCCGCAGGAATCGTCGACCGTGCTCGCCGAATTTTGACGCCGAAGGAGCTGCTGTCTCATCGCCGCCATTCCCGTTCTTCGACGAATTCATCGCCGCCACCGGTAATTCCCCCTCCTTTTCCCCTCTGGAGCATCCCCTAAGTCTCCCTAACCCTAGCCCCCGGCCAATTTGGCCAGAGCGCCGCCGGCCGCCGCCGCCACCGCGCGCCTCCTTCCCCGGCCACCACGCCGCTCCGCTCCTCCTCCTCCCCGGAGACCCCTACGGCACCCAGCGTCGTCGCCTTCCTTTCCGCCCCTGGCCGGCCTCCCTAGCCTCCGGTGGCCGCTCAACGCCGCCATTGTCGTGGGCCGCCGCTTCAGCGTCTTCTTGCCACTCGTCCTGGCCCCGTCCCCACCGACACCGCCCCGAGGACCCTCGGGCCTCCTCCTCCTTCTCTCCCCACCGGCCTCCTCCCGAGCCGCCTGCCCGCGTCCGCTTGGTCACCGACAGTGGGCCCACCTGTCGGTCACCCAGACCCCGCTGCCCCTCCTGCAGCGTCTGTGGCCAGTGGGCTGCCCACTGCTCGCCGCCCGAGTGCCCCTTCCCCTTTTATTTTCTTTTATTTTCAGAATATGCTACATATTGTAAATTCCATATAAATTTGTAGAAAATTCAGAAAATTGTAAAATAAATTTTATTCGATCCATAAAATTCTAAATTATTTTTATGTACTGTTTATTTACATGTTTCTCTTAAATTTAATTTTTGATAATTATATTAGTTCTTACATGTGTAGGAATTTTATAAATTAATTTAGAGATCCAAAAATGTGAAAAATTATTTTATACTGTTCTGTACTGTTTGCATCATCCTCATGTCATGACATGCACGCCTCATACTTTATTGCACGTGGTTCTTATTTGTGTTTCTTTTAAACATTAGACCCGAGTACCGAGTTCGCTCCCGACACAGCTGAGGATCCTCCCACTACGTCGATCAAGGCAAGTGCTGAAACATCTAAACCCATGTTTTCAAACAAGTTTTGTAGAATTTGAACAGTAGCATGTATGTTTAACATAAAATAATAAATAACTATATTGCCTAGCTAAAACCCATTGATAATTAATTCTTATAAAATACCCTTGCTACCTTAGGATTATTAATTTTGATTAATTATTGCCATATCCTTGATTAGGTTTTGCATCTGCTTAGTAATGCTCATAGTAAACCATCTGATTAATTGCTTGTTAACAGTAATCACCATTTTACTATGTGATCTTTAAGAAAGACAATTGGTGTTGTCTTTTGGTTGTATTTGGGCTAGTTGATAGTGGGTGCTATCGGGAAAAATGTTTTGCAAAACCTGATTGGGGTGGATGGTTGCAAGGATGGTGCTGCGTGCACGAGATTCGGGTCGATCAGGGACCCACCCTGATCCCTAAGGACCGATTCTTTTAGGTAGACGAGCTAAGTACAACGGTCACGACCATTGAGTGCTTGTGTGGGCAAGCCCGGTTGAGTACCCTTCGGACTCCTAGTTTTGGCATTCGAGACGGTGGAGTAGGCAATTGGTGTTGTTCTGCAGGCTCAAGAAGGGCTTGACCAACTAGAGTAACTAAGCGCTGCGGTGGAATCCTTAGAGGAGTGCGGGCTAGGGAATGTCGGTTAAAGACCTTGTGGTGTTCTTTTTCCTTTGGGTGATTCCTAGGGAAGGTCACCTCTCGTGGGTAAAGCGTGCAACCTCTGCAAAGTGTAAAACTATCATGATAGCCGTGTCCACGGTCAAGGACGGACGACAGGGAGTTGCCTCATTGGTACTTCTTATCTTTGTTTTCTAAATGGTGTTTTAAAGGAAAATCACGATCGGTGTCGTGTGTTTTGATTTTTCTCCTCATAGTAGGTGCTATGAGCGATGAGGGTAATTGCACGGTGGGTGCCGTGAGTAGCCAGGATTGGGCAAAACCGGCCGAGGCCGGAGTTTTAAAGAAATACTTCGAAGATTTGTTTCCCTCAACTCATTTCAATTCATTTTTATAAAACCTTAGGAAAGACTTGCAAAACTGGCTTTATTCAAAAGAACCTTTACCCCTCCTTGTTAAGCCCTAGTTGCATTTAGTCAGCCTTGCTTGTTGAGTATAAAGTATACTCACTCTCGCCTTTTATGCGGGGCTGCTCATTCCAACGAGCAGGATGCGACACCGAGGAGGAAGTATACTGGGACGGGGACTTCGCCGAAGGAGTTCAAGATGAGGACTACTCCGACGTCTAGGGGCGCATCCGCCAGACATGCCTGTGGAGTTGCGTTGGGTTTTCCATTAAAGTTGAACTATGTTATTTGAATTTCCGCTGCTAGGCCATGTAGCCTAAACTTTGTAATAATTATGTGACTCTGATGTAATAAAGTACTTTTCGTTGAATGGTGATGATCCAAACTGTATATCTATGTGTACTAGCTACTTGATCCAGAGACTAGTACAGGTAAGACACAGCAGGGATTCGACTCCGATTTTTGGGTCCCGACAGCGAGGCATCCACCGTCGACATATTGCTACAAAGATTGAGAGAGTTAACAATTTTACATATGAAAATATGATATTGAAGCAAGGCTTTTAAACGTTCCTATCCCCATCGATCACAATGGGGATCCTCAAGGTAAGGTCCGTCAGTGCACTGGGACCTTGTTCTGGCCCCTCTTCTTCCTAGCTGCCTGCAACCCACTCGCCTAGTCAGCCCCGGACCCCTCGATGGGCACCACCTCCTGCCCAGTCCCCTGGCCAGACTCCTGTGCCTAGGTGCCGCCCTGGCCGGAGCCCTGCGACTCCTCGTACTCCTCCATCAGGTCATCCAACTCCTCATCCGTCATGGGGATCTCGACAAATTGTCGTCGAGAACGAGGCATCCTGCACATAAATGGAAAGTTAGTAACACAATTAAGAAAATCAAGGACATATATAAATGGAAAGTTAGTAACATTTAAATAAATCAAGCAGATATACAAATAATTTAAGTGCATATGCCATGATATTTTATCAAATTTTGGCAAATTCTATGAAATTCATACAAATTCTATGAAATTTCTACAAATTCTATCAAATTCTAGCAAATTCTTGAAAATTCTAGCAATTTCTATCACCATCCAACATCCTTACAGTCTGTGACGTTCCCGAACGGGTGACATACTGCTCGGTGACATTTTATACCAAATTAAAAAAAATTTATGACGTACTACAAATTCTATCAAATTCTAGCAAATTATATGAAATTCTTCCTAATTCTTGCTAATTCTTGCAAATTCTAGCAATTTTTATCAAATTCTAGCAAATTATATCAAATTCTATCGAGTTGTACCAATTTATAGTATTTTATATCAATTTGTATCAATTTATAATAATTCGTACTAATTTGTCACAATTTCTAACATTTTTTATTGAATTATAACAATTTGCCGCAATTTCTATCAAATTTACAAAATTTATGCAATTTTCAGCTAATTGCTAATTAGGCATGTACTTAACTAAGGACATTAGTCTCGACCTCATGAGTGGCCGTCGAGACTAATCTCTAAAAATTCAAAAAAAAAGAGGCGCAAAATTTACCTTGGTGGCAGTGGCGACAACGGCGATGGTGGATGCCGGTAGCAGGGTCCCTCCTCCACTCCTCCTCCATCTTCTTCTCCTGGCGACTCCTATTTTCTTCTCCCGGCAGTGGCCGCCTCGGGTCCTCCTCCTCCTCCTCCTCTCCACCGGTGACGGTGAGTGGCACGGCGGCGGGAGGCGGCAACAAAGACGAGGCAAGTGGCGGGGCGCAGGCGGAGGCAGCGTGAGGGCGCGGTGGAAGGCGGCGACGGCTGGCAATTGGGGTAGTGAGCGGCGCGGCGGGAGTTGAGGCAGCAGTCGGGATGTCTCTGTGGCTCGGGACTTGGACGTTTTTGCCCAAGTCCCAAGCCCGTGGCGTTCATATTTTGTGTCCTCTCTCGACGACCTCACTTACTCTGTCGAGAGAGGTGATCTCTCTCAGTGGCTGCGACGCCAACAGACATCGAGACATACTAGGCAGGCCAAAAAGCTAGCATCCATGGGGTTGTCTCGATGTCTTAAAATGAATCATCGAGAAACGTGCTTGAGGTCACGAGCAGGTGGCAGGCCTGTCTCGACGACCGCTAACGGACCGTCGAGACACCTGCTTGGTCAAAAGGGGTCAAGGCCACTGTATGTGGGTGGGTACGTCTCTCTTGACGGCTTCATGAATTGTCGTCGAGACAGCTCTCTCGTGGGCTAGTTTCAGCCTAGCCGTCAAGAGGACCCTCTCTCGACAGCTTTCGTTGACTACCGTCGATAGAGGTCCATCTGTCTTGACGGTTCTCCCTACAGCCATCGAGACAGTTGTTTGACTTGACCGATGGTCAACCCCTATTTTGAATTTTCTAAAATAATATATCGATGATATTGATCGTAACCTTTCATTATATCGCTCTATATGTGACTTAGCATGCTTGACAAAAGTTTGAAAAAATTTTGATGTTCCGAGCTAGGGGTCTATGTGTAATCGCCTTAATCGACTCACCGGCAGACTTTAGTGTACGTATATGTTTGAGGATTATTTTGTACAACTATGCCAGTTCCATCCCATCGCCACACTAAATGTGTAAAATTATCATGCTCTACTAGGTGACATGTTTGATACTTGATTTTTTTTTAATAAAAATTTCACCAATCCAAACATTTTTGGTTAATGCAAAACAATTTAACAATTTTTTATTTTCACAAAGTACATTTAAATTACTTTTTCGTGCTCACCGGTTGAAACAAATATAGAAATTCGTCGTAAACTAGAAGAACTATTTTTATAAATTTTGCAGTGCCTACTTTCATGAATGCAATCCATATAGCCACATGTGCAAGAGTTTGGCAAAATTTATCAAAACACATCCTTTCTCAACGGTTGAAGGGGAGGTGGTCGAGAGAGTGGGCCCACCTGATAAACACAGGCGGCCCAGCAATCGGCCTAGGCTACCAAGGAGTTGTCTCGACGGCTCGAGGTAAAATTTTTGAGGTAGATAATTTTTTAAAAAGGAGGAGCTTGCATCGCTCAAACCCGCGACCTCGCGGGTGATCAGCCGTGAGCTCAACTCCCTTAACTAGTGCGCCCTTATGTGTTTCTTGACATGTAAGGGTGCGTAGGTTTTTTATTAGCTGCTGTCGACCACACATGGCTCTTGAATGGGCCTGGTGGGCCATTGCTCTCGACGGTTCACTTTCTGACCGTCGAGACAGCCTGCGTACCATGGCCCACCTATTAGAGGGCTCTCCTATGCTCTCAGCGCGGGCTTTGGCCTACCATGTGCTGTATCAACGGTCGTGGGTGTAGCCATTAAGAGAGCTAGTGCGCGCCAACGTGCTCGTTCGGTTTTTTGGTTTCCCGCTCTCCTTGTATCGACTGGTTGACAATAGCCATCGATAGAGACTAACACCGTGAGTGCATCGTTACGGTGCCGTGCGGCAGGTCTTGTCTATCTCGACGGATACTACTGAAGCCGTTGAGACAGATTAGAGCACTCGACTGCTGGTGCATAGCCATCGAGAGAGAGCTACGTTCTCTACGGTTGTCTTGTGGCCGTCGAGACAGATTGGCGTGGTCAGCTTCCGCTGCAATTCCTGTAGTGAGTAATTTTGATTAGGCAGTATAATATATAGAGGGATGAAATTAGTATACATCGGCTCGACTTCAAAGAGATAACTAGCAACCGGACCGTGGTGCCCGGGAACGGTGTGGCCGGTGGCAGCTTTCAGCGCAACGAGAACTTGTACAACCGAAGCCTATGCAGATTGTTGATAGACACTCCAGAAAAGTACCAAAATGTCAACGGACAGAGCTATTGAGAAAGGTCCAAAAACCATCGATATAGGTCTTTCTTGACGACCGATGGCAGAGAAATGGTCGTCGGCTCAACCAGGTCGAGAGAATTGAGCACTCTCGATGGTCTGGCCGTTGAGAAAGGTGGGAGCCAGGCCATAGTTTAGGGCTGGTTGGTAGATCTTTACTCTCGATCGATGACTTAGATGGAATGGAACCATTGAGAGTAATAATTTCTAAAAAAAGATTTCTAGAAAAATTGCGGAAAGCAGTAGTTGCCGCACCTCAGAAGCAAGAGCTGCTGTAACCTGCAAACCCAAACATATATCCCAAATATATATCTTACTCAAATGGCACATATCAATCACCATGCACAACCACACACATATAGTCCACAAAACGTGCATAAATAATGACAAGTGCTAGGTTTATGGCACGAGGTGAGTGCCGAGTGGCAACGAGACTACATGACGACCAGCCTGATGTAGCGCGTGCGATGGGACGGTCAGCAGCGCGAGCGGCACTGGCAGGGCACGAGCGGCGTGAGATAGGCGCCGAGCGGCATGGTGGCAGGGCAGAGAGATGGGACGGCACACGCAGCGTGGGCAGCGTGAACGCCACGACGGGACAAGCACGGCGCATGCGTAGAGCACGCCTGATGTGCGTGTGGCTCAAGCGGCAGAGGTAGAGGGGAGGGGGAAAGAGAGAGGAAGAGGTAGGCCGACCTAGGCCCTAAATGGGCTAAGCACGCAGTGTGTCAAGCCTAGCATCAAATTTGAATTTAGGTAAATTTAATTGAATTGTGGTTTGAATTTAAATCGAATTTTGAATTTTCGGACGGTGAATAGTAGGTATTTTGAGTTTTTAATTTAAAATTTTTTAAAAATTAACCCAAATTTGAGCTGTTACCCACCCTTTCACGTACGGCTAGCACATGCACTGCAACCCACTGCATTGCCGCACTAACATCGCACCACTAAAATCAAGAGCATACCCACCGTTTCGCAAGACGACAAGACACATTCACACAACCTTCCGGCCGGCCCACGACAAGACGCAACAGCTGCCCATTCACCGTGCACGCCGCTGCCAGCTGCTTCTTCCTGCTCGTCGTCGCGGTCGCCGCGCGAGAGGGACGCGCTGCTGGAGAGGCGTCACGAGTGACCCGGCTCGGACTGCTGCCGGTGGAGAGGCGTCCGGTGCAGCAACCTGACTGGCCGTGTCCTCGCGGTTCGCCTCCGAGCTATGCCTGTGCCATGATGGTGGCCAGGACGCCGTCTATTCCGATTACTTACCACTCTGCACAGACATTGGCAGTATAGCTCTGCGCTGGAGCATCTGGAGCACCTGGATCTCAGCTCCAACTCTCTCAGCGAGCCAGACTATCATTTTCCCGAGTTCTTGGGTTCTCTGAAGAGCCTGAGATAACTGAACCTCGCCGGCGTAGCATTCTTTGGCAGGTTGCCTCCTCAGCTCGGTAACCTTTGAAACCTGCAATATCTCGAACTCTCCGACACGCTTGTAATCAATTCAGCAGATTTGTCGTGGGTAGCACGTCTATCGGACATGATTCCTTCTGTGACAGTCCTCCATCTTTCATGCTGCCACCTTCAGAGTGCAAACCAATCGCTCCTGTGCTTAAACCTCACAAAACTTGAGAGGCTCGACCTCTCTTCGAACTTTTTTGATATCACACGTCCGAATCTTGTTGGTTCCAGAGGTTAACAAGCCTCAGGTACATCAACCTTGATGCAAACAATTTATATGGACAGGTTCCAGATGAACTAGCAGATACGGCGTCCCTCCAAGTCTTTTGGCTCTCATATAATAATAACCTGGTCAGTAAGGAACCCAACTTGTTGAGGAACCTTTGCAATCTGGAAATCCTAATCATTAGGACGAGCATTTAGTCTGGGAACATATATAACAGAGATGTTAGAGAGCTTGATGCAATGTTCATCGACCAGTAAACTGTGGGAATTGCATTTGGTTGCAAACAATATGGGTGGAACACTACCAACCAAGATGGGGCAATTCGCCAACTTTTTAGCCATTCTTGATCTCTCTGACAACCAACTCACTGGAACCCTACCAGCCTGCATGGGCCAGTCATTCTCGATCTCTCTTGGAATCGGCTCACTGGACCTGTGCCCTTTCAGATCAGTATGCTCAAAAATCTGATTAGATTACTCCTAGGGTATAATAACTTGCATGGTGTCATCGTAGAAGAGCATTTTACGTGTCTACAGAGCTTAAAATACATAGACTTGTCCAGTAATCATTTGAAAATTGTACGTGCTAGATCCTGAGTGGTTGCTCCTTTCAGACTAGAGAGGGCATACTTTCATTCTTGCCAATTGGGTGCCAAGTTTCCGGCCTGGCTTCGATGGTCAGTGCATATTGGTGAACTTGACATTATTATCTTATATACATTTTCCTGTGGCCATGTCGGCCAGAGAACACTGGCCATCCGATCATTGGCCAAAATGAGATCAGACTGTCCATTCAAAAGTTATATAAAAAACAGCCCTTCCGCAGCTCCTAGACGAGGCGGCAACTTTAGCGGGTTGGTCGTCCATGCCAATCTCACGTCGCCGACCTGGGCTCGAATCCCAGCCGCCCCCCTTTTCCAATGCGCTGCTTCCTCTGCCTTTTTCTTTTATCTTTTTTCCCTTTCTATTTTCTTTTTTCTACGCCATTTAAAAATTCCAAAAAGTTAAAAGTTTCCAAAAATGGAATCATACCTGCACAAAGAAGGTCCATGAAAAGTTTGGGTGTTTTTTAAATTTTTTTGAAATTAGAAAAAATTTCAACTTTAAAAAAATCTCACTCTCTTTTTTCCTCTTCTATTTTATTTTTTGTAGGCCATTTAAAAATTTTAGAAAAAAAGAAGTTTGCAAAAATGGAACCATGGCTTCACAAAAAAGGCCCATACTCTATTGGTTGTTAGTAAGAGTTGGTAATTAAACGTTAATTTTTTGCAGATTGCCCCTCCTACTCTGTAATATTTGCTTATCCCACGACAAAAACTGTTGTAACTTGAATACCGCATGAACAAATGATGAAAAAATATATGGTGCGCCATGGGCGCCCTATCTGTCCTAGTTTCAAACACATTTGTGGATATTAGAGAAGATTTTTACACTGAGTCGTCCCTGATACTATTAGAGACCGCTCGTTTAAAAACCACCTCAGATACCTTTCTGTCAGTTCCGTCTTGTTGAGTTGGACTGCTGGAGACTCTTTTTTCTTAAAGACCGTCTCCGATAGCGTTGGCATCACTTATTAGAGACCCTTTTTTGCCTAAAACCTTAGAACCAGCTCTAATAAGCCCGTCTTCTATGACCATTTTTTAGTAGCGCAACATGCATCACAGATCACATAGAATAGTTGCTTAAAGGTATTTCCTTTCCTCGTGTGACTTGTAATTGCCACTAATCTTTGTTTTGTTTGCCCTTCCTTTCAATTAATTGAGCCAATTGCTTTAAAGAAAAGCCAGGTTTGCTTAGTGCAGTGGACAAAATAACAATAGGTCACATCAATATATAGTAATTTAATTCTAGTTCTTTCTTTCCAAGTATATGAACGATGGAGTAGTGGAGGTCGCCTAGGATGAGCACAGTATGGATAGATCTATCGTGAGCTCGTGGCTTGAGCATTCAAAATCAAGAAACTTCACTTGACTCCAGCACAAGGGAGGTTTCATGTTTCATTTCAGGATAAAAAAATATATAAAATCGGGTATAACTAAGGATCAGACATCTGATCCGTAGCAAAAAAAAAATCAAACGCTTTTGCATGCTTGAATACGAACATAAGCAGTGAAGCATAGAAATATGGTCGAAGTACTGCTGAAACATCCAATTTTACCTAAGAAAACATAATGCACATATTGATGAAAACACCACAACAAGACACCATTGAAGCAATAAGCAATAAACTGATGAAATATGGGTGAAGTACTAATGAAACATGGCCGAAGTGCTAATAAAACATGGCAAAATATTGATGAAATATGGACGATGTACTGATAAAACATACATCGTCAAAGCAAATGTTCCAGTAGTTATTCAAAGCATGTTACACCCCATACAAGGAGATGTTTCGCGAGAGCAAGTACCATGTATCACTATAGCAAAAACATGTTTCATAAGATTAAACAAAAATGTTTTACAATTTTTTAGGCTGTTTCACCAGAGCAAACATATGTTTCACTAGAGCAAAAACCATGTTTCATGCCAAGTTGCAATATTCATCTTCCACCATCTAGCTACTTCCAATGGAATGCATGCATGACCAACACCCGGCCATCCCCGATGGCCTCCCGCTCTCGCCGTTGAGCTCGAACCCCTATCTCTGAGCTTTGATCAATCAGATCCCAAAAAAAATTTGTGTCGACGGGTTAAGGTAGAGCTGGAGCTGGATGAGGAGGAGAGAGAAATAGAGCAGGTGAGCTTGTCATGGTGTCCCTCTGTGTGTGGAGTAGGAGTAGGAGGAGGAGAGGGGGAGGATGGGGGGAACAAGAAACGTGCATGAGTCAACCAGATCTAGGAGGAAGAGGTGAGTGAAAAATTTTGGGGGAAAGATGGCAGCGAGGGGAGAGAAGTGCAAGTAAGGAGTGGAGGGCGTCCGATTGGGCCCAATGCCCGATCCCTAGTAATTTGGGTAAAAACCACACTTATCTTTGTTATTTTCACAACACAATTGGTTAAAAACTAGAATCGCTTGAAAGAAATTAAAAAATTTTTTGTGAAACCAGTAAAAAAAAACTTATGACCTTTAGATCCTGCTAATTCATTGGGTCTACAACGATCTTGGATGAGCTTCTAACAGCTAGTTTTCGCTATTTTTCTTTCTAGTTTGTTAGTGATTCTAGATACCTATTCGAAATTTTGGAACTTTTTTATCCGCTTTTCCTCCCTGATTGGCCTCGACACCACCACGCCATGGCCGGCTGCCATGCGTCCTCCATCTCCGTGGTTAGGGAAATCGGGGTGGTGTTGCACCTCTGCTCCTCTCCAGGGTCGAAGTTGTTGGGGCACGCTCTGAGGCCGCGATCGATGCAGCATTCAACCTCGGCTCCATTCCTCCCGGGGAGGCACCATGCACGGATTTGCAAACTCTCTGGACCGATTGCGAGGTGTTTTTTTACCTGGTTGTTTTGGTGATTTTTCCCCTAATTTTTTCTTTGTTCTCTTAGTAGCTACCAAAATCCCATGTGATTAGGTCTGATTCTCTTGGTAGCTACGAAAAATTCCCCCTGATTTGGACTTCTTCTCTAAGTAGCTACCATTTTTTTCCCCGCTGATTTGGTCATCAGATTTGTATGTTCAGTAGTATCAATTTTTCATCAATTAGATTTTGGTTAAGCAGAGATTTTAGGCTTTGTTTTTGTTGAATCTCTTGTGATAGCAGTTGTTTTGGATTCGATTTTTTGTTTTATCTGATGTTGGTGTTGCGGATTAGAGTTTATGCTGTTTGATATGAATATGATAGTGCATTTAGGTCTACAGAAGCAGAGCGTGGGGATTTTGATTTCTATCTTAAAGCATTGTGTATTAACTATTTTTTGTTGGCTTATTCTTTGATAGCTCAAGGGAAACTGAAACCAACTAAATTAGATGTCTACTTTTGCATTGGTTGTCAGCTGCAAATTATGAGAAGGGTTCATGCTTGACACCTGCTTCCAGTCTAGCGGACAATTTTTTTTTAAAGTATTCATCTACACAATGTAATACTCCAAGTCCCAGCCCGGTCCAATTCCGGCCCAAGATCGGACTCTTTAAGGGGTAGCTCCAGGAGCAGCCACGTCCCAGCCATTTCCCACACACCGAGCCGTCCCGCCGCTCTTGCCCTTGCCTTAGCCCGCAGCCACCTCGTCCCGTCACCTCCACCCGCGCCCCAAAGCCTAGCCGTCGCCGGCCACCAGTCCTCGCCGCCGCCGTCGTCTTGCACGTGCGCTGGTCACCCGTCGCCATGCCGTCCCCTCGTGCTTCCCCCGTCGGCTCGCCGTCAACCCGCCGCCTCGTCGTCGCTTCACCTCGCCGCCGCCCGGGGGCAGCTGCTGCCTGGAGCTGCGCACGCGGAGGGAAGCCGGGGGAGAGGGAAGAGAAGAGGTAGAGGAAGGAAGAGGAAGAAGGTAATAGAGCTAGGGTTTGGGTTCGTCTCATTTTTCTTATTAATCAAAGTTTATACTCTGTGAGATTAGTAGTTGCTCGTGGTAATTGTTCCTGTTTAGGGTTCCATTTTGGGGATTGTTGAGGATTAGTGGTTGAAAGAGAGGTTTTAAGCACTGAGCTTGCTGTCCAGCAGCTTCGGTAGCGGTTTTCATCTATATAGATTGCAAATTAGCTCGTGGTCATATGCTGGGATTGGTGTGTGTCGACGTTAGCTTCGTTTTGAGTACAAGAACGCAGAAAATGAACACCCGGTTAGAGAGATATCATTTGTTTAATACCGCTGTCCAGAAATTTTGATAGTGTTTCCCGGGTTGTTGATATCGGTAGAGATGGGTTATTAATGGCATAGTGGTAAGGGATGCGTATAGGTTCGAGGAGTCTCATCTGTTTGTATTCTTTTGGGAGCGTCGAATTGAGAGATGTTACCTTCTATAGGAGGAGCCGCGGGTTCGACGTCAACTACAAATCCTACTAGCTCCCGCGGATAGAAAAGGCAAGTATATGTTAAACATATAACTTATCATATGTAGATGGATTGTGGATGTGTTCTGGTTATGATTTTTACTTCTAATTGGTTCTAAAAAGGGCTGTATGATCTTTATTCGAGTACTTGTGATATTTATTGTTATAAGTTAGAGGAGTGTGAGTTGTGTGCCAATGGAGACATTATTGCATCATGTTGCATATGAGCCAGGTCGGTGAGATCACTTTTGGCTAGTCCGGTGAGGTCGGTAAGAAAGCCAAAAGCGACTAGTCCGGTGTGCTCTCAGAAAAAGACCTACTCCAGTAGGCACTCCACGGGAGTGGAGTATTAATTGGTTCCCGCCTATAATAGGACGGGCAGGAGTGTTGCACCGACAGGTGGCACTCGGTTGGTCCCCGCCTATAATAGGACAAGCTAGAGTGTTGCACCGACGGGTGGCACTCGGCTATACCGGTATATGCTTAACAGAACGGACATGTGCATCGCATGGAACTGAGTTGGTGAACAGTGGATTGTGTGGAGTATTGCTATGATGTGTGTATGGACTTATCGGTGTGGTGTTGATGTTTTAATTGTTTATACATATACTTTGCTGAGTCGTGGACTCACTCTTGTTTGTTTTTGGTTTTTAGGTGATCATTGATGACAGCATGCACGGGGTTGGAGTAGTTTCTCTTTTGGCACTAGCACACTAAATAACTTTCATGTATTAGGCCTACTTTGTTTAATTAAAGCTCTTTTGGTAGCATGACTCAGTGTAACAAAAGAATTAGAATAATGAGCTTGTTGAGTTCTGTTCTTATTATGTTCATGAAATGTGATTTGACTGAGGTTATATGGGCATCTGACGACGCAAATGGTAAGCAAGGTAAGAGGTGATTGTGCTGGGGATCCCGTTGAGAAGGAGCCGGTGGCTTGCCTATGGGGGTTTGAAATGGTGATATTGTTGTCATATATATGCATATAATGTTTTTGTCTGCTGAATGGATGTCCGAATTTTAGGGGAGGTTTTGCTGAAATTTTCTAGTTTTAAGGTGTTAGTAGCATTCCGAGCCTGGAAGGGACTGGGGTGTTCCAGTATATATAATCATGAACTTTATATATCTCTACTATTAGCAAATGTCTTATGGTGATCGTTAAGTGGTGATTGATGAAACCTATAACCAATCATAACCATCGCTTTTAATCCAATAGTTCAAGTAAGGATACTTTCCTTTATTTATTTTGCTTTCTTATTTTATTGTGTTATTTTTAGAAGTTTTTTATTAGCAAGAATACTTTCTATTGATTAAATTTTCTTCCTTGTTTTACTGCATTTATATTCTAGGAATATTTCAATGGTATTCATGAAGAAAATAATTGAAACCGAGCTTATAGCACAATCGACCATGAAAGTATTGCTAAATTCTTGAGGAATAAAAATAGTCGACTTTCATGAATGCATAAGCCAAATACATTTATCACAACGTTAAAGGATGTCATTGATATTTTTAATTCGTAGCAAAACACGGCCACTCGGCTAGTTTCCTAGAATGTTATCATGACACAAACTTATATATAAATCATATCTGATCTAAACCGTTGGATTAAAAGGGATTAATGGCCATTAAAATTTAAAAGTGCTAAAAAATATCTATCAAAGTATGAGTATACAGCTATACACTTGCAAGTTGCTCCAAATCCAAGGTCACGAGTACACAAACTGTTAAAACTACGCTTTCCAACTACGATTCCAATTATAATATAAATAGATAGGAAGATGTAAGCATGAAAGAAGTAGTATGTAGTATGTAGCAAGAAATCAATAGAAAGAGCTATGCATGAAGTGCCCAAAATATTACTCTTGTTCCTCTGCTCTTCATCTACTTTCTGCTTCTCATACTTGCTGGATGCAAGATTTTGGAATCGGACGGCGTAACGGGATGGCTACGCGTCCCGGCTACGCGTCAGATGGGGACGCGTAGCCATCCCGTTACAAATAAGTATACTAATAAGTATACTTATTTTTCCTGTACAAACATTTTGATTTTGAACCTATGCTGACAATCCTTAAGCAAATTAAAGAAAAATAGCACATCTATTATTTGTAAAGAATATATTTACAAAGAAGTTCTTTTTAAGCATACATAAGTGGTATAACATAAATGTACGAAGTTCTCACCGTAGAGGAGGAGAGCCACTGCAGAGGAAGTGAAGGTGACACGTTAGTATCAATTCACAAAGAAAGCAAAAGGGAGGGAGGGTGGGCTTGGCGGGGCAGGCAATTGGAAAGAAGAAGGTTGGGGCGGTGGCATGGAATGCGATGGAGCGGGGTGGGCGGGCAAAGCGCTAGCGGCACCGGTGGAAGCAGCGGCTTCAGGCAGCGGCAGAGAGGAGCCCGAGGCGGTGGACAGAGGGAAGGAGCTGCGGCGGTGGCGGCCGGACGCACCGAGGCCCAAGGGCCAAGCGGACGGCGATGGTGGGGGGAGGAGACCGATGCCGTCCTGGGGGGCAGGGTTGAGCAGACCGAAAAGGAAGAGACAGGGCAGGGGATGGGATGGGAGGATGAAGCCGGCTAGGGAAGCGGTGCCGGCGACTACATGGCATGAGTTGGCGAATAGAAGGGGCCTTAGGTGGTGGCGAGTAAGGCCGGCGGCGAGGGGGATAGCAGTGGGGTGGTGGGGGACGAGATCTAGGCGGCGGCAGCAAGTATGGCGGGAGCGGATGGTTGGAGAAGGGTGGATGTCGCTGGGGGAGATGACGGAGACGGCGGGTGAGCGGAAGTGCCGGGGACAGGACCGAGCAGAGGGTGGCGGCTGGGGGAAGAGAGCGAGACGACAGCGAGTGATGAGGGCGAGGCGCTCCGTTGATGGGGGACGGGCGATGTGGATGGAATGGGCCGAAGGGAACTGGGCTGGAGTGCATGCGTTGAACAAGAGGGCGTGGCACGCGTCGGCCGTAGACGTCGTATGGTGCCATCTACGATCATATAGATGTATATAGATGTCTGTGGTGTAACTCTAAATGCCAAAATAAATTCAATCTATTTCTCAGTTACTTATATATTTTTTTCACCTTGTCTCATTGTGCAATTTATGTGTATTAGTACTGAAAATAAATTTTATATCTTTTTATGTTACTTAAATATGTTTTTCTCATGTCTTTGTTCTTGCTTAAGTTGATGGCATGGTATCTCCATATAGAGAGTACAATTGTTGATGAGCTCCCTAAGATTCAAACAGCTGGGCAAGACATTTACTGGATACTGCAGAATTTACTAAATCAGGTTACATGATGATCTGAACACAACCAACATATATATGCTCGAACAAGCATGTGTGTAGTTGTCGTGCAGTGTTTTCGGTGCTTCTGATCATCGAAGGTGCAATCAGCTGGAGAAATTAATTAGCAGTGCTGCAAGGGTTGTGTCGGGACCCGGTTTACTAAACCGAACCCCTCTATGTTAATAATACGTATCCCAAGAATCAAAGCATGTACCCACAGTAAAACAGAATAAAGTATCAATACCAACACTATATTAACTAGAAAGTAAATCAGAATGCGGCGAAGCAATTTGTTACCATAGATTATAGTATCAGAAGAACCAAATAAAACAACTGAAGTAGGCCCATCATCAACCACAGGCAAACTAACTGGGAAAGTCTAGTATTCCGGATTACCTTCCAGTAAAAATCCAACATTGTCCTGTATATCCTTATGGTCCTGACGTGCTTGTGGAATAAGCGGTCTCGAATAAAAGCTAGGGTTAGCACGCGAATGCTAGCAAGTCTTTCCTAGAAAAGGCTAGGCTAGGCTCATCCTAGGAAAGATAATGTTTCATTTGCATAAAAATATTTAATAAAACATAAGTAAATAAATGGTAAATAGTTCTCATAATTAATATTAACAGTAACATAAACATAATAAAATTCTCAATCTCAGTGTCTCATGTCTCAAGTTCTCATTGTCTCATGTCATAATCTCAATATAGTTCTCACTCATGCTCAATCATCATAAATCATCTAGCAACGGCACATGGCTGAATAAACTTTACCCAAGTCAAATCAATTAAGGTGTAGATAAGATATGAAAAACCACCGAGATGCTCGTAACCGGGAGCACGGCCATTCGAATGGGTTTACACTCTATAGAGGTTATACGTTTTTCCCACAAGATATGATACTTTCCCGTCGAATAGAATCGTAACAAAACATATTAGAAGACTAATCCCGAACTTGCCACAGTCATACCTAATAGGTCACACAGGTACCCTAGAATTCAATCCGGGCA
Organism: Olyra latifolia; assembly: GCA_036346145.1. Classification (NCBI taxonomy): domain Eukaryota; kingdom Viridiplantae; phylum Streptophyta; class Magnoliopsida; order Poales; family Poaceae; genus Olyra; species Olyra latifolia. Next base: position 20,436,681 of record CM070533.1, read on the forward strand.
ATACACCAGTATTGACGCATCACTCGGAACCTCATCTACGGTGCAAGTACGGTGATAATCTTGACAATCTCGATGTTATTCTCCCTCTAGATTATGCCACGTTCCATACTGGGCTTGCTGCCGCACGATAAATTTTCGATAAATCAATCATGATCATCGGTCCTTAGGGATTGGAGTGTCGACTCAAGTCATCCACTCTGAGTCAAATCATTAGTTGGTCAAATTTTAATTAATGAGTGAATAATCCCACCATAAACCCAAAATTCTTTGATCTCATACTCAGTTATCTCATAATTGGGTTCTTTAATGATCATAGCAGTAAATCACTCCTCAAAACAAGGTGAGCAATGCTAAGCCATCTAATTCATGAAAAACAATAGCAATTTATGTAATAATATTATCCTAAGGTTTTTCATGGCAACGGGTATATACCATATAAATAAACGACACGCACTAGGAATTTCTAAAGGAAATACGCATAATTTAATTAAATAGTAATTTTGGTAAAATCTAGAAATTATGATTCTGGGGGAAAGACTTGCCTTCCTAATCTGCCTGAACTTGCTGGACGTTGGCGGCGTCGATGAATTCTCCTTTGTCGCCCATGCGGTCTAATGCACGCAAAACGAGAAAACAATAATAAATACCAAAAACTGTAAATAAATTGAAATTTTATATAAAAACTACAGTAAGTAGATATGAATTTTTTGGATTTTTAGACACTGAAATCGCTAGATTTGGAGCTAGGATGAAATCGCTGCAAAATAGTGAATGAACAATATTCACTAAAATTTCATAAAATAAAAACTACTGTAGCTAATGGCTGAGTTACTATAGCAATTTGGCCCAGCTGCGGAGAGGATAAGGAAGTGTGTGGCTGCGATGAGGGAGGGAGAAAACAAAGTGATTAGAGAGGGAGGGAGTAGAGAGAGATAGAGAGATGGAGAGAGAGGGGAGAGAGGGAGGCAGGGTCGGCGGCGGCGACGGCTCTGGTGGTGATGTAGCGGCAGCGACGTAGCTGCGCGGCAGCGGCGACCCTGGAGGAGGAGGAAGAAGAAAGGAGAAAGAGGAAACGGCGAAGATCGCAGCGGGCGGTGGGCCGAGTGGCATGAGGCGCGGCGCAGCGTGGCAGCACGTTGCAGCAACGGCGGTGCAGCAGCACAGGTAGCACGGCGATGATATGGGGATGGCTTGTGGCTTCTCCTGGCTTCATTTCTCACCGAGACGATGATGAATAGAGCACGGCGAGCATCCACTTTAGGGAATAGATGGAAACGAGAGAGATTGCGATGGTGGGATTTGCATGTATAGATGTAGAGGGAGAGTTAGAGATCGAATTGGATTAGGGGTAGGATTGGTTAGGAAGAAAATTGGGATAAGGATGAGAAGAGAAAATCCTAATTGTTTTAGGATTCAAAATTTATGGAGAAAATAAATATTTTATTTTATTTTTTATTATTATTATTTTGGGTATCATAGGTTGTATCTTCATATTGTAGTACAAGGCTTTCAGAAAATATGGTAGTTTCTTTGTTCTATTTTTTTATTCACTTTGTCGCAGTTGATGGATCTCATTTCTTGCTAGCAGCTATGTTTTTTTGACCTAATTGCAGTTTTTCATAACTGTTCTTTCAACATGTGTCATTGTGCAAATCATGTACACTAGTTCTGAAAATTGTAGCTTGGTAGATATCTTTCAATGGCATACAACCATACAATATCTTGTAGCATTATTTCACTCGAAGAAGTAGCATCTTGACAAACTGTCATGCTATTTGCCACTCTTTGTAGGCCATATTTTCCGATTTCTGTCCTTGCTTAAGCTCATGGCATGGTATCTCCATACAGAGAGCAGAAGCTTATTGCCTAGTGAGTCATTGTGATTTGTGGAGCTTCAAATGGCAACGGAAGAAGTTTTCTTCTCTGTAAGGTATTGTGGTAGTTCTGTACTTTCAAATTGACTAGTCAATCACTCAATTGGGTATTTGTAAGAACTCGTCATTGGCTCTACATAAAAAATTGTTGTTATTGCTTGCTTAACATGAGTTGGGTTGCAAAGTAGAATTATGCCTTGTGATCAATTTACAATTATTTACAATTAGCCTCAATGTGAATTCACACACACCACACCAACACCACACACCAAAAGATGTCTATTATCACTAGCTTTTCTTTAGTTACTTACATAAGGTTAGCTTTTCTTTAGTTACTTACATAAGGTTTTTTCATTTCTTTTTGTTGAAAATATGCACATCCATGTTGTAAAAAAAAATCATGCACATGTTTAATCATAAAGCATATTTTTTTTCAATCATGGGAATTTTTTTTCTAGGTCAGCAATTAGTTGGGTTATACATGTTTAATCATAAAGCATAAATTTTTTCACTTTATTTTTTTATTGAAAATCATGCACATCCATGTTGGAAAATATGTTTTAAGTTTTATGTGTGTGTTAATTATAAAATCTTTATGCACAGGAATGGGGGGCATGATCTTTTGAATCATTAAGGTTGAATATGTTTTATGCAGATGAGTTATTTGCTATTTGCAATTAATTATATAAGTTTTTTCCACATTTCTTTTATTGTGAAAATCATGCACACCCCTGTTTGAAAAAAAAAACCGTATTGTTTCTTTTATCATAAAGCGTGCATGCACCTGGGGAGAGGGTCAAGTTGAAAGGGGGTGTTAATTTGTTTTAGAATTTTTTTTGAGTGAAACCATATTGTTTTCAGTTCATTTTTATTGTTAAAGCTGACCGATGCACTCATGTTTTTTATCAAAAAAAAAATAGTCATGTTTTATTATTGTATTTGCTTGTGTTTTAACATGCACACATGCTTTCTATGATTTGAACCATTGCACAGAACGTTCATGTGTTATTTTTTTTTTGTTGAATCTGTACTTGCTAGGACGTGTCAAAAATTGACGTAAGAGCCCAAAAAAAGCCCGGTATGACCAACCACAACAAAAAAAAAAAAAAAAAAGTATGCCGCGACCTACTGGCCATGTGATCGCGCTTCAAAGAAGACATCAAGCCTCATAAAAATATGTGTAAAGTACTGTACAGTTTGGTTGGTTTGTAAAAAATTGATCATGTGCCATCTGCCAAGATCGTTGACGAACGACGACTCCGACGGTCGACTGCTGTTATTTAAACATCAGACCGTCTATCAATCTCAAGCAACCAGTCGCCAGTTCACCATGCATCCCACAGCCAGCCACTTACTCCTGCTCATCGTCGCAGCCGCCGCCGCCTTGGCCCTCACCGCCGGCGCTTGCGTGCCGCGCGAGAGGGACGCACTTCTGGCCTTCAAAAATGGCGTCACCGCCGACCCGGCGAGGCGGCTCGCCTCGTGGAGGCCCGGCCCGGACTGCTGCCGGTGGAGAGGCGTCCGGTGCAGCAACCTCACCGGCCGTGTCATCGCGCTTCGCCTCCGAGCTCCACCGCCAGCCCCGTGCTCTGAACTTGACGACTACGATGTCCCTTGTGATCTCGGACCAGACCATTCAGCTCTGGTCGGCCACATATCTCCTTCCCTGCTCTCGCTGGAGCATCTGGAGCACGTCGATCTCAGCTTCAACTCTCTCAGCGAGCCGGACCATCGTTTTCCCGAGTTCTTGGGTTCTCTGAAGAGCCTCAGATATCTGAACCTCTCCGGCATAGCATTCAATGGCAGGCTGCCTCCTCAGCTCGGTAACCTTTCAAACTTGCACTATCTCGACCTCTCTAGCTGGTTATGGAGCTCGGATTCTGCTTCAACAGATCTGTCATGGCTAACAGGACTGCAACTGTTAAGGTACCTCGACTTGTCGGGCGCAAACCTTAGCATGGTACCTGATTGGGCTCGTGTAGTGAACACGATTCCTTCTCTGCGAGTCCTCCATCTTTTAAATTGCCAACTTGAGAGTGCAAACCAATCGCTCCCGCACTTCAACCTCACAAAACTTGAGAGGCTCGATCTCTCTGTGAACCAGTTTAATCACGAGTCCGCATCTTGTTGGTTTTGGAGGTCGACAAGCCTCAAGTACCTCGGCCTTCAATTCACAGGTTTATCTAGTCAGATTCCTGATGCACTAGCAGCTCTGACTTCCCTCCAAGTCTTTGATTTTTCATTGAATGACAATATGGGCATCCTGGCGCCCAGCTTGTTGTGGAACCTGTCCAATCTGGAAATCCTTAATCTTCAGGAGAGCCTCTCATCTAGGAACATGACAGATCAGTGGTTCGATAGTTTGCTGCAATGCTTGTCTACCAGCAAACTGCGGGAATTGCATTTGGGAAGAAACAATATGAGTGGAACCCTACCAACTAATATGGGGCGATTTACTAGTTTAGTCATTCTCAATCTAGCTAACAACCACCTCACTGGGCATGTACCCTTTGAGATCGGTATGCTCACAAATTTGGTTGGACTGTACCTAGAATCCAATGAGTTGGAGGGTGTCATCACAGAAGAACATTTTGCTGGTCTACAGAGCTTAACAGATATAGATTTGTCTAATAATCACTTGAATATTGTGTTAGAACCTGAGTGGTCACCCCCATTTGAACTAGTAACTGCCAGATTTGCATCATGCCATTTGGGTCCGAAGTTTCCTGCCTGGCTTCAAGGGTCGGCGAGTGCTTATATGCTTGACATATCAAACGCAGGTATAATTGAGCATTTTCCAGATTGGTTTTCTATGATATTCTCAAATGCTATATATTTGGACATCTCCAACAATGGGATCATTGGTAACCTGCCAAAAAATATGGAAATGCTCAGGTCATTGTATGAAAATAAGAGATTGCACCGTGAAGATCCCAGCTGGGGATCGCTCTTCATTTATAGCGGCTGATACAACGAACAGTGCTAATTACATGGGATTGAGATTATCACTAACAACATCAGTTGCCGTCAACAGATGACCGGCTATAGTGCTATCAGACTAACAACTTTGCCTGTACTCCAGTGAACCGATACATTTCAACACACCCCCTCAATCTGTACTAGTTGTCACTAGGTTCAGATTGCGCTTGAGTCGGTTGAATGGCACTTGAGGCAAGGCTTTGGTGAAAACATCTGCTAGCTGATCAGCTGAGGACACAAACTGCACATCCAGCAACCCTTCTGCAACTCGTTCTCTGACGAAATGAAAATCTACCTCGATGTGCTTTGTTCCGGCAGCTGCGTTTGCTATTGCCTTGTATTCTGCTTCTGTGCTCGATCTGGACACAGTTGGTTGCTTCCTCGCGCACCATGACACTAAGTTCGACCCTAGGAACACTGCAAATCCATTTGTGGAGCGTCGATCATCTGGACACCCCGCCCAATCTGCATCCGTGAAGGCGCTTAGCAGTGTGGACTTGTCTCTGTATATTCTCAATCCATCATGACTTGTTCCTTTCACATACCTCAGAATTCTTTTTACTGCTGCCATATGTTCATCTGTCGGTGCTTGCATGAACTGGCATGCTCGATTTACTGCAAAACCGATATCAGGTCTTGTCATGGTTAAGTACTGCAAGGCTCCCACTAAACTCCGGTACTTACTAGTATCACCTTCAGTAAGTGTAGTTCCCATGCCTTTGGCGAGCTTCTCACCTGCAGCCATGGGTGTATGTGCTGGTTTGCATCGATCCATGCCTGCTCTTTTGAGGATGTCCTCCATGTATTTATACTGACCAAGTGTTACTCCTTGGTTGTCATGGCAAACCTCAATTCCAAGGAAATATCCTAGATTTCCCAGATCCTTGATTGGAAACTCTGCACCGAGCTTCTGCACTAGTCTTTGAACTGCCTCACTTGATGAACTTGCCACAATAATATCATCTACATAGATGAGCATATACATAGTGACATTTGGCTGATTAAATATAAACAGTGAGGTGTCGGTTTTGGAGGGTATGAAGCCAAGACTTTTAAGCTTCTGACTGAGTCTGAAGTACCAGGCCCGTGGTGCCTGTTTCAGTCCGTAGATAGCTTTGTGCAGCCGACAAACATGTTGGGGTCTGTCCTTGTCAACAAAACCAGGTGGTTGGCGCATATACACTTCCTCTTCCAGGTTCCCGTGAAGGAATGCATTGCTGACGTCAAGTTGTCGCAGGCTCCACCCCCTGGCAACAGCAAGAGAGAGGACAGTACGTACTGTTGTCGGTTTGACAACAGGACTGTAAGTATCAGTATAGTCCACTCCATGCTGTTGGCTGAACCCTCTAGCAACGAGACGTGCTTTATGACGAGCAATAGAGCCATCTGGGTTTTGCTTGATCTTAAATATCCATTTGCAATCAACTATATTTTTTTTGTTGTCATTTGGAACTAAGCTCCATGTGTGGTTCTGCTGAAGTGCATCGAACTCATCTTCCATTGCAGCAGTCCAGTGAGCATGAGATGCAGCCTCGACATGAGATGCAGGAATTGTGTGGAAAGCTCGACGATTTTGAGGATACCTGACAGTCCCATCTGTGTACTGCTTGGGCTGCACTATGTTGTTGCGGAGCCGTGTTTGCATATGGTGTTGAGCTTGTGGTGGTGAGCTTGCTGCCACTGGAGCTGAGTCCAAACCTGATGGAGCTGCACAATCTGCAGAAGCACAAGGGGAAGCCAAAACAGGAGCAGTATTGTCAACTTCTAACTGATCATTAGTAGCAGTGGGCAACTCTTGATGATGTTGAGTAGCTGGAAGCTGAATTGGTACAAGGATGGAGGTTTCTGTGTAGTTTGGAGGAGCTGCCTGAGGAGTATCCTTTGAAAAGGGAAACACTGATTCGTCAAACACGACATCACGAGATATGTATATGCGGCCCGTCGAACGATCTAGACACTTGTACCCCTTGTAACCATTGACATACCCAAGAAAAATACACTGCTTTGAGCGGAAAGCTAGCTTTTCAGTGTTGTATGGGCGAAGATTTGGGTAGCATGCACACCCAAACGTGCGCATCATGGAGTAATTGGGTACTCTTTTGAACAAGCGTTCATAAGGAGAGATGTCATCTAGGACTCGAGTGGGTAATCTATTTATCAGATGACAGGCTGTGAGAAACGCCTCATCCCAAAATCTGATGGGCATAGCAGACTGCGCAAGCAAGGCTAACCCAGTGTCTACAAGATGGCGGTGTTTTCTTTCAGCGACGCCATTTTGCTGTTGTGTATGTGGGCAGGAAATTCTGTGGAAAATTCCACTTTGTCTGAAGTGAGGGCGAAGTTTTATGTATTCGCCACCTCCATCAGATTGAACACTACGAATTTTTGAGTTCATAAATCGCTCGACATAGGCCTGGAATTGGTGGAAGGCTAGCTCTACATCAGATTTGTGTTTAAGGATGTAAAGCCAAGTATATCGAGTGTAATCATCGACAAAGCTGACATAAAACCGATTGCCATTGACAGAGAGTTTTGCCGGACCCCAAACATCGGTATGAATCAATTCAAAAGGACAAGTGGTGACATGAATAGTTCTAGAAAAGGGAAACTGATGAGCCTTAGCCTGCATACAGGCTTCACACAGGGGAGGCTCTTTATTTGAATTTTCTAAAACATCAGACTCGAAGATGCGATGTATGACAGACGAAGCAGGGTGCCCAAGGCGTCGGTGCCAGAGCTCCTGGGAAACTTTATTTGCAGTACCACCGAATCGTGAGGTCACGGCATGAGGAAGAGTGTAGAGGCCCCCTTCAGCCTTGCCCTGGAGCAGAGTTTTCTTCGTGGCACGATCCTTAACAAGGAAGAAAGTAGGATGAAATTCAAGGAAGACGTTGTTATCTGTGGCTAATTTGTGAACAGAGATGAGATGTTTGCTAATTGAGGGTACATGAAGGACTTCTTTCAATGCAAGAGGGGTATTTGAATTGCCAACTATTACTGAATGACCAATGTTAGAGATCGACAAACCTGCTCCGTTCGCGACCTGCACTTGATCACCTCCCTTGTAGCGCTCTCTGAAGGTCAGGCGATCAAGTTCATTGGTGAGGTGGTCTGTTGCTCCAGTATCCATGTACCAGTTGGTGTCCACCTTGTAGGATGCCGATGCAGCAGATCTGTTCTGATCTTCAGCCTGGTATGCGTGGTTGAAGCGGTGATGGCACCGCAAAGCCTTATGACCCGGCTTGCCACAGACTTGGCAGATGGGTCGGTTGGAGTTGAAGCTGTTGTAGTTGCTGTTGAAGTTGCCTCGTCCACCATTGTAGCCGCGGCCTTGACCACGGCCACGACGTCCTCCATGGCGTCCACCACCACCACGTCCTTCTTGCCTCAAAGTGTTGTTTGCCATGGGCAGCGCAGTGCCATGGTTGCCTTCTTGTAGTTCATGGCGTGCCTCAAAATTGATAAGGTGAGCATACAATTCATTTAGACTCACCGTTTCAGACTTTGTGGCAATCGAGGTCACCACTGCATCATAATCAGTGCCGAGTCCGCTGAGGACATATGACACTACTTCTTCTTCATGTAGACGATGTCCGGCAGATGCTAGCTGATCTGCCAGGTTCTTCACCTTCTGAAAGTAGACGGTGATGGAGAGATCCTTCTTCTTCAGGTTCGCCAGCTGGAGTCTGATCTGCATCGTACGCCCCCTCGTTTGAGAAGCGAACATGTCCTCCAGCGCTGTCCAGACTTCAGCCGCAGAACTGAGGAGCAGAACCTGCCCGAGGACCGCCTCAGTCATAGAAGACAGCAGGGCACTCAAGACGAGTTGATCCTGCTGAAACCAGGTGGTGTATACAGGATTTGCCACCTGACGCGTCTCCCCTTCTGTCGTCGTCTCAGCGATCGTAGCAGGAGGTTTCTTGATCGAGCCATCCGCGCCTTCCAGAGAAGATGGTTTTCTAGAGTGAGTTTGACGGTGATGAAGTGGCTGAAGGAAGGTGGTGTGGTGATGGGGCCCCCGGAGTTGGAACTGGATGGTAGAGCGCCGGTGACATTGGAGATGGTGGAAGAGGAAGCCGCCATAGCTCTGATACCATATGAAAATAAGAGATTGCACCGTGAAGATCCCAGCTGGGGATCGCTCTTCATTTATAGCGGCTGATACAACGAACAGTGCTAATTACATGGGATTGAGATTATCAGTAACAACATCAGTTGCCGTCAACAGATGACCGGCTATAGTGCTAACAGACTAACAACTTTGCCTGTACTCCAGTGAACCGATACATTTCAACACATTGAAGGTGCTCAATCTAGCTTCAAACCAAATAACCGGTCAAATACCTGTATTGCCGAGAAAACTTGTGAGATTGGACATCTCAAATAACTCCATGTCCGGACCTTTGCCATCAAAGTTTGGAGCTCCAACTCTCATCTTTATTTTTTTGACCTCCAATAATTTGTCGGGTCATATTCCAGATTCTATTTGCGAAATGCAAAATTTAACATTCTTAGATTTAGCCAACAATCACTTTGTGGGGGAATTTCCTCAATGCTTTGAGATGACGAAAATGAATGCTCTTGTTTTAAGGAACAATAGTTTCTCCGGCATGTTCCCATCTTTCCTGCGTGGCTGCACACAGCTAGGGCTCCTGGATCTATCACGGAACAAGTTCAGTGGAAAATTGCCTGTGTGGATTGGGGACTTCATGGATCTACAGTATCTATGGCTCAGCCACAATTTGTTCTATGGAAACATTCCATCGAACATCACCAATCTTGAACATCTTTTCCATCTGAATTTAGCACATAATAAATTATCAGGTGTTATACCTTGGCACTTGTCAAAATTAACAACGATGATACTAGGATCAACTTCTTTCAGCGAATCGAAATATTGGTGGGACATTGCTGGGTCTCCTGATCACTTGTCAGTGGTCACAAAGAGACAAGAGCTTTATTATGATTGGGAAATTGAGAACGCGGTGAGCATTGACTTATCACTAAACTGCTTAACTGGTGGAATTCCAGAAGAAATAGCTTCTCTTGCATTGATAAGAAATCTGAATTTGTCATCTAATTTTCTAAGTGGAAAAATTCCTAATAAAATTGGGTCCTTGAAATCATTGGAATCACTAGATCTTTCATGGAACAAACTTTCTGGTGAGATTCCACCCAGCATATCAAATTTAACATCTTTGAGCTGCTTAGACTTGTCACACAATAACCTGTCAGGAAGAATACCATCAGGATCACAACTTGATAGCCTCTACGCAAAAAATTCACATATGTATAGTGGTAACGACGGTCTGTGTGGGCCTCCACTCCAAAGGAATTGCTCGGGAAGTATTGCTTCAAACCAAGAGAATAATGATGACAAGAGAACCAGTGACCAGATGTTCTTCCACCTTGGGCTTGCGTCAGGATTCATTGTTGGCCTCTAGGTAGTGTTTTGTATCATGCTCTTTAAGAAAACATACTAGATTGTTTATTTCGATTGTTTTAACAATTTCTTTGACAAAATATATGTATTTGTTGCTGTCATTTGTGCAAGATTGGCACAACAGAATATATTAAGTTAACTTGAAAGCTTTAGTTGGTAGTGTGTGGTTTTCCTTTGAAGTGAAAACAATAATGTTGCTTAGTTCATGTAAATGTATCTACGTCCCTTGTGATCTCGGACCAAACCATTCAGCTCTTGTCAGCAACTTATCTCCTTCCCTGCTCTCGCTGGAGCATCTGGAGCACCTCGATCTCAGCTCCAGCTCTCAGCGAGCCGGACCATCGTTTTCCCAAGTTCTTGGGTTCTCTGAAGAGACCGATCGAGATATCTGAACCTCACCGACTTAGCATTCTTTGGCAGGTTGCGTCCTCAGCTCGATAATCTTTCAAACTTGCACCATCTCGACCTCTATGGCTGGTGAAGCAACTCGACTTCTGCTTCAACAGATTTGTCATGGCTAACACGATTGCAACTGTTTAGGTACCTCGACTTGTCGGGCTGTGAACACGATTCCTTCTCTATGAGTCCTCCATCTTTCAGGTTGCCAACTTGAGAGTGCAAACCAATCGCTCCTGCACTTCAACCTCACAAAACTTGAGAGGCTCGATCTCTCTCAAAACCTTTTAAATCACACGTCCGAATCTTGCTGGTTCTAGAGGTCAAGAAGCCTCTAGTACCTCGACTGTCAATTCACCGATTTATATGGACAGGTTTCAGATGAACTAGCAGCTATGACATCTCTCCAAGCCGTTCGGTTTACAACTTATCGCAACCTGGTCAATATGGAACCCAACTTGTTGAGGAACAAGTGCAATCTGGAAATCCTAAACATTGAAGGGACCCTCTTGCCCGGGAACATAACAGAGATGTTGGAGAGTTTTGCTGCAATGTGCATCGACCAGTAAACTGCGGGAATTGCATTTGGTTGCAAACAAAACGAGTGGAACACTACCAACTAAGATGGGACAATTCACCAACTTAATCATTCTTGACCTCTGGAACAACCTCAGTGGAACCCTAACAGCTTCCATGGGCCAGTTGACCAGCTTAGTCATTCTCGATCTCTCTCAGAATCAGCTCACTGGACCTAATAACTTGCAATCAGCTCACTGGACCTAATAACTTGCATGGTGTCGTCACAGAAGAATATTTTGCCTGTCTACAGAGCTTAAAATACATAGACTTGTCTGATAATCATTTGAAGATTGTGCTAGATCCTGAGTGGTTGCCCCCTTTCAGACTAGAGGGCATATTTTCACTCTTGCCAATTGGATCCGATGTTTCCTGCCTGGCTTCAATGGTCAGTGAATATTGGTGAACTTGGAATTTCAAACACAGGTATAACTGACCCTTTTCCAGACTGGTTTTCTACAGCATTCTTAGAGGCTACGTATTTGGACATCTCCATAAATCGAATCAGTGGTGGCTTGCCAACAAATATGGAGATTATGTCACTGAAACAACTCTTATCTTAGTTCAAACCAAATAACTGGTCTAATACCCATGTTGCCGACAAATCTCACATTGTTGGACATGTCAGGGAAGGAACTATCTGTCAGGACCTTTCCCACAAAAGCTTGGTGCTCCAAATCTTGAGCATATTTATCTATCATCCAACTATTTGTCAGGTCATATTCCGGATTGTATTTGCGAATTACAAACTTAATGTTCTTAAATTTAGACAACAATCTTTTCGAGGGAGAGTTTCCTCAATGCTCTGGGATGAGAAAAATGAATGCTCTTGTTTTAAGTAACAATAGCTTCTCCGGCATGTTCCCATCTTTCTTGCATGGCTGCACACGGCTAGGGCACCTAGATCTATCATAGAACAAGTTCTCTGGGAGATTGCCCATATGGATTAGAGACTTGATGGAGCTACAACATCTACGGCTCAGCTACAATTTTTTTCCATGGGAACAATGCATTCAGGCATTCAGCATCACCAATCTTGGACAACTTTATAATCTAAATCCAGCAGGGAATAGATCATCAGGAGTAATACCTAGGTGTTTTTCAATCTTAACGGCGATGACTAACAACATTACCAGCATTCTTTGGCACTTGCGACCAAGAATGGAACTATTATGCATCTCTATATCACTTATCTGTGGTCACAAAGGGACAAGAGCTTTATTTTAGTTCCAAACTTCCGGACATGGTGAGCATTGACTTATCATTAAATTGCTTAACCGGTGGAATTCCAAAAGTAGCAGCTTCTCTTGCATTGTTAAAAAATCTGAATTTGTCGTTCAATTTCCTAATTGGAAAAATTATTGATAAGATTGGGGCTATGGAATCATTAGAATCACTAGACCTCTCAAGGAACAAACTTTCCGAAGAAATTCCAGTAAGCTTGTCAAACATAACATATTTGAGCTAATTGGATTTGACGCACAATAATCTTTCAGAAAGAATACCATCAGGATCACAACTTGACAGCCTCTACGCGAGCAATCCATATATGTACAGCGGCAATGACGACCTATGTGGACCTCCTCTTCAAGGTAATTGCTCGGGAGGAAATGCATCAAAGCAACACGTTGAGCATGATGATGATCACAAGAGAACAGCTGCCAGTTGACAGTTGGTATCAGAGCCAAATTGGCTAGCTCTCTATGTCGATGACGATATCAACCGACGGCAACAACTCTAGTGGAAGCAATGGGATCGACAACAACAATGCCTAGCAAACGCCACCTCAGACCATAGTTTGCGCTGAGGATCCAAAGAGATCTCAGGGCTGCAAGCCGGTGGTGCATAGAGTGGTGCTTGAGGCTGGTGGCTCAGTGGTGTATCCCATGTTGACCCGGACAAACTACGCGGATTGGGCGCTCCTGATGCGTGTCAATCTCTAGGCGCAAGGTCTGTGGGAGGCTATTGAACCAGGAGGTGGTGACTACCGTGACGACCACCTTGCTCTGTCGCTATTCTGCGAGCTGTCCCAACTGAAATGTTGCGGACGCTCGCCGTTAAAGACAGTGCAAAGGAGGCTTGGGCTGTGGTGAAAATCATGCGCATGGGAGCCGAGCGCGTGAGGGAAGCCAAGGCGCAGAAGCTGCGTCAAGACTTCGAAGCTATTCGGTTCAAGGACAGTGAGGTAATCGAAGATTTTGCCATGCGCCTCCAAGGCCTTGTCAACGACTTAGAGTTGTTGGGCGAGGGCCTAAGTAAGGAGACGGTGGAGAAAAAATACCTTCGCATTGTACCTAAAAGGTATACTCAAGTTGCCATTTCCATTGAAACAATGGTGGATCCGAAAACTTTGACAGTAGAAGATCTCACCGGGCGGCTGCTAGCGGGGGAGGAACGCTATGCACGCGGTGAGTCTGAGGAGTCTGGCCGTTTGCTCCTTATGAAGGAGGAATGGGTCGAAAAAATGAAAAAGAAAAATTAGGTCGGCTCAAGATTTGGAAACAAACTTGGTGGTAGCCAGGGGGGCATTGCAAGATGTAACATCCTGAATTTTTCAAATATGTGAAAATTAAAATTTTTGAGAGAAATAAAATTTCAGGAATATTTTCAAACTTTATTGAGATAATAGTTTGTAAAATTATAATGAAGTGGACATTTAAAAAGATTTTCAAAAGTTCAAAAATCAAATTTTGAGAATTTTGAATAAAAATAAGTTCAAAGAGTTGCTTTACAATATTTTCATTTTGAAAATACATCTAATTAGATTTTTCGATTAATAAAATGCCTAAAGCAAAGGTCTTATAAAATGAAAGGATTTCAATTATTTGTATATTTTCAGTTGTGGAAAAATTAAACCAATTTGATTTGTTTTGTAAAAGAAAAATTTGTCAAACTAAATAATTCAATCTATTGGGAGTTAAAAAGTAATCAAGTCAGGACTTTCCTATTTGTTTTCAAAATTCTATTATCTTCTCTTATTACAAGATTTGGATTTTATATTATCATGATTTTTTCTTAATAAATTTTAATTAAGATATATTTGGGAAAATCCCTTTTCTCTCTCTAACCGGTAAACCCCACTTGTCATCTCCTCATTCCTTTCCTTCTTTGATCTCCTCTTTTCTTCTGGACAAACCGACCATGCTGCCTCCTTTTTCTTGCCGGCTGCGTCGCCTCAAAGTTCTGAACCACAATTTCAAGGAAAACAAGTCCTAGGAAATCCCTTGTAGATTATCCTCCCAAAATTTCGGATCCTAAAACTTTTTCCTGCGCTCTAGAAAAATCGCCGAAGGCTGACTTCTCAAAACCCTAGCCGCCCCACTCTTCCTCGTCTCAGCACCACCTTGGTGCAGATCTGCCCAAACAGTCCGAGGACTCTTCGTGTCTTCATCACGAATCCATCCCAACCGAGAGCTTGGAGATTTGTGGTTGGATAAAGTCAGATTTAATCGCCGAAGACCTCACTAGATTTTGGCCTAAGCTGCTCTTCGCCGAATCGTGGATTTTGTACAGTCAGACCTCGGTTTCAGCCCTCTCTTGTTTCCCCATGTCTCCCTTTTCCTCTCTAGGCCCTCGCTATTCCGTCATCTACACCCAAGCGCCGGTGTCATTTTGAACCGTCGCCAGAAACTGCTCCAGCCGCTGCTGTTCTCGCTACTATGCCGCCGGCCGTGCAAGCCAGTTGTGACATCTATTATTTTCAAAAACCTATAAGCAAATTATTCCGATTTAAGATAACTTACTTAATAATTATCCTCTAATTTTCCTTAATCGTCTTTCCTAATCATTTTTCCCAATTCCGTTCTCCTTTACCGTTGCGTCCGTGCTCACCGGTTTGCAATCGTGCTGAACAAGCCATCCATGCCAAGTCTTTCTTTCCAAACCAATACCAAGCCAAATCTATACGGAATCATACCAAAGCATACCCAAAATCGATAATAATCAATTCATGCCATAACTTGCAGCCCAAATCACGTTCCAAATCCCCACATGCCATATCAAATTATATCAATACTTTCCATAGCCTTGCAGCCCCAAATCATGCCAAATCCACTCCCCATTGCCATACCCTTACAACCAGATCATACCTGAATCAAACACGATCTAAACCTACCAAAGATAATCCCAAATCAACCCTATAAGAACCCCTCATCGTTGGCCATAGCACCCAGTCCAAAAAAACCCTAGCCGCCGCAAGCGCCGTCATCACAGAGCAAGGGGAATGGGAGAGAACAAGAAGCTCGTCGGTGCTGTCGGTGCTGCTATCCGTCGTCGCCGTAGAGGTGAGCCGCTGCAGCCGTGGTCTTCGCCGGAGTCATCGCCTAGCCACGCGTGCTGCCGCCACCCTAGCATCTTTGCTAAGCGCCGCCGCCCATCATCTCTCGCGAGCCGCCGCCGCCGCACCGCACCACCACCGCCCCGAGCCCGCCCGCCGCCTTAGCTCCGCCGCCGCCTCGCGCCGTGGCACCACACCGCTGGAGCCGCCGCCACGCAGATCCGCGCCGCCCACGCCTCTTCTTGTGGGGCCTATCCTTTTTGCCCACCACACGATCTGCACTAGTCCCTGGATCAGTACACTAGTGCACACCATTCACATAGCCGGATCATTACATACAAGCGGAAGACTTAAATTACATAAAATACCTGTATTAAGCCCGAAGGCTATTAAGTGTTTACAACACGGCACATTGGCCCAAATATTCCAAATGTCCAAAAGATCAGAGTGCAGAGATCCAAAAGATGCAAAAGGGTCTCGTGCCGGCTATGCCTAACCACTCGACTGGAGAGTCACCCTATGCCTCGCCCTGATCGTCAGCAAAGTCCTGTCCTTCATCTTCATGGCAGGCATACTGATCCTGCTCGTATTCTCCATCTAAAAGAGAATATGAATGTGAGGTCAGTGTCATCCAAACACTGGCGAGCTAGTTTCCAGCCTAATGCATTTAGTGATAGGGTTCCAAAGGAAAGGTTAGGGCTCATTTAGTTGCAGAAAGCAAGTTTTATAAATCAAAGCCAATGACTTAGCATATTTTAACCAAAGTTCTACTAATCAATGTTTTTCATTTTTATTCCATGACAGTTTCCATACACACTGCCAAACGTTTCCCATACCCTGACAGTTTCCATGAACACTGCCAAACGTCTCCGAACACTGCCAAACGTCTCCGAACACCCGCCATCATCTTCCGGGTGTGGCGCACCCGTTGTGGATCTTACGTCAGCGAAGTGCCCATTCTTCCCTAGCCGAGTTGCCACGCCCGCACTAGAGTCACGGCTCCCTGTTACGTAAGACCTAGATCACCCATCAGGATGATGACCTACTCCTGTCTTCACCTCGGACTAGAGGTTGACCCTGACGCTATCCAGCAAACCAGCAGGCCCCTAAGTCCGCACTACCGCGCGATGGCCTCGCGTTGTGCAGGAACCCCAGTGGGCAGCATAAAGATACGTGAAAACTACTCGCGCTCCGACTGGCACAGCCGAGCTTGGCTGCCCAGCACACCTAGAACTCATGTTGTGCAGGAACCCCCTTGGGCAGCATAAAGCTACGCGAAAACTACTCGCGCTCCGACTGGCACAGCCGATCTTGGCTGCCCAGCACCATCTCTGTGGTTCAGCCTTCCTTCAGACCATGTAGCCCAGCTACATCACACCCATAACCACAACCAGAACATATCCGTGTTCCCAACCACACACACTGGCATGCCAGGCCCAATATCCAGTAAACCAAGTTAATAATGTTCATCATGTCCGGTGAATGTCGGTTCACCGTTCCGAGGCGACTAAGCCTAAATTAATAATTGGACCTGAGCAATGTCTAAGTAAGATTTTAACCAAGACTTAAGAGTCTAAAATTATTTTATTTAACCTAACCAGGTTAACAAGGGTGATCATCAAGACAATCATTTAGTAAGTCAAATGATAGATGATTATATCAAGGCAATATCATCATGAGGAATTAAATACAAGAAGTAAGCATGGCATAATACATCATGATTAAACAAATAGGCATAAATACTTAAAAGAGCATGCAGTTTAATACTGTAAATAAAATATTTAATAAAACTGGGATTCAATATGATCCTTTTGAACGTTAACTCGTACTAGGGAAAGTATAGGCTCTCCCTAATAAAAGTAACACTTAAAGGAAGGTTGTTGACTCGCACTAGGGAAAATTGACATTTCCCCTAGTAAAAGCAAACACCCTTTAGGGTGGAAATTAACTCGCCTGGATCCTGTGAATCCGAAACCTGGGTCTTGATCTTCTGGTTACTCCACGGGTCCTCGGAATCTATCGCGAAGAGCCAAGTAATACCAATAAACACCAAAATATGCAGGAAAGATGATGGATGAAATGCAAATACGGCTAGGGTCACATCTATCTGGGAGTCGCTTCTTGCTACTAAGATTCCTAAATAAGTTTCTCTACTTATCGAGGAAGTTCCATGAGCTACTAATGTATAATAACTCACAAAAAGATAACGGGGTGTGAGCGTTATGAAGATGATATACAATAATGCATAATGTAAAATGCTACCCACAGCAATTTACCCATAGATTAGCAAAATAGTTGTATATGGAAAATAATTTTATTTGAAGTATTTCCTTCATCAATTCAAAGCAAATTATCTATTATTTCTAGGGTAGATGGTTTGCTGCCAAAATTAACCATTGGTTAAGAGTATATTTAGAGTATAATTATAGTGTGATTAATATTTACTAAAGGGTGGAATATTAGTGTGCTGCAATTTAAATATTTTTATTTGGTCCAAAATGTTAATCTATATTTTCTAGAATTTTCTGGTGTGTTTCGGTCTTATTGTTTTATCTAACTTCTAATTATTTTTACAGGAAAAAGAAAATTACTAAAAGAGGGTTTAATTACCCTAAATAGGAAATTATGTATAAATACCATGCTAAACAAGTCTCAACATTCTAATAATTACCTTAATGGTTAACTATGCGTTTGCAAAAAGTTGAGATTTAATTTAAATCGTTTGATATTTAAATTAAATCAAATTCGGTTTCGGTTATATTAATGCTTAAGGAAAATGGTTAAACTGCTCAATTTAATTACCTAGAGAGCAATATTGACACTAAAACTGTGCAGTCAATTTATTTAATTTCTAAATCATATTTATGCTCCATTGGAACTTTATCATCATGTAAGTAAATTAATAATTAATTAAATAAGGTGGGAAATCCAATTTTAATTGCTAATAAGAGGGTTTTCTTTAGATAAATAACTCTAAAACAAACTAATTATACTAAAAATGTATAAACATTGTTTTACTGTTATCTACTTATTTTCAGAAACTTTCAATCCTTTTAACTATGCATAAACAAATAAATCACTGTTTATGAACATTTTTCTATAGCTAGAATATTGCAGAAAATAAAATATGCTCAGAAAAATATGGAAAATTCATAGGAGCTAGAATACACCCGATCTATCCATTTTAATTTGTTTCACCTTAATCGGATGAACGACGAATTTTTGGCGGTCATGCAAAGAGCTGAAATTTTAATGGCATTTCAGGCTGCTAGCAACTAGCAAGCTACAGTTTTCCATCGTCTTCTACCTGGCTTCTTCACCGGGGCGCAGCCGTTGCAGGGCAGTAGCAGCAGCAAGAAGCAGCAATAGGAGCAGCGCGCATCGGCAGCTCCGGCAGCAGTCTTCAGCAGTAAGACAGCAGCTAGAAGGCAGCAGCAGCCACAACAGGTCTTGTTCTAGCTTCAAGCATGACTTGCATGTATTCTCCATGGGCATGGATGGACAGCTAGAGAGGTGGAGAATCTAATGGTGAAACATGCAGGGACTGATTTGGTGTTTTTGGAGGAGGATTTGAGGAGAGGAGGTGCAGCTGCAAGCTGCTGCAGCTGCAGCGTGTGGAAGAGGGGAGCCTGGGAGGCTTGGGCAGCTGCTGCTTGGGGAGGAGACAGCAGCGGCAGGCAGTAGCAACACAGAGATGGCTGGGAAGATAGCAACAAGGAGGAAGGGGGACATGCAGGGAAGGAGCAGGGGGAGGAAAGCAGTGCTGTAGCCAGCAGAGCAACAAGAAGCTGTAGCCCAACTATTAGCAGCAGCGCAGAAGCGAGCTGAGCAGCTAGCAGCGGCAACCAGCATCTTCTTCAGATGCAGGGCAGCAGCAACCAGCATCTGCAAGACAGGAGGAAGAATGGACAGCACGGCAGCAGCGACTAACAGCAGAACAAGCTGCTGGGCGCAGCAAGCAAGCAGGAGCAGCAGCAGGCGCAGCCACCCTGCAGCAAGGAAGCAAGGAAAAAGGGGAAAGGAGAGGAGAGAAGGAGAAGGCTCACCGTGCAAGCCTACCTAGCAGGAGATGGGGTGAATCTAGGCTCAGTGGAGTGGAGGTGGCCGGCTAGTGCTTGGAAAAGAAGAACAAGGATGCTGGGTTGGGAGGCGGCCACTGAGTGGAGGAGCAGCAGGCGCAGGAGGAGAGGAAGCACGGTGCGGCCAGCAGAAACTTGGGGCTGCTCCGGCAGGTGGGTGGGGCGGCGCCGGTGTGAAGGGCTGGAAAAGTGGCGTGCCAGGAGGAGGATGGGGGCGGTGAAGGCCGAGCTGGGGCACGGCTGGGGCAGCACCTGCGGTGAAGAGAGAGAGCAGAAGATGGCGTCGGGGAGCTGCTCTATAAGGAGATTTTGGCCAAGAGAATGGATGGGATTGAATTGGTGGAGACACAGCGAGATAGCCGAGGATGGGAAAAAGGAGGGGCGACGGTACAGTGCGTGGGACAGAGTGGCGTCGTCGGTTGGCCAAGGAGGGCGGTGGCGTGTGGGCGGCTGCAGCCGGAGCACTGAGTAGAGAGAGAGAGAGCAGGCGCAGCGAGCGAGAGAGGAACAGAGAGATTCTCTGGAGAGAGACCAACACGAGAGAGGTCAGGAGCAGAGAACAGGGAGAGAGAGAACGAGGTAGAGAGAGTAGTAGAGAGTGGGGTCCATCTGGCTGGATCCAACCCAATTTAAATTCAAAAATGGGTTCTATATATAAAAGAGATTGTTGACGAATATTGGGGAATTTTCCAATGCAGGATTGTACACATATAAATAGTTGTATATATAAGTGTACATATATATACACATACATATATAACAATATGTGTTTATAGATTTTAATTCATGTGTAATTAAAAGAATTGGGGTGGAATGATTTGATTTGGTGAATTCTTAACCCTTAAAACTTTAATTTGCTCAATTAGGTTTAGAATTTAATGAGTTTTATTATGGGCGTAATTTCTAGATTGGGTTTTAAAACTCGGTTAATTAGAGGTGAATTACTATTTGGGCTAGTAGATTTTAGGTTTAGACAACCCATAATACTTTTTTAAAAAAATGTGAATTTGATTTGTTGAAGCTATGATACTATTCAATATCCAAAATACTATTCCTAGTTTGAGAATTTGTAACATCATATTAACGTAGAAACCATGTTTACTGATTATTTGGTTTGTTACGACTCACGATTCGAAAATAGATGTACTTTCATAAAATTCGAGCCAGTCAAAAAGCTTTAATATTTCTGAAAATAGGCATAAAAAGCTTTAATATTTCTGAAAATAGGCATAACGTATGACGTAGTTTTGCATTTAGCATTTTTAGCAAGAAAAATTATTTTCTTGCACTCAAAATTTTAAAGTTTAAAACATTGGCCTAAATTGGGATGTTACAACTGCTTGCGCCGCCAGAACTAAGCGCCGCTTGCTTCTGCTGCCGGACCCACCACCGCGCCGTCACACTGCCGTCGCTCGGGGCGCGCTTGCCGAGAAGCCGCCGCTTCTTGTCGTCTTGCAGAGAGCCGCCATGACTTTATGGCCTTCATGTTGCCGCCCACCGCCGCCAGGAGCCCGTCGCCACCGCACTCTCTCTCCTTCTTCCCTTCTCTCTCCCTTCCCTTTTTCTTCTCTCTGCACGTAGGAAGAGAGCAGAGCAGGGATGCTCTTTAATCTTCCATCCAGTCAAAAGTCAGTCAACCAGCTACTGTTCATATGAACAGTATGTCTTCATCTTTTTTATCTCCCAATCCATAACTCTGATTCGCACGAAACCAATTTTATTGGTCTTCATTTAATCTAATCTACATACTGTATTTATTTCATAATTTTCCAAATTTTATTTGTTACTGTTGATTCGTCTGTGCCTCGATTTGCGTGTAGACGCCGCGGAGGAGTTCGGAGGGGATTTAGCTGCCGATTGTCCAGAAACGTGCCATTCGGATCAAGGTGCAAGCTAAATTCATATTGATCCCACCAATTTTTCGTCAAATTTACTATTCATAGCGTTTTAACTATGCATGCTAATTTTATTGTTTTTCTATATATTTAATTTTAGTTATTGCCAATGACGTGTTAATCATCCATTAGCACGTGTTACCTTTCTATTGACGCCTAGAATAATGTATATCTTATTATTGCCACCCTTCATTTGTACTCACGCTAGATGCTTATTTGATTCGATGGAAAATCTAGATGATCATTATGATGGGAAATCATTTAAAACCTTGGTAGAGAGAATCTACTCTTTATCGTGTGATTTTGGTTAAACTTTAATTCAACTAAAATCAACGTGACGTGAGTAGATTCAAGGTGGTGGTTTGATTGGTAGATGTTGGTTTGTGGTATGCCACCTCGGTCGACGTAAGGACCAAACTTCATGGATGATCTGACCGGGCAAAACAGTACAGCCATGGGTGTTAATAATGGTAATAACTTAGTTGTTACCTCGAAAAATCTAGGGTTGGATTGTCATGGCGGTGTGAGTGTGGCTCACTACCACCGTATACTCACTTGGCACAAGAGGGGAACCTATGACTTAGTGCGAGACGGCTTAGGGCGAATCCTTAGTGAGGCATTCTTGACCCTAGATGGAACGGGGATAGCGGCTTCGTCTCACTCTCGGGTGAGTCCCATGGGTAAAGTGTACACACTCTGCAGAGTTAAAACTATCATGATAGCCGTGCTCACGGTTAAGAGCGGACTTATGCTGCTCCACTTGTTAGTCTCACCTTTTAATAATTAAATGGTTGTAGAAAGGTAGGGCAGGGATTGCCCGACGGCGAGTGTCAGACAGCGATTGCCATGCAATGCATTACAGGGAGTGTATTACAAGGGTTTCATGTAGAGTTGACAGCGAGTGTCATCTCGGTCTATGCTGAGACGGTATAATATTATAATGTTGAGGAAACATGAGTAAAGAAATGAATTTAAAATTGTTTTACACTATTGCTTTACAACTGATAGGATTGTTTAAAAGTGCTCTTTATGCAACTAAACCAGATCCATTCCTTTGATACCTTGCATTTCATTACCTAAGGATGTACATGCTGGCTGGGTATGGTTTATCCATACTCATTAGTTGTTTGTCATATCTGTGCGCGGGTGACGACTCTGCTAAGTAAGTGGTTTACGAGGCAGAGTACGACGATGGAGTTTTCCGGCTACTAGAGGCGTACCTCGGTCAGATGCCTGTGGTAGTTTGACGGGTTTCAGCCGACACGTGTTCTTATCTTCCGCACTCTGATGTTTAAATTATTCATAATGTAAGTGGCATTCAGCCATGTACGTTATAAGTTATTTTCTTTATTAAAAAAGTATGTGTTTGACGGCAATCCTGTTCAACCTGCGTGTACTAGCGTATGATCCTTGGGACTAGTACGGTAAACACAGAGGGGTCGGCTTTGTTGAGCCGGGTCCCGACACAAGAAGAAAGGCAAAGGCAAGGGAGATGGGAAGCCAACCTGTGACATTTCACAAGATAAGTGTCGCAACTGTGGCAAACTAGGGCATTGGGCAAGACATTGCTGCTTGCCAAAGCACACGGAGGAAGCCAACTTGACCATGCAAGCCGATGCCAATGACGACCCCAAGCTATTAATGGCTCATATTTGTGACGAAGTGGAGAAGACCAACCAGCTAGCTCTCGAGGAGCTATACGCCAAAGCACATCTGGGCATGGAAGGTGATGCCCGTGACAAAGTGTGGTATCTAGACACAGGGGCATCGAACCACATGACGGGGTGCCCTGACCACTTTGCCGAGCTGGACCATGTTGTGATAGGTTCTGTTAGGTTCGAGGATAGATCAAAAGTGGACATCTAAGGGCGCGGTACTATTCTATTCGTCTGTGACAATGGTGATCATCGAGCACTTAGAGGGGTGTATTACATTCCCCGTCTTCGCAACAACATCTTGAGTTTGGGCCAACTCGACAAGATTGACTGCCAGACGTTGGTGGCTGATGGCGCGCTCACCGTCCATGATCGACAGCAGTAGGCGCTATTCAAGGTAACCCGAGGGGCTAATCGATTATATGTGTTCCATCTTGAGCTTGCACGTCCGGTCTGTCTCGCAGCACACTACAGCGAGGAGGCTTGGAGGTGGCACACAAGATTCGGGCACTTAAATTTTCAAGCCCTGAGGAAGATGGCGTTAAGCGGCTTGGTAAGAGGCATGCCACAAATTGATCGTGTTGATCAAGTTTGTGATAGTTGCCTTGCTGGGAAGCAGAAACGAGCACCTTTCCTTGATGTGGTAAAGCACTGAGCGAAGAAGGTGCTGGAGTTAGTGCACGGGGATCTTTGTGGCCTGATTACACCGTGCACACCGGGTAGAAGGTGCTACTTCCTTCTCCTCATCGACGATATGAGCCGCTATATGTGGCTTGTATAGCAGTGTGCAATGTAGCTACGAGATCCTGTAGTTTGATGGAACTTGACTTTGGCACGGTTCTGCTTGTTTTTTTCAGAGATTTCCTACAGAAGGCAATTATATTAGACACATTTTGGAATAGAATCTGAAAAGAAAAAGTGATTCATAGATCGGACCTTGTTTTTTTGTGTCAGAGCATTTTTGAACAAGTTTTCTCCACTCCTCATCACTCATGTGAGGTACAGGAGATGTTGTGCTGACTTCATTAGCTGGAACACCATTAAAGTATCGCTTCTTTAGCATATATCTTGTCTGTCGTACCCCACCCTTCAAAACATTGGTACACGCATGCTTGGTAGGATTGTCGTTGGTGTCAATAGACAACCTTGCCTATTAAGTTGAATGAATCATATTAATGAGTTATATACCATACAATGAGCTAACATGTCAAAGAGCAATGTAAAATAAAGTGGCAAAGAATGAATTTACTTACAGCTAATTTCCCCATGAAATTTTGTAAATGGGCATCATTATTCTTATATTCTTTCCAATGTGTAAGGATAGGAACAGACTGCCTAATATGAATACCAGCCTCTGATGCTAACTTGGCAGCTTGCAACGGTTTTTGTGGCCTTCTCATCCCTTCAGCAATTTGAATAGGCAACCGTCTTCCCATAGATCTAGTAATCCTGTCGAGCAATTTACCCATTGTAGGTGCCCTCCTTCTTCTTTGAGTAGTTGGTGCTATATCTAGAAACAAAGTCATTCAAGAAGTTAGCTACAAGTATAGAAAGCATAAAGGAGCATAACAAAAAAAACTTGCCTTCATCGCCTGGCTGAGTGCTCTCGTCACTAGCAGCAACACCTTCACCTTCTCCTTGAAAAGACCAATCCCTCACAGGACTTAGGGTGTGGGATTCATCTCTACTTTGACTTGAATCTTCCACAATTTGTTCTTGTCCACTCTGAACTTGATGAGGCAGTTGCTCGGATGCTGCAGTGGTTCTATCTTCAGTAAGTGGTCCCAAGGCTAAATTCTTTGTTGCTGACCTTGTTGACACTCCAGTGGGTTTATCTGTTGTTGGAGTTGCCTTCACTCTCTTGGAAGGTCTTGTGCCACCTGGAGCCATCTTGTCACTTTTCTTGGGCCTTGAAGCAGGCCTTTTAACTTTTAACAGTCCTTTTATATGATCCTCTCTGGTACAAAAGAATAAACATCAATGTCAGTATATCATTTGAAATAAATAGAGAGCAACACAAGAACCACAGAAGTAATGCAAAACACTACATGCACCCAAATCCTAAGCCCCCTGACAAGATAGACAAAGCACCTTTAAGGATGATCTAGTGGCTACAGATTGCTCTTCCATCAGCGGCTCCTCATATGAAGGAATGTTGTCATGTGCATCATTCTCGGTCCCCTTGTCCTCTTCAGGATCATACTCTGAATCAGAGTCTTCTCTGTTTCTAAGTGCAGATTGCTTATCCTTTATAGGTGAATGGAAAGTTGTCAATCCATTCAGAATGGTTTTTACTTTATGGATGCCCAGAGATTCAAATTTGGCATTAACCTCCGCGATATTTGCAAGCCGCAACTTCTCATATTCACATAGTTGAGTTTCTATTATGAAATCAGCGATGTTATTATTTGAAAAAGGTAAGACTACTTTAACAGGAATGACTTCTCATCTATGTGAAAATGGTAAAACTATTTTAACAGGGATAACAGGAATGACTTCTCATCTAGGCAAAAATGGTAAGACTATTGTAACAGTGATATTTGCAAGCCACAACTTCTCATATTATTTTTTTCCCACACCTAGGTGAAAAGATCTAGAGTACTGCAGTATATAACACCCTATTCATCCGACTGTGACAGTATATAACTTTTCCCCACATTAACAATACTTTAACATGGATGAATTTTGATTTAATGCTATATATAATATGCATTGCAGTATATAACACAAGCACAATGACAGTTTTATATCAAGTAGCATGATAGTTTTCATCAAAAGACAAGTAGAGGAAGGCAACCTCGAACTTGGCTGCATGTTTTCATTGTGTACAACAATTACGCCGGGGCCGGGGAGGATGTCGCTTGAGTCGGGGAGGAGGTCGCCAGGGCCGGGGAGGATGTCGCCTGAGTCGGGGAGGAGGTCGCCGGGGCCAGGGAGGGCGTCGAGGTCACCAGAGCCAGGGAGGATGTCACCGGGCCCGGGGAGGGCGTCGATGTCGCGGAGGCTGGGGAGGAGGTCGCCGGGGCTGGGGAGGGCGTCGATGTCGTCGAGGCCGGGAAGAAGGTCATCGGGGCCGGGGAGGGCGTCGATGTCGCCGAAGCCGGGGAGGAGGTCACAGGGGAAGGGGAGGGTGTCGATCTCGCCGAGGCCGGGGAGGAGGTCGCGCAGGCCGGGGAGGGCGTCGATGTCGCCGAGGCTGGGGAGGAGGTTGCGGGGGCCAGGGAGGAAGTCGCAGGGGCCGGGGAGGCCGTCGATGTCGCTGGGGCTGGGGAGGGCGTCGAGGTCACCGGGGCGGGGGAGGAGGGCGTGGGGTTGTCGGGACTCGGGAGCAGCTCCTCCCTCACGGGCTTTGGCCTTGGGACCGGGGTCGAGGTCGCCGGGGCCGGGGTGGAGGTCGCCTTGACCGAGTAGGAGGACGGCGATTAGGGTTTTGGAGGATGAGGGGGTCTGGAGTAAGAGGCTAAGAGAGGTGCGCGACTCGGTTTGGTCTGAAATTTTGGGGGACAAGTAGGCGGCTTCGAGAGATTTTTCACTAAAATTTTGGCGCCTTCAACAATAGTTGAGCGGGATAGCTCAAAAAATTTCATGAAAATATTACTCTTTGCTCAATTAGGTCATTTTTTTTAAGAAAATTTGACGCTCCGAATATAAACTACATATTAGCTATTTTTATATAGCACTCTCCTCAATTAGGAATGACTTCTCAATTTAACTTTTTGATGTCGTATCCGGTTAAGATTATCCGTTTCAACTTTTCGAAATTATTGGTCAAACCAGTCAAAGCAGGCTATCAGTTTTGGCTATATTGTTTCTTGAAAATCTCGAAGTTCAATGATAATCATTCTCAAATCTAGCCTTAATTATCAATTTTGACTTTTTAAAGCCACTAGTCAAAGCCACTATTTGTATTGGGTGCATGAATCTATGCATCGGCGCAAGATCACGGAGGCAAGATAGCTAGGTCGATTCGATACGATGTTCATGTCCTTACATACGGGATCAGGTAAACACGCTGCCTTATTGCCCAACACTATTTACATTCTGTACTTTCACTATTAACTACTCCACGAATCCATCACAATGATATCCATCCCCACTTGTGACCTTATGAAATGAATACACTGCTCCTCTTTTCGAAATTATTGGTCAAACCAGTCAAAGCAGGCTATCAGTTTTGGCTATATTGTTTCTTGAAAATCTCGAAGTTCAATGATAATCATTCTCAAATCTAGCCTTGATTATCAATTTTGACTTTTTAAAGCCACTAGTCAAAGCCACTATTTGTATTGGGTGCATGAATCTATGCATCGGCGCAAGATCACGGAGGCAAGATAGCTAGGTCGATTCGATACGATGTTCATGTCCTTACATACGGGATCAGGTAAACACGCTGCCTTATTGCCCAACACTATTTACATTCTGTACTTTCACTATTAACTACTCCACGAATCCATCACAATGATATCCATCCCCACTTGTGACCTTATGAAATGAATACACTGCTCCTCTTTTCGAAATTATTGGTCAAACCAGTCAAAACAGGCTATCAGTTTTGGCTATATTGTTTCTTGAAAATCTTGAAGTTCAATGATAATCATTCTCAAATCTAGCCTTGATTATCAATTTTGACTTTTTAAAGCCACTAGTCAAAGCCACTATTTGTATTGGGTGCATGAATCTATGCATCGGCGCAAGATCATGGAGGCAAGATAGCTAGGTCGATTCGATACGATGTTCATGTCCTTACATACGGGATCAGGTAAACACGCTGCCTTATTGCCCAACACTATTTACATTCTGTACTTTCACTATTAACTACTCCACGACTCCATCACAATGATATCCATCCCCACTTGTGACCTTATGAAATGAATACACTGCTCCTCTTTTGAAAAGTTCGGGACTAGGTCGTAGAGAGAGAAGCACAGAGCTCTTCCATATATAGCTTTTACCCTATAGCCCTCCCCTCCTCTATGGGGCTAATAGCCCTCTGGCCGAGCTCCTCTCCACCAAGCACGCCGCCTAGATCAGTCTTGCCCTGACTCACCCCGGCCTCCGACGAAACCCCTGCTAGCACAAATGCTACATATGCTGTAATGAGTGACCATTACAACAAGATACACCACGTACCATCCACGGGCTTGGATCGTAGAGAGAGAAGCACACAGCTCTTCCATGGTATATTTTGAAGTTTTGAACTTAAAAAAATTGAAGATGTATTTTGAATTTTTAAAATGACAATTAACATTTGATACTGTGTATAATATAAGAGAGAAATTTCTCCAACAAAATTCAAGCAATATTTTGAAATTTAAAAATGACAAAAATATCAAAATAGGGGATCGAAGCTGGAACCTCCCGTACGTGTGGTTCAGCAACTTCCCACCAGGCTACAAGTCGCAATCGAACTCAGTCTGATATGGCCATCTTTTATAGTTTAACCTTTTGTCTTTTATATGTCGCTCTCTTCCTTCCCTTTCTTCCTCCCCCTTTCTCTTGATCCACCGAGCAACTTACTGCCGCCGAGGAGCCGCCGCATGACGCGATGTGTGGGACTTCGCCGGAGAGCCCCTGTGCGCCAAGGGCCCGTCTTCCCTCGCGGCCCCTCCCCTCCCCATCGCTACTCTCCCCATGGTGTCATAGATCCAAGGGCAGTCAACGAGCGCCGCAGCAGCCATGGACAGAGGAGCTATGAGCGCTGCCCTCCCCAACCCTAGCTCCAATCTGCTGGCCTCTTCATGTAGGTGTAGCCATGGAATTTATGTTGGAATGGGTTAAGGATTTTGACTTCTAATTTTTGATGCAGGAGCTGCAATGGGACGTGCTCAGTAGGCAAAATGGACAGATGATACTCAAGAATTGAAGAGCTCGCATTTTGTATTTTGTACAAAGATTTGATGTGCTCTGTACTTTGAAGAAACAATCTGAATTTTGTATAACTTGAAATCAAGAACATGTTTATTGTGTAATGAGATGAGGACCTTTCATTTTTCAGAACAATTCATTTGGAGAACACAATGTCATTTTTTGCTTCAGAAATTAGTTCAGTTCCAAGGCAGTGATTAGTAAGGAGTTGCACTGATTTTCACTGCATGTCAACATGACTGAACTGAAGGCTGAAGCCTTTCTTTGAACCAATAAAATAGAATTGAATCCTCTCTTGGTATTCTTTGAACAAAACATTATAGAACTGAAACTAATAAGCTGCAAGCCACGGCTTCATTCTCTGCACAAAACAAATAAAGTCCAGAACAAGGACATATATTATAGGGAACCAGTGCTTTGCTGTTGGACATATATGACAGCATGCTTTGCTGCTGGTATGGCTGAATTTCTCCAAGCAACAATGATAGCATGAATTTGAAAGATGAATTTTCTTATGGCTAAATTTCTCCCAGCAAGAATGACAGCATGCTTTGCTGCTGGTATATTCCAAGAATGAGAGCATGCTTTGCTGCTAGTATCTCCCAAAAATGACAGCATGCTAGCCATGTTCATTTTAAACATGGGCTCTTTGTCCAGATTTCCAAAGCCAGATCAAAGCATGATTTTAACTAATCTGACAAGCAAATCTCCTGGAGCAACCATTTGTACAATACAATGGATTAATTATAGTAAAAAATTTCAGAACAAATGCAGTTCTCCTGCAGCATTCCAGTGGACAAACACCATTCAAGTTCATAGTTGATTGCATTATAGCCATTACAAAAGCATGCATGAAAATTTCAAAAATACTATATGAACTACATCTTCTGACATGCCTGAGAAAGGTAGAACTAATCCTCATCGCTATCGCCCATCGGAATATCGTCATGCTCATTGTCACTCACGAACTGCAGCATGGTGTCATCTTCAGATTCACTTGCACTGTTCTCATTTGATGTGCTGCTTACTATGTTGTTTACTAAAGTAGCATCAACAGCTAAGCCTTCTTCATCGTCAAAGCGGTGCGGAGTCACCGAAGGAGGATTACTTTCTTGCACATTACATTCTGTATCAGAACAATAGTCTTCTTGGTATGCATCAATATTCTTGGTCATGTCATTTTCAGCCACACTATATAGATGTCTATGCTCAAACTTTTGCACAACTCGCCAGTTTTTGCCCAATTGAGTGTCTTGTAAGTAAAATATCTTTTTTGATTGAGTTGCCAAGATAAAAGGATCTGTCTTGTACCACAACCCCTCAATATTGATGGATTTGAAATATCCATCATTTTTTATGGCTCTCCTCTTGCCATCCTGATCATACCAGTTACATCGAAAAAGAACCACCGATCGACGGACTTGTAGATCTGAGTTATATACCAACTCAATGATATTTTTTAAAGAACCATAAAATTCAGTGAACTGGCCATTATGTGTACCCTCGGCCATGATGCCACTATTCTGTGTCTTCGTGTCTTTCTCACAATCAACGGTGTTGTAACGAACTCCATTGACAATGCAAGAGGAAAATATGCTGACTCGCAGATCAGGACCACATGATACTGCATATAGGTCATCATTAACCTCACTTGCCTTCTCCCTTACATGGTTCTTAAACCATTTCTGAAATCCAACCATAACCATTTTCTCAATATCATGTGCACCTTCTTTCTCTACCTCTTCTCTGAACATGTTGTAAAAGGTAAAATGAAACATAACATTAAATATTTTTCTACAAAGTAAGTTTTATATAACATGTCATTCAGAATGTACAAATGAATACTCACTTAATATATGGTTCAACCTCTTCACAATTATTTAGCACATACCAAACAAGCTTGTCAAATTCATCTTCAAAGAATGTAACCCTACAGGATCCTTGTAATTTAACACCATGTCTAAAAACAGATATGTTACAATCCACAAGATTTTCTCACGACCCATCCCCATACGCCTCCCGATTAAATCTGGTATCAATACCATCCATGTATTTTGAGCAAAATGTCAATGCCTCATCAGCTACATATGCCTCTGCAATAGATCCTTCAGGTCTTGCCCTGTTCCTCACAAAACCTTTCAAAGTGCATAGTCGGCGTTCTATTGGGTACATCCATCCATATTGCACTGGACCTCTAAGAATTGCCTCATCAGGTAGATGAACAGCCAGGTGCACCATGACATCAAAGAACGCTGGAGAAAATATTTTCTCAAGCTTGCATAGAATTAATGGGATTTCTGCTTTAAGTCGATGCATAACATCTATCTTCAGAGTTCTACTACACAATTCCCTAAAGAAGTTTCCCAACTCTGCAATTGCTTCATATATATCCTTGTGCACGAATCCCCGAATGCCAGCAGGTAAAACTCTTTGCAGGAGGATGTGACAATCATGAGTTTTCAAGCCTTGTAACTTGCATCCATCACCACTAATACATCTAGATAAGTTAGAAGCATAACCATCTGGAAATTTCACATCTCTAATAAATTCACAAAATGCAATCTTGTGATCCTTTTTCAAGGTATAGCATGCTGATGGAATACAATATGAGTTGCCCTTGTCCTCTAAGTGCAAGTCACGTCTTATGCCCATATCTTGCAAGTCAAGCCTAGCATTGATTGTGTCTTTTGTCTTCCCCTCTATATTCAATAATGTGTCAAGAAGGTTGTCGCATATATTTTTCTCGATATGCATCAGATCAAGATTGTGTCGTAGCTTCAATTCTGCCCAATATGGCAAAGCAAACAAGCTAACCTTTCGACTAAATAATTTTGGCTCGTCCTTCTCTTGACACTTTCTTTTATTATTTTGGGGATGCTTTTCTGGTCTAACATCTTTGACCTTCTCTAGTTGCTCCAACAGCTCCTCTTTACTGAACTCCCCAGGCTTCTCACGGTTTTCATGATGTCCATCAAAAGCTAAGCTTTTTCGCCAACGGTGGTCCATTGGAAGGTAACGACGGTGGACAAGGTAACAAATCTTCTTCCTTATGGCCCGTGATAATGGATCTTTGTCACAATGAATGCATGCATAATAACCTCTTGTAGTTCGCCCTGACAAAGTGCTTAGAGCCGGGTAATCATGGATGTACCAAATTATTGCAGCATGCATATCGAACATTGTAGCAGTAAATGCATCATAAGTACAAACACCATTCCATAGTTCAAGCAACTGTTCTATGAGAGGTTCCAAGAATACATCAAAATCCTTTCCAGGGCATTTTGGACCAGGGATGAGTAAGGCCATCATGTAGTTCGATTGATCCATGCATACCCACGGTGGCATGTTATAAGGCATCACAAGTACTGGCCACATGCTATATGAGGTACTCATATTGCCAAATGGATTAAAACCATCTGTAGCTATGCCAAGCCTCATGTTACTTGCATCTTCTACAAACATTGGATATTTTCTATCGAAGTCTTTCCACGCCTCACCATCAGCTGGATGACTCATTTCATTCTCCACAGGTTGTTGCTTCAACTTATGCCATTGTGTGTCCTCTGCTGTTTTTTTTGAAGCAAAATACCTCTTCAATCTTGGTATCAGTGGAAAATATCTTAAAACCTTTTGAGGAACCCGCATTCTACCATCTACATCTTTCCATCTCGATTCACCACATATTGGACAATCATCTCTATTCGCATACTCCTTCCGAAATAGCAAACAATTATTCTTGCACACATGGATTGAATTATATCCAAGACCCAATTCACAAAGATATTTTTTTGCTTCATAATATGATTGGGGAAATTCATAATGAGGAAATGCCAACGACAGTAGCTTCAGTAGTGCATTAAATGCTGTATTGCTAATTCGATAGTATGACTTCACATGAAGTAACTTCACAAGAAAAGAGAATCTTGATATGTTAGATTCTGGGCAAAGTTCTCGTTTTGCATCTTCAAGCACTCTAGCAAACGTTGGATGTTCTCTACCTTGGTCCATAGCTGTGTACAACTCTTCTATCAGCTCTGGCATTCCACCATCATTGTCATTGTCATCCTCACCCACACCCAAGCCATCATGACCAAAATGCCCCATATGGTCAGCATTTTGATCTCTATTCACTTGATATTCCACAACCTCAACATCAAATGATTCTCCATGATGAACCCACTTAGTGTATACACTTGACATCCCATAAATATGAATATGATCATATACATCCGATTGAGGTCTTAATGTCTGATTAAGACATCCACGGCATGGGCAAAGTATCTCCACATTCTCATCGAATCTTGCTCGAATAAATTGCATGAATTCATCCACACCGTTGATATATGCAGGAGTAAATTGTTTACCATGTATCCAACTTCTATCCATCTGTTCAATATCATGAGACCAAATACAAAATTAAGCATATGTATAAATGTGCTTCTAAACAAACAAATTGGCAAAAAACAGACTGTCTAGGATGGCATTACCGTTCAAGCTGGATGTCAAGAATGGCGGCGGCCAGAGTTCGAAAATAAAAACCGAATTTAACAATTCTGCAAAAATTCACAAAAATACCATTCAAGAATTTTCTGGGCAATATAAATGTAATTAAAGAATTATGCACAAATTCGCAAAAAAGCAACAATGCAGACCTATAGACTAACATACAAATCGGGCCTTAACATAGACTAATCAATTGGCCGGCACTGCCTTAATGCTTTTATGTAATCTTGATCTTCCAAAGGCTAATCAGTGATCACTCCTACAAACTAAAGAGACCTTTGGGAGAATACCTTTTGCTCTCCGGTTTACGATCTCGACTCGGTCCAGTGAAATGCTCCACGACGGGAGGCGCCTCAAACATGTATCCACAATCTTGCTCCACGATCATCGCCAGCGGACATACAAGGGCGCTAAGCGAGGCAAATCCAAATCCATCAATTGCCACTTGTCCTAACGCAAAAATTATGCAATCTTGGTCTTCCAAAGGCTAATCAATAATCAATCCGACAATCTAATCAACATACACGAAAAAAAGGGATACCTTTCATGCTTTTATGCGATCTCGCTCAATTTGATTACGCGCTTCGACGAGATGGAAAAGCTTAATCAACAGAGACGATCGACACCATGCAAGTCGCGGAACAATCTTCCTTATCGACCACGGCGGTAGGTGAGCCTGATCGGTGGGGTGTGTGATGGCGTCGAGAATTGGAGTCTGACCGCGGCGGCATGTGGAGTCTGGTGACGGCGGACCCGGTGGCTTAGAGACGTATCGATTCCTATGTATGGTGGAACATTGCTATCTACATATCTAAAGAAAGGAAGAACCTAATCGATACTTGCCCATCGACGCGACGGTAAGGCGATCCAGGTGTATTGGAGAGGTTCCGAGTTCGAGCGACACAACCGCAAGTTTTTTGGTATTTTTTCTCGGTCCTTAACAGGATTAGATATCAGAAAAAAAACTTGCTGATCCAACCAATAACAAGTCATAGCCTGGTGGAAAAATGTATAGCCTAGAAGCTGGAGGTTACTGTTTGAGTCTAAGATCGACAACTTTTTGTTTTTTTAAAGCACAAAAAAATCAAACTTGTGGACCCCAAATATAGGTCCCACATGGACGACATCTGGCAACGTGTTAGGTGTAACCCACATATGGGGCCAACAACACCACGTTGGACAAGGGGCCCTCTAGACTCTAGCGACTCGTAGGACAAGCGTCCCTGACGAAAGTATATTGTCACAGAAAATACAAACATATGACCAGGAACCCCAACATGATTTCCACTATCTATGACGATTTGTTTTGTTATTTTATGACGAAATTTTATGTTTCGTCACTAAAATTCGATGGGCCGAGGGGCACGATATGATCCATGACGAATTTTAAAAACTTGTTATAGAAGATTGAACATTTCTGACGAAAGTTCACAACGTCACGACATTTTCATCATAGATAAGCACTTCTCTTGTAGTGTTGGGAGGCCAAGGTGCTTGGTCGTTTTATTGCTAGTCTGGATTTTGTGGTTGTGATTTGTGACATCCTAAAAAACCTAGATTTTTTTGAACGAATTCAAATTTTAAATTTTTAGTTAAAAAACATGTCAAGTTTTTGGAACTTTTCAATTTTTCTTAAAAGATTTCCTTTTCTTCTTGGCTTGTCCCAACCATGCCTGTTCATGCGTAGGGCTAACCCTAAAGCTCGGGCTCGACCAGCTATTCGAGATTGGACCGAGCTCGAAAGCTAAATGAGCCAATCTCAAGCCTAGGCCCGAGCTTGAGTCTGATTCGAGCCGATCTCGAGCTCAAGCTTGAGCCCACGTCAAGCCCAACAGAGCCTAGACAAACTTTATTACACCAACTATCCCTATCTCCAAATCAACTAGTCCAACCAATTTGAGCCGAGCTCGAGCTCAAGAGCAAGCCTAACCGCGCCCATGTAGCCCTTTCTCCTCCCTTTTCCAAGCATTGACCTCCTCATTTGAGCTCAACCAAGCCGAGCTTGAGCCTAGCCGAGCTTCCACCGAGCCCAATCTCGAGCCTGACCCTAAGCTTGGTATTGATTTGAGTCGAGCCCGAGCCAAACTCAAGCCCAACCGATCTGAAGCTGTAACCGAGCTCAAGCCCAAACAGCTTGAGCTCACTCAAGATCGGCTGGAATCCGTAGCCATTGCCGCCCCCTGCTCCCCACACCTGCTCGCACCACGTACTTCGACGTCATGCCGCCGCCACCGTTCCCCGATGCCCTTGCCTCGTTGTGTCCGTTGGCTGCTGCCCATCGCCACCGGCCACCTCCCGCTGGTTGCCATAGCCGCCACCGGCCACGCCCTCCCCTTTCTTCTCTCCCCAAATCTCCTCCCTCCCTTCCAGTTTATCTCTCTCTCCACAAGCCCTCTCTCTCTTCTTATCCATTGGACGCAGCAACCCTTGGCTACAGTACCCAAAGGCCAAAGTTACCGTGCATCTACTGCTACAGTATAACTTCTCTAATTTCTAGAATTACTAGTGAATAGTGTTTCTTCACTTTTTTGCTGTAAATTCATCTTATCTCCAAATTCGGTGAAATCAGTTTCTAAAAATCCAGAAAATTCATATTTATTTACTGTTTTTTTAATTTATTTACTGTTTTTATTATTTATTTATTATTTTCTTATTTTACGTGCGCTAGGTCGTGTGGGCGATGAACGTGAGTATCTCAACGCTAGTGACAGTCCAATAGAAGCAAGGAGATTAGGAAGGCAAGTATTTCTATAGAATCCTAGGTTTATAGATTGTGCCAAAACTATTATCTTGTTAACCATATGATATATTAAACTAGTGCCACCCAGTGCATGCTAGCTTTCCGGTATGTGCACCCACCTTCATGGATTGCCTCTAGGATGATATTATTAAATTCCTACTGTTTTCATTATTAGTTGTCTTAGCACTGTTTAGATAGTCATCGAGGAGTGATTCCCTATCCTATGATCATTAACGAATCTAATATGAGAATTGAGCATTTGAGTATGAGAATGGAGAATTTGGGATACGGTGTGTTTGCTTCATTCATGTCTAACTAAAATTTAACCAACTAATAATTTGACTCGAAGCGAGTGACCTAGGTCAACGCTCTGGTCCCTAAGGACCAATGAATGTGATGGATTTAACTGAAAAATCTTAGTGCGACCACAAGTCCGATATGGGACATGGTCTAATCTAGGGGGAGAATAATGTCGGGATTGTCATCGTGCTTACACGGTAGGTGGAATCTTGAGAGATGCATCATCACCGGCGTATTGCCTGGAAGGAGTGCCAGGGTACTTGTTTGAATATCATGTATGATCGTGGCAACCTCGAGGTTAGTCTTTTAATAGGTTATGTTATGGTGCACTCCGACGGGAGGGTATCATATATTGCAGGTAAAGCGTATGACCTCCGCAGAGTGTAAACCCATTCGAATGACCGTGCTCCCGGCTATAAGCATCTTGGTGGTTTTTCACATCATAGCTATACCTTAATTAATTTGCCATGGGTAAAGTTTTCTAGCCGTGTGCCGCTGCTAGATGATCTATGAGGATGAGAATGAGATGAGAACTATGATGAGACTTTACATGGGTTGTTGAGAACTTGAGACGCTAAGATTGTGAATTATGTCATGTTAATTTTATGGTTAAGATTAATCATCAGAACTGCTTATTATTTATTTATGTTTCTTAAATATTTTTCAACGATTAGTAAAATACTTTTATGCAAATGAATCATTACCTTTCCTAGGATGAGCCCTAATCCGGCCCTTCTCAGGTTAGACTTGCCAGCATTCGTGTGCTAACCCTGTCTTTCATACGGAGCTGCTTATTCCACGAGTAGGTCAGGAGTACGAGGATTCGCAGAATTACATTGGAGTTCTCCCGGATGGTGATCTAGACTACTAGAGCTTTTCCAGTCAGCTTGCCTATGGCTGATGATGAGCCTACTTCAGTCTGTTCTTATTTGATTCTTCCTGGCGGGCCAGTTTTGTTGATCGCCTGCACGGAGGTCGGGTGAGGCTCATTCATTGCTTTGCCTTCCCCTTGCCCAGACCACCTCTTCTCCACTTTGGCGATGGCCCTGTATGCAAAGATAGGGCGACGCTCAGATTTTGGCTCGCCCTTACTTCCCGCTGAGGTGGCCTTGCTTCGCACGCGGTTATCAGATTGTAGGGAAACGGGTATATCATGCCTACAGAGATAGAGGAAGAGGGATGAGAGGAGAGAAGCGGCGTCTAACGGTGCGCTCATGCGCTCTCTAGGCATTGGAGGTGATGGTGATTAAAATCGGAAGTGAAGGAAAAAACAAGCATGTGAGAATTAAGAACCTAGGAAAAGAGTGGCGGTGAGACCAACACACGTCAGAGGCGAGACCGTCTTGCGCATGGCTTGTGTGAGGCGTCTCGTCCTGTTTAGCTTCGGACATACCTCTGTTAGTCTTTCCGTAAAAGAGCTACTCGAATATACCAAGAGTTTTACGACTTCTAATTCCTTGAGGTCTCCGATCCACAATGGCAGGCAGCCCTCTTGAGAATTTGTTCCATAGATATATGACTGCTAAGTGACCGTTTGGAACATTGATACGAAAAAGGAGGGCAATACGGTAATCAACTGAACGTAAGACCATCTCCAGCGAAATTCCGTCGCGGGGCATGTTTTCATCATGAAGGGAATCTCGTTCCTTCAATGTTCCAACTGATTTCTTTCGTCGTTTCCTTTTAGAAGAGATTCTCTTTTCTATTTTTTTATAATGGAATTATCTCTTATTTCTCTATATTATTCCCTTCAAAGGGATGTTGTTATAGATGTTAAAAAATAAAGAAAACAAATATGTAAAAAGAAATAGAAAAAACAAAATAAAGTAAAAATGGTTAGAGATGGTATAAGGACCAATTGACCACGTACGATAGCACAAAAATTGTCATACATGCTACAGGATCACGTTGCAGGATCTGGTTCTGGTTGCACAGAATCATGACTTGACGCGCGACGACTCCGAGTCACCGACTGGCAGTCTGCCACCTACCAAGGCACGGCGAGGGCGGACCAGGCCAGGCCATGAAGGCGACCGCACTGATGAGGCGCGCAGCACACGGCTGTACGGCACGCGACTGACCTGAGTCGGCGCGTCGTACATCCATTACTACCACGGACGCGCGCGAAAGCGGTCCAACGCGCCTGCGTCCAACACCATCCTCTAGATGTAGTTTTCACATATTTGTTAAATTTTATTCACTATTAAAAAATGATACCGGTACATCAGTTCTGATTGGCCACAAACCAGACTGATGTAGTAATAGTCCCGATTCATGGTTACGGGGCTAAAAGCACGATTAGTACCGGTTCGTGGCTCACATTAGTCCCGGTTCATAACACGAACCGGTATTAAACGTGGCTTTGGCAAGCGGGTACATGCTGGGCACGCGAAACAAATTAGTCTGGGTTAGTATTCTGAACCGGTCTTAAAGTAGCCTTTAGTCGTTAAGTATTCTAACCCAGATAAAAGTTTCATTCCAAAGATACTTCAAAAGGAATTTTATTATAATAGTAAAATATCAAAAAATTTCTAAAAAATTAAATATTATCTAATCATTATATAAGCTCTGTGGTTTCATTCAAAAATTAGAGAACTGTTAATATACATAGGAGGAAGAGAGAGGGGAGGGAAGAAGAACACGAGCCCACCAAGCGGCAGGTCTCAACAGAACCCCATCACGCGACTTGATCGAAGGTGTGACACTCTGACCCAAACGAACGGCGCCACTACCAAACACACTGTTGAGCGTGTGGCCAAAACGCTAGTTGCCACCACTTCTAACCATGCTATGGGGCATGCAATGCACCATTAGTCGTCAATCGCCACTACCGTGTGGGATGCTTGGCCAAGATGCCAGAAGGGCATCTACCATCACCACTATGCAGGATGCTTGACTGCAACACCAACCACCGCTACTATTGACCGCTCTGTAGAGCATGCGATGCTTAGCAAAGACGTCAAACGTAGCCGTCACCACCATACGAGATGCTTGGCTGAACCGCCAGCCACTCACTACCAACCGTGCCACCACTGCCGTACGGTATTCTTGGCTGAGACGCCAGCAGCCACTGTTGTGCGGGATGCTCGACCAACCACGCCGTCAACGGCGTAGGATGCTCGATCTATCCATCAATCACTTCCTTGGTAGTAAGCCACCGTCCACTTCAACATCGGGTCGTGTGGTCCAGCTCACCCCTAGTCATCCTTGCCAACTCCGTGG
The DNA here is from genome assembly GCA_036346145.1 of Olyra latifolia. Classification (NCBI taxonomy): domain Eukaryota; kingdom Viridiplantae; phylum Streptophyta; class Magnoliopsida; order Poales; family Poaceae; genus Olyra; species Olyra latifolia. Next base: position 20,476,484 of record CM070533.1, read on the forward strand.
CTTGACCCTTTATATTAGCTGCTTCGTTCACGGTAACCCACCATCCAACTCAACACCAGGCAGCCGGCTTTAGGTCACCTTCCTGCCGCCTCACCTTCTCCATGTTGGATTCCTTGCAGCCTGCATGTCGGATCCACCACGTCCCCATAATATCTACCGCCAATAGGCTAGATTTGCCATTGCTAGGCCCAGGATCGCCAGGCAAGGCCACCCCTTAGCCTCTAACCACGACCCCTCGGGGCTCCTCTCGTCTTGGCAGCACGACGACTGCTGCCGGTTGAGAGGCGTCCGGTGCAGCAACCTCACCGGCCATGTCCTCAAGCTCCAACTCGCTGATGCAGGCATGTCCGGCCTGATAAGTCGCTCGTTGCTTTCTCTGGAGCACCTGCTGCACCTTGATCTCAGCTGGAGCTACCTCGTCGGGCCGACCGGTCGTATGCCGGAGTTCTTGGGCTCTTTTAAGAGCTTGGTATACCTGAACCTCTCCTGCGTACCGTTCGCCGGAGCAGCGCCTCCTCAGCTCGGTAACCTCTCAAAGCTGCAGTACCTTGACCTGTCCAGTATGTACGATGTGATCGGTGACGAATTGCAAGGTACTATGCACTCAACAGATATGTCTTGGTTAGCGCATCTTCCTTTCCTTCGGCATCTCATCCTCGACTGGATAAACCTCACAGCAGTTGATGACTGGCCTCGTTTTGTGAACACGCTTCCTTCCCTGAGTTTCCTTAGCCTTTCTTCTTGCTCGCTGACAAGTGCAAACCAGTCTCTCCTGCACCCTAATCTTACAAACCTTGAGAAGCTCGATCTCTCCATGAACCTCTTTCACCAGCCAGTAGCTTCTTGCTGGTTTTGGAACTTGACAAGCCTCAGGGAACTCGTCCTTTCGGATAACCAGTTCTATGGCCAGGTTCCTAATTCACTAGGAGATATGACGTCCCTCCAGGTCCTTGATATCTCATACAATCGTGCAGTCCCTTCAGATTCATCAGACGATGATGGCTGTAAAAGAGGCATCAGTATCATGGCTGCTGACTTGAGGAACCTATGCAGCTTAGAAATCCTAGACCTCACACAGTCTCTCTCGTCTGGAAACATAACAGAGTTGCTCGAGAGTCTGTCGCAATGTGCATCAAGCAAGCTGAAGATCTTGCATTTGGGAAACAACAATATCTCTGGGATTCTGACAGATTCGATGGGGAAATTATCCAGCTTAGTATCCCTTGACCTCTCTCTAAATCACATCACGGCGATACTACCAAATTCGTTGGGGAAATTGGTCAGCTTAGTATACCTCGACCTCTCTGTCAATTACCTCACCGGAACACTTCCAAATTCGATGGGGAAATTATCCAGCTTAGTCACGGTTAACCTCTCGAAGAACAACTTCACCGGACACATGCCTTCGGAGATAGGCATGCTCTCAAATTTGACAAAATTGGACCTGAGCTACAATCACCTGGATGGTAGCATCACAGAAAAACACTTTGCCCATCTGACAAGCTTGAAGAAGATAGATTTGTCTGTTAATTCCCTGAAGATTGTGGTTGCTCCTCAATGGTTACCCCCCTTCAGACTAGAATATGCAAGCTTTTATTCTTGTCAGATGGGTCCCATGTTTCCTACCTGGCTCCAATCGCAAGTGGATATTATTGACCTTGATATATCAAACACAAACATAAAAGATACCATTCCAGACAGGTTCTGGACAACAGTTTCAAAGGCCAAGTTTTTATGCCTCTCCTCCAATCAAATCGTTGGTAGGTTGCCAACAAATATGGAAAACATGTCGTTGGTATCCCTCTATCTCGATTCAAACCAAATAAGTGGCCAAATACCTCGGCTTCCAAGAAACCTGACAGATCTAGACATCTCCAATAACTCTTTGTCAGGACCTCTGCCATCAAACTTTGGAGCTCCAAAGCTAAATCAACTGAATCTCTACTCCAACAACATCAACGGTCATATTCCTAAATCTATAGCAGAATTATCATTGGAAAACTTAGACCTAGGAAACAATCTGTTGGAGGGAGAAGTTCCTCAAAGTTTTCAGACGATAAGCATGAAATTCCTACGCCTGAGTAACAATAGCTTATATGGTAAGTTCCCATCTTTTCTGCGTGACTGCACATCACTGGATTTCCTCGATCTATCATCGAATAAATTCTCAGGAAAATTGCCAACATGGATTGGAAACTTGACAGAATTACGGGTTCTACGGCTGAGAGACAATAAGTTTTGTGGGAATATTCCGGACAGCATTACCAAACTTGAGAATCTTCATCATTTGGATCTTGCGGGCAATAGCTTATCAGGTTCCTTACCTCGTAATTTGTCAAAAATCATGGCAATGAAAAGAAACGAAACTCTTATTTCAGTATGGAGGGGAAATACCTATAATTACGTCGTGACCATGAAGCGGCAAGAACTTTTTTATGATGAAAAAAATGTGGAAGTTGTGACCATTGACATGTCGTCGAATTGCTTGACTGGAGAAATTCCTGAAGAAATAGTTTCTCTTGTTGAATTGGTAAACTTGAACCTATCATGGAATTACTTGAGTGGAATAATTCCAGACAAGATCGGGGTCTTATTATCATTGCAATCACTTGACCTCTCACATAACAAGCTTTCCAAAGCGATACCACCAAGTCTTTCTAAGTTAACATATTTGAGCTACTTAGATTTATCATATAACAATCTTACAGGAAGAATACCATTAGGATCACAACTTGACACTCTGTATGCACAACATCCTTATATGTACAATGGAAATACTGGTCTTTGTGGGCCTCCTCTTCAGAAGAATTGTCCAAGTGATGGTATATCACCTCCACCTCCAGGTCATTTGGGAAGAACTGGACAAGATTTCCAGCCAGTGTCATTTTATTTTGGACTTGTATTGGGATTCATAGCAGGTCTTTGGGTGATTTTCTGCACACTATTGTTCGCGAAAGCATGGCGAATTGCTTACTTTCACCTCGTCGACATGATGTATGACGAAACGTACGTGTTTGTCGTTGGTACTTGCACAAGATGGACCCAAAAAACAAATGTAACTTAGCAGTTACTTCTTTGATGTTAAAATTGTTGAGTGTGGTTTCTGTAAAAAAATGTTGTTGTTTAGTGCTATGATCAAGAATATAAACGAGTGTTTAGTTTGCCTTGAAAAGAACTTCCTTGCTACCAGTATCTCCTTTTTCTAGTAAAAAAAAGTATTAAGCTTTTAATTCCATTGGAGGAAAGATGGAGGTGCACATGACGTTTGCCCAAAGGCGCAAGAATCGGATCAAGGCATTGGCACGCGGGCACATCGTGGAGGATCTGGGATTTTACATGAGTGATTACAAACTTGTATTTAAGTTCAACACTTAGAGCTAGTAGAAGCAGTCGGCTTGTGTAAGAGAGGAGCAAGAAGAACGGTACAAACTAGAGTTCGTTGTAGCTCAGTCCGGTTCCTCTAAGTGTGTTGTTCCCGGTAATCTCCTTGAGCTAAGTAGTACAATAATATCTGTTCTTTGTGTGCAGCTTGTGGGTTGTACGTCCACCATGTTGGCTTGTGTTGTTCCTGGGAAACCCAACAGTGGGGGTGGCGTCAGCGGGTGAAGTTAGGGTTAAAGATTATAGGTGGGCTAGGGCCGTGCGTTTGGAGGCCCATGGGAAAGTGGAGTAGGGTCGGTCCAGGCATTTTTTGAATGAAAGTAGAGCCTGAGGCCCTGTTCTCCCAGCTTATCTGTCTCATTCTAATCTGCTAATTTAACTTATCTTGTAACTTTGAGAATTTTCTGAGGTTGCCTCGAGAGTCGGATACCCTTGGTTTTATGATTTAGGGAGCTTTTAGATACATCTACGAGATAAAAAAACGGATTCAAAAAGTTATAAAAAAGTCAAAAAAGTCAATATAAGTCAGATAAGACACGAAATAAGTCAGATAAAACGTGGCTTATTTTGACTTATTTGACTTTTTTATTACTTTTTGAATTTATTTTATTTTTATCTCATAGGAGTGTCTAAAAGCTCCCTAAATCCTAAAACCAAGGGTATCCGACTCCCGAGGCAGATTAGAATGAGACAGATAAGTTAAGGAGAACAGGGCCTGAGTCTGCTCTAAAACTTCTACCAGCTATAAATTGGAGCTCTGAGCCTAGCCTGATAGTCAAGTCCGACCCGGCCTAGCTAGGAAATCAGCCTAGGGCCCAGTTTCTTTCACGGGTTTGCTGTAGCAAATTTATACGTCTTTGAAAAAAGTTTAAATGAGTCTAAAATATAATCTAAAAATAACAAATTTTACTGTAGCGAGCTGCCGACCGCCGGCCGCCGACCGCCGCGAGAAGGAACAGAGCCTAGATCAGGTCTACCATCAACCTCTCAGCTCTCGCACCATGTGTGTGGCTCCGTGCGCCAGATGCTGGCACACAACAGATAGCAACTGTCCCACGCGCACTACAACGCTCTTCCATAACCCACATGCTAGGTATTCTACGAGGTGTTTGGTTGTAGCTGCACAGAGGTGAAAACAAGTTGGTCTCTACCTACTGCCGGTGGCTGGAGTGGGACTGTGTGAGTCCCACTGTTGAAAATTGCTGTAAAAAAAGGAAATAACGCATGTACTGCCTATGTGTGGCAAAAGCATTATATGTGGTTAAATGCATCGGTTTTTAATATTTCAAGGGGCACTAGCTTCTTAGGTCCAACTCTAGTTTTAATGTTTGGTTTGAGATACCATCTCATGCTATATGAGTTAATTAGCCTGTCATAAGATGATCCTATCAAATTTGGTGCGATAATATCATCCCCTAATTTATACTAGTCTTATGCTTGTGATAGATAAGGTGGTGATGGAACAACTAATTTTATTCATCAAACCAAAAAAGTGAGTTAGGTTCAAAGTTAAGATCGGATGATCTATTCGTCCTACCATCCTTTAAACCAAAAGTGGATGTTTTTTTTTCTTTTTTCTATTAGTAATATATCTTGTCTAATGTCTACGCAGAGTTGTAATAGGCCCAGGGTGAAAAGGCCCAACCCAAATCCTTAAATTACTATGGCCTGCCATGGAATTAAGGACGGACAGCGAGAGGCCTTCTTACATATCTTGTACGTTGGGCTGCGTGAGAAGCACCAGTCAGTTTCATTCTTTCCTCTTATTTTGCGCCATAGGAAGTGAGTATTTATTTTCTTTCTCGCTAATATTTTTAATTACTTGCATATTACTCATTTCATTTCCAGTTTATTCACCACTTCTATATATTAGATTTGCCCTATACATGACATTTGTACTCCCACTAGCAGCCGCTACATTTTTGTCCTATGTACGCCATCATGTCCAAACACCGACCTGGACTAGTTTATGGCATCCGATCCATCACGATGGCTTTATTCCGTCTTGTCAAACAGTTAACTCGATCGAGCTATGTTACGATCAATATATGGCCCAACATTGTCCTATCTGGTGATGTAGCTTGTCCCCGTGGAGGACAAACATGTCGATCCACCAATGGCACACGTAGGTCATCCCCAAGAGGAGCACCCACCCTCTCCGCGACGGCCGACGGGGAAAGGGTAGACGAGGCGGCGTGGCCAGACAGGGAAGCGTAGCTACGTGCAACTGTAGTTTTTTACAGCTTAAATCTATTATCAATCTAAACTAATATAAAATGGAGCAGTTTGGTTGACACAACTCGTCTCAGCCGTCCGTCTCAGCTAATCCGATGGCTCAATTTAGCAATCGGATCCCTGCAATGGCGCATTGACTCTCACTGGCCCCACCACCTCGTACTAACCCACGAATCGCATTCGGAAACCATCCAATAATCTGGTCCTGCCCTCCATCGCTCATGCCTCCGGCTCCTCAACCTCGGATGGTCTTCTCCCTCCGCCGACTCTGGCATCATCTTCACCGCCGTCCTTCCCTCCTTCCCGCGCCTCCGTGCAGACCACTATCTGCCTCTCCCTTGGCGGTGACGGCAACAGAATCCGAGGAGGCCATGGTTATATGCGACGGGGTGATGCTTGTTTCTGTCAAGTGTATGATGAATGTAGTGGTAATATTTACTCTGAACCATACCTTCAACTGTTAGTTCTTTGTGCATGACCAATCTCATGTAGCATTTGGTTAGTCTCCAGATTAATCAAAATGCTAGGTCCAACATTTTGTCAAAATGTGAGCTCCAATGTTTTGCCTGACTGGTGATGATCGAAATACACAGAACAAAACAAGCATCCTCTGCTGCTTATTTGCATTGCAATCTCTTATCTTGTTGTAACATCCCATTTTTGGGGATTTGTAAAAATTTTGAAAATTTTAAAATAATAATAATACTCTTAATGTTTTGGAAGGCTTATGTCTTATGATATATTATTTTTGACTCAATGATACAAATATGGACTTGACTACAGATCGGACGTCCGATCAAAAATAAAAAATCGGACGCTTGTTTTAGTAAGTACAATCAAATGTTTCACCGAGCAAAGTATAATGTTTTAGTAAAATAAATGTTTCGATAATTATTAAAGTATGTTTCAGCAAGCAAAACCAAATGTTTCAGTAGATGAAACATAAATGTTTCGACATTTATGAAAAAATTTTCCGCGGTAGAACCAAATGTTTCAATGCGAAACAAATGTTTCAGTATAGCAAAACAAAAATGTTTTAACATTTATTAAAATGTTTCAGCAGGTAGAACCAAATGTTTCAGTAGATATAACCCAATGTTTCACCATGGCAAAACCCATGTTTCATACGTACCAGGGCCATGCTCTAAGCCTAAGTTGCATCTTCTTCCTTATCTCCATCTTTTTCTCCAGATCCGGCGAGCCCCCACGCTGTGCTCGCCGGATCTGGCTTGGAACTCACCGGATTTGGCCTCCAAGTTCACGAAGGGGAGAGCAGGGGAAGCAAAAGGGGAGGACGAGGACTAGGAGGAGTGGCCTGGGAAGGATCATGAAGAGGAGGAGGAGAAAGCCATGAGCTGCCTCCTTCCGGCCGCCGAAGAACTGCACCATTCACGGGTTTGGATGGACGCCGAGGCGGAGGACCCCCTTCCTCGGCGGTGGCTCGTAGTAGTACTGCTGGTCGTCGCCATTTTGTTCCAGTACGCTGCTTGAGCCGGAGAAGAGCCAGCGCGTGGACAAGGAGGATTGCACCGACGTCGCCAAGGAGTAGGACGACGCCCAGGACTTGCCGAGCGCGAGCCGGCGGAAGACGGCAGCGATTAAGCTGAATGGACAACTTGCTGGGCCGGCCGTCGCGGCGTCCGATTTTTTGGACTGGGCTCGGACTCCCGAGTCTAAGCATTTTCGTACAAATATACATGTACTCATAACTAAGATGTTTTGTGTTAGGTAAAACATATTCAATATTTCTCCCTTTTATTTGAATCTTATTGAAGGTTTTGCTTCAAGGCATATATCCAACTCTATATACATATATAGGTCAATTTTGCAAATCTTTATTTTTGCTCCTCTTTAATATAATTTTAAAGAGCCAATGATCATTTCAATTGCTACATATCTATGTATGCAGTACAAAGGCATTAATTGGATATCTTCTAAAAGCTTTCAAGCATTTTATCTTATAAAATGCTTATTAGTTGAATAATAGTTAGAAGCTACACTATTTTGATAAATAGTCAATTTATTGCAAAATTCTACATTCTTGTACTATTCAAAAACCTACATTAGAGATATCCACTATTTTCAACTCTACACTTTGCATATTACATGCAAAGGCCTTATTTTCTTATTTTTCAAATTAGGCCATATAGTAAAACCCATCTTTTGACCTTGCCTTCAAATATAATTTCAATTTGGTGATAAATTGACCAAATTGCCCTTTTAGCCAAACCCCTTTCCATTTTCTCTCTTTACCATTTGAAGTCCTATACTAGAAGCATTCCCTATGTTTAAATCCTACGCTAGTTTAAAATTGACAACTTCCCTTTTCATGCCATTATGGCCTTATGAAAAGATCATATTTTCATTAGAACAAAGCTACATTTATTTCAAAGCCATTTTAAATGTGTTTTTTCTCCAAACGTAACTATGCCATATATGACTTGTGTAAGCATATGTACATATATAATGGCACTTATATTTTCATATCATGAATAATGTTATTAAGTTGATGATAAATAGTAATATCAATATTAGGAATAGTGCCTAGCCTTAGCATCAAATTCATTTCCCTTTTGTCTTGCCATTTCTTATTTTATCTTCCTTTTCCCCTCTCTAATTCAAATTCGAAATCAAATTTGAATTTGCCTAAGTAAAATTACCCTTTTGCCCCTGGGCTAAATCATGCCCTCTCTTCTCTGTCTTGGGCCCAAAAATCCTGAATTCCCTCTCCCTCCCGGCCTTCATCCCCGGGCTTCGCCCATCTCCCGCCCCCTCTCTCAGCTTGGCCCAATTGGGCCCACTCCATGGCCTGGCTCGGCCCAAGCCGAAGCCTCCCTCTCCTGGCTCCCTTCTCTCTGCTCTCACCGTACTCTGCTTCTTCCACTGGTCCGGCCGCCCCCACCTTGTCCTGGCCGCCGACGTCACCGACTCCTGGCGCCACTCCGCGGCCGAGGTCAGCGCTATCCTTCCCCACGGAAACCCCGGAGCCGCCGTGCCCACCATTGGTTGGACGGCGACAAGGACGGTACTGCCGTCCTAAACAATTCGTGCAAGGACACGGACCTCATCACCGACATGTGCGCATTCGTTCTCCCTACCCTCATTGCCCCTTCCGCCGCCTCTCTCTAGTGCCTTCTCCCACGCTATCCAGTGCGTCACCTAGCTCGCATAGGCTACCCACGGGGAGAGCACTCCTTCCCCTCCAACGCCCTCCGCCGAATCGGCCCGAAACACCCTAGAGCTCACCGAATCTGAGCTTCCATTGCCGCCGGCCGCCATTCCTTCGTTTTGCCCCTTTCTTGATTTCTCCCCCTTTGGTAAGCCGCTCAACGATTCCTCTCGTCCACAGCATCTGTGGAACATCGCTGACCATTCCCCCATCTTGTATATGCTCGCGGGCCGGGTCGCACATGGGCCAAATCACGCGTGGAGTAGACCCAAAGTGGGCTGCGCAATCTTGGGCCTAGCCTGATACCGATTTTAGATGATTTTCCATCCTTTTCTATTTCTAATATTCCTAGAAATGATTTCTATTTGTTAAAAATACCTAGAGGCTTTGTGAAATTGTGAAAAAATTAGGGTAAATACTTTATAGCATGCTAGATCTAATAAAATTATAATATTACATGTTTGTGCATTACTTACCTCTATAAAATATTTGAAGCTCTGTTTAGCCCACTTTTGTAAATACAGAGAATACTTTCTGTTTGTTTAAAATAGTAAACAAATTCAATAAATTCTCATTTTATTTCTGTATGTACTTTTAAGACTCTGGAACTTAGGAAAAATACTAAACCTTACAGGTTGATAGTAAATAAATTGGTAGAAAAAGAAAGCCTCCCGTAGGGCTAATATTTTAAAAGGCCCTATTAGTTATTTTAATAGGATACTCCTAGTTTAAAACTATAGGAATATTCCTATAAATACTTTATATGGTTTTTAACCTGAGGAAATTTTTGGGTCCTTTAGAATCTTGGCCACTTATTAATAGAAATACAAAACCCTTTCTAGGGCTATTTTCCTGTATCTTTAAAATACTTGTTTAAGTATTTTAAAGTGCAAATGATAGGTTTTTGGGAGCCTAATTAAGGATATTTAGATGCACGGCCTCGAGACCCTATTATTTTTGGCGTTGTAAGAGTTCATTTCGGCATTGTAATATTTGGCCTACTCGGCCTGTTAAACCGACCCACCGTGTAATTGAACTCTATTGTAATAATACTATTTAGTTTTGATTGTATGGAATGATCTAGCATTTTGTGAATCGTACAGCGCTAACAAGACAGATCATGGGCTAGCGCAGATGTACAGAGGTCTCACACTTGTGCTTTCTCTCCTCTGCCCCTTGCTATTGGCTATTTTTTTATGATACTACACTTTCTATTGTATGCTCTGCTCATGGGCCATCCCAATATTTGATTGTATGCTCTGCTTAAAGTCTCAGATGAAAAATCTGACAGATCTAATCACCAAGGGCAAGGATCATGTAGACCTTTAGATATTTTGTGCTATAATAACTTCTGCAAAGATTCAGGCCTTTAGATATTCTGTGCCGTAATAGCTTTTGCAAAGATTCAGGTGACACAAAACTTTACTCAGAATTTGGAGAAGTTGTTACTCTCTCCCAGAGATGTAGAAAAAGGAGGGAAGAAGCGCAACCCCTATCTCTGTTCAACAGTGAGTAATGCAACATTCTCTGCTTATTTATTTCGATTCCACCTATTGTTTGCTGCTATACAGGTGAACTCTTGATTTTTTTTTTATCTACTTTATGAGCAGCCGTCGAGCTGAGGCAGATGGTGCGAAGCAGCCAACGCCACCACCACCATGTGCTATGCATGCTATGCTGCTTCTCTGCTACGATTCTCAATGTACTTATGTGTTAACGTTGGTTTTGCTCTGCACCACCCTATGCACTTCCAATTCTTTATCTGACAAGTTTTTTTAATGGAATTTGTAGTTTACCAGTTTACACTCTTAAATATTTAGTCCCTTTGTCATTACACTTACCATCCTGTAACTCTCTCTATGTCTCAGCTAGTCCATATGTTAATGATTCCCAATCAAGTCTTAATTCCAATTTTACCGCCAAGATAACAGCACCATGCCTCTACCTCTGAACTTACATCTGATAATATATTTATGCCTACCTAAATAGCACCTGAAGTTTTATCAATAGCTAAGCCATATCCTAACTAAGTAGCTTCGTATCTTTCTATATGCCAGCCCTGATATTATCTTTCTACGAGCTAATAATTATCATAGCTTACATGGACTTCAATATCATGAATTAATTTTCATCTATACACTTTCATATATTTATTTTATTTTATAATTGATGTTTAACCGTAGTCCTTATATGTGCATTGGCTTGTTTGTGACATGTGCTTCGCGCGTGCACGCTGACTATTATAATTAAAACATGAGCTGATAGAGCCATCATCAGAGGGAAAAAAGATCTATGTCATCGATTACAGCAGGGCTAGATTATAATGCCTTGGATTAAGAAAAGAGTCCATATCAATTACAATAAAATGAAAATAATTTAGATTAACAATAAAAATAATAGAAAAATAGCCCATGTCAATTACAAACTAGAAAGGTGTCCATATAAAGTACAACAAAAAAAACAGAAATTTGAATAAAAATAATAGAAAAAGTGCTCATACCAGCTACAAACTACAGAAAGAGTACATATCAAGTACAACATAAAATAAAAAATAATAAAATTTGTAATAAAAATTATAGAAAAATTCTATATCAACTACAAGATAAGAAAAGGAGTTCATATCCACTATGTTAAAATAAGAAAGCGACAGAATTTTGGAATAGAAAATAACAGCAAAAATTCTATGTCAACTAGAATGATAAATATAAACATCTTAAATTAACATAAAAATGGTAAAAAGGATACATATCAACTATAATAAATGAATAAAAGCAGATGTTTAAAATAAAAATAGTAATATGTTTATCGTCTATCATATTGTTAAAACAGGAGCCAACTGAGCCATCATGTATGCAAGCTAAAGGAAAAGAATGAAGTGCGATAAAGCTGCAATTGGCACAATGAGTCGATACCATCAGCAACAAAGATGATGTAGAGACCAACAAGAAGATAGCGATCAAGATAAGTGCAATAGTAGTGTTAGATATAATTGTGTACATCTAATGGGATTGGAGTTATTAATATATCTTCATATTAAACTTAGGCTATATTAGAGCTTACCATGCTCTATGTGGCTACACATAAGAAAAGAATAATCCTTTTGATTGGATATGAACTATATTAGAGTTTATCTATACAAAAGACCATTTAAATTTTGGCTTAAATCTACAAGCACAATTGCGCAAGATACGTTGCTACATCATATTATAATCTAATTGAATATTTATTATTTTTTACAAGCCAAACACTTTAGCGTTTTTAGTAATCTTTCAAGATCTTAAAACCAAGATTTTGGTCTTTTCGGGTCTCACAAAGCCATCTACGATTGGCTGGCAACTTTTTATATTACAATGTACAACAATTTGTCAGCTCAAAAGAACAAGAGATAATTTCTTATTTTCCACTGAAACTTAGCCGATTTCACAATTTTTCATCAAGATTTTCCAACTTCATTATTGCATGGTCCCTCAAACTTCTTCTCCTCAATACCATTATCAACCAGTCAAGCCATGATGGAGTTGTAGAAAAACGATTATGCTCCAACCTTTTTAAACATTATAAAATAGAAAAATCATAAAAATAGTGGAAAATTCACAAAATGATGAGACATTTTCTATATATTCATAAAATTATGTGTATTCATATTTGAAAGTGAATTTTGGGATGTAAATTTTATTTTAAAATTAATGGTACCTATTATGTCTCATGAAAACGAGATAAAAATATAAAATATGGGAAATTATGAAATTTGAACAATAAGTAGAAAATGATTTTACCTAAACTCAAAATTTTGAATAACTCAATTTGGAGTTAAAATGTAGCAGATGCAATGTTTCAAAGTTTTGAATGCAGCAATTATAACAGGGATATTTTGTGCATTAATGGAGTTTTCTAATGGCTAAATCTAATGGAGCTAACTGTAGTGGCATTGAGGTGAAGAAGTATGAGAGGCGATGGCAAATCATAAAGTAGGAAAATCTTGACGATGGAATCAATTGTCTCAATGGCAAATCGGGAATTCTCTCAAAGAACAAGGTCGTATGAAAAGAAAGTATAACTTTGAAATTGTTATGGGGCTATTTAGAATGCCGGAATGAAAAAAAATAACCTTTATGAGAAACATAGGGACATGATAGTAAGTAAATCAAAGGACAAAAAACTGATCTTGTGCAGCTTGTCGGCATGGCCAGCCGCCGCACTACCTTCTCTCGTCCTCCCCCCTCACTCTCTGGGAGGCACATCAGTCCTCTCATCCCTATTCTCTCTCCACAGGGAAGGAGCCCCACTCCTCAGCTTGTCGGCGAGCTAGTGGGGGCCATGCCGAAGCTCAGCCTCACGACAACAAGTAGAGCTCGTGAGAGGTGATGACGACGACAAGCTCGTGTGGACGACGACGAAGGCGGTGCGAGATCGTGTGGCAAAGATGGCGAGCTCAATGACGAGAGCGGGTGGCTGTGGGGTGATGTCGTGGTGGCACTACAGGAATCCGACCTATAAACGCCTGCCAAATATATTTACGTCGGTTTAAAAAATGTCGACGTAAACCCGGAGTTATTTACGTCGGCCACGTCCAACCGACGTAAATAGTTGTATTTACGTCGGCCAAGCCGACGAAAATAGCGGTTTAACCCATCCCACAAAATTAAAAATCGGACAGACCCATTTACGTCAACCCGGCCGACGTAAATATGCCATGTGTCCTATTTATGTCGGCCGGGCCGACGTAAATATGCCATGTGTCCTATTTACGTCGGCCGAGCCGACGTAATAAAGGCTCCTCACGCGCCCAACAAATTAAAAATCGGGAAGGCCTATTTACGTCGGCCCGGCCGACGTAAATAGGCCACGTGGTGGTTATTTACGTCGGCCCGACCGACGTAAATAAAGGCTATCACGCTCCCACAAAATTCAAAATCAGGAGGCCTATTTACGTCGGCCAGGCCGACGTAAATAACGCGAGTCCCACGTGGCGGCTATTTACGTCAGCCTGGCCGATGTAAATAAAGGCTATCACGCGCTCACAAAATTCAAAATCAGGGAGCCCGCCCTATTTACGTCGGCCTGGCCGACGTAAATAACGCGAGCCCCACGTGGCAGCTATTTACGTCAGCCTGGCCGACGTAAATAGGCCGACCATTTTTACTTAGCCCACGCATTGCCCGTGGCTTCGTGCCCTAGCCAAATGCCCTGCCGCTGCCGCCTCTCTCGTCGCCGCTTCGCCCGTCGCCGAGCCGTGCCCGCCCGCCGCCACAGCGTCTCGCCTGGCAACAACAACGGCGGCGCCGCCAGCGGAGAGGAAGAAGGAGATCAAGGTCGTCGTGCGTTGGGTGGAGTGCCAACGCAACCACGCCGCCACCATCGGCCGCTACGCCGTCGGCGGGTGCTGCGAGTTCATGGCGCTGGGCGCCGAGGGCACCGCCGACGAGCTCATCTGCGCCGCCTGCAACTGCCACCGCAGCTTCCACAAGTGATCATCGAGGTCCCCGAGCCCGAGCCCGAGGCTGATCGAGCAGGACTGCTCCTCCGATACCACCACCTCCGGCGATCGCCGCTGAACGACGGCGCCTTCAGGATCGGCATCAGCGAACCATGCATGGTAGGGGCACCGAAATGAATCGGTGGTCGCATTGCATTCGATCGTAAATGGATCAAAGTAGTATCTTTTTCCACTTTCTGGTTGGGATCTCGGTGAGCTGCATGTGTGAGTCAGTGTGTGATGTAGCACGCCTGTGTGCGAAGCGACATCTGTGTCATGCATCATGAAGCCGGTGCATAGATTGATAAGATGAACACCCTGCATCCATCGGCTGGTGGTTAATTTTCCGCTTAATTACTACTCTATTTCAGTCATGCATAATACTGTTGTTTTTCTCATCTCGAGTTAAACCCTAATATATATATAGAGTATAATTACCTTTTGCTTTTCACTGTGTGCGGTTTTTACATTATGTTATCTTGCCACTAGCCCCGGTGAGAGTTCATCATTAGCTTCCACATGACTCAAAAGCGTGAGAGCTAATCATGCTTATGCCAAGATCGAGCGAATAAATAATTTAATCTGCGCTTGATCGTGATTAGGCTCAAGAACTGTGTGTTTGCACAAGCGGCCTGCGTGGAGGCGGCACTGATGCGCTTGATCGTGATTAAGCCTATTTACGTCGGCTTCGAGGCCAACGTAAATACTCCTTCCACAGCCACAGCTATTTACGTCGGCCGGGCCGACGTAAATAAAAACCTATTTACATCGGCTTCGAGGCCGACGTAAATAAGCCTTCCACGACCACAAATATTTACGTCGGCTTCCGGCTAACGTAAATAGCTGCCACCGTGGAATGCTTATTTACGTCGGCCTTGAAGCCGACGTAAATAACTGCCACGTCAGCTCCACACCGTGGGCTGAGAACTACTATTCCTATTTACGTCAGCTTCGAGGCCGACGTAAATAACCCTTATTTACGTCGGCACCGACGTAAATAATGCTATTTACGTCGCTCGATTTACGTCGTCAGCTTTTGGCCTATTTACGTCGGCTTCTGGCTTCTGGCCGACGTAAATAAGTCGGATTCCTGTAGTGTGGTGGCTGTGCACGTGGTGTCCATTGGTAGGAGCTAGATGAGAAGATGCAGCGCCTTTTGGATTGAAACATTACCCTGATATATTTGAAACATTGTGCTTTGCCTAGTGAAATATGGTGCTTGCTCTGGTGAAACCCCCATAAAGAAGTATGAGAAATACTAAGTTTGCTATGATGAAACATGGTGTTGTTACTCCGGTGAAACACTCCTAAAAAGTATGAAATATTTTGTTTGCTTTGTGATATATTGTTTTGCTCTTGTGAAGGAAGTGTTTTTGCTTTTGTATAACCATTTAATTTGCTGCATGACATGAAAAATCCAACCAAAAAAACCTTCGATCGGTTATTCCAAAAATGGACTTACCTTTTAAAGGCCAAGAAATCACGTGAAAGGAAAGAAATGGCAGTCGATCAAGGGATTTTAGGAACTTTGTTCATTGCAGTCGTACTAATTTTCTGTTGCCTAATCTCCTCCTCATTTCCTTTCTCTTTTTCTCGCTTTTAGGAACTTTGTTCATTGCAGTCGTACTAATTTTCTGTTGCCTAATCTTCTTCTCTTTTCCTCTCTCTCTTTTTGCTCGCTTTTTTGTTTCTTTGGCTTAGATATATACATATCTTTTAAACGATATATGATTGAGAGAAATCCTGCAGTGTTTACCCTTTTAAAAAACTAACACCACCACCCGAGCACTCATTCGCAGTCTCCACGGAATGACCTCCACCGCCACCACCACCCTACTTGTCTAGCATCGACCGTGAAATCCACCACGGCCGGACGACTCAGACCGTGGACTGCGTATGTTGCACTACTGTTGCCGATGGTCTTGGCTGGTCGCCGTGGATGGGTTGCGGTAGGAGGAGGCCGACGATGGCCGATGGCAGCAAGGAGGGTTGGTTAAGGTGGCGATCCATAGGGAGGTGACAACGAGGGTGCAAAGGAAGCTCAGGTGAAAGTGCATGGTTGGCACTTGGAAAATCATATCAGGCAAGCGGAAGAAAAAAAAAAAGGCACTGAATAATGATTCGCAAGGAGGCTTGCTTGCAGTGAGCTTTATTCAAACGCACGGTTTTAAAAACCGCAGTTTGAACGGGTGGTATTTGGAGATTTCAAATTCAAATTTAAACTCCACGGAAAATATGTAAAATTTAAAATGGAAATGTGTATGAATAATTTGACATGAACATAATTTGAAAATTCAGTATTTTCAATTTTGGACCTATTTTAGTGCAAAATAGTTTGAAAAGGGGCTACATAGGCCATTTGGGGCTGAGCCGTGTGTGATGAGGTCAAGGGTGAGGTTTTTTAGTAGTGGGTGTAGATGTTGCGAGGTTAGAATTATTATAGTATCATTCTAATTTGACATTTTTTATATAATGGAATGAATTCCGACTTCTACATCACAGACATATACGGCCCCATTCTAATTTGGCATAGACTATATGAAAGCTTATTTGGTCTAAATGTTTATTACATTGACACAAATCTAGCCGCACATCATCTTTCTTGTTTTCTCTATATTAAGTTGCATTTTATGGTACATAGTGATAAGGAAAAAGTACTGATATTATCTCTGAATTTTTGTCCTCACCCCATTTTAGTCCCTGAACTCTAAAACCGGCTTAACTTGTTCTCAAACTATCAAAACCAGACTAATTAAATTGGTCCCTTGACTAGTCAAAAGACCGTTTTTGCTGACGTGACAGGTTTAGATGACATGGCATCACACATGGTTGGATATGTCTTATCTCCTCTCTCCCTTGTTCTCGTGTCCACGTGGAAGCCATGTAAGCTAGAACTGCACAGTTGGAATACATTAACCTTTCGAGGCTGCAATACCTTGACCTTTCCTGCTTGGCAAGTGTGAACTCAACAGATGTTGGAATTAAGTGGGCTTGGTCCAATTAAATATTTTAAAAATCAAAATAAATCTCAAAGGCCCATTCATGAAGGATGAGTGGTGGGATGTTTAGTACCACATGAAAAGTTGGAGGGGAGAAATACCACCTTATAAGGTGAAGCTCTCTGTATCCATTCATTGATTGGATGACACTTGAAAATAGTGTTAGAGGCACACAAAGTCACGCGTGCGTATTCGCGTGTTATTTCCGCGTGACTTGTGACTTGTGACCACGCCACGATGCAACCGGTCTCCTGATCCTTAAATCCTATCTTTTATTTTTAAGAAATCATTCTATAATCTAGACTTATCCTGCGTACGATTTTAGGAAACCGTATTCACACGCGCTACGAAAGCGCATCATGGGCGAGTCGGTTCCTATCTTCTTGCGTTGATTTTCCGAGGCCCAGCCACCCTATATAAGGGGCGCCGTCCTTCCAGATCGTGCACGTCTAGAACCCTAATGAACTGATCAGGTGAGACGCGGCCAGAGGGCTTCTGCATCCTTATGCTGCACATCTCCAGGCTTCTCCATCCCGCACACCGGCGTGTCACTGGCATGTGGAAGTGCAGTGTCTCCGGAACCACGTCCTCGCTAAAGAACCTACACAGGTTAGGGACGATCAGGTTTTTGGGAAGCGTTCGCGCAACTACTCACTTCTTTTCCAATCTGCTACGTTCTATGGACTTCAACTTCTGACGAAGCGATTTGTTGTAAGTTGGGTTTCTCTGATCCGTAGTTGCGCATACGAGAGATATGTTTAATCTGTGTATGATCATGTTGTTCATAATTTATGATTTACCTATGATATGTGCTGCTATGTATCTTGCAGTTTTAGGAATTATTTACATCATTAAAGTGCAAAATATTCTAACAACAGATATGTCTTGACCTTTCCGGCTTGGTAACACGTCTCTCTTTCCTACGCCATCTTAATCTCAACTGGATACACCTATCAGCAACAGCAATCCATGACTGGCCTCACGTCGTGAGCATGTTTCCTTCTCTCAGTGTCCTCAGCCTTTCTGAATGATCGCTTAGAGCATACATATCAGCTACTTCAAATTTCTACTCTATAATACTATTCCCTACCTACTCTATCTATCTCTCTAAAATTCATTCGCACTTTACACTACACTCTAAAAGATTTTTTTCCTCCAGCAGCTACACTATTCAAACAGTGTTATAGAGTGCTTGCTATAGATACTCTTACAAGTGCAAACCAGTCGCTGCCACATCTTAATCTTACGAAACTTGAGAAGCTCGACCTCTCCGACAACCTCTTTTACCAGCCGGTTGCTTCTTGTTGGTTTTGGAGCATGACAAGCCTTAGGCAACTCCACCTTTCGTGGAATTGTTTATTGGGCTGTTTGGTTGCCTTCTCATGTGAGCCTGGCTTGTACCAGCCCAGCCAGGCTGGTGGGAGGCTGGCTGACTAGATGCAAGAGATGGTGTTTGGTTGTTTGCACAACCTGAAACAGGCTGAGAAGAGAAGATGTTTGGTTGGCTGTATTAGAAATGTATGGGATGGTTGGATCAAGAGAGAATGTGTTTGGCTGTCTTCTATTTCTCCCACCTGAAACAACTTTTTGGGTCTTATCTGTAGTTTAAAAAAAATTCTGGTTTTTTCATCGCGGCTCCTGTACCTTGCAGTCTAAAAAATTGATTCAATTCAGACCTAAAACACGACACATATTCAGACCTGAATGATAAAAGAGAACATCTTTGGACATTCAATTCATATCTGAAACACGACACATATTGGGTTTTAGATCTGAAACACGACACATTCAATTCAGACCATCAGCTCCTGTACCTTGCAGTCTAAAAAATTGATTCAGACTTTAGAACATATTGGGGCTTGCAGTATTCCATATTGGGGCACTTTACATCAGCACATTTAAAACATATTTCTACGCTACAAGATCTATCCTTACATCAACAAGGATCAACAAGATATGCATTCAAATGCACCTCCAAAATGTCAAACACTATCTACAGACCAAGATTTGTTTTTGCATCAGTACCTCACAAAAGAGATCGATTGGCTAATTAAAAAGTGCATAGCAACATCCATGTTGATGCAAGGAGATACACGAATCAGTATTGGAATCAATGGCCCTAGCAGCACAGAAGCTGGAGGCCACAGTCCGACTACTGAAATAATCAGTCTGAAGAACTATCCAGTGACACATTATCAATAGCTGAGATGGTGCCCTGCAAAATCAAGCTTAATATATCCGTCAACATGAACACAACCATAATCATCAGCGGTGCCTTGAAATTGATGGCATGGCAACCATTAGGGTGGAGACGAGTTCGGGAGGAGGAGGCGGCGGCGGAGGCGGGTGGAGACGAGGTTGGGAGGAGGCGGCGGCGACGGCGGGAGGAGGTGGTGACGGCGGGAGGAGGAGGCGGCGGGGGGAGGAGGAGGTGGCGTATGCGAGAAGAGGAGGAGTCGTGCGAGAGAGAGGCGGCGGGGGGAGGAGGCGACGACGGGAGGAGGAGGCGGCGGCGGCGGCGGGGGGAGGACGAGGCGGCGTGTGCGAGAGGAGCACGAGTCGCGCGAGAGAGAGGCGGCGGGGGGAGGAGGCGACGACGGGAGGAGGACGAGGCGGCGTGTGCGAGAGGAGCACGAGTCGCACGAGTGAGAGGCGGGGGGAGGAGTCACGCGAGTGGAACCCTAGCGGGGAGGAGCCGCGCGCGGGTGCACGCGCTTGCACGGGCGGATACAGCGCGATGCATCCCGCGAGCCAGGCCCGCCGAAAATGCCGGATTTTTCTGTTTCCACGGGGCCTGGCCAGGGGGGCTAGTTGCATCTGCTGGGCCAGACCAGGTGAAGTGAGATGGCAACCAAACACCTCTCTTTTGCATCTGCAGAGCCAAATCTCCACTCATGAAGCCAACCAAACAGCCCCTATATGGCTAGCAAGGTATCTTCAACCGTGTGCCCTAACACTATAGCAGATGAATTTGGAAACATAATTGAGTTACTCCACGGTATGACGCAATGTCTGTCTAGCAAGCTTCAGAAATCGCATGTGGAATACAATAATATCTCTGGGATCTTGCCAAACTTGATGGGGGGAATTTTCTAGCTTATAGTATCCCTTGATCTCTCTTATTACAACCTCACCGGACATGTGCCTTCTGAGATTGGCATGCTCACAAATTTGACAAAATTGGACCTAAGCTACCATTACCTGGACGGTAAAATCACGGAAAAACACTTTGCCCATCTGACAAGCTTGAAGGATACATATTTATCATATAATTCCTTGAAGATTGTGGTTGTTCCTGACTGGTTACCCTTCTTTAAAGTAGAATATGCATATTTTTCTTCTTGTCAAATGGGTCCCATGTTTCCTACCTGGCTCCAATCGCAAGTGGATATTCTTCAACTTGATATATCAAACAACAATGAAACCATGTCACTTGGAGAACTCTATCTCGGTTCAAACCATATAGGTGGTCAAATGGACGCGGGGCCATCTGACGCCTGTCGGCTGAGTTCCCATCCGATGTCTTCCGCTGGCCGTTGGATGGAGATCCAATGGGCAGTGATAGATCTAGATGAAAACTTTGTTATATTTGCTTTAGCTATGAAAAAATTATTAACAAATCTGTAAAAATCGTAAATATTAACTAATCCATGTCAAGTTCAATATATATTATTTTCGTGTTTTTATGATCAATATTCATTTTCACAAATGTACTAAAGCATAAACTAGATCTAAAAACTTTAATATAAATATATACTAAAAATATATGTTGAACCTAACATAGATTAGTTAATATTTATGATTTTTATAGATTTTTTAAAAATTATTTCGTGTCTAAAGCAAAAATAACAATGTTTTCATCTAGATCTATCTATAGCCGTTGGATCTCCAGCGGAGGCCATCGAATAGGATCTCGTCTGAGAGGCGTTGGACGCCCCCGCGTCCTGGTCAAATACCTCGGCTGCCAGGAAACCTACGAGTTCTAGACATCTCCGATATCTTGTTGTCGGGACCTCTGCAATCAGACTTTCGAGCTCTAAACCTTACTTACCTGAATCTCTTCTCCAACAGCATCAACGGTCACATTCCTACACCTACAGGCGAATTATTACAATTGTACTTCTTAGACCTAGGAAACAATCTGTTCGACAGAGAACTTCCTCAAAAGTTTCCAGTCCAAAACCATAACATTCCTACGCTTAATAAGTAACAATAGCATATCTGGTAACTTCCTATCTTTTCCGTAACTGTGCATCATTGTTTTTCCTCGATCTACCATTGAATGAATTATCAGGAAAATTGCCCACTTGGATTGGTAACTTGAAAGAACTACGAATTCTACGGCTGACAGACAATAAGTTTTGTGGGAATATTCCGGTCAACACCACCAAACTTGAGATCTTCATCATTTGGATCTTGCGGCCAATAGATCAACACCTTGTCATTTGTCAAAAATCATGGCAAGAAAAGGAAACAAAACTTTAGCATCGTTGGCTGACCTTACTTCCGTTGTGTAAGACCAGGCTAGATGGCAAGAAGGGGTTGAATAAACGCTAAATTAATCTTCACGCTTTCTTCAACAATGCATCTCAAAAATCAAGAGAAGAATGAAGACAAGCAAATGACCCTCAAGAAACAAGATCATCCATAGATCATTCTTAGAACAAGAGCACATACCTCTAGAAAAATGTCATGAATAAAAATTCGTTGGTGATCTAGTATGCGGGTTTTTTTAGGTGCTCCTAGTTGATAAAAGTTCAACAAAAAAGAATCAACTCTATAACAACTTTAGAAAAAGAAAAAGAATTAGTACGAGCCTAGCTGCTTTTGGAAAATAAAAGTGAATTTTTAGCATAGAAGCATCTTGGTCAAAAAGTGATTTTTTAAAAAATGTGACTCATTTGAATTTCCAAATTTTTTCTTGGAGAGAATAGTAAGTCACGAAGCTATATACCAAAATTCACCTCAAAATCAAGAGTAGAAAAATGGAGCAAAAATAACAAGGATAGCTGCTCAGAAATTTCCGACAGAACATTTAGGGCTTCGTAAAATCTTCAAAGCGCCAAAATGGTGATTCCTGTACAATTTTCACTTGGAGAAGTGGTAGATACGTAAATCACATAACTTTTCTAGTAAGAATCATCTCAGAATCACAACACATGAATTTTTTTGAAAAATAACAAGGACTGTTGTGCGGAGAAACTAAATCTGTCAAAATAAGCAAAAATATCAAAACTTGATCTCAGTGTTATTGGTGAGTTGGAAGATAAAAATAAATGACATGGGGCAATCACAACACCTCTTAAATCAACAAGTTTTTTGCATGTAGAAGGAGGGGAGGTAAAGAAACTTGTTACAAAAGAAATAAAGAAACAAACTAGATCAAACACATAGAACATAAGAAAAAAAAGGCAAAAACTTTTTGTGTAATCTTTTTCTATTGCTTTTTTGGTTTTCTACACCCACACAAGATTAGGCAAAGCTCTCAAAGAGCACATAATTATGTAATAGAACTCTAACCAATACTTAAGTGGAAATATTCTTCACCCTTCCTTATATAGGCCTTTTGAGTACATCTCAACCCTTCGAGGGTTGCTTAGCTTCTAAGATAATCTATTAAGGGATAGGATTCACTCACTCCACCATCAACAACTAGCCCCACACATGGGTTTTACATGGGTCACACAAGGCCTATATGGGCTTTACACAAAATCCGGTCAAGCTAATGCAATGGGTCTTCATCACTTCACTTAACCGCTCATTTTCTGTGTCTCCAGGCCTCCAACCCAAACCAAAAATCTTAAGCCATCTCAAGTCCATCTCCATGACATCCATGTGAGCCCGGTTTGAGCCGAACCGTCCCACCGGCATCCTCGACCACTCTAGACCTCGATTCTCCCAACGTAGTCCCGGTATCCATCGACGGCCACAGCTGCCTTCAAAACTGCACTTAAATGGACCAACACGATTTCCATTAGTATCTCACTTACCTCCCTGCTAGTTAGCACATTAGCATCCATAATCATGCAATAGCCCTAATTAACCCAAATCAATACTAATCACGACTAGTCAAAATTGCACCTCAAATACACAGCAGCTTGGGAAAATTATATCAATTAATCCATGCGTCAAATGAAATTCTTCCCTAAACAAAAAGCCATCGTCTTAAAATTCTCTACAAAAGCTATGAAGACCAAAAAATCATCTGAGTAAACGAGCACCATGAAATAGTCCAAACTGTGAAAACTGTGCATGCTGAAAAATGAATCCGTCCGGCTCTAAACAAGTCTTAAACACAAACTCCTGAACCAAATCAAATCAAGTTATATATACTCATCACCACATGACGACCTTCATATGGTCTCACAATCTCCCCCTTGACGAGTATATTGAAAATATCAAAAAGACATGAAGAAAAGTTTGTTTTGAGATGTTAAAGCAAATCTAGTTGCAAGATAAGCACTCAGAATTCTTTTTGAGAGCTTGACAAGATAAGCACTCAGAATTCTTGATGCTGCCTATCTGCCCCTCAAACCTCCTATTGAGTTCCTCATACACCTTAGCCATGTCCCCATCGATTTCATCATATCGTACACAAGTAAATTGAGAACTAGCAAGCAAGACACCAGTCAATTCATTGATGTTAGATTGTATACTTTGATTCTTCATTTTGTTAAACAAGCAATCCTCACAAGGCCGGAGATGCTGGTGTAGTGTTAGTACAACCCTTATCAGGATTGATTGGGTCCTTGGGTGCATCAAAATCAGGTGCAAGTGTGCAGATATCAGGTGCAACAAGATCAGATGAAACAGGATGATCAACATGCAAAATAGGAGGCCTAGGCCCACTAACATTATAAGAACTAGGAGTAGAAGTAAAAGACTAGAAGCAATACAGGTTACAGTAATTCTCTAACCATACTAGCATGCCTCCCCTTTAGTATCTCAAACTCACAAGTCACACTATCATAAGATGTCCTTAATTCTTCTAACTTCTCAACAAGACTATTACACAATTTTCAACCATTAGAATCAGAAGAGGTACAAGATCTAAGAAAGTCAAGCTTTTGTGTCAAACTTTCTACGTACTGCTCTAACTCCTTGCACCTAGTCTTAGACCCAGCAAGGAATGTACCAAACTAGCAGAAGGCATCGTTTAACTGGTCATAAGTTGGTACCTTGTTTGTGTCGCCGTACAGGTCAACATTCCAATTTTTATTAAGAAAATAAAACTTGGACTATTTAAGTTTAAAATTTTAAGAAAATGAATTATTAAAATCAAGCTAGAATTAACACCTAAGGGTTTTAATTTTGTAAAATTACAGATGTCAAATAACGGTTAAATAATATATAAACTCAACCTCTAGACATTTTTCAAAATTTTACAAATTAATTAAAACCCCCTAACCCTATTAATAAATAGATTAAATAAATGATGTCTTGAGTCATGAAATTAACACCAGTTACATTAAGGAAAAATTTACATGGTCAACTGAATGCAAGTCACTGCATGTATCCATTAAAATTTACTGAGAGAAGCATGATTGGCTATTATAACTACTAACAAAAAAGGCTTTCAGGAATCAGGATTAATCGACGGACATGTGCCCGCACAAATTAATATGAAAGTGTACTTAACAGCTTGCTTAAAAGTACAACTCACAACTCGCCACCTAAGTGCACATCCCAGTTTCCATCCTGAAACAGCAGCATTAGGCCAGTTACAGGCAGCATAGGCACACAGTTTATCACAGGCAAACACCCTAACAATTGATCAGTACGGAGAAAAGTACCACCTAGATTATCCACTACCTCTGCTAGTGAACACGAGGCCTCGATTACCCACATATTTCCTGCTCTTCTCTGAGCTAGGGTTCGGAAGGGGCACCCCGCCGCTGACGACTACTCCCACGCACAGGACTACAGGAGCAGGTCGATCGATCGCGCAAACCAAGCCCTCTCACGGCCCGCAAAACAGAGCGCAGCAATCGAGAGGGATCGGAAGCCATGGAGAGGTCTAGGTGCGGAGGGGAAGGAAGGGGGGGAAGGGCGAGGCGAACCTGCTGCGAGGAGTCGTCGGCGGTGCGGGGGCGCACGTGGACGACGAGGTGGGGAGGGAAGTCGCGCACCACGCGGCAGTCGTCTCCGTACACCGCCGCCAGCGCCTCCATCTCCAGCCGCACCTCCTCCTCCGCCTCCGCCGCCATTGCTTCCTTCGCCTTTGGTGTTGGCCGCCGTGGAGGGGCGTGATTTTTTTTTTAACTTCTTTACTTTTCTTCTCTGAGACGCCGGTGGCGGAGCGAATTGGGCGTGGCGTGGGCGTGGCCGCGTATGCCGTGTGGATTGAGTACTTATATACTTTGCCTTAAAAAATAAAATTTAAGGATTTACAACTCATAAGTATTGACAATTAAGAATTCGTGAGTGAAAATGCTTAAATATCAACCTTTACAGTATTGTGACAAATACTGAATTATTTCAAAAAAGATTAATGATAAAAATAAAAATCTTAAAGTTGTTAATGATTTTTGTAGTACCTAATGTCCAGTCAAATAGTTTTGCTTAGGTCTAAGACGTCCCCTTTTTCTCTTAGTCAAAAACCAAATTGAACCAAATGTTTCCTGAATTTCTAATTTTTAGCGATTAAGCCCAACTGAATAGAACATACTTGCTTTACTTTTAACTGTGCAAGTGTCTCCCTAGGTTGATCGAACGATAGACGTCTGTTTAGATGCTATTTTCAAATACTTGATTGCCAATTTTAAGAATAAACATTTATAGAATTTGATAACAAATGTTAATCGAAGTAGGTATACATTTGCTTTATTGACATGGTGAGCTACTTAACTAAGGGCATTTGCAACTGTAAATGTCACTGCTTGCTCATAAATAAAGCCAGACTTGAGCTGCTTAGTCACTTTTATTGCTCGCTCTATTTACTGTGCTCGGTAGTGATTAGTATAAATTCCCAGATGCATTCTGCATAATTGTCTTTTGCATCTTGCAGCTTCTGATGTTACTGATACTGCCGTGAAGATTAGGGAACATAGTTTCTTCCCTGATCTATTTTAGTGTAACTTAAGGAGTATCAGTACTGAACTATTTTAAGTTTCTGAGCGCAAATGCCTCTTGGATTGAACTCCAAATAATGGACAACTTTCTTGTCATCAAAAGCACCCAATCTTAATGCAGCTCCTGTCCATTACAGGGATTGACAGATTCGTGGTTTGTTATTATTGCTTGCTTCGAATGGTTGAAACATTTTCATGCTGCAGAAGCTTTCTTGTTCTGAACAGATGTTGCCTCTCCCAGATCTGAGTTGCTGAACTTGCCACTCTAAATGTTACCAAGGAAATCAAGAAATCGATTGAAATCTCCTTGCTGGATTGCTACCATGTTTCTCTAATCTGCAGCATGCGGCTGACATTGATTTCCCAACTTTAAGGTCCAGTTTCCATTTTTTCAAATAAAATTTTGTTACTACTTGCAACTGACAGCTTACAACATACTTCAGATCGATGAAGGATTACTATCCTCTACAACATGAAAGAGTTTTATGCCACCTCAGTTAACTAACAATTCAGATCAATAGCATTCATCTACACTATATTGTGAAATTGTACACGGCTACACACGTAGACACATTTTCTGTTGTCAAAATGTACAAACATAACCTGAAATTAGCACCTGTTTCAAGTATAGATGGCTATAGTGATGCGTAGATATGACGCATCACACTACTGAAATTAGCAACTGTTTCAAGTATAGATGGCTTGCCATTGCAGTCATCAAACAATTTTTCCCACTAAACTCTGACATATCGAGGTCTACAGTAGAGATCAACCATGTTGGTAGCTTAATTCTTACTCTCATTGAGAGGATGACACTAGGAGTTGGGGCAATTTTCTGGTTTATTTCTCACACAATGCCATACAAACCCGAGGGGTTGGGGTTACATATTTATAGCTGGCCAAGGCAGTCAAGCATATGCTAAGATGCTGTCCTAAAGGTGGTCTAAGATGCTGTCCTAAAAGTGGTCTAAGATGCTGTCCTAGATGCTGTCCTAAAGGTGGTCTAAGATGCTGTCCTAGATGCTGTCCTAAAGGTCTAAGATCTGTCCTAGATGCTATCCTAGATGCAGTCCTAAAGGTCTTGTTTGGAGCAACAAAGATCTGTCCTGGTTCTTTGGTTGGAGCAGCAAAAAGAGGAAAAAACCCCCCCCCCCACAAAGACCAACAGTACAAGGACTTATTCCATCATTCTCCCCCTAAGTCTTGTGCGTCGTCTTGTGGGAAAGTTGGACCATCCCGGTCCGGGAGCGAAGCTCAAGGAACTTGATCCTCCCAAGGGGCTTGGTGAGCAGGTCCGCAAGCTGGTCCTTAGTGTTGATGTAACACGCCTTGATGCTTCCTTCGTCCAAGCAATCCCGGATGAAATGGTACCGCACCCGGATGTGCTTGCTCCGTTCATGGAAGGCGGGGTTCTTTGCGGGGCAGGCGGACTTCTTGTCCACACCGAGTTCCACCGCTTCAGTGTCTCTGCCGAGGAGATCACCAAGCAGTCGAGCAAGCCAAAGTGCCTGAGTCGAAGCGGTGGAAGCCGCTATGTACTCGGCCTCGCATGAATGACGGGGCCACCACTTGTCGCTAAGCGATCGCCCACTAACGAGGCACTTGCCGAGGAAGAAAAGAATCCCGCTCGTGCTCTTGCTGGTGTCGATGTCGCCGCCGTGGTCGCTGTCGCTGTAGCCAACGAGGTGTGCCTCTCCCGGGCACCTCGGGTAGAAGAGGCCATGGTCGAGAGTCCCCGCAACATAGCGGATGATCTTCTTCACAGCCTGCTGGTGCTCCGTAGTCGGTCGCTGCATGAACCGACTAACGTAGCCGACGGAGAAAGCCAAATCAGGCCGTGTGTGGGCGAGGTAGCGGAGGCTCCCCACAAGACGCCGGTATTGCGTAGCGTCCACCTCCTCCGTCGTGTCGTCGCGGCTCAGCTTCAGCCTCTCCTCCATCGGAGTGAGTGCTGGGTTGCAGTCGGTGAGCCCAGCCAGCTCAACGACGCGCTTGGCGTAGGCGGTCTGTCGAAGCGTGATTCCGGAGTCGTCCTGGTGCACCTCGATCCCCAGGTAGAAGGAGAGAGGCCCCAGGTCACTCATCTGGAAAGTGGCCTTCATTTCTTCCTT
The DNA here is from genome assembly GCA_036346145.1 of Olyra latifolia. NCBI lineage: Eukaryota > Viridiplantae > Streptophyta > Magnoliopsida > Poales > Poaceae > Olyra > Olyra latifolia. The sequence continues at coordinate 20,504,926 of CM070533.1, forward strand.
GAACGCTGCCACCTCCACATCCTTGGTGCCGGTGATCACCAAGTCGTCGACGTAGACACCCACCAGCAGGGCGTCTCCACCAGTGCCCCGCCGGTAGATGGCCGCCTCGTGCGGGCTTGGCTCGAAGCCCATCCTTTTGAGCGTGGAATCCAACTTGGCATTCCACGCCCTCGGTGCCTGCCGCAAGCCATAGAGGGCCTTGCGCAGCGCAAAGATTCTGCCCTCCTTGCCGGAATTTCAAATCCGGCGGTGGTCACGAGACCTCTTCCTTCAAATCGCCGTTAAGCGCCGATTTAACGTCCATGTGATGAACATGCCGGCCTTCTGGGCGGCCGGCGAAGAAAGCGATCGCCGCAGTTCCATCCGTGCCATGAAGCGAAGCATCGTCGGTCGATCCCCTCTGCTTTGCCGCGAAACCGCGTGCCACCAAGCGAGCCTTGTGCAGCGATGGCGCCGGCTTCATCCTCTTCACTTGAACACCCACTTAAGAGTAATCGCGCGGTGACCACGAGGAGATCAGCAAGCTCCAGTGCGGTTCTTCTCAACCGCGTCCATCTCCGATCGCATCGCGGCACGCCATGCAGCGTGTCTCGCGACCTCCGCGAAAAAACGGGTTCGCCGTCGTCACACGCAAGGTGCAATCGCCTCGGATCGCGAGCACTAGTCCGCACCGGTGGTCGCCGAGAAGGTTCCCAACAGACGATACCATAACGGCTCGCCGTCGTACGTGCCGTCGGCGCCTCGTCGTGGGAGAGCGGAGTGGCGAACTCCGCGGCCGTGGTCGACACGAGTGGTGTCGAGTGGGCGTGCGGAGGAGTGGACGTTGGTGCTGGGATGCATGGAGTTTCCGGCTGTGGTGGTGTTGACGAAGAGCTTGCCGCAGCCGAAGTTGTGGCTGGAGAACATGATGCTGGAGTCGGTGGAAGCTCGGGGACTGGAGTAGGCATGCTTGGTGAAGAGCTGCCTACTCCCCCAGCTCCCTTGAAGTGATCGTACTCGACGGTGAAGTCGTTGTACGTCGGAGTCGAGCCGTCGTCCACCGCCTTGTCCCATGCCCATCCTCGCCCTTCGTCGAACACTACGTCGCGCGCCGTGCGCACACGCTGTGTCCCTGGGTCAAGAATGCGGTAGGCCTTCGAGCCCTCCGCGTAGCCGATGAACACCCCTGGGGTGCTCCTGTCGTCGAGCTTGCCGATGTGGCTAAGCTCTTTGACGAACGCGAGGCAGCCGAAGACCCGTAGGTGAGAGACCGCCGGCTTGCGCCCATGCCAAGCCTCGTACGGCGTCTTGCCGTTAAGAGCCTTGGTGGGTGAGCGGTTGAGGATGTAGACAGCCGTCACCACCGCTTCTCCCCAGAAAACAGCCGGCGTCCCCCTCTGCTTGAGGAGGGCCCGAGCCATCCCTACAACCGTCTGGTTGCGCCGCTCGACGACGCCGTTCTGCTGCGGGCTGTACGGCGCGGAGTAGTGGCGCTGAATGCCCTCATCCGCACAGTACGACGCGAACTCAGTTGCCGTGAATTCGCCGCCGTTGTCGGTCTGCAAAGAACCTGCAGCGACTTGCGGCGCGCTCCTCCTCCGCAGATAACTGCGCGCGCCTGATGGCGTCCGCAGCCTCTCCCTTGCTGCCGAGAACCATTACCCACATGTAGCGGGAAAGGTCGTCGACGAGCAGCAGGAAGTAGCGTCGTCCTCCTGGTGTGGCTGGTGTCACCGGGCCACACAAGTCCCCGTGCACGAGCTCGAGCCGCTCCTTGGCTCGGAAGCTCGACTGCAGGGGAAAAGGGAGCCGCCTCTGCTTGGTCAGCACGCAGACGTCGCAGAACTGCTCCACGTGGTCAAGGCACGGCAGGCCGCGCACCATCTCGTTGGCACTGAGCCTCTTCAGGGCCTCAAAGTGAAGGTGCCCGAAGCGCTCATGCCACTGCCACGCCTTATCGTCCCGACGAGCAACAAGGCAGAGAGGTTGTGCCACCTGCACGTTGAGGACGTAAAGTCGATTGGTGCCTCTGGTTACCTTGGCAAGAAGGCGACGATGGTGATCCCAAATCCTCATGACTCCGCTCTTGATCGCCACGCGCGAACCGTTCTCATCCAGCTGTCCCAAGCTGATGATAGAGTTCCTCAACGCGGGGATGTAGTAGACTCCGGTGAGCAGCCTGTGCTCTCCAGACGCGGCGGTGAAGAGGACAGAGCCGACGCCCTTGATCTCCACGCCGGAGGCGTCCCCAAACAGACGGAGCCTCGGGCGTTGGAGTCAAGCTCGGTGAAGAACTCCGTCGACCGGTCATGTGATGGGTAGCGCCCGTGTCGAGCACCACCCGTCGATCCACGTCGGCTTTGGAGCTATCGCCCGAAAGCGTGTGCTCTCGGCTCATCAAGATGGAGGAGATTCGCTGCGGCCGATGCCACTGGAGGTAGCTCGATGCTTGCGTGTGCCAGGAGCAGAGCCGGCTCTTCCTCCTCCAGCTGTGCAACGTGGGCCTGGCCGCGTCGTGGCTGTCGACAATCCTTGGCCCAATGGCCAAGCTTGCCACGATTGTGGCGAGTAAATCTCGTCTCGGCTTGTTGTTGCGGCGGCGCCGCCATGGCGCCTCATGGCGTCTCCTCGGCGCGTCCTTGCACCCGGCCGACGAGTCGCGGCGCTTTCTTGCGGCTTAGCGCGCTGCGGCGATGCTGTTGTGGAAGAAGGCTCCCCTTCTTCCGTCACCTGGCGAGCCTCCCATCGCTCCCGAGTGAGATAAAGCTTCCGCCGATGGTGATAGGCCCGAGAGAGCGTGGTTCGTCATTGTCGGCGACCTTGAGACGACCTATCGCCTCTTCGATCGACATCGTGGAGAGATCCAGCGAGACTTCGATCGGCGAGCGATCCGCTTGTACTTCGGGGATACAACGGAAGAGCTTACGGGCGGCTCTCTCCTCGTCGAGGTGTCGTCGCCGAACGCACCATCTTCTGCGGCGAGTGTTGAGGCGGAGAGCAAAGTCATCAACGTCCTCACCGGCTTGAAGGCGGGTTCTCCCACTCCTGCGAAGTGCTGCGGTGTGGTCTTCGCGGCGCGATCGCTGCCGATGCGTCGTGCCGCGGCGATGGCGTCGAGCCTCCTTGGCGATTCGCTTTTGAAGCGAAGCGCATCTCCGACGAGCTGCAGCTATGAGGGCATCGGCGCCGTCGATCCTCGTAGTAGTCGGCGTCGCCGCATCAATCGCCTCCCACATGCGCCGCACTGGAGCCGTACCCTCATCACCGCAGCCCGCTCGGCGTAGTTGGTCTTAGTGAGGTAGGCCACCCACCGCCGGACCGGCGTCCCGGCAATGGCACGATCCGTGGTGACCATAGTACCGGTCCGGGAGGAGAGCGCGCCGCTGTAAAAGGCCGCGATCTCCGTCGACCAACCACCGCCGCCGGAGCGCCGTTAAGCGCGTCCGCGCTGTCTGGCTGCCACCGCCGCCGTCGGAGCGCGGCCGCCGTGCTGCGCCGCACTGAGCGCCGTCGGTAGCGTCCGTGCTGTCTGGCTGCCACGCGCTCATGGGGTGCGCGTCGCCTTCTTGTTGCCGCTTCGCTTGTTGCCTCCTCGCCAACTTGAGCCCCACGTCGGTGTCGCCGTCGGCAGCGGCAGAGCTGCTGGAGCTACTGCCGCGCAGAACCTCGAGCTCTGCTGCCGCCGCACGTGCTGCATCTGCCGCTGCTGCTGCTTCCACTTCTGCCCTTGCTGCTGCCAGTTCCGCCGCTGCCAGCCTCGCCGCCCTCGCCGCTGTCGCTGCAGTCTCTGTTGCTGCTCGTTCGCGGTCCTCTGCATGGCGACCTCGACCACTAGGTGCAGCAGGCCGAGGTGACCGAGGCCGAGATCGTTCTTCGGACATGGCGCTAGTGGGGCTGCTTGCTTGGGAAGAAGCGCCTCGAGCGAGATCTTTGCTCGTCTGTTCGAGAGATGGAGGAAGAGCGAGAACATTTGTTGTTCTGTTCTTTGGTGAAGGCTACGGGGAGCGTGGGAAGGAGATGAGCAAGAGATGTTTAGGCTGCAGGAAACACGGGCTCTGATACCAAATGTTGGTAGCTTAATTCTTACTCTCATTGAGAGGATGACACTAGGAGTTGGGGCAATTTTCTGGTTTATTTCTCACACAATGCCATACAAACCCGAGGGGTTGGGGTTACATATTTATAGCTGGCCAAGGCAGCCAAGCATATGCTAAGATGCTGTCCTAAAGGTGGTCTAAGATGCTGTCCTAAAAGTGGTCTAAGATGCTGTCCTAGATGCTGTTCTAAAGGTGGTCTAAGATACTGTCCTAGATGCTGTCCTAAAGGTCTAAGATGCTGTCCTAGATGCTGTCCTAGATACAGTCCTAAAGGTGCTGTTTGGAGCAGCAAAGATGCTGTCCTGGTTGCTGGTTGGAGCAGCAAAAAGAGGAAAAAACCCCCCTCCCCCCCACAAAGACCAACAGTACAATGACTTATTCCATCAAACCAGATGATAGGAACTACTAATATGAAATTACAAAGGTTTATAGTCCCTTTAGGGCCCTACTTCTCCCCTCAAGTACTTGCCCAGGAGGTAGTTCTTGGGTCAGTCACTCAGTGCTTCAAAAGATGTGCTACTGATTGAGTGATGATGAGAACAGAATGGCTGTCAGTTTCTGATTGTGGAGGGTTTCACCGAGGTGTACGTACCTCCAATGTTAACATTGGAGATGTCGCGCTGGTGCTGGTCCCACTTCTCAGTTGTTCAGATGCTGCTGACTTTAGCTCAAGCTGCTGTAGTTGATGGACGACATGAGACATCCTTGGCCGAACCGAGGGGACATGCTGGGTGCAGGAGTAGACAAGGTCGACAACTTTCTGGATGACCCCTACCTCTGGTAAGTCCTGAATGAGTGGATCTAGCAGCTCCAAATATCGGTGTGATTGGACTAGAGGCGTTGCCCATTCAAATATAGTCTGCCATCTGACAGATTCAACGGATTGTGCAGGCCGACGACCACTGATGATTTCCAGAAGCAGCACACCAAAGCTGTAGACATCGCTCTTTGTTGTCAGCTCATTCCTGTAGATGAACTCAGGAGCAAGGTACCCATAGGTTGCAGCCTTGACGGTCCTCTCATGCATTACTTCCCATGGCACAAACTTGGACAGGCCGACCCCCATCAGATGGGAACCAAATTCCTCATCAAGAAGAACATTGCTTGCACGGATATCACGGTGCACTACCTGGGGCTTCACCTTGTCATGCAAAAATCTGGATTCAAATGAGCATCGGCAAGTTTATGGCAATTATTAGTAGTGAATTGAACATAAGGCGTAATGACAAAGGCAAATAGCAAAATGTCTTGCATTAATGTTAAATAGCAACTTAAGCTCATCATGGTTCAGTGGGATGCAAAAACACTTGTGAAATTAATTTTGCTTAAAATTATATATGGCTGCAGCAATCCTTCTTTCTAGAAAAACTTTAAAGTTATAAATTCATGTGAGAGAACTTGCAGCGATAGAATAGTGCAACATAGTTGGCTTCTGCAATTCATTCTCTATAACCTAACTAAAGCTTAAGCATGCCAAGTAGTTTCTCATGTATAATAGTTAATAAATATTCACAGCTCAGTAGTGTGACTTAATAAAGAACTTGGAATCTACTATCTAATTTGAATTCCATGTAATGTAATAGAAGGAACAAGCCATCCTAAAATGGTAATTTAACTGAGATTTTAACAGTACACATTATAAAGTAGAGTGGATCAATACATGTGAGCGTTATGTAAAATCTGCATGCACATATATGCATGTATCAAGCAATACTGGAACCTGGAATAATGTTTCCATGCAAATTTCAGGCATCAAACTCCTCGATTCTATTTTAGTCTAATTGGGCTGGAAGCGTAAGCACACCAAACAGAGACCAATATTTTGAAATAAATTGAAATAACAAAAATAGCAGAGCTAAGACCGCAGAAGTTAATTTTTTTTTAGCAAGGAAGCTAGATGCTTTCAATAATTATTATTTCAAAATCTCAGTAAGAAATTATCTGAAAATACTCAGCAAGGGATATTGTCCCCCACTTGAATAGAAAAGAAACTCAAATTTATGCAAATGCCTAGAATGACTTACGCAATCCCCTGTGCAAGAGTTGTGGCAACTCTCATTCTCATTGTCCAATCAAGGCTCCGTCCTCCTCTGGGAATATGGTGCAGCCACACATCCAATGGTCCATTTGCAACAAACTCATAAACAATAAAGCGATCACCATGATCATAACAACATCCATTTACAGCCACTAAGTTAGGGTGATAAAGCTTTGCGACTCTCCCAATCTCAGCGTAGAAGTCTTTTTTTCTTTGTAGGCTGGATCTCTTTAATCTCTTGATTGCTACTCTAGATCCATCTGGCAAGATTCCGCTATAAGTTCCGCCTGTCTTTGCATTTCCAGGAAGTCGGTTTCCCTCACTGAAGTTCTTTGTGATTGATCTAAGTTCTTCACCGGTGAACACTTTCCATAGTGGTGGCACTAATGCAGTAGCTGAAGTACCGGAAGCTTCACGTGATTTTCTTCTTTTCTTGCTTCGCCTATAAACAAGTAGCCAGACCACAACAGCTAGAGTGGCCGAGAGAATCAAGCCGCTTACAGTGACGAGGACTATGAAATACTCCTTGTGGCAGCGATCATGGTGGCATCTGTCTTCAAATATAAAATATTGGCTGTCAGTGCAACTATATTTTGATATCATGAAAACAAAGTACTTAACAAATTATACATAACTCTCCTATGTTACTAAAAGAAGACTTACCATTATTGATCATGCAAATTAGTCCATAAGACTCATTGCACTTTTTTCCAGTAAGTCCAGCATGACTATTGGTCACCAGAGTGCATATATCATTGCTGGTAGCTAGACCGAGCTCACCAGAAAAGACAGACTCATTCCAAATAGATGAATCATCTGACCATTTCCAGTTAAAACCAATACTAGTGTTGTAGCGGTGCCCTCCAACCCAGCAGCCTGAGGAAGCTCCACAGAGAGACTTTGTGAAATTTAGCTCTTGAATTGATGATAATGCAGCCAGATGGCCACTGTAGTTATTATGGCAGAGAGCCTCGGATCTATCCCAAGAAAGGGAGCTTGTTATGTACATGAAACATTTATTCTGATCAGGACCGATTTGCCAACCATCAGGGCATGATGCTGCAGAAAATTGACAGCCGTTGGTGTTAATAACGTATTGGGAAACATCAATGATATAGCATCTAGAGACAGATAAAGCAGCCACATGAGGATGCATACAAGTGGGTAGTGGCATATCTTATTACAAGCTCATCTGCCCAAAAACCTTACCAACATCTTGATTCTCTACATGATATATGAAGGTTAAGTACATATTGCCATATTGGGTTCTATATGTCTGGCTGGCAACAAGAAAAAAGTTTGTTCTTTCTCTTCTAGGTTCTTAGTGGCAAGGCAAGCACGCATATTTCGGCAGGAACTTGCAACTGCAAGACATAGGCAGCACACTGCCAATCAAACACACCTTAATAAACAAGAAACCTATTTCGATTTGGTTATGCTGTGCTTCATATGATGTGCCGCCTGTGCGTCCTGTACCATGAGAAACAACCGTACACTCTTACAGAAGGACCAATCACGCATAATTTTATCAAAAAGACAATCAAGAAATAGCGCTATATTCCTAGAGAAGCCACTCTAGCCCTGAATTAGGGAAGAAAACAAGAAACGATGGATCTAGCTGTACACGCAGAGCAGAAGAGGGAGGAAAGGAGGAAACTAACTGGTTTGAGCCAGAGCAGCAGGGCTGAGCACGAAGGAGGCGAGGAAGACGGAGAGGCCGAGGGCAGGGGGCGCCATGGCTGCCGCCGCCGTCTCCTCCGGGAGGCGCAGGGGCGGCAGGCGGCAGCTCGTTGCGTTTACTCACTGAGAAGAAAGGAAACTGAGCGGCAGGTCTAGGAGCGCGTATTCCGCAAGTCGGCATTAATCTCACCGGGTCCCCTGCTCTCCTGCCTGTCCGTAAGTCTTTATTTAGAGTTTTTTTTTCTTTTAACAAAGTCTCTATCCCCGGTGTCTAAATTTAGAGTTTCTCTCTCACAACCTCTAAATTTAGAGGCCCTCTATAACAATCTCTATAGTTTTTCTGGATAGAGGGTGCTCTCGAGAGGATGGAAATATAGAGAGCAAATAGTGATTTAGAGAGAGGGTAGAGAGACCCGATTTTAGAGTTTCTGCTAGAGATGCCCTTAGCATTGTTGAGTGAATAAACTGTTTGAGCTAAATGTTAAGACAAATTTTAAGAGGTTTTAAATCTACTTCTCAAATCTGGTTTATTTTATTTATATTATTTTTAAGAGTATTAGTGGTGATTTCATAATAAGAAAAAACTAGACAAAAATCAAATCTTTTTTAATTAAGTTTAAGCCACTTTGAACACTATTCTGCATTAATTTCTCACCCCCTAAGCGTTGTTTATTTAGTTTTACCTAACGTTCCGTAACTTTTGTTACTTCTCGAGACAAATCTCAAATTTCTGCAAGCCTGAAGTCCAGCAAAAGTTTCAATTTTCTAAAGCTGTGAAAGTCAAACACTATAGCTAGTTTTATTTACTTTGTTTTGGCCTTTACGTGATGCGATGTACATAACCTTAATATGCAATGTATTCTAGAGTTCGAACCTGAGTAGATGAGGATGAACAACCTCACTCTTATTACTGGGCTACATGTCCATCTGTTTAGCCAACAATTCTATATAACTATTCTTTCTTCTTTGTCCATTCAAAAATAAATAGATTTTTTGGTACGTAACAAAAGAACGGTATTTCTATACGATACTTGAGTTTTTTTTTTTTTTTGAGATCTCGAGTTTCACACTGCTGGATCACCTTGATGGTTCTATTACAAGTTTACAGCTAGAGAGGTCTTCGATGACCAAAACCTAATCCAGTGGAAATCCCATTCCCACTACAATAGTTGTATTTTTTTTAAAATGAAACGAAACATAAAAGTTTCAAAAAAATACTATCTAACTTTCGCAAAGTGATTTTTGAATTTTATAATTAGATAATTTATACCATAAACATATCCTTTTGAGAAACTAGATGTGGGCATACACATTTCAGAGAACATCATTAACTTTTGAAACAAAACAAGTGATAAAAACTAAAGAACTATTTTTTTTTCAAAATTGTGCAATGGAACTAACTAAACATAAATATAAGTAAGAAGAGAAATCAGCTGCATATTGTGTATGAAACATCGACAATGCACTTTTCAAAAATGTGCAGTGGTCGCTGCCACGTCGCTTCATAATTTTGTCCTTGAGAACATAGACAATAACTTCTGGCAGCATGTCCATGGAGGAGGTTACGGTTTGATCAATGAGCCGTACGTTGATCAACTTTGGAGTTGATTCAATTGAGGAGGACAACGAATAGATGGACGAGTACGAGATTTACCGGCGGCCGGTACGTGGACGGCGCATGGTGGTATGTGATGAGCGAAGGGTTGTGCTCCCGTTGCACTAGACGACTGCTTTATTTCGTATGTACCTGACTGTTTTCTGTATTAATTTATGTATCATTTGCAATTGGAACGTACGTCTCTCTGATTGTTAGAGATGTATGTATGTTTTACTATGCATGTGATTGTTGTCCAGGCGCTTGGACGGGGCGAACCAGCAATGCATGGCGATTGTGACCTCATACGATCTATCAGAGCATCTCCACCAGCTATTCTATCCTCTCACTCTATAATACTATTCACTACTCCCTCTATCCAACACTCTAAATTTTCTTCACACTTTACACTCTAAAAGATTCCTTTCATGCACTAGTTACTCTATCTCAAGTTACAGTATCATAGTGTACCTGCTCCAGATACTCTCAGATGAGCAACCGCTTCGTCACAGTACTGACTTATGGGCTAACAGGTCACACTTTATCCAAGTATCCTACAAAGAGACTCCTAAGAGCCAAAAATGTTAAAGGAATGGCCATAGGAATGGGCACATCATGACATGGTAATCTGTCTCGCCCGAATGAATTGGTACCAGAAATGTTAGAAATAGTAAACGATAGAAGTAATAAGAAGTGAAAAGAACAGAGACACTTCCCAACAAGAAAGCAAAGTTCCCACCGATGCCCTAGATTACAAGATCAGTTGATCATATAAGAGCTTCTCCAGCAAAGGCTCTAAAACAGAATCTCCTCTATATTTAGAGTGTCGTCCTCCAGCAGAGTTTCTATCTCAGGATCTAAATTTAGAGTTTCTTTCTCCTAGCCTCTAAATTTGTAGGCTTTCTATGTCAATCTTTATAGTTTTTCTGGATAGAGATTCTCCTGGAAAGGATGGAAATATAGAGAATGAATAGTGATTTAGAGAGGTTGTATAGAGATTCGACTTTAGAGTATCTGCTAGAGATGCTTGTATAGAGGCTCAATTTTAGAGTATCTGCTAGAGATACTCTAAGGCAGTGTACATGCAATGGCTGAGGTGATACCTCTTACTTAGGGGCTGTTTTGCAGAGCTCTAGCTCCAAACTCCAACCCGGATCTGGGTGGAGCAGTGCCAAACGCCCCAACTCCACGTAACTCTGGAGCAGGCAACTCCGTGGAGCAGCCTCCCTCATAGTTCATTTTTTGGAGCAGCTTGGAGGGTGCTCCACGAACAACGTTTATGAGGGTAGACGTGGAGTTGGTGGGTAATTACCCACCTTTGCCATTGGGGTAATACCCCCTTGCCCGCCCCGTGCCACCAGGTCTCCTCTCTGGAAACCTATCTCGGCCCTCCTCTCCCGTAGCCGCCTCTCCCGTCGCCACCGGCTCTCCCGCCGCCGCCTCTCCCGCATCGGCCTCTCCCGACGCCTCTCCTCTCCTGCCGCCGCCGCCTCTCCCGACGCATCTCCTCTCCCGCAGCGGCCTCTCCCGACGCCGCTTCTTCCTCTCCTTGTTGCCTCTCCCACCGCCGCCTCTCCTCTCAATGGCAAGCATCTCCGCCGCCGCCTCTCCCGCTGCCTTTCCTCTCTCGTAGCGGCATCTCCCGCCGCCTCTCATCTCCCGCCGTCGCATCTCCCGCCACCGCCTCTCCCGCCACCTCTCATAATTTATCTAGTGTATCCCTTTGCAGCAACCGGGGCCTTTTGAGACAATGGGAGCAATTTGGACAAGCTAAGATTGTTTTGACATGCAAGAATCAGCAGGAAATGTAAGTCAATGCTCTCCTAGAACAGACATTCATTTGAGCAATATTTGCTGGATGATGATGTAGCATGCCTTTTCCATTGTGTATTATCAGGAACAGCACTACAGGAATCCGACTTATTTACGTCGGCCAGAGGCCGACGTAAATAGGGCAAAAGCCGACGTAAATAGGCCGACGTAAACCGAGTGACGTAAATAGCATTATTTACGTCGGCACCGACGTAAATAACCCTTATTTACGTCGGCCTAGAAGCTGACGTAAATAGGAATAGTGGATCTCAGCCCACGGCGCGATGCTGACGTGGCAGTTATTTACGTCGGCCTCGAGGCCGACGTAAATAAGCCTTCCACGGTGGCAGCTATTTACGTCGGCCGAAAGCAGACGTTGGCTTCGGGCCGACGTAAATAGCAGTGGTCGTGGAAGGCTTATTTACGTCGGCCTCGAGGCCGACGTAAATACGTTTATTTACGTCGGCGGTCGACGACTATTACGTCGGCTGGCCGACGAAATATCGATAACGTGGAAGGCTTATTTACGTCGACTGAAGCGTTCGTCGGCCAGCCGACGAAATATCTGTGGTCATGAAGGAGTATTTACGTCGGCCAGGGGGCCGACGTAAATAAGCCTATTTACTGAAGAATTCATGCCCAAATAAATAGGCCATATGTACACAGACAGAACTATATAATATATATATATATATATATATATATAGGCAACATATCTAGTACTAACATGCTAACATTTAATCTAGACCTTTGGATTAAGATTTAAAGGTTAAGATAAAGGCCAACCAACTCACATAAATGCTTACACATTTAGATGTAAGACAACTCATTGCCATAAATGCTTTCACACACAACTAGTAATTAGCTTCATCTCAACCTTTAAATCTTAATTCAAAGGTCTAGATTAAATGTTAGCATGTTAGCACCCAACCACCATTAGCACTAGATATGTTGCCATATATATATATATATATATATATATATTCATCCATTATAGCATCCATATCAACACATAGAATTCATATAAACCAACATATCAAATTATAGCATCCATGCACAATATATATTATATAAACTTAAAACATGGCATACAACACATAGATCAACCATAATACTCGTTGTTCATACAAATGTCAATTTGGAAACATGGCATAACAAAGATCAACCATAGTACTCATTGTTTATACTGAAAACATGACATAACACAGATCAACCATAGTACTCATTGTTCATACAAACATCAATTTGGAGGAGTATTACCAAATCGATGTCCACTACCGGCGTCGCCTCCCGAGTTTAAGAAGTGATCAACCGACAGCGGAGTCCTCGAAGAAGAAGCGTCGTTGCCTCCAACATGGGCATCTGGTGTGGGGGCCACTGAATCCTATATTAACGAACATATATTAGAAATAGCTAGATTACTTCAAAATAAATTTGAATAATTGATGATACCATGTTGGGAGATTGCGGGGTAAATAAGAGTGGAGGTTGAAACGGAGGAAGATTCAGTGGTCTTCCGAACTGCTGCGTCATGTATTCCTACAAAACAAATGTAATTGGCAGATTTCATTAAATAAGAGCACGCAAAACTAGATATGACAATAGTAAGTTTAAATTTGTAGTTTGCTTCTAGTTATAATAGAAATGCTAAAATATAGAACCACTTATTTGACAACAAATATTTTTTAACTATTTAGATTGAATATGTGAAAATCACATGAACAGATTTGTCTCGAAAGATACTTCCATAACTATTTAGACATTTGTGATTGGAAGAAGTATAATATAACCATAAAGATAGCAATGTATAATGGGTTGGCTCTTTGCATACTGTTATATATTGTTCTTTCATACGTATTTTTTCTTATTTTCCATGTTATAGGCCTATAGTCGACTCTTTCATTATAGACAATCGAAATTTTTGTGTGCTCTTTCTCGTTCACATTCATATGTTCTATGTAGCAAAACTTATGTACGATATTACGTGCTCCGGTGAAATTGGAAATGCCATGCAACTTTTGACCAGACTAAATACTGCACGGTTGAGAGTTGAGACGCCATTAAGGCCTCAGATAACAACATGCCATTCCTGTACTTATTTGGTGTGGTTGGAGGAATTAAAGCTAGGCACTTAAGCACTGGGTTTAATTTCCTAGAAGATGCGGATTTCGGTTTCTCGTTGGGGCCTTTCTCATGTCACCGTCCATCCAAGTATCCAACAGATTGCCAAAGCTACTGTCATTGCATGAGAAAAAAATCATCTGTTTGCCTTTCCATTAATGATGACTAATTGACTGATATGCAAAGTACTCCTAGCTACAAAATGATACTACTGAAATACAGCAATCCTCCATGTTTTGAAAATTTGCAAGGGTTACAGTATGAGATCAATAAAAAAATAGGATCAGACAGAAAGTAATATTAGAAAGATTTTTAGATTAATGTTTCAGCTACTCAAGAGTGGTTCATCTAAATAGGCTTACAGGAAGCAAGAACCTTCATCATTTGCATATACTGGCTTCTATTAGCTAGGACATAAGCATTGGAGAGGAGGGTACTCACGCCTTGGTGGCAGGATGGACGCGGCGCCGGATCCGATGTTCACCACGGCGCCCCGCCTGCGCTGCACCATGCCGGGGAGCACGGCGTGCGTCACCCGCATGAGCGCCTCCACGTTGAGGCGGACCAGGTTCCTCATGAGCTCCTCGTCCACCTCGTGGAAGTAGCGCGAGCGTAAAGTGCGAAATGCGGCGCTGTTGACGAGCACGCCGACGCCGAGGTCACGGATGGACTCCCCAAGCACGCCACGTTGGCGGCGAGGCCCTCGGTGGCGAAGTCGAGGATGAAGGTGCGGGCCTCGGCGACGGGGTGCTTGGCCCGGACCTCCTTGGAGACCGCGGCGAGCTTGTTGGGGCTGCCGACAAGGAAGAGGGCGAGGTGCGTGGCGGCGGCGGCGTGGGCGCAGAGGCGGCGCGGGGCGGCGACGCGAGCGGCGGCGGCGGGGAGTTTAGCTAGCAGGGCACGAAGCCGCGGGTGCGTGCCAGGCTGACTTAAATAGCCACCACGTGGCTCCTACGTTATTTACGTCGGCTCGGCCGACGTAAATAACCATATTTACGTTGGCTCGGCCGACGTAAATAGGCCTTCCGATTTTGAATTTGGGGGGCGCGCGGTAGCCTTTATTTACATCGGCCAAGCCGACGTAAATACGCCACGTGGCGGTTATTTAGGTCGATCTGGCCGACGTAAATAAGATTTTCCAAATTTTTATTTTTTTTGTTCCGCAGAGGGCTTATTTACATTGGCTTGGCTGTAGACCTATTTACGTCGGCCAGGCCGACGTAAATAAGGTTTTTCAAATTTTTATTTTTTGTTCCCGTGGAGGGTTTATTTACGTCGGCCTAGCTGACGTAAATAGACGTAAGGTTTTTCAAATTTTTATTTTTTTGTTCCCGCGGAGGGGTTATTTACGTCGGCCTAGCTGACGTAAATAGACGTATTTACGTCGGCCAGGTTTTTCAAATTTTTATTTTTTGTTCCCGCGGAGGGGTTATTTACGTCGGCCTAGCTGACGTAAATAGACGTAAATAAGCTTTTTCAAATTTTTATTTTTTGTTCCCGCGGAGGGGTTATTTACGTCGGCCTAGTTGACGTAAATAGACGTATTGGCCGACGTAAATAAGGTTTTTCAAATTTTTATTTTTTTGTTCCTGCGGAGGGGTTATTTACGTCGGCCTGGCTGACGTAAATAGCCCTATTTATGTCGGCCTGGCCGACGTAAATAGAGCTCCCCAATTTTGAATTTCCTGGGCTCCTGAAAGCCTCTATTTATGTCGGCTTGGCCGACGTAAATAGGCCTCCCCGCTGTTTTCGTCGGCCAGGCCGACGTAAACCGTGCTATTTACGTCGGTTTGACGTGGCCGACGTAAATAAGTCCGGGTTTACGTCGGCATTTTTTAAGCTGACGTTAATTTTTTTGGCCGACGTTTATAGATCGGATTCCTGTAGTGCAGGCTAAAGGACACTGCAGAACATCGAAATTATTTTACATTTTTTTGGGTTCAGATCACAAAAGTATCATATGTTTGTGCGCTCGCAATTGAAGGTCAGAGTCCTTGAGATGCCGTATGGCTGTATCCATTCTCATGTTAACCTGAAGGTATTCTTGATTACTCAACTTTAGAGTGGAGTGTTGAGTTAAAATGTATCATCTGTAATTTTTTTCTCGTCATGTTGATGTTACTCATGTTAGTGCAATTCTTAAGTGACAATGGAAATGTAGCTTATCGTTTCATCTCAAAGTAAATGGATTACTTCTTGCAGAGTGTTTCAAGAGGAAGCATCGAATGTGTAGTTCTTACAGCTATTTGGCGATCGCAGCAGCCTTTACTTGTCAAGCATACATAGCATCTCAACCTGCAACTCATTTTGTTGTTGCTGTGGCTTGCTTCTTGCAAAACGGTTCAACATGGAGGATTCATGAACTATACTGTGTTCTCACTATCCCACCGTCGTGAAGTATTCTCTCGGATGCTTTTCCTAACCGCGCAAGCTGCAACAGAACGGCATATGCAGGCCTGCAGTGACGTACTAGTATTCCATTTGTGAACTCGAAACAGTGCTCACACGCATGTTCGAACAATTCGGAAGATTGCTACATTGTGCTAAAAAGTTTGGAATTTACCGAGCAAAACTATGTTTCCTACGAAATTCATGTGAAATTTTGTTTTTCAGAAGTTAATGAAAGTTTCCGTCCGGAACAGCAAGCGTGCAGGTCGACCGTGAATTCGGGCTTGACTTCACGAGTCGCCAGCTTCGCAAGTTCCATAGGCATATGAGGCTGTCATGCATGCAATTTGACCGAAATTAGTACAGGGACGTAGAATATTACACTAGTATGTTTAGCTTAACCATTTAATTTATGAGAATTATATAGTGCAACCAGGAAAGTCTCGATCATAAGGACCATCACGTCGCAGGTCAATGACTTCATCTAACCATACCTACAAAAGCACCAAGGGTAGTATTGACCATTCATCTAAAATCTTGTTTATTTCTGGATCTGGAGTCAACCTGGCAGTCAAACACTCACTGACAGCTCCAGCTTTATAGTGGATCTGCTCCACAGTGAAGTTGTGAAGCAGAGCTGAAAAATTGGAGCTGGAGCCCTGCCAAACAGTCTCTTAATATAGTAGTCCCATCCATAAAAAGAGAAACCTACTACTACCGATATTCTATGCAAGTGGCTAATAGTAGAATTCAAGAAATTGACCAATACTATATAGACAAGTGGTATTCTATAATTAAGCATCCTACGCATTGAAAATAATAGTTTCCTGGTTTTACGAAAGACCCAACGAAATGGACTATATAAACAAATCGTTATTATTTTGAATAACCAATTCAATAATATGAACAAACAATTCCTTGTAGCTTTCAAATACCTAAGCAATAAGTTAAACAAACTTTCCATTCCATTTATTCCTTATCTCAGAAAAGTTGCATGCGACATTCGTCCACGCAGCACTGCAGCAGAGTAGCCGGTGCAAACACAGCAGCGCAAAAGGGCAATGCATGGCGTCCTCCGGCTGGATTTATTGCCAACAAATCGTCACTGATTTCATATTAATACTTACGCCACTTTTCTTCTACTACCTCCGTTTCACAATGGTTATAGTTTTAGCTAAATACACACAAAATAAGAAGACATGAAAAATGACTTGTCTACCCCTATTTAATGAAGGGTAGTTGAACAGATTGGCTTAAATAGATGACTGCATTGATGAAGGGTATAAAGGTCATATTGGCTCTAAAGTTGTATTGAAATGTGAGAACTACAACCATTTTGATAAAAATTTTGAATGCTAGAACTACAACCATTGTGAAACGGAGGGAGTAGTTTACCACGTAATCATTGGTCATTACTCATTGGTGTCACTTTCCCAGCAATACGGCGATTCATATTAATAATTAATTGCTCGGGTCCTGCAAGCCCAGGTGTTGATTCCTTTCGGCCGCTAAAGCATCCACACCAGAAGCTCTATCCCTATTTTCTCTCTCTTCTACTCTATTTTCTCTCTCTATTACTCTAAAATTCCTTCACACTTTACACTACACCCTAAAAGATTCCTTCTCTCCACCAGAAACTCTATCTCTAAAACTCTATTTCTATACTACTATAGGGTTTCTGCTACGGATGCTCTAATTTGGTAATTCCTTGGCGCTACGGAGCCGTCTTGGCGATAATTGACTTGATAATGGAACGTATGCAAGGATCTTCCGTATATACATGAGATAAACTATGGATGTCTGCTTCGGTTCGCAAAATTGACCAATAATTGCGATCACAGGTCATTGCTAGCGGCCAAAATTTTAAAATTCAAATATATATTCGAGAAAAATAAAAAATCTCTTCAGATTTTATTTTATCAACCCTAACGATTTCCGATGGATATTTTTCAATTATTAGTGAAAATGGACCGATTTTTAGGCTAATCAAACATGGATAGTCTCTCTAAGCTAGCCCTGGACGAAAGCCCACAATTTATCAGAAAATCACTTACCTGAGAAAACATTGATAGTGGGTGGCTTACATCGGATTAGTACCTGGCTTGGGCTTGCATGCCACCCATGCATGTGCATGGCATTCCTAAAAGGTGGAAATGCAGAGAAGGCGTACGGCAGAATGTGCATGTACAACAGTCATTGTAGAGGATCCCGCCCCGCCCCGCCCCAACACACACACATTGACAACAGTGATGGCGTAACATCCTTATTTTTTAAAAAATATTTAACTCATGTATTTGCATAGTGTTTTAAAATTATTTAACATTTGAAATTTGAAAATAATTCAAAATGAGTATGTTCCACTTCTAGAAGAATTTTTTAAAATTTTAGAATATATTAAAATTATTCTTAAATTTCTCAAATAACTAATTAAATGGCTAATTGGTTAAGAATTAATTTGGTAGATTCAAAGAAATTTGATAATTGTTAAGATTATATATGTATTCTTCTAATTTATAAAATCCTATAATTTTAAAATTTTCTTTTCTTCTTTCCTTTTTTCCTTTCCTTTTTCTTTTTTCCCTTTTCCCTTTTTCTTCCTTCTTCTCCTGGCCGATTCCCTCTCCCTCTCCCTCTCTTCTCTCTCAGGTAGGAAAGCTTCCTACAGGGGGAAAACCTCCCCACCCTTTCCAAATCTTCAAATGGAGGAGGAGGATTCCCTTTCCCTTCTGCAGAACGACTCTAGGTCGGCACCGCCGCCCCTTACCCTATTTAAGGCGCTGCCGTACCCTCTTTCTTCCTCCCGCCGCCCCGACGTCCTTCTCCTTCGGTGACGCTCTTCCTTGACATGCCCCTAATCCATTTTGCCCATCGCATTCAGGCGACCATCGCCGGGGCCATCAGATTTTGCTGCCAGAGCCATACCCTCGCCACCGCCGTTGCTTCTGCATCACCGTCGATTCATCGCCGTCTCTCGGTAATCTCTCCCTCTCTTTGTCCCTCTAGCATCTCTAGACATAGAGGAACCCATCCATCGGACCCTTAGGGCTGAATTGCCGCCGGCGAGCGCTGCCGTTGTGCACCTCCTTTCTTCGCCACGGCCGTTGCCGTCGCGCCACAGTTCCCATGCGAAATTCCCTGCAGGATGTGCCCTTGGCATCGCCAGGACCCTGCGATGCTAATTAGTCACGCCGCTACCCCTGAATCGCTGTCATTCAACCAGAACGCTGTGTGCCGCTGCAAGCCGTCGCCGCTGGAGCCGTCACCGTCGATTTCCCAGTGGGCAGATTGTAGGGGAACAGGTAGGCTATGCTAATGCAATTGCAAAAATTTCTACCGTGATCACCCAAGACATCATGTAAGTAGCGGATCATAGATCGTTATCTTTGACGCGCAATTGCAGTGGAAGGAGAGTTGGAAAAGCCGACCCCAACTTAGCACGCGTCGAGGTACTGGAAGTAGCCGATCATTTCAAGCCAATGACCTCCTTAGCCGATCACCACCGCGGCAACGTCACACGTACTATCGTAGAGGAAGTAATCGTTCTCGCCGAACCAATTACCTCCTCCTAGTCGATCGTCATCGTAAGCCGATGTTCGTCGATTGTCGATATCGACTTCGCAAGTCGATGGTTGATTAGGAGATCATTGTCACCAGCCAACCATCGTCACTAGCCAATCGATGTTCAGTCGAGCATCACAGCAATCACAATGATGCTCTACAGTATCCACACGTCTAGGAGTGGAACGCCGATCGTCGGTGTGCTAGCACCAGGCGCGTCAACTAGGGTTTTTGGAAGTCGGTAGAGGCGTGACAGCTAGAGTTACATGGTGGTAAACCCCCTATATATGCACCGCCCCACCGCCTCCCCTTATATAGAGCGCACTAATGGGCTTCTACGCTAGAGGCCCAAAGTGGAAGAACAACTGGTCACTGGTTCTCTTGTGATCATTATCCCCTTGGTTTGAAGCAATACTTCCCGAGCAATTCCTTTGGAAAGGAGGCCCACACAGAGCGCCGTTACCACAATACATATGTGAATTTTCTGCATAGAAGCTATCAAGTTGTGATCCTGATGGTATTCTTCCTAACAGGTTGTTGTGTGACAAGTCTAAGCAACTCAAAGATGTTAAATTTGATATGCTGGGCGGGGTCTCACGAGAAAGTTTGTTCCATGAAAGATCTAGTGATTCCAATGATTTCAAGGACCCAATTTTATCAGGAATTTTTCCACACAGAAAATTTGATGACAAATTCAGATTTTTTATCAATGCAAGAGAAGCTATTTCTTCTAGAATTCCACCAGTTAAGTAGTTTAGTGATAAGTCAATGCTCACCATGTTCTTAAGTTCCGAACCATAATAAAGCTCTTGCCTCTTTGTGACCACTCATAAGTGATCAGGAGACCTAGCATTGTACCACTGATATTCAGGTTCCACGATAGAAGATGATACTACTAGTATCATCATTGTTAATTTTGACAAGTGCCAAGGTATAACACCCGATAATTTATTATCTGCTAAATTCAGAAGAAAAAGTTGTCCAAGATTGGTGATGTTTGATGGAATGTTTCCATGGAACAAATTATGGCTAAGCTGTAGATACTGTAGTTCCATGAAGTCCCCAATCCACATAGGCAATTTTCCACTGAACTTTTTCTATGATAGATCCAGGAGCCCTAGCTGTGTGCAGCCACGCAGGAAAGATGGGAACATGCTGGAGAAGCTGTTGTTCCTTAAAACAAGAGCATTCATTTTCGTCATCTCAAAGCATTGAGGAAATTCACCCACAAAAATGATTGTTGGCTAAATCTAAGAATGCTAAATTTTGCATTTCGCAAATAGAATCGGGAATATGACCCGATAAATTATTGGAGGTCAAAAAAAATAAAGATGAGAGTTTGAGCTCCAAACTTTGATGGCAAAGGTCCGGACAGGGAGTTCCTTGAGATGTCCAATCTCGCAAGTTTTCTTGGCAATAGAGGTATTTGACCGGTTATTTGGTTTGAAGCTAGATTGAGCACGTACAACGACCTGATCATTTCCATATTTTTTGGCAGGTTACCAATGATCCCATTGTTGGAGATGTCCAAATATATAGCATTTGAGAATACCATAGAAAACCAATCTGGGATATGTCAAGCTAACGAACACCTGCCAACCCTTGAAGCTAGGCAGGAAACTTCGGACCCAAATGGCATATCATGATGCAAAGTAGGCAGTTACTAGTTTAAATGGGGGTGACCACTCAGGTTCTAACACAATATTCAAGTGATTATTAGACAAATTTATGTCTGTTAAGCTCTGTAGACCAGCAAAATGTTCTTCTGTGATGACACCCTCCAAGTCATTAGATTCTAGGTACAGTCAAATTTGTGAGCATACCAATCTCAAAGGGTACATGCCCAGTGAGGTGGTTGTCAGCCAGATCGAGAATGACTAAGCTAGTGAATCGCCCCATATTAGTTGGTAGGGTTCCACTCCTATTGTTTCCTCCCAAACACAGTTCCCGCAGTTTGCTGGTAGACAAGCATTGCAGCAAACTAGATCGAACCTCATGTTCCCAGATGAGAGGTGATGCGCACAGGGGTGCCCGATCTTCATGTGAGATGGATAAATTTGGTTTGGTGGAGAGTGATCTTGACGATCTGGATACTAACCACACAAGGATTGGAATCCGGCAATCGCTAAACCACACTCACGAGTTGTTATCAACCGTGGCAAGACGCGGCTGACCTGATCACAAAGATAAATCCCTGCAATGCAACCAAAGAACACGCAAGAACAAGATAAATAGCAATCTGAAATTGCAAATAGGAATTAAGCACAAGATAAATCAACTCTCAAACAGGGTGAGGTTCTGTTTCTCGTGTCGGGTGGTCTAGTCGACACATGCAACCACGAGGAGGGACGCACACGGGGTCTACCAAACACAACAAAGCCTAAGAGCAAACAACGAAACGACGGCTATATATAGCCTAGGGGGTGGCCAAGGGGGTGGACGTGAAACCCTAGGGGTACATGGGACTTGGGCCCAAAATTGAGGTGGCGTAGCACCTGGCAGATTTGGCCCGCTTGAGTTTTTCATTGATTCCAGGCTACTTGGGATGAATTTGGAGGTGAGGCCAGATCCGTTGGAAATCTTATCTCCTAAGCTTTCCGTGAAGTGGTAGAATGTCCCAAACGGAGTCCGGATGCCCGAGTTACGCCCATTTGAATATGCGCTGCTCCTGGATGGCCGAACCGGACTCGTGGACGAATTGGGCTTGATCATGAATTCAGCCCGGTGCATCATGGTTTCATTAAACTTGATGTTGTATCTTTGATCCTCCGACGTTGATGGCTCCAATGGTTTCACATATGGATTCATTCCAATCTATCGAGTTTCCTGCTCTGCAGTCGATGTCGTCGACAGAGACGTTGTTGACATATTGGAAGAAGTGGGAAGTGTTGTGTTTGCATATATGCCGGTGTTGTTCTCATCATCCTCCCCTTCTTGAATTTGAGTCGTCCTCGACTCATCTATATTCTCCTGCAAAAGGTTAGTAGCAACAGGAGGCAAAGGAAGATGCATACCAAAAGAAGATTTCAGATTTGAGCAAATGTAAATGCGATGCACCATATACTCTCTTTGCTCATTATGTTTACCAATAACATGAAAAATGTTTCTAGACAGACACGGAAAATTTGGTTGTTCAACAAACATATCTTCAATACTATTTAACTTATATGAAACAACACATTCAATGTAACCAAAAGTATCTAATGAAGACAATAATTTCAGCTCATCTTTTTCACTTGCAATGTGAATATGTTTATTATCAGCACAAGTATTGGATTCTAAAACAAAAGTATCATGTTTATTCACTAGTTGTGGAGTTGATATAAGTGAAGTGTTATCGCACAACTCTTCTTGATCACAAGGAACATTAAGTGAATCATCTGGCAACAAAGGTAAATCAACAGTTTGTTATTGCTCTACAATAGCATAATTGCTAGACAAATTTAGCTCATCAGTATCATCCTCACAAAGTGCAAGTGCATCACCTTTTTCATTACCTTGCAGGTCCTCTTCTTTCGATGTAGGAGCAATCTCAGTTGTTTGATCTTCACTTACATACGTTGCAGCAGTGATCTCTCTTTCCTTTATGTTCCCCTCTTTATGCTTCTTCTTTCGACAATGCTTATCTTCCTGCAAAATATTAGCTACGAAAGGAGGTGCAACAATGGGTACCTCTAATGAAGTTAAAAATTCTTTGATTGATTCAGCAAGTATACTTTCAGCTCTACAGGCACATTTCACCAATTATGAAAGAGAATTGTATCTTTCATGAACCAGAATATTTTGAATATCCTCATTAAGTCCTTTCAAAAATCTAGTTTCAGTTGCCTCTTCATATTCATTTAACCCACTAAGTCTTAACAAGATTTAAAATTCCTTATAGTATTTTTTTACCTTCATCTTACCTTGTTTTAAATATTTCAAATAAATATAAGCGTCAAACTCATCATATTCATCAAACTGAGTTGTGGAAAAAGATGGAGCACCGTACTTCTTCTCATGGGAATAAGAGGTGTGACCTACCATAGTTAGTAGCAAACAAGAAAATACAAAAGTATATATTTTCCTATAAACTACCAGAAAGTGGAGCTTATCAAGTCACTCATGCTCAAGCTACTATCAAGTTCTTACTAGTTCTTACAGATGAAAGTAGGTGGTGCAACCGGTGGCTGGTTCGTGATAACCTGAAACTCAAGTGATGGCAAAGCGATTGCAAGGTCCTTCCCTGTATGGTTAGTAGAAGGTGTAGTTTGGACAGGCTATTGATATGTGGAACATCAATTCAATATCAGTAATGCAAACTTGAATAATAGTCCAAAGTGATGATCGATGTGCTAGACTAGCCTAGAATTACACCTAGCTCAAGCAAACAACTAGCTATAGAAAGGATAATATCCAACGATGCACAACTAAAAGTTTATTCTCTTGATTCACTTTTCTTGTTTGATTTTTTTCACCTTTTTTAGTGTGGCTCTTTTGTATGCACTTGCCTTTTTTTTCCTCTCAAGTTTTCAGACTGGATAGCAGGTGCTGAATATTTCAGCGAAGTTTTTGGCTTCTTAACGGCCTCAAACAGAAAAATTATAACTGACAAGTTGTAGATCGTTTCGTGCTGATCAATTTGCATATATGGAACGCCTATTTTAGATAAGGGAAGTCAGAGATATGGGCCCCGAAATACAGAGTGCTCAGGAAAATCCGGGACGAAAACAGATTCAATTCCAACGCGATTTTGGGCACGAAAAAAGCGTTTTCAGAAATTCTCACAATGGACTGAGTTGTAGATAATGTTCCATGCTTTCCAGAAAGCATAAGAACACCAAAATCCAAGTTCGTATGAGGGAGATATGACAAAAATACCAAACTGGACAGCGGCAGATTGGAATTGGACGCGACGACGTCGAGATGAATTTTGACGATTCTAGATGCAACTCAAACAAGACTAATACCAGGAATAAAAACCAGCACACGATATGATGGACTAAAATTCAAAGATGCAAACTAACAAGAATGATGCAAAGGCTAACGATGAGGGTTTGGACAGCGGATAAGAAATATTTTTGTGAGGCAATTTTCTGGACTATAGGTATGCAATCAATCTACTAAACACAGAGATGAATCTCACCAGTCAACCGATGCTCTGATACCAACTGATGTGCACAGGGGGTGCCCGATCTTCTGGTGAGATGGATAAATTTGGTTTGGTGGAGAGTGATTTTGACGATCTGGATACTAACCACACAAAGATCGGAATCCGGCAATCGCTAAACCACACTCACGAGTTGTTATCAACCGTGCCAAGACGCGGTTGACCTAATCACGAAGATCAATCCCTACAATGCAACCAAAGAACACGCAAGAACAAGATAAATAGCAATCTAAAATTGCAAATAGGAATTAATCACAAGATAAATCAACTCTCGAACAAGGGTGAGGTTCTGTTTCTCGTGTCGGGTGGTCTAGTCGATACACGCAACCACGAGGAGGGACGCACACGGGGTCTACCAAACACAACAAAGCCTGAGAACAAACAACGAAACGACGGCTATATATAGCCTAGGGGGCGGCCAAGGGGGTGGACGTGAAAGCCTAGAGGTACATGGGCCTTGGGCCCAAAATTGAGGTGGCGCAGCACCTGGCAGATTTGACCCGCTTGAGATTTTCATTGATTCCATGTTACTTGGGATGAATTTGGAGGTCAGGATAGATCCGTTGGAAAGCTTATCTCCTAAGCTTTCCGTGAAATGGTAGAACGTCCCAAACGGAGTCCGGATGCCCGAGTTACACCCATTTGAATATGCGCTACTCCTGGATGGCCGAACCGGACTCGTGGACGAATTGGGCTTGATCATGAATTCGGCCCGGTGCGTCATGGTTTCATTAAAATTGATGTTGTATCGCTGATCCTCCGATGTTGATGGCTCCAATGGTTTCACATATGGATTCATTCCAATCTATCGAGTTTCCTGCTCTGCAGTCGACATCGTCGACAGAGACGATGTTGTTGTATTGGAAGAAGTGGGAAGTGTTGTGTTTGCATATATGCCGGTGTTGTCCTCATCAAGAGGCTCATCTAAAGATTAAGGATCTCCAGATTGGACAGGTTCCACAACAAGCTGGGCGCCATAATGCTCATATAATTGAATGAAAAATCAAAGACTTGGAGGGAAGTCAGAACTGCTAGTGCATCAGGAATCTGACAAGATAAAATGGTGATTTGAAGGCCGAGGTACTTGAGGCTTGTCAACCTCCAAAACCAACAAGATGTGGGGGCTGTTTGGTTTACAGCCCTGGGTGACCATGCCAATATATTGGTCATGGCCAACCTAGGGCATGCCAATTGTTTTGGCAAAATGAGAATGTTTGGTTTGGCTCCAAAAATTGGCAAGGCAATAAAGGAGAGTGTTTGGTTGAAAGTCCTGCAATCTAACCAATTTTGGCATGGCAAGTATGCAATGTTTGGTTTCATGCAAAAATCAAGCAAAACCATGAACAACACATGCATAAGTGGGTTTATTAGGGAGCTCATAACCAAGCAATAGAATGAAACTTGCAATAATTTCAAACATGACAGCACATAATTAAACATCGCAATATTTTCACATAATTAATGTGACATCCTAAAAAAATTATTATGTCACCTAGTAGTAATTATTAGAAAAAGAAAATTTAATACCAAAAATACAAAATAATATTAGAAAAAGGCTCTAATCAGGCTAGGTAGCCTTCATGGGCCCGAGATAAGCCCAAAACCCTCCCACCTAACCCTAAGCCCATTAGGATTCTTAATATTCCATATATAACCTAATTCTAGTCCAAATCAAGTTACACCCCTATTAGGAAACCTCCACCACTCCTCAACCCCCTCCACCACTATATAAACCCCCAAGAGGTCCCCTGGTCGGCCATCACACCAAGCCCCCACGAAACCCTAGCCGTACCTCGGTTTTCGTGCCAAAACTAAAGCAAATCGAGGTAATTCTCAAATTCCAGTGCCCAAACCTAGATCTAAAGCCAACACGTTGTAGGTCTCGTCGAGACGATCAATTTGACTATATGGAAGCCCTATTTTGGTGGAGAATTGGAGGAGATAGGGATCGCCGAAGTTTGGCTGGAATTTTAGCCCTGCCACCGCCGCCGGCAAGCCCTGCCGCCACCCCCGGATTCCTGCGCCAGCGCTGAAATCCACGCGCTGCCGTCCCAATTCCCACACGCCACCCGTCCTGGCGCCCCCGCACGCATGTGTGCGCCACACGCCGCTGCCCAATGCCCTGCCGCCCCCCAATGCCCTGCCGCCGCCGCCTCTCCACGTGGCGACGCGTTCCGCACCATTGCCGACCGTGTGGCGACGCGCCCACACCCCATTGGCTCTCGCTATGCACGCGCAGCCACCGCCTCGCTGCGCCACTAGCCGCCCGACGCGTGTCGCCAGTGTCCCAGCATGCGCGCCGCAGGACGCCGCCGCCGCCCAATCCATGGCGCGACATGCCCCCCACGCCGAACCGCCAATCTGCCACCGCCCGCCAAAACCGGGTTTTCCCTGGTTTCACCGCGGTTAACCACTGGTTAACCTGGTTTATTCTTTTCCAGCTTTTTCTTTTTCTCCAAAACTTACACAAATTGTTTAGTGAGTTTCCGAACTCCGATTTAGATGATTTCAGAGCCCAAAAATCACAAAAAATCTCAAGAAAGTTATATATTTTTATCATACTATTTTCTCTGTGTTTGTTATTTATTTCTGTTTTATTTTTTTCTGCATAGATCCGACGTGCACCTGTTGTCCGGAAGTCGTTTCAGAGCCGTTCGAAGGAGGAGAACCAGATCCAAACTTTTTCGAAGGTAAGCTAGATTCATATTGAATTCCTAGTTTGCTAAAATTTATTTGTTTCATCTTAATTTGAATTGCATGCTTTAATTATCATCGCATGTGCTATTTTAATCTGATTTCATGTTAGTCCTTTACTAATATGATGTAGCCTACCATTGTTAGCCTAATTGATACTGTTTTCCTAGCCTATCCTTTGTGTAGTTGCTTAGCCTTACTTCTGGGATTGGTAGTTGATAGGTCACTCATAATCAAACTTTTATCCGTGAAGTTTTGGCTTCGTGGTGCATTTTTTGATAAACCTAATCAATTAAAATTAATGTGGTTTGTGTTGATTTGAGGAGGCCCAGAAGAGGCGGATTTTGGGCTTGTGGTTGTGTTGTGCAGGTCTTCTCTGTCATATAAGGACCGTATACTTGTGACTATCATACCGAACCTGAATCGTACAGCCACTTGTGCCTTCTGGCCCTAACTTACTAGCTGTGGAAACCTGTTTTCGCTGTACTCGTAGTGGACGGACGTGACTAGCTATCACCGGTTCCGAATGGCTTAAATGGGGGCTAACCTCACGCGGTGCGCTATCAGGTCCGGCTGAAGGAGATGCGCATGATTGTCGGCTTGGTCGAAGTGTACCGTATGGGGTGCGAAACCAAAAGAAAGGGTACAGTATTGGGACAGGTGAAAGCAGTGAACGGTCTTTGTACTGTTTCTCCCTTGGGATGAGACAGGGCTTGTGGGGAACGTGTACACACTCTGCAGAGTTAAAACTATCATGGTAGTCGTGCCCGTGGTTATAGGCGGGGGAAAGGAGTTTGACACAAGGTAGTCTAATGTGTTTTAATTAATTAACTTGATGATAGTGTAGGCAGGGATTGCCTCTCTTTTGAGCTGGTTAGCCGTTTCTATGGCTACGCTCATCGTGTGCTAAGCTGGGTAGCCGTCCTTTGGCTACGCTCGTGTGTTATCATGTGTTCAATGAATCAAAGAATAAATAAACAAGTACATAGGTGATGTTTTACCAAAATAACCAAACCCATCCTTTGACCCTGTGTTCATTTATTAAGGACTGCTTGCTGGGTAGCCATGTACTCATTATATGGACCACGGATTATTTGTTCAGGAGAAGATTTTGATGCCGGTGCCAGTTATGACCAGGAGGATCAAGGTGCTTAGCTACGCGTTCCGAGTCAACCTTGGAGTATCGTCGCATTTGAAGTCTTCCGCTGTGTTTCTTTATGCCATTGAACCAAGTCCTGTGCAAGACTATGTAAATGTCTATGTCAACTGGATGATATTTATGTTATATGAACCATTAATTTCTAGTTAATTCAATGCCTGCGATGATATTCCAAATGTCCTTGAGTGCAATACTAGCTATGATCTTATAGGACTAGTATTCGGTCACTCAAGCCGGTAGAAATACCGGGGTGCACGACAATTAACCAATAGCACATATCACAAAGTTGCCAAAAGCAAGCAACAGTATGATCTACACATGAAACTAGTGAAATACCTTCTGGTATTTTTAATCCTGTGGGGCGAGACAAAGCATCCTTTAGGACAAGAGAGTCATGGGCAGATCCCTCCCACCCTGCTAGGACATAAGTGAACCGAAGATTGAAATCGATAACTGCTAAAACATTCTGAGTTGGATACATTTTTCATCCTCTAAACTTATCATCCAAGTGTGCTAGGACAGATGCTTTCACATGAGTCCCATCTAGTGCCCCTATGCAGCCTTACATGTAAGAAGAAATGAGAGGTAAGATATAGCATGTGTTTCGATCCAACGACATTAATCTATATAGGTCAATGCCCAATTACCTCGAAGTATGGATGAAATCTCTAGCTACTAGTGATCTTAGCATGTGTATGAGTGGACTTAAAATAGATGAGTTCTTTGGCAAGGACCCCCATTGCATTCAACATGGCATTGAAATATCTGCTAACTGTCTCCCCTGATCGCCAAAACTTAAACGCAATAACCGCATTTGTATGACGATGCCCTACCGTGTATAGAAAGAATGCAATTTGCTCTTCAACCGAAACATGTAATATATCACCTAGAAGTCCTTTATGCCTAAGTCAAGCACAAAGCTTGGAAAATACCGCTCTAGCTCTAGTCATACGTAGTTGACTAACACATACTCGGTCACAGGTTTGTGTTAACCTAACCAATTCATTACTCCTCCAAATATCCCTGTCCACGAGAGGACTGCACTTGAACCCTCGCTCTCTCTGTCTTCTTCCATCTTGTAATCTCGTCCAGATTGCTACCATAAGAAGAAGAACACCTATGGCCTTTTGCTTCCATACATAGTAATTAAGATAAAAAAACAAATATTGTTCCTCATTGCAATCCATCTGAACAAATAGAAATTTTAGTTGTAGTAGCACTTTGCACAATTTCAACAAATATGTACAAGTGTAGGACAACATGTCACCTTGAAGAAGCCAGAGAGAGGCAGTGCCGGGCCAGGGAGGAGCAGCTAGATATATGAGATTTTTGTTGGAGTTGAGCTTGATAACTACAAGTTCAGTGTACAAAACATATTATTATTCTAAATGCATCAGCAAATCACAGTATGATAGGATGGTATAAATTCAAACATAGTCTATTCCAAATACTAATCAATAAATATGGTCCACTCCAACAAGAAAAAACATCACTGGAATGACAGATATCTAAATCAGATATATCATATACCACAAGAAAAGAAGTAACTATAGCATGTGTAAGTACATAACCATGTTGCGCCATTCGCAACTATGTGTTTAATTTTTGCAGGATCAATCATTAAAACGCTAATACTTTGTATGTACAATCTGACACATTGACACTAAAGTGTAGACTGATAAGTAATCCTTGCTCAAACTTGTATTATATTAAGTTTTATCC
The DNA here is from genome assembly GCA_036346145.1 of Olyra latifolia. Taxonomy (NCBI): domain Eukaryota; kingdom Viridiplantae; phylum Streptophyta; class Magnoliopsida; order Poales; family Poaceae; genus Olyra; species Olyra latifolia. Next base: position 20,534,917 of record CM070533.1, read on the forward strand.
AAATTATACCCCATTACAAACTAGCATCCTTGTTCAATCTAGCATCGCCATGCCATCCAAGTATCTAACACATGAAACAACACACTCACATCACAACGATGGACAGATCAAGAAACATATGGGACGAACTAGGATAGGATAGAGGGGAGTTACCCGAAACCGGCAGCAATCGTCGGCGAGGTTGAAGCTGCCGGTGAGCCACCGCCCCTTGTGCACGTACAGCTGCTGGCCGCCTCATCATGATGGCGCCGGGAGGACGGTTGGTGGAGGAGCGGCGGCCACCGGGGAGATTAGGGGACAGCGGCCTCGGATCTGGCGGCGGGGAGCTCCATGGCGGCGGGGGGGAGGAGCTCCAGGGCGGAGCAGCAGTTGGGAGTGGAGGAGCGGCGGGGAGGAGCGCTGGGGAGGAGGAAGAGGAGAAGCGCCGGCGAGGAGTGGAGGAGTGCCGGGGAGGAGCAGCGCTGGGGAGGAGCGCCGGGGAGGAGGAAGAGGAGGAGCACCGGCGAGATTAGGGGCCGGCGAGGTCAGATCTAGAGGGAGACGGCCCGGCGAGGAGGAGCATGGCGGCGGGGAGGTGCACGGCGGGGCGGCGCGGTCTGACTAGGGGGAGCACGGGAGGACTGAGGGGCGGCACGGGAGGACTGGGGGGAGCGCGGGAGTAACTGGGGGGCAGCGCGGGAGTGATTAGGGGACACCTCGCGTGGGCTCGCCGTGCAAAGGCACTCGATTCGGCCGCCCGGGCCGTGCCTGTGTTCGGCCTAGAAAAACGAGGGCGCGCCGATTTTTTCCCCGGGCGAGCCAATACATGGAGCTAAACCAAATGGCTACCAAATTGACATAGCATGACCAAATATTGGTAAGGTCATCTAGGGTAACCAACCAAACAGCCCCGTGGACTTGTGATTGAAAAGGTTTCGAGAGAGATCGAGCCACTCAAGTTTTGTGAGGTTTAAGAACGGGAGCGATTGGTTTGCACTCTGAAGCTGGCAATCTTTGAGAAGGATGACTCTCAGAGAAGGAATCATGTTCACTAACATGAACCCAATCAGATACCATGCTAAGGTTTGTGGCCGACAAGTCGAGATACCGTAACAGTTTTCGTGTTAGCCATGACAAATATGTTGAAGCAGAATCCGAGCTCCATCCCCAGCCAGAGAGGTTGAGATAGTGCAAGTTTGAATGGTTACTGAGCTGAGGAGGGAATCTGCCAAAGAATGCTACGCCAGCGCGGTTCAGATATCTTAGGCTCTTCAGAGAACCCAAGAACCTGCCAAACGATGGGCTGGCTCGCTGAGAGAGTTGGAGCTGAGATCGAGGTGCTCCAGATGCTCCAGCGAGAGCAGGGAAGCAGATATGTGGCCGACCAGAGCTGAATGGTCTGGTCCAATGTCACAGATGTCATCAAGTTCAGAGCACGAGGCTGGCGGCACAGCTTGGAGGCGAAGCGTGATGACACGGCCGGTGAGGTTGCTGCACCGGACGCCTCTCCACCGGCAGCAGTCCGAGCCGGGCCTCCACGAGACGAGCCGCCCCGCCGGGTCGCTGGTGACGCCATCCTTGAAGGCCAGAAGCGCGTCCCTCTCGCACGGCATGCAAGGAGGAGCAGAAGTAAGTGGCTGGCAGTGGGATGCATGGTGAACTGGTGACTGGTTGCTTGAGATTGTTAGATGGTCTGATGTTTAAATAACAGCAGTCGACTGTCGGAGTCGTCGTTCGTCAACGATCTTGGCAGAAGGCAGTATGGCCTTGTTCCTTCGCTTGACTATGAAGGAAGCAAGTCAAGTCATGATCGAGCGCTCGATCTTTTACCATCGCGATGTCTCCTTTGAAGCTTAAATTAAAAGTTACAATTAAAAATTTATCAATTTTACGCAGCCCAAACTCTATACTTTGTCGCTATTTTTATAAGACTTTTAGTGGTTCTTTTTTAAAGCTATCAAAAACTTTTTTTTAACATTTTTGGTCTTTTCAAAACTCTTATCAAGCATGCACAACTTTTTTAGACCATAGTCCACCATTGGTTTAAGCTGAATAAGGCGCCACGGGCTTTAATTGTACAAGCAACAATGCACATTAACCGAACAACTTTCTTTTTAGCTTAGATATTGCTCGGAGTTAGACCTGATCATATCCTGGGCTGGGCCGGGCTTGGAAAAACTCGGTTACTTTGACCCGAGCCCGAGCTTGGCCTAAAATTTTTTTGATGCACCGGGCCCGAGCCCGGCCCAAAAGCCCAGCCAAAAGCCTAAAGCCCGACTTTGCACTGATTTTTTATTTTTCTGCAAGCCCGGGCCTGGCCTGATAGGCTTGGTTTTCTAGCCCGAGCCCGGCCCAATAGGCAAGCCCGGCCTGGCCCAGCCCAAAAAAATGGGCCAAGTCCGGGCCGGGCTGTCCATGATCAGGTCTACTCGGAGTGGCTTGGCTTAGGTTTAAAGTTTAAGCTTATTTATCAGGGATTGGCTAGAATATTAAATTGCATAATTGCTCTGGACAGGTAGCTCGGAACATCTTAAAATTGCTCCCGAAAGCCATGCCAGAGGAAAACCCCATGGGCCTACAAGGTCGCGTATACACGAGCATTACCGTGTTAGCACGGGCTTAAGGGACCCTTCGTGCATTCATGCTCAGATCCAAGCACACATGCTCGGACATGGGCATACGTCATGTGATCGAGTACGCTAGCCTAGGTCCTCCTTGCTCGGACGTAACCGTCATTCCGAAGAAGGCGCCCACGACGGCCACGATCCCCATGCCGTTAGCCACGATTTAGGGTATGTCAATTCCATTATTATATGTAACTATCCATAAATGGCTAAATTAGTGTGTTGTGACATAACATTGGTATGGCAGTGTAAATACCCCTCTTCGAAGAAGAGGGGAGAGAGAGATGAACAAAAAAGGGAATTCTTTGTAAAACACATTTGCATACAAAAATACAAGCATTGTAGGAGGGTACTATCTCCGTCGTGAGAGGTCCGAATCAAGATAAACCAATCTTCCCCTTTGTCTTATGCTCTGAGTATCTTTCCACATCTCCAAAGCTAAATCTCTGCAGAAAAGGACCCAGTTGATCCCTTATTCAAGAAGTAAGCTCGGCGAGAAGCGAATCTCCCAATCGCCAACAGCAGGCGCTGTCCGTGGGGATCTAATTGTATCCTTCATCAGAGAATTCCTTGGCGATGCCGAATTCTCAAGACAGTCAAGACCCCAGTGTCTTTGATGACCTAGAGGATGATACCATGTACTGCACCGACGGGGAGGTCGCTAGGATCACCGACCCGAAGGGTCATGCCAAGCCTGGGAGTCCTTTCCTGGTGGGCATGGCGTGCGAGCACCATTTCGTTCTCACTTAGAGAGCATGGGTCTAGAGTACGTTCCCGAGCCATTGCTATACCAGTTCCGAGAAGTGCCGGAACAAGGTACCCCCATAACTAGAAACACTACTACATATATGCAACCATTTGAAAATATTCATTATTACAACTTCACCAAAAAAACACTTGGTTAATGGAGTACTTAATTTATAGTTGCCTTTCTGGCTAACTAGCACCAAGTATCAGTCACAAGCACACAAACATTGTCGATGAGTCAGAAATAAGCAATTCTCCATGCTTTCTTAAATAATTGAGCACAGAACACCACCCAGAGGCCAACTACAAAACCTATCCCAAGTCCAAAATAAAAGAACATTGGCTCAGATTCATGTCCATTTGTGTTATGATTGCCATTGCTTGATACATTATTGTATGGGCATTTCCTTTGAAGAGGAGCGCCACAAAGACCACTGTTGCCATCGTACATCAATGGGTTCTCCGTGTAGATGGTGTCAAGTTGACGTCCTGACGGTATTCTTCCTGTAAGACTATTGTAGGACAAGTCTAAAATGCTTAAAAACGTTAAATTTGATAGGCTTGATGGGATTGCTCCCATTAGTTTGTTATTCGAGAGGTCAAGTGATTCCAATTGTTGCATGTCCCCAATTTTGTCAGGAACTTCTCCATTCAGCTGATTCCAAGATAAGTTCAGATTTATCAATCCCTCAAGAGCTGTTATATCCTTTGGAATTCCACCAACTAAATTGTTGGATGAGAGGTCAATGCTCACTATCTCCAATATACCAACGCCATGATAATTAAGTTGTCTCCTCTTGGTGACCATGGGCACTTCACCGACTATTTTTGGGAACCCTGCAGGCACGGTGTTGGGTTCCAATTTGTACTTTCTGGTCATAGCTTTTAGATTTGACAGGTGAGGAGGTATAACACCTGATATCCTGTTGTTCGCAAGATTCAAGTGATAAAGTTTTACGAGACTTGTGATATTGTTTGGAATATGGCCATAGAACATATTGTTGTTTAACCGTAGAAACATTAATTCCACCAAGTTCCCAATCCACGTTGGCAATGTTCCGGAGAATCTGTTCTGTGCAAGATCTAAAATAGATAGACTTGTGGCTTCTTGTAGATTTGGTGGGAACTTTCCAGAGAAGCTATTGTTACACAAGAATAGATACCCCATGTCTGTCATCCTAATACATTGAGGAAGTTCCCCTTCAAAAAGATTGGAGGCCAAATCCAAGACATACAAATTCAATTCACAGATTGAATCTGGAACTCGACCGCTGATGTAATTGGAATATAGAATCAGTGTAGAAAGCATTGGAGCTCCGAAACTTGATGGCAGAGATCCTGATAACGAGTTCTTTGAGATGCGCAATAAGGTGAGGTTTCTTGGCAATGGAGGTATTTGACCAGTTAACAGGTTTGAACTGGCATGGAGATATTCTAATGACATGGTCTCCATATTTGTGGGGAGTTCTCCACTGATCTGATTATTGGACATGTCCAATCTTATGACCTTTGAAAGGGCATCAGAGAACCAATCCGGAAGCCTGTCAGTTATACCTGTGTTTGAGATATTGAGATTAAGAATATCCACCTGTGATTTAAGCCATGTAGGAAACAGAGGGCCCATTTGGCAAGATGCAAAATATGCTTCCTGTAGTTTGAATGGAGGTAACCATTCTGAACCCACCACAATCTTCAATGAATTGTGAGACAAGTCTACATACTCTAAGCTCTTCAGACCATCAAAGTGTTCTTCTGTGATCAAACCATCCAAGTCGTTGTAGCTTAAATCCAAATATATCAGATTAGTGAGCATGCTGATTTCTGATGGCACGTGTCCAGTAAGGTGGTTGAGAGAGAGGTCAAAACACTGCAGCTTAGAGAGGTTACCAAGCTGAGGAGGAACTGTGCCAGAAACTGTTGTGTAAGAGAGATTAAGATACCTCAGGTTCTTCAGAGATCCTAGGAACTCCGGTATACGATTGGATGGCCCCGTGAGGCTGTTGCAGCTGAGATCAAGGTGCTCCAGATGCTCCAAAGAAAGCAGAGAGGGGTCTATCTTGCCGGCCAATGCTGTTGCTCTGAACTCGTCGCCATGGCTATTTTCTGTGCAGACGTTTCCAAGGCTTAACTTGGCGACACGGCCGGTGAGGTTGCTGCACCGGACGCCTCTCCACCGGCAGCAGTCCGAGCCGGGCCTCCACGAGGCGAGCCGCCTCGCCGGGTCGCCGGTGATGCCATCCTTGAAGGCCAGAAGCGCGTCCCTCTCGCGCGGCACGCAAGCGCCGGCGGTGAGGGCCAAGGCGGCGGCAGCTGCGACGAGGAGCAGGAGTAAGTGGCTGGCAGTGGGATGCATGGTGATCTGGTGACTGGTTGCTTGAGATTGATAGACGGTCTGACTGTTTAAATAACAGCAGTCGACTGTCGGAATCGTCGTTCGTCAACGATCTTGGCAGATGGCAGATGGCACTTATTGCTTCACTTGACTACGAAGGAAGCAAGTCAAGTCATGATCGAGCGCTTGATCTTTTACCAGCGCGATGTCTCCTTTGAAGCTTAAATTAAAAGCTACAACTAAATATTTGTCAGTTTTATGCAGCCCAAACTCTATAGTACTTTATCACTATTTTTATAAGACTTTTAGTGGTTCTTTTTAAAACTATTAAAATCTTTCTTTTTTTTTACATTTTTGGGCTCTTCAAAGCCGTATCAAGCGTGCACAACTTTTTCAGATCATAGTCCACCATTGGTTTAAGTCGAATAAGGTGCCACGGGCTTTAATCGTACAAACAACAATGCACATCAACCAAACAACTTTCTTTTTAGTTTAGATATTGCTCGGAGTGGCTTGGCTTAGGCCTAAAGTTTAAGCCTATCTATCGGAGATTGGTTAGAATATTAAATTGCATATTTGCCTCAGGATAGGTATTTCGGGACATCTTAAAATTGCTTTTGGAAGCCATGCCCGAGGAAAACCCCATCGGCCTACAAGGTCACGTCTACACGAGCATTACCGTGTTAGCACGGGCTTAAGGGACCCTTCGTGCATACATGCTCGGATCCAAGCACACATGCTCGGACATGGACATACGTCATGTGATCGAGTACGCTAGCCTAGGTCCTCCTTGCTCGGACGTAACCATCATTCCGAAGAAGGCGCCCACGACGGCCACGATCCCCATGCCGTTAGCCACGATTTAGGGTATGCCAATTCCATTATTATATGTAACTATCCATAAATGGCGAAATTAGTGTGTTGTGACGTAACACTGGTATGGCAGTATAGATACCCCTCTTCGACGAAGGGGAGAGAGCGACGAACAAAAAAGGGAATTCTTTGTAAAACACATTTGCATACTGAAACACAAGCATTGGGGTAGGGCTAATATATCCGCCGCGAAAGGCCCAAATCAGGAAAAACCAATCTTCCGCTTTGTCCAATATCCTGAGTATCTTTCCACATCTCCAAAGCTAAATCTTTGTAGAAAGGGGCCCAGTTGATCCCTTATTCAAGAAGTAAGCTCGACGGGGAGCGAATCTCCCAATCATCAACAACAGGCACTATCCATAGGGATCTGATTGTATCCTTCATCAGAGAGTTCCTTGGCGATGCCGAATTCTCAAGACAGTCAAGACCTCAGTGTATTTGATGGCCTAGAGGATGATACCATATACTACACTAACGGGAAGGTCACTTGGATCACCGACTCGGAGGGTCATGCCGAGCCTGAGAGTCCTTCCCCGGTGGCCATGGCATGTGAGCACCATTTTCGCTCTCACCCGGAGGGCATGGGTCTAGAGTATGTTCCTGAGCCATTGCTATACCAGTTTCGAGAAGTGCCGGAACAAGGTACCCCCATACTGGATGGGGATGACGCTGGTCTCTATGATGGTGTGAATATCCTTGACCGCGTAGAGTCCGAGTATGAAACAACTTCCTGTGGTGACATGGCTATGACATTGTCTTTTCCTTCGCAAGAAATCGTGATGTCCATATGGCCAAGGGAAATGTCGACACACGGGTGCCTAAGGACTCGGATGAGGCTCAACGTCACCACTATGAAGTCACTCGGAGCCATCTGGACACATCTCTCAATAGGGCGTTGGCTAATCTTCGGCGAGAGGCAAGGGGTGAAGCCTGGCCGAGCGTGCGGGCAGAACCACATGCCTGGGCAGATTTGTATGAGCCCGAGACTCCGGTGTATGTATGAGCATCACAGCTCCCTCCTGATGCTCTTAGTAGGGAGAGGCTCCGGGTGCTAGCGGCGGTTGTACGCGAATTGCAGCCCAACCCAAGTCAATTGGATCTGCAGGCTATAGGGTGCGTTGTTGTGGAGGATTTGGAGAAGCTCGCTTTCGACCTCAATCCTCGAGCACTACCCAGGTAAGTGGGGACTCGGAGTCCTCCCCGAGATGGTGGCAGACGAGCGGAAATAGGATCTCAGCGCATGGAATCTTGGTGTGTTACCCGAGACGATCGTGATCATCGAAACCGCATGCGAGTGCTCTCAAACACAGTACCCCTCCTCGGATAGATCGCCACCCCACCAGCAAAGAGAGGTGTTCTCCTGGCTTGGTCCTAGAGTCGGGGGACAACGTCATGGTGGCCGTGATTGGCACTCGGACCGTAGGGGGCGACGAGAGAATGCCCTTTACAGGTGTCAAGGTTTTTCCTCGTCCTTGCGCAATGTTGTATGGCCGAAAAAATTTAAGCCCAAGCATATTGAACGGTACAATGATACCCAAAACCCGAACAAGTTCTTGTCCATCTACATGATCGTCATCTTAGCAACCAGTCAAGATGAGGGAGTGATGGCTAACTACTTGCCCACGGTGCTCGAAAGTGTGGCCCAAACTCGGCTGTTTAACCAGTGGGAGGGCTCAATCCGATGCTGGACACAGCTCAATAACGCTCTGTGGAGCAACTTTCAGAGCTGCTACACCAGCTCAGGCAGAAAGGTGGATCTTGAACGCCCGATCCAAACTGAAGATGAGCCTGTGCAGCACTTCATCCAGTGATTCATTCGGGTATGCAACTCGATACCAAATATTTCAGACGATGTAGTAATCAGGGTGTTCAAGTTTGGGGTGACAGATGTTCGTTTCACCTAGGATTTAGAGCTCCAAACATTTGCAACAGCTGGCGAGCTTTTCCGCATAGTCGACCGCTACGTCAACACGGATGATGCAGTTACCTTCAAAAAGATGCTGGACAAAGGCAACCTTCCGCCGTAGCCGGGTTTGGGATATTCTGTGAAGAAAAAAAAAAGCCTCGGTGGAAAAGATCAAAAAGAAGAAGATGAAAACATCTTCGCCTAATATGGTTGTGGCTATGGAATAAGAGCCGCTGCCATCACAACTTCCTTCTATCCCTCCTCACTAGCAGTCATAGCCTCGACCCCTGAGCTCTGGATAAAGGCAGCAAGGGCCTTAGCAGCGTCACGACAACGATCAAGGTGCTCACAGGCAAGCTGGGCAACTTAGCAACAAATTTTGCCTGCTGCATTAGGCCTTCATGCATGATCTTCATAATTGCCTTGTCTGGACTGCCCGTATGGAGCGCTTCCATGATGGTAAGGGTCCCATGCTGACACTTCTTGAGCGGGTGAGAGTACCAAACGAAAGGGACTTGCCAACAACGTTGTAACGGTGAAGAATATCAAACCGACGAGTACGATGATTGTACCCGAAGTATGAAACCTTATATCCAGCTGCAAACCGGCCCCTTCATTTATCATGCGCCTCGATCATGCATTCAGACAGTAGTACTGCAACGATACGTCTGCATGTGCATGCGGCCGGCCAGCGAGCGCCGCTCATTCATGTACGCTTGCATCTCGATGGATCGAGCGAGTCCACGGCCAAGTTGTCGATCCGCGTGTCAGTCACCTGCTTGCTGGCTAAGTACGTACGTACAGCAGTACAACTAATCGTGTGAACTGATATGACACATGCAGACAACGTGTAAACGGCCATACAAACTATGAACTCGCTAAATATGAACGTATGTACTGAGGTAGTGAGTAAGGCAAGCATTCAAGCGGCGGTCCACGTACTGACCGTACGGCAGACGTGTTGCTTCCCAAGATGTATCAGGCTCAGGCATCATGCGGCCTGTGAAAACTTGGTCGAATTTCAGAATATTTATGCCCGCAACTTTTAGTTCTCAATATCAGTTTGCTTTGTAAGTGGTGGTGGAAATTAGAAAACCATAATGACATTTGGCAAGATATTGTCAACGGTAGATATGTGAGAGATTCTTCTATATCTACTATTAATAGTAGATAAACTGATTCTCCCATCTGGACAGATTTGCTTAAAATTAGAAAATACTATACAGCTAACAGGAAATTCTGTATGGGGGATGGGAAAAACAGCTTTTGGAAAGATCACTGGATTGGTACTGTCATATTAAAAGATAAAATGCCTGATATTTTTGAAATATGCAATGATCCTAATATTTCTGTTGCTAATGGGGTAGAAATGAGCTAGATTATGTCTATGAGGAAGTGGATGACAACTTCACAGGTTGAGAGACGGGATTCCCTGTTAAATGATATCCAAAATAAAACCAGTAATAACCATCAAGATAGGGTGGTTTGGAACCTTGACAAGAATCATGGGTTTACTATTACTTCTTTGTATGGTAATTTCTTTAAGGAAGTCAGGGATAAGAAATCATTGGTTTGGAAACAAAAATCCCCCTGAAATTGAGATTTTCTTATGGTTGTTTGACAGAGGCCGGTGCTATGCTGTCTAAATGGAACCTTGAAAGAAGGGGTTGGATTGGAGATCTAACCTGTTAGTTCTGTGATGATGTCGAAACCAGCGATGATATCTTTTTTACTTGTCCTGAAAGTAGGTTTATCTGGAGGTGTATTGCCCATTGTACTAACATGTAGATCAATCCTAGAGAGGTGGGACACCTGTATGGTTGGGTTAGAAAAGCTAATCCCTGACATCATAGTGTTTTCATGTCTGGTGTGGCGGCAGTTATCTGGGCTATTTGGATAAAATGGAACTCTAGCTGTTTTGAGCACAAACAGTTGAAAGACCCCGTTGATATTTTATATAACATCTGTTATTGGCTTCACTGCTGGTCAGGTTTGATGAAGATGGAGGATAAGGAGCTAGTGGAGATTGGCATTGAGAAAATCTTCCATATTGCTGGTGAATCCAAAAGATATGAAGCTGCAGAAAGGTATACCAGTCAAAATGTTTAGGAGGATTAAATAGTGGAAAACATGCTCAGGTAGATTGTTAGAGGAAATATGGTTTTTGCTTGGTTGTGGAGCCTCCCACTATCCTGTTTCTGTTGTGGTCTTTTGTCATTGTATTCGGAAGTTGTGTGTCTTTATGGTGAGAACTTCTGGATATGTTGGTAGGTTTGGGCTACTGGTTCCTAGGGTGTATGAGATCACTATCCTTGGTGGAGGTTGGTCGTTGATTTCTGATTGTGGATGTAAAAACCCTCGGGTTTCCGTTTTATTGGATAAAATGGAAATAGGGGCTATTCCCCCTTTGCAAAAAAAAAGAAATGGTAAAAAAATAGTAACAACGGTACTTCGGGTGGTATTAAACTGTTAAAGTGCATCAAATTTTTAATAAACCAAAATTTGGGATCTTTCAATGGCATAGGACCAATTTTTTCCTAATTAATTTGCATCTTTATAGTGCCAAATCATGATATATCACTTTTTGGAGTGACATATAGTTAATTTTCTTATTGTAGTATATAAAAAAGGGAAAAACACTGTCGCGTTGATTGGTACGTAGGAGAGAAGAATATTTAGGCCGTTCAACGTTGCTTGTCAGTTGTAAAGGTGAAGAATATCTAACCGACGAGTACGATGATTGTACCCGAAGTATGAAACCTTGTATCCAGCTGCAAACCGGCCCCTTCATTTACCATGCGCCTCGATCATGCATTCAGACAGTAGTACTGCAACGGTACGTCTGCATGTGCATGCGGCCGGCCAGCGAGCGCCGCTCATTCATGTACGCTTGCATCTCGATGGATCGAGCGAGTCCACGGCCAAGTCGTCGATCCGCGTGTCAGTCACCTTGCTGGCTAAGTACGTACGTACAGCAGTACAACTAATCGTGTGAACTGAAAGTGAACTGACATGACACATGCAGACAACGTGTAAACGGCCATACAAACTACTATGAACTCGCTAAATATGAACGTATGTACTGAGGTATTGAGTAAGGCAAGCATTCAAGCGGCGGTCCATGTACTGACCGTACGGCAGACGTGTTGCTTCCCAAGATGTATCAGGCTCTCAGGCATCATGCGGCCTGTGAAAACTCAGTCGAATTTCAGAATATTTATGCCCGCAACTTTTAGTCCTATATAGCTTTTATATTTTCGTTTTTGATAATGCAACCACTGAACTTTACATGAATGGTTTAGCTAGTTAAACCTTTTGTCTAGGTTATAATTGTTTTTTATTTTATAGGTGTCACTAGCTACTAGGATCGCACAAAGCCGTCGAGAACAAGCAAGGAAACCTTTAAGAGCACCTTTTTCCCGACCGTCGGCCGTCAAGAAACGGCTGTTCAGACAGATAGGTCAAGACAGACCATCTTTCTCGAGGGTCCAGCCGTTGATACATCCCCTCTCAATGGCTAACAGCCTAGGATTCGACCATCGAGACATGAGCGATGACGGCTAGATGGCCGTTACCCGGCTCTATCTCCATCAGTCTCAACGGCTACCAGCAGCCATTGAGACAGCTGACTGGCCGGAGGAGCCCGTAGACACGTGGCAGCACCATCTCTCTCGACGGCTGCGGTATGAAACCTTATTCCCAGCTGCAACCAGCTGCAACCCCTTCATTTATCATGCGCCTCGATCATGCATTCAGACAGTAGTACTGCAACGGTACGTCTGATGTGCATGCGGCCGGCCAGCTTCATGCACATGCATGTACGCTTGCATCTCGAATTCTCGATGGATCGAGCGAGTCGACGGCCAAGTCGTCGATCCGCGTGTCACCTTGCTGGCTATAAGTACGTACGTACAGCAGTACAGCTAATCGTGTGAACTGATATGACACATGCAAACAACGTGTGTAAGCATTATGAACGTATGTACTAAGGTATTGAGTCAGCATTCAAGCGGCGGTCCTCGTACTGAATGTAAGGGCAGACGCGCGTGTTGCTTCCCAAGATGTATCAGGCTCAGGCATCATGCGGCCTGTGAAAACTCAGTTGAATTTCAGAATATTTATGGCCGCAACTTTTAGTTCTATATTGTTTTTATATTTTCGCTTTTGATAATGCAACCACTGAACTTTACATGATCGTTTATCAAGTTAAACCTTTTGTCTAGGTTATAATTGTTCTTTATTTTATAAGGGTGGGTTCACCAAAGTTAAACCATTTACCTAGACTAGTTTTCTTCTTTTTGTATTTTGTAGTTGTAGTCTTTAACATAGTTAAACATTTTTTTTAGACTATAAGGGCATGTTTGGTACTCTTATTTACCTTGCTTGCACTACCAGAGAACGGGGCCGTAGTACCGGTTCCAAACCCCTTGCTGTGCCGGTTTTTTTTTACTGGTACAGCGCAATCGGTACCGGAGGTCAAGGCCTCTAGTACTGATTCCACAACCGGTACTGCTAGCCCCTAGAAAAACAAATATGTGGTGTGTGGATTCGAATCTGGCACATCGTGACTCCCACCTCAACCTTCTAACTAACCCACCCACTCACGCGTTCTGATATTAATAGAATATGCATTCCTTTTGACCTGTTCTGAAACGAGGCTCCAGAACCCGTATTGGAGGGACACGAACCGGTACTGGAGAGCCCCCTTCCAGTACCGGTTTGTAAAACAAACCCGTAATAATGAGTCCCATGCCACCGGCATGCGGAGGGCTCTCCAAGATCGGTTCAGATACAAACCGGTACTAGAGGGAGCTACTGAACCGCATCTGCAGCTAAAAATTACGAACCGTCATCGCTGCTCACTCTAGTCTGGTTTAAATCTACCCGTCTTGTTAAAATCGGTATTTTTGCGCATTTCGTCTCCTCTCTCCCTTTTTCTCTCACTAGTAAGCGTGCACATGCAAGGCACGTTTTGTAATCTTCGTAATAATATGTGTTTGTCGATGATTGATACAATAGGTGGAGAGCTCCTAGACATCGTAGGCAATCATACAATACAATGAAAAAAATGTAGATATATTGGTGGTAGTTGTACAATCGATCGATGTTCGAAGACAATAATAATACATATTTCATATTCTAACATGTCTTCCGACTTGAAAATATTAAATGGCAAAGTATCAAGCGAACAATTTTATGAGCTACAATATGCACCTTACATGTAAGAAATAAAAATATCAGAACATGATAGATAGAATGAATTACAATATATTTAATCATTGAGTTATGTGAGGCTCTCATAGAATTGTAGGTGATACCTTTAGTCTAAAGTGAGCAGGTGAACACTATCCAATAACCAGGGGCATCCTACAATACTTCCAGCTTGCTGACCATGGAAGGCGTGTAGAAGAAAAGAAACACAGAGCAACTTTCATCAACCATTATGCCAAAAATTCGAAGTGAGTAGAATATCAAAATGGACGGTCAAAATACTGTAGCAACAACACTATATATAATTTCCAGACAACCAATGCAAGCAATATAATCTAACTTAATAGTAGGCATGCACGTGTAAAGCATGTTTCGCAATACTGCATGTGGGATGGATATAATTGATGATGACATAATAAAAAAAAATTCAATTAGCGGATATATTGGAATAACAAAACGATAAAATAAGGGATGTATATTGTTAAGCGCAAAATTTTAAAAAAACCAAACTAAAATTTATTGACCAAAGATTAACATTCGTCGATGAATGAAAGCATAATGGAATAAGTCTAAAAGATTTTAGATCGGTGAGGATAATTACACCATATATAGTTTGAACAGGGGAAGGAGGCATGGTTTGATTTTATACAAAGCCATGACAAAAACAGATAAGTCAGTTTAGTGAAATAACATGTAAAGATAAAATTCAAAGATAATCTAATTAGTAGATAATTCATATTAGTCAAATAGCAACTTACATGAAATTTAAAATACAGAAAGACAGAAATACTCAAATACATAGAGTGAATTACACCAACACATCTCTGTATACAATATTTTTTGTGCTTCTTCCTAGAGGGTCGTTATCATCTCTTGGTTTTGCGAGAACTCTAGTCGTCGCTCTCGATACACCTCTCGACAATGCAACATAGAGTTGGCCATGCGAGAAAACTGGCTCGGGAAGGTAAATACCAACATTAGGAATTGTCTGACCTTGAGCCTTATTGATAGTCATAGCAAAACTAAGATGGATTGGAAACTGCTTTCTCTTGAATTTGAAAGGCAACGAAAGATCCTCTGAGGAGCATATCGGGATGTGAGGTATGAAAACCCTATTTCCAGCATGAAGACCTCCAACAATCTCAGCATTAATTGCATTATTCTGACATGCTTTGATCATCAATATTGTTCCATTGCAAAGTTCGTTATGGGGATTGAGATTCCTTAGTAGGATCACAGGGCAATTTACTTCAAGCTTCAGAACATGTGGAGGCAAACCATTTGGTGTGAGTGAGTTGAGAAACTCATTAGGGTAGTGATTACACGGATCGTCCTCAACCGTGTCGAAGCTATAGTAGATTCATTCCTCTCCTAGAAATCGATCGATCATAGTTGCATTTAACTCATCCACATACTCGTTCTTAGTTGCAAGTATGGCACGACTGCTCATGTATGATGCCGATATTGCATTATATTCAAGTGATAGGAATACATCATCGATCAAGTTGTTAATAGATGTCTCACTTGCAGTATACGGAATCACAATGTCATCACGAAGGCGCACATAATCATCTCCGATTGATTCTTCGGTACCATTGCCAATTCTTAGAAGGGAATCAGAGAACCACGGTTCAGATTGTGCTCTCATGTTGTGAGTGAGACGTATTTTGCATATACTTGTCCATAGATAAGATCTCTGCAGTGTGGCATCAGTGATCTGTGCTCTTGTTTCACGTCTAACAACTAGGAGAACCTGCCTAAAATCACCACCGAACACCATGACCTTACCCCCAAACAGAGATGCACAACCTGTCACACCTCGCATGGACCTATCGAGTGTCTCCACTACTTGACGTTTTGTCATTGCCACCTCGTCCCAAATTATCAAGGACGCCGTCCGAAGCAGCTCTGCAGTACCACTTTGCCTAGTGAAACTGCAAACGCTGTTATCAGATATATTGATTGGAATTTTGAACCTCGAGTGGGCGGTGCGTCCATCAGGCATTATCGACGCCGCTATGCTAGATGTTGCTGTTGCAATGGCAATTAGGCCCATTGATCGCACTTTGGCAAGCAGTGCTTTATACCAAAAAAGTCTTTCCTATGCCTTCTGGACCATCAACGAAGAAAACATTTCCTCTCGTGGAGACCACGTGTTCCATGATCTTGTTGAAACCAACCCGCTGCTCGGTGTTCAAAGAGGCATATAAATCTGCATGTCCTTCTTCCACCTGAACGGCCATTTCTTCTTGCACCTCCCTCACGAAATTGCTAGATGAACCAACTATTTCATCCAATTCTGGTAAATCGAATGTGCTGATATCCTTCCCCATAGAATGTAGCAAGTCTTTTATATTTCTAAGAACCATCTGCTCCACTATCTGGTTGTTTGTGTGACTTACTTGGAAATCTTCGGACATTGAATCAAGATGTTTATCCCACAATCCATGGATATTAGCCACTTCACAAAAGACCAGAATCGTAGCGAATAGCCTTCTCAACGCACAAGGCATCTGGAAGATTGCTGCCTCAGTGAGACAATCATCAATGCTTTTATCTAACTCTAGCAGTCCTCTTCTTTCAGCAGCAACCTTGGACGTAAGGAAAGTCACTCCTTGGACAGTATGCAGATCTTCAAAAGAAGTTGCCCCACGAACATGGTTTAGGAGCAACCTAAGAAAGTACCTCTCCCCTTCCATAGGGTTGGCAGCCACAACTCTTCCGATTTGTGTTCTCTGTTTACATGGCACCCAACGCTTTTTACTCTTCTGCCAAATAAAGTGTTCTGGGAATTCTTTATATAGGAAATTTTGGGCAAAACTATTTTCCCGGTTTGTTTTGAAATACTCCTAAGCATGCTGCATGAAGAAGAATCCTATGCAACAATATTTTGTAGGTTCCCTGATCCTCTGAAAGCGACATTGTGCATGTTTGGCAGATACAGTTGCAACTATAATACTAGGGGAGACGCATAGAATAGATCAAAACCATAGATCCTCCACATTGCCTCTGGAGGTGAGATGAACCTTGCTCCCTGTACTGTCGAATCTCATTGACCTACACGTCATCGCTCGTAGCATCGACGGAGAAAGATGCACGGTCATGTCCCTTATAGACATACTTGTATATGTACTTCACTGCCTTGATGCTGCAGCAAGCCTCTACATTTATGTGGCAGTTATAGCGCATAACCAACCCAGAATTGTATGGAACCACCCATCTGTTATCCATATCAAAGCAACTAACTCTTACACAGGTGCCATCATCCCTTCTCCTATATATGGGATATGAGTCACTTCCCTGTTGTGTCGCCGGGCAGAACTGTTGAGGATAGCGAAATCTACACTTCCCATCTACCATGCAAGGGTTGTTTCTCTTCTGATCACCGCATGGACCATGCATCATAGCATGCATTTCGGGATATCCTTCCTTGTCGGGAATCTCAGCAGATATTATCTTGTCATATTGATCTAGGTTGTAATCTTGAACCCATTACGCATGATCAACAGAAAGTGCTCATGTGGTAGGCCCCTCTTCTGAAACTCGGTGACATGGACATAAGAAGCCATCTCACCAAAATAATGCTTCTTGAACAGAAGGATCTTGATATCCCGCAACTTTGCCATGAATACCCATGCGACCAAGTCTGGTCTGTCTTGAACGGTTTGGCCTGGTGCAAGCTCATTAGATATTTCATCCCATTGCGGGTTGCAGGTCATCGTTAGGAAGATATTTGGTTTTCCAAATCACTTAACTAACATCATAACATCAAGTAACCTTCGTTTCATGTCACGCTCTCCCCCGATGAAAGTTGGAGGGAGCACGATTCTCATTCCAGTCATCGAAGCACGTGTCCCACCATTTGCGATGGAATCTACAACACCCTGATACAGGTCAGCACGTATGAGCTTCTAGGTTGCTTCCTTGGCAAAACAATCAAGTCTCATAGATTTGATTTTGATGTACATGTCAACAACAAACTGTTGGAAAAGACGACGACCATATAGCAGGACGTTAAACACCCTTCACGTATTTGTAACTTGTAGCAGTAGTATTCTCTAGCGCTGACATAGGATCCGCCTTCGTTATCCTCACCTTTTAGGTTTAAAACCAAGGAAAAAATGTTGATGAGTTGCTCTAAAAAATCAATGGTCTTACACATAAATTATTTGTAGCAATTGTGTACTTTCTCCATTTTGGAGCGTCCCACTGTTGTATGGTTGGGCAATGAAGGACGCACCGTTGTATGGAATGAAACGACTCCATCCTACTTCTTCTCTAGGGAAAAATAATGGATAAGATAATGGGTCGTAGCAGCCATGGTACACCTTGATATATTGTGGACGTTCCTCTCTTCAATAATACACGATGACACTTCTATCAAAACTATTTTGTGGATCATTCCCTTCCACCCAGATCGCAGCAACTTGTGACGCCGTCAATGCACTGTACACTCGCTGGTCTAGAGTAAGCCTTGTGTTGATCGAAATCCTATAATCATCTAGATTTGGTACAGAATCGATGCACTTGAAAGTATTGGCATATGGATTGTTCCGAAGGATTTGCAAGAGGTAGCGAATGATATTTACATGTAGATCAAGAGATCTCTGTACCCTATGTGTCAACTCCGCATCTGTATTATAAAAATATAGTTGCAAATGCCTTGGGCCTTGGTCACCAGGAACCAACTGATCAAAATGGTGGTAAACTTGTTCTTGAGTGTGAAAGGTATAGGTACCAGACCGACTATTACAATATCGTTGATCGAGTGTTACTCCAAGACTTGTTAATGAAAAGTGTGAGTTGATATATCTTATCTTTTCTCTAAAATATTTTGAATCGTCATCCTGAGTTGTGTATATTCTCTGTAACTCGGGAGGGACATCCGGAATATATATCTTGACCTTCCCATTTCAACAACAAAATGTGAGGGTCTCATATTGGAACCTCTTCGCTCCACACCACTGGCAGCTTCGTGCCGGTTGTAGACTACAAGGATTAGCTAGAAGGTGGTGATATGCAATACTGTCCGAACCTATGGTTGATGCCTCTTGAGTTGTCTGATCTTCTATTTGGGATGAATGAAAGGCAAATTCTGCTAAATTAAATAAAAGAAATGTCAGCTCATCCCGATTACATGTATATCACATGAATGTTAAATGATTGTTACCTTCTCCTCTGAACATACGAATTTCATCGTCACCATCGCCACCATGAGCCTCCCCGAAACGTGATGTCTCATCTACATCTGCGGATGAGGTACCACCATGTAACTCAATTGGTTGTACTATACCAACCACCTCGAATGGCATATGGGTACGCGAGAACACTACAGTTTCATCGTGTGAACTTGGTTGTTATACATTAATGAATAGGTTTCCAAAGCACTGAGCTAAATAAAAAAAAGGCTTACATTGGTAAGATTGTGTGGACTAAGGATCTGTATTAGTAGCACTATAATGACAACTGTGCATATCAACACTTGACAACCGTATACTTCTTAAAGAGGAAGCAAATGTTATGCAGAAGTGGGTACTGAACGACATTGGGTTGTAAGATATTAGAAAATAAGCTACAAAGTGATTCAAAATAATATATATATATATAAGGAAATTTTAATATAGAATAGTTTACATGGTGAACATTGTTGTGGACTATCATCAACAGACCGGGTCTTTAATTTGTACTCGCGCCTCTTTCTAAGGAACTCAGCCTTCTTAGTAATATCTATTTCAGCGTATTGTTTCCTTTGACGTCCACATGATTGATCACTTCTTGGTAAAGCTGTGAATATAAAATTGTGACTATAACCATAATTATATATCTCGCATATTATATATTTTATAGTAAAAAACAGTGTGGTTGTACCTATTGAACTACTCGATGGTATACGAGATACTGTGGGCGAGGAAGCGTGATAGCTTGTTATATCTCGGAGCAGAGCCTCTTTAGGGACATCCACACAACTTAGTCATCGCTTGGACATGGCAACTGCAAATTCCAAAGCACTATGAAAAACTACATACTACATACACTTATTGTCAAAGGTTTATATAGTGTCTTGGAGGTAGGTAAATAGAGAAGTATTGGTGTGTTTGTACATATCGAATATTCTTATTATTTTTTTAGTTTATCTTCTATCTAATAGAACATAAAGTCCAATAAAATAGAACAAAACATTTTATTTCTAATTGACCCAATAATATGCACACATGGAGCATTGTTTATCAAATGGTTGTATATAAAATAAATAATATAGAATAGTTATAGGTATTATGAAAGACGACATTACTTTCAATAGTTTAAAATAAAGGGTATTTTAGAGATTAAAACCTGAAATGAAATAATGGAATAGATAGTTAATGCTCCAATTAATTTAAATAAGTTGAAAGCCCAATAATCAAGGATGTGATGAGCAATGCATTCAAATCTCTTCCTGCAAAAGAAAACAACGATGAGAATGAACTAGCAGAGAACAAAAAATTGCTTGTATAAATATTATGTTACAGCAATAATAATTACAAACATGGAAATAGCTATAAAATATAATCATAAGCGTGGATGCATAGATCAGACTGCATAAATGGAAGTCAATGACCTACTACACAATGAATCCATCTCATATCAACATAAATCATCCATAACTGTTGCTACTGTCACACCATGATAATACGCGAAGCTAGGGGGATGCTAGGTGTACACTGTGATATGGATCGCTGAGTATGAAAGCACAGGGAGGGAGGTCGCAAAGGAAGAGACATGAGTCGGAACAAACATGAAGCTATTGAATTACGACATCATGCAAGATGTTGAGATGGCATAGCTAGGTTGGCGATAAACCCATAGGCCTCCTTACCAATTCACAATTTTATATTAAGACATTAATTTGAGTACAAGCTGACAAAAGAGACATAGTATACATGATCACAATGGATACCACACTACAGTTACCAACACAAACAATATATTCGATCACGGATTACATCACTATTTATATCTGACTTACAAATTGAGAAATAGTATAGATGATCACAATAGATACCACACTACAGTCATAAACACAAACAATATATTTGAACAAGGATTACATCACTATTCATATCAATATTGTTGAAATGGATCATATAGCAGTATCCCTTTGTAAAAAGTGTATCTTAACTCTATGATCTACCCCGTCCTTTCACATGAGCAAGGTACTCGCTCCTCCTCTCAATAAAACTTGTAACATGTTCAAGATTAAATGCTCCTTCCACCAAGCCACGTCGAAAGCCTAACAATAATATAATCAGTTAAAATAAGTGATGTGTATTATAAATATAAAATTTTTTATATAGGTAGATTAATTTATTTTAGAATAACAAAAACAACTTACATTGAAGTGCCTGTGTTGTGGGAATATCGGGAGCGAACGCAAATTTAGTATGTGGTGTGGTCTCCAACCGGCCTATTATGTCACTTAAACTTGTTAGGGGTTTCTATAAAAGAATATTGCATATAGTATGCAATATTTTGTAGGGTGATAAATCAAATACCGTATTTGATATTTTTTTAGCATAGTGGCAAGAAGGACATGTCGACAAGTCCTGGCAGCTGACCAACTAATCATATGCTGGGTTAAATGCTCATCCCAAACTTAAACAACAATCAGATTAAACCTACAGTTAGAACAAAAGGGATATATTTTCTTATTATTAATGTACCAATTGATTGTAACATTGATTATGAAACACACACATACATATATATACCTTGTGTCGATGAGTGTGTACTCCCTGTTGGGTATACGGCGTGGAAATGTTTCATAGTGTTGGAGATCACCAACATGCACAATCACTCTAGCTATGTCTGTATAGATTATTGTATGTTCATTTGTTGGTAGCAAAAATAAATTTGTAATTGACTTGGAACGTACATATGTAACACCATACCTGCATATGTTTTATTATATTGTGCATACACATCTTCAAATGCCGCAAAGCGCTTTTGGTAAAGCGGGAAGTCATCTATCAGCGCAAATGGCTCGACTGATGTGCGGGTAGTGAGATGACACTCGTAAGAGTTCTCAATGGCTCGATATTGCACATCTCCACAGTTAGTTTGAAACGAAACATTATGAAGAATATATTTGCAACCTTCGCTTAATGCTATTCTAAACGTAGAAACATTTTGTCCTCCATGGGCAAGAGCTTCAATTTTGATCCCTTTACTTTAAGAAGAATATAGACACATAGTTAATGAATAGTTTCATTATAAGTTCTTATTATAGTTTCACTATAAGTTATTGACTTACAGTTTTATCCATTAAGATGAAGCGAAGTTTGTCCCCATTATCTTCGGTTCAAAATTTCACCTCCACCCGAACACATACGCTCCAAAGTCTTTGTAAATCCTCAAACCGGATTTCATCGAATTCCTTGAATTTAAAACAATGGGTTTCTCTTACTATAAAGATTGCTTTCCTATTTAAATGCTAGTTTTAAAATGGCAGACCATTAAAGTTGAACTCATCGAGGCACGATCGGGGTTTCCTTAAATAGAGCATATCTCCTCTTGCGCATGTGGTTAACGGACGCCATTGAGCTAACTTCAATTAAGATGTCCAAAATTTAAAACTAAAATTAATTTCTTGTTGTCCACCTTTTTTATGTAAAAGTCCAATATGTGGCAGAAAATACATGGATCAATAACTTAACTTCCATAACAAAAAACAACATAACCATTCATTTATCCTAAGAAAAAAAGAGCAAACCACTATGCTCTCAAGAATTTATGTTAGTATAAATGGCTATAATGTTATTAGCCATGCTTCATAACGTAAATAGTATAAGTGGGACAATCCAACCATGCCTATTGGTATTGTGCAGAATTATACACAAGCAGTAGATATGCGCCCAAAAAAAAGGAATTATCAACAAATCTAGGAAGATAAAAAGAAGGTGCACTAAGCAAGCACATAATCAAATTGTTTCTTATTAGTTCTTACAACAAAGAAAATCAGGAGAGGCATACATGATGAGTGATGATGATAGTTGTAGGGCACCATGAACCAGGGCACCAATCAAAAAACCCACTGCTTGTTTCACAATAATCAGTGAAGTTAGCACAGCATCCAAGATTGATCAATAAATGACACAAGTAAAAAAAATGTTTACTGGCAAATACAAAGCCTATAAAAGAAGTTAGCATACTGTTCAGCAAAATTTATAAGATGTGAATCATAAAGGTATTTATAAGAATGTTTAGTGGCATGCAGTGCAAGGCATATGTCATGTCATTGGAAGAAACAAACAGTTCCTATCAACAGCCTCTAAAACGACATGCTTTACTAAATTGTAGTTCATGCATTTTGAAGTTATGTTTGAATATGCTATTGTTCTTTATACTCTAATATCTTTACTGGAAGTGTTAACATTATAGTTTAAAGTTAGCAGAAGAAGGGTAACCAAAGGTATGAGTTTTCAGGTGAACACTTAGGTGTGATCACTCATGAAGGATGGCTGTGTTGGTAATGGCATTGGGGTTTATTTTGGAATGAAGCAATTCCCAATGAAATAAATGCTCTCTTTGTGTTATTATTCATAACATCCTAACGTACGTTTGACCTTGCACCTTAGTGGGCATGATGCCCCAAGTGTCACAAGCGCAAGATCGGCTACAAACCATATATCACCTTAATGAAAATAGAGAAACTATTTGGCCATGAAAGAGCAAGGGCCTACCCCGAAGTAACTCGTCACCAGAATGAAGGTCCACCTGCGCATGAGAGACGGTTCAACTACCGGTTAGAAGAATCTGGGGACAAATGCTACTAATCAGAGCAGAGTTACAAACAGCAAGAACTGCCAGATCATTGTATATAACAAACTATGGTGCTAACAACCAGTTACACTGCATGCTTTTCTGAAGGGGAAAAAAAGACTTACATATTTACAAAAAGGAAAAAACATACTAATATCTTATTCAAGTTCAGCTTGATATCAGAAATCTTGGATGGCATAGGAAGTCATAAGCCCAAGTAGCTCATTGGAGTGGGTATTTCTAAAACACTTTCCATTAGTTAAGCATTGAGAAGCTTGTTAGGTAGCTAGTGCAAGTATAACTGCAGAAACTGCCAGCATGTCTGATGTACTGCTTATGGTTAGGTATGATATTGTACTGCACAACAGATTGTTTTTTTTAATGTGATTTAGGAAACATGTACTGTTTAATCCTTCTGAATTATTAAACTGAAGTGATGCATCACAAATAAAACAGTTCCTATAATGTACTGCTACAAAAATCTGTACTGGTGCACTAAATAAAAAAAAGTGTAAGGTGTGGCTTGCTGTCGAAGTTAAGTAGCAAACTGTTTCTAGCCATCAATTGAGCACAGCACAGTAAATTAATACCGATGAAAGAACATTGCTAGTTCTAAAAAAATGCAAGGTTGGGCAATTTCAATGTTCCTTATTCAGGAGACATGCATGTTCAAGGCCAGTTGCTTCATGGGAAAGCAGCCTTTATTCTCTGGAAAATCTAAATTACAAGAAAGGAGAACAAATGCCAAACTTCTTGACCACATTGCACTGATGGTTCAAGCACTAACACAAAAGATGAAAGATTTAATCGTTGGCAATGCATTGCATTTTTCTTCCAATGAAAAATAAAACTTTATCCAACTTTGCATCTTCAAGTCTTCACCATGTAAATAAAACATTCTAAAACCGTATGTTGGCAATGCAATGCTTTCTTCTTCCAATGAAAAATAAAACTTTATCCAACTTTGCATCTTCAGGTCTTCACCATGTAAATGAAAAATAAAACTGTAGGATCAGAACTCCTCTATTTAAACCTTGCAGTCATGTCGGGACCCGGCTCAGCAAAGCCGACCCCTCTATGCCTTACGGTACTAGTCCCAATGGATCACAGCTAGTACGCACAGTTAGAGCATAATCGAATCACACCTTGATGTTTAACGATTAACAAAATTAAGTACCTTGGCAACAAAATTCAAATATTACAATAATTGTCTTAATGTAAATAGTAGCAAGCGGAAGATAGAAATTCAAATGATGGCCCAGTAAACCCATCTATACGCCACATGCATCTGACTGGGGATACATTAGTAGCCAGAAGCTCCATCATTGTACCCTGCCTCGTAATCCACGTGCTCAGCAGAGTCGTCACCTGCGCACAGATCTGAAGTACAACTAATGAGTATGGATAAACCATACCCAGCAAGCATGTATATCCTTAAGCAATGAATGCAAAGCTAACAAAGAAATAGAGATGGTTATTTTGCATAAAGAGCAATTTTTAACAATCCTATAAGTTGTAAAGCAATTGTTCAAAACAATTTCAAATTCATTTCTTTACACATATTTTCTCAATATTAACTATATTCTTATGCCATCTCAGCATAGACCGAGATGACACTCGCTGTCAATACTACACGAAAATCCCTTGCAATACACTCCCTGTAATGCATTGCATGGCAATCGCTGCGTAGCACTCGCTGCCGGGCAATCCCTGCCCCTACCTCTACAGCAGGTTAATTATTAAAAGGTGAGGTAACACGTAGAGCCGCCTAAGCCCGCTCTTAACCATGAGTACGGCTATCATCATAGTTTTAACTTTACAGAGTGGGTAAACTTTACCCATGGGACTCACCCGGGAGTGAGACAAAGCTGATATCCCCGTTCCATCTAGGGTCAAGAATGCCTCACTAAGGATTCGCCCCAAACCGTCTCCCACTAAGCCAGAGGTTCCCCTCTTGTGCCAAGTGAGTATATGGTGGTCGCGAGCCACACTCACACCGCCATGACAAACCAACCCTAGATTTTTCGAGGTAACAACTAAGGTATTACCATTATTAACGTCCATGGTTGTACTATTGTGCTTGCCTAGATCATCTACTATGTTCGGTCCTTATGTCGACCGAGGTGGCTTACCACAAAACCAACATCCACCGTTAAAAACCACCACCTCGCATCTACTCACGCCACGTTGATTTTAGTTGAGTTAAATTAACCAAAACCAAAACTAAAGAGTAGAATCTCTCTACAAATTTTATGAATGGTCTCCCATCATATGAACTGGATTTCCCATCAAACAAATAAGCATCTAGCGTGAGTAAATTCAAGGATGGCTGTAATAAGATATAAATTATGCTAGGCGTCAATAGAAAGGTACCACGTGCTAATAGATGATTAACACGTCATTGGCAATAACTAAAATTAAATATGCAAACTAAATATAGAATTAGCATGCACGGTTAAAACCCTATGAAAAGTAAATATGAGAGAAAATCGGTGGGTTCGATATGAATCTAGCTTGCACCTTGATTTGTGTAGCATGTTCCTTCACAATCGGCAGCTAGCTCCCCTCCGGACTCCTTCGCGACACCTACATGCAAATCGAGGCACAGATGAATCAATAACAACAAATAAAATTTGAAAAATTATGAAATAAATAAGGGAGGTAGATTAGGCTAAAAGATGATTAACAAAATTGGTTTGGCATGAATTGGAGCTACAGTTTAGGAGGTGCGAAATTCTGAAGGAACACTGTTCATATGAACAGTACATGCTTTGACTGGGTTTGACCAGAACAGGGGTTAAAGCTACTGCCTGGCACACTTTCCTCACCACGCGTAGAGAGAGAGTGAGTGAGGAAGAGAAAGAAAGAGAGAGAGAAAAGGGAGGCAGCGGCGGGTCCCGGCGGCGGCGACGGCTAAAGGCGGCGCCAACTCCTCCTGGCTCGGTCCTGAGCGGTAGGGCGGCGTGCTGCGCGGCAGCGGCGGTGCGCGAGTGAGTTTGGCAGCACGGTCAGATGGCATCAGTGGCAACGCAACGGCGTGCGGCGTCTTGGGACGGCGGCATGACGTTGACTCACCTTCCAGTCGCGACGACGGTGTCCTCTCGTCCTCCTCTCCCCTTGCTCTGTGTTGCTAGGGTTCGGGGGGCTCGTGGTGATGGAAGCCACGGCCGACGGTTTGGGCTTTCATAGGGTTTATTTGGGGTTAAACTCGGCAGGTTTAGATTGCCTCTGTTTTGGGTATGATTTGGTTGTATGGATAAGGCAAAGATGGAGTGGATTTGGCACGATTTGGGCGGCACCGCTATGGAAAGTGTGGACTTGATACGGACTGTCTTGATTTGGTTTGATATGTACGAATTTGGCTTGGTCTTGGTTTTGGAAAGAAAGGATTTGGCTACAGGGTGATGTTTTTGGCATGATTTAGGAATAAGAATATGGTATGATTTGGTATTACGTGATTTGGGTTCAATTGGCAAGAACGTCGGCCAAACCAACCAACCGACGTAATTGGGTTCAGATTGGGTTGCTCTTGATTATGGGTGGTGAACACGTCCATGGTTAGGAAAGTGATTAGAAAAAAGATTAGAGTACAGTGGAAAAATTAAAGGGTAATTATTAAATAAAAGATATTAAATAGAATAATGCCTTTTAAAATTTAGAAAATTCCAGGGTGTCACAAGCCAGCTTCTTTATAAAACAGTATGGGCGACCTTTAAGAAACCTTTTATAATTGCTGCTATTTATCTATTTGATATCTCGGTTATAACAAAAGATAAGTTATATTATTGGGGATAAGGGAATTAGAGAAAGGGAGGAAAGCACTGAATCACAGAATTTTGATTTTACAGAATTAGGAACCAACGCACAGGGCTCTAGACTTTGACCTGTCAAAGAATTGCTGTGTATGGTAGGAGTGCATGGCGTATGTAAGAGGGTATGCAAGTGAAATTGCATGGTAAATGTAAGAGTTGCCTCCTGTTACTGCATTAGATAATACAATAATATAGTACAAATCAAGTAAGATTCTTTTGTCAAGGTAAATGGTAGGTCGGCCTTGTTATTTGGAAGGGTAATACTTGATTGCTTCAGGATTATTTTACTCAAGAGAGGCTTCTTATCCGAAGATTCAATCACATTTTTCCTAAGATCTTTTGACATTGGGAATAACCGCTCAAAATGATACATTGAAGAAACTGATGCATGCTTGATTCAAATAGCCCCGGTAAACTTGTAATCAATCAATTTACACTACTTGTAAAAAGAGAAGTCAATTTCCCATCTTCCCATAGCTGCAATAGTGCTAAGCAAAATAGAGAGAGAGGGGAGAGAGAGAGAGAGAGGGGCTCACGGCGAGTAGGTGCACCTGTTTTGGGTGGAGGAGCAGCGTCAGGTGGCGACCTGCTAGATTGGAGGCGCGGACTGTTGGGGAGCTCGCCGGCGCGGTAGCCTAGACCCAGGCGCAGCGGTTTTGGGGCGAGGGGGCCGTGTGCTGTGGGGTCATATGGCGAAATCGGGGTGGCGGTTTTGGGGCGTGGAGGTAGTGGGATGTGGGGCGGGGTTAAGCGTACTGTAGCTCCAAGAAAGGAGGTGGTGGGCTTGGGGCGGTTCCGGGGGGAGGCTGACAACACGGGGAGTTGTTGGCGGCAACTCCGAGGTTCTTGCGGCAACAGTTCATCGCATTTGCATATCGGGAAGGCGACGAACGGGAGGGGGGGGCAGTTGGGCGGCGGTTCCACCGGGCGGGCGTGGGGTGGGTGGTCCATGAGGCGACGACCGGGAGGGGGGGTTAGGCGGCGGTTCCACGGGCGGGGTGCAGGGGTGGGGTTCCAGCGGGGGAGTGTAGGAATTTTGGCGGTGGCGCAGGCAGGAGGGGATCGGGTAGGCGGCGGCTGGGAGGGGGTAGTTTGGGCGGCGGTTGCACTGGCCGGGCGCGGGGGTGGGTGGTCCGGCGGGGAGGGGGGTGACCGGGGAAAGTAGGGAATTTGAGCGCAGGGGTGGGGTTCCGCGGGGAGTTGTCTTGGGGCGCGTGGGAGGGAATTTTCATTGAAGCCGGCTATTTCTCGGGTAGTTTGTGCAGGCGGGGAGGGGTCCGGCGTTGAGGGGCTTGGTTCCGCAGGGCATCAGCCCTCCGTTAGGGTTGATCGAACGGTCCATATGGCGAGTGGGATCAACCAAACTCATGCTTTTAAAGTAGTAGAGATAGAGATAGAGACAGAGATTTTTCCTCCTCCCAATCTCACCTCTGCTGCAAATCATACCCATCGAGCCCATCCCCATCATCACTCCTTCCTACCGTAGCTCCACCCCGCCGAGCCCATCCCCACCGTCGGTCTTCTATGCCGAACCTCATCCACATAATACCTCCTCCCTACTGGCTACTGAGCTCGTCCTAGCCACCGGTCCTGCCCACCGCAGCTCCTCCCCGTCGCTGTGGCTCGTCTCTGATGCAGCTTCTCCCCGGCGCCGCTCGTCCACACTGCAGCGCGTCATCCCTACTCCACCTCCTCCTTACTGACTACTAAGCTTATCCCTACCACTGGTCCTGCCCACCGCAGCTCCTCTCCGCCGCTGCGGCTTATCTCTACTGCAGCTTCTCCGTACTATTGCTCCTCCCTGCCGTGGTTCGTTCTCACTGCCGCTTGTCCCCACCGTTGGTCCTTTCTGCCACACCTCATCCCCGAAACACCTCCTCCCTACTGATTACTAAGCTCGTCCCCACCACCAGCTTGCCTACCACAGCTCCTTCCCGCCGCCGCAGCTTCTCCTCGCCGATGGTCCTCCCCGCCATGACTTGTCCCCACCGTCACTCCTCCCCGCCGCCGCTCGTCCCTGCCGCCGCTCGTCCACGCTGCAGTGCCTACCCACCAAGCTCATCCCTGCCGCCGCTCGTCCATGCTGCGGTGCCTCCCCATAGCGGCTCGTCCCAACCGTCGCTCCTCCTCGCCGCCGCTCCTCCCTGCCACACCTCTTCGCCACTCGTCCACATTGCAGCGCCTCCCCACCGAGCTCCTGCCCGCCGCGGCTCATCCCTACCATCGCTCCTCCCCGCCACACCTCATCGCCACCGCCACTCGTCCCCGTCACCGCTCATCCACGCTGCAACAAATCCCCACCGAGCTCCTCCTCACCGCTGCTTGTCCCCGCCGCTGCTCCTCTTGCCACACCTTGTCCTCACCACCGTCTGTCTCCTCTGTATTGTGCTAACAAACCTTGCTAGCTTGGAAGAGCCAATTTGGCTAGCCGGGCTGGGCAAGAATTTCCTTGCTTTGGCTGGCTAGTTTGCTAGGAAAAACAAAGATTTTAGCTTCTACCAAATAGCAAATCTTGCTCAGCAAGGTGGGGCAAGGTCTGACAAAGGAGCCAAACATGTCCTAATTATGCCATGCAAGCAAGAATCATAATTAAACACTTTGCAAATTGAATATGGCAAACCATAACTATATATGCTTCCATGCATGTACATCTTTGTCCATGGTCAGATCAAATACATGGTTTCGATGAACTCACGATGGACACATGCACATAAGGTCACACACCTACGTGTGCATGGAGATCATTATAAAAACTTGCTGGTCAACATAGAAATTAAGAAATGCTCAAATATTCGGAGGTCAACAAAGTAACATTGAAGATTGCAAGAATCTCTGAAAGAATTTGCTTGGTTATCCACGGAGCAAAGAAATCATATTTTCTGGCTATTAATCTTGTGGTTTAATTGTTTAGCTGTATAGTAGTTCCTTCTTTGTTTTCTACGCCTCCGATAAATAACTTTTTTAAAAAATACATAGCCGTGGGCACCTTGCCTACTGTTTTCTTTGATAAAAAAAACCCCTACCTGTGCATGGACCGAGAAGCTTTTGAATTCAAGTTGGGGAGCTGGGCTACTGATGCATGAGAATAGCTTGACGGACCCTGACAGGAAAATAACTGAAATCTGGCTTCTTTTTTTTTGTCAGTGGGGCATTAAAATTTGGCCTAAAACCATTCCCTTTTTCCCCAATTATCGCTAACAAATTTTTTGAATTCATTTTTTTCTTAAAATCTTTTAGCTGATCATCACCGGTAAAAACCAATTATCAGTTTAATCGGACTCTGCTAGCCTCCTTGAAATTCTTGGACTTTGCTCGCGGTCTGCTTGGTTCTAGTCTATTTCACCTGGACTCTAATTATGCTTGGGTGGGTGCATCTAGTTAGCACATAGCTTATACGAGGCATCTAAGTTGACCTTGTCAAGCTGACTGAATACAAACAATGGTATTTGGTTGCTTGCATTTGCTGGGCCAATCCCATTCTAAAATTGTTTAGTTACTTCCATAAGACTCAGTAGATGCAAATAAGAGATGGTTGGATCCCGTGTGAGTTAGAGTCGTGGGAGACGAGCAAAATCAATGTTTCCCGTAGCAAGCCTAAGTCAACATGGTCCAGTTAGACAAAACGGACCGGATCGAGGCCAACAAATTAACAGAAGGCGTAAACCAGAATTAAGCCTCCACTAATACCGACGGGTGGGGCCATAGGCCCATATGTCAGTGGCCAAAAGAGCTAACCACAGGAGATTTAAATATTAAACACTGTTAGCATGGATCCCACATGTCAACGACTCCGTCTCATGGCCGACGTTGGGGAAACGTCAGCCAGGCGACGAGTCTCCCTTGGCTTCGGCCGAATTCCAGCGAAATCTCGGTGAGGGACTAGCAGCGCTACGTCCACCATCCAACTGGTTCATGATCGGAATGGGTTCGACTAGGGGAGACATAGGATATGCTGGCTGGAACATCACCGGCGACGAGCCAGAATGGCGGCGCCATAGGCACGGGCGGCGGAATGCTACGAGAACAAGTTTCTACGGCGAAGGGTCGGGATGGCAGCTAGTTCGCAAGTGCAGGGAGCATCTTGGGATTACCAGGAAGCTACCTGAGGCAAGTCGAACTCGAAGACAGAAGGAGGCGACCTGCGGCGGACAAAACATGGGGTCATGTCACTCAGGAGCTCGGATGATTCCTGGCCAAAATTGAAGGCAGGATCGTGAGGGCAGAACCTAGAGAAGATAGGAGCGTGAGGAATTGGACAGTGGCTTACCAAGGCGCCGGTGAGACAAAAGGGGGAAGAAACAGCACAGTGGCGAAAATGTTGAAGGGAGGGGAGCTAAGCGAGCCGGGGCTTAAATAGGCGAAGGAGTGTCCGCGGGGAGAAAGAGGTGCGTCCCGCGGTGAGGGGCTCAAGAGAGGAGTGGCGATAGGATGGTGCAACGCTAGAGGCGTGGCGTAACAATGATTTTTATAATGATAGGGTTCTGGGGATTCTGGGGAGCTTGGGGCTGGCCATTTTTTTTTCTCTTAGAGACGGGAGCAAAGTGGGTTGGTTTTCTCATGGCCTTTTTGCTTTGGTCAAATAGGTGAAATTACTTCTTAGACTATAGTTGAATTTGTTGGGATGCAGTTCTAGGGATTTTGGGGTAGTTTTGGTTTTCGTTGTGGTGCAGCCTTTCCACTTCTATCATGAGCCTTGCATTTGCCATGAGCAAGGCTTGTATGTTGGGGTTTATTTCTTCGACGGTGTTTTTAGAGTTGGGAAGCCAAGGTGCTTGGTTGTTTTATTGCTAGTATGGATGTGGCGGTTGTGGTTTGTGACATCCTAAAAAACCTAGATTTTTTCAACAAATTCAAAATTTAAATTTTTAGTTAAAAAATGTCAATTTTTGGAACTTTCCAATTTTTCTTAAAAGATTTCCTTTTCTTCTTGGCTTGTCCCAACCATGCCTCTCCATGCGTAGGGATAACCCTAAAGCTCGGGCTCGACCAGCTATTCAAGGTTGGATCGAGCTCGAAAGCTAAATGAGCCAATCTCAAGCCTAGGACCGAGCTCGAGTCTGATTCGAGCCGATCTCGAGCTCAAGCTTGAGCCCACGTCAAGCCCAACCGAGCCTAGACAAACATTATTACACCAACTATGCCTATCTCCAAATCAACTAGTCCAACCAATTCGAGCCGAGCTCGAGCTCAAGAGCAAGCCTAACCGTGCCCATATAGCCCTTTCTCCTCCCTTTTCCAAGCATTGACCCCCTCATTTGAGCTCAACCGAGCCGAGCTCGAGCCTAGCCGAGCTTCCACCGAGCCCAATCTCGAGCCTGACCCTAAGCTTGGTATTGATTTGAGTCGAGTCCGAGCCAAACTCAAGCCCAACCAAGCTCAAGCTGTAACCGAGCTCGAGCCCAAACAGCTTGAGCCCGCTCAGGATCTACTGGAATCCGTAACCGTTGCTGTCCCCTGCTCCCCACAACTGCTTGCACCACTTCAACGTCATGCCGCCGCCACCGTTCCCTGATGCCCTTGCCTCGTTGTGTCCGTCGGCCGCTGCCCATCGCCACCGGCCACCTCCCGCTCGCTGCCATAGCCGCCGCCGGCCACGCCCTCCCCTTTGCTTCTCTCCCCAAATCTCCTCCCTCCCTTCCGATTTCTCTCTCTCTCCACAAGCCCTTTCTCTCTTCTTATCCATTGGAGGCAGCAACCCTTGGCTACAGTACCCAAAGCCCAAAGTTACAGTGCATCTACTGCTACAATATACTTTTTTAATTTCTAGAATTACTCATGAATAGTGTTTCTTCACTTTTTCACTGTAAATTCATCTTATCTCCAAATCCAGTGAAACCAATTTCTAAAAATCCAGAAAATTCATATTTATTTACTATTTGTCGGCGACTGGGAGGCGAGCCTCCACAGCGCTAATAAGCAAGGGAAGGGGGTGCGAGGCCCGAAGGCGGCCCTGTCCCCCGGACCGAGACCCGGCCGTCTGGCCGGACGCTGCCGAAGGAAAAGACGTAGTCCCAACGCGGTTGGGCACGTCGAGACCGGATCGCTGGGGGTGATGACACGAGTGTTTTTATCCTGGTTCAGACCTCCACTGCGGGATAACAGCCCTACGTCCAGTCTTCGTTTAATGCTGAGCTTAAACGAGTACAAGGAGTCGAAGTCCGGGCTTCGGGAAGCCCGGGCCTCGAGTACAATAAGTGCTCAAGGCATTGTGTGTGTGTTCCTACAGTTACCTGAACGCGGAGAACTACCGCCGAGGACTAGAGCTCCTACGAGAGTGCAAGTGCTCCTGTTCTATAGTAGTTATTCTCCAAGTGAGTTGCGTGTATGTGGAAGTCGAGCCGTCCTCGTTGTTGTGGCATGTATGCCCCTTTTATAGGCGCCTTCTGGCCACTGTAGCTTGCGCTGGTCCGTTGAATTAGTCGTTGCCTTTTTGCCATGCCAGTAGCATACCGAATCCACCGGGTAATCGAGTGCAATCCTCCGATCACCGTGCCGGACCGCTACCGGTCAGCACGTGTCTTTGCCCATGCGGGCAGTTGACGGGACCAGCCGCTAACCCGTCAGAAGCTGCCGCCAGGCACTCCTTGGTATAGTGCACGCATTTAATTCTCGGCGACTCTGGGGACCCGAAGTGTATCCTGTCCGCGGCGCGGGATGATTTGCCTCGGGTCCTATTCCTTTGTACCTTAGAAGCCCGGAGGAAGCAAGAGGCCCGAGCTTCCGAGGCGGGGAAGCTCGGGCTCGAGCTTGCCAAGCTTGGGCGCGAGCTTGCTGACCCCAAGCTTGCCTCCTGTGGGGCCGCGGGTAAGTAAGTGGGCCGAACCTTCATGGGCCACATACTTTTTCCAACACAATTATTTTTCAATTTATTTATTTATTATTTTCTCATTTTACGTGCACTAGATCGTGTGGGCAATGAAGGTGAGTATCTCAACGCTAGCGACAATCCAACAGGAGCAAGGAGATCAGGAAGGCAAGTATTTCCTTAGAATCCTAGTTTTATAGAATCCTAGTTTTATAGGTTGTGCCAAAACTATTATGTTGTTAACCATCTGATATATTAAACTAGTGCCACCCAGTGCATGCTACCTTTCCAATACGTGCACCCACCTTCATGGATTGCCTCTAGGATGATATTATTAAATTCCTACTGTTTTCATTAGTAGTTGGCTTAGCACTGCTTAGATAGTCATCGGGGAGTGATTCCCTATTCTATGATCATTAAAGAATCTAATATGAGAATTGAGCATTTGAGTATGAGAATGGAGAATTTGGGATACAATGTGTTTGCTTAATTCATGTCTAACTAAAATTTAACCAACAAATAATTTGATTCGAAGCGAGTGACTGTCGGCGATTTGTGTCGACAATATATTTTATAGGGCTATGCGAAAGATAACAACTACGATAGTAGCACATGGAGCTGAATTTATACAGGTTCGGGCCCTCGAGGGGAGGTAATACCCTACTCCTGTGCTCGTGGATTGTATTATGGTGGATCTCAAGGATGCCGATGATGATTGTTGGATTGTATTAGATGTCGAACTAGGGGCCCCTGACCCCCTTTACATAGTGCAAGGGGCCGGGTTACAGATAGAATCCCTAATTCGTATACGAAAGATACAGATATAACCGATTTGGTTACGCCTATATCTATGTATTCGAGTAGGAGACAAGTTCGTTTCCTTGTAGAACATGTCAGGCCGCGCCAGCCTCCAAGCCCGTCTTCTGGAAGATCCAATTGACTCGGCCCAAGGAGGTGGTACGTCCTGTAGTATATCTCCGAATACCCGGGGCCATGTTATCCACAGTAGCCCCCGAGTGCTTCGGGACTGGGTTGTCTTGATTCGGGGTTCAGCTCGCAGCCCTTCAGATGTTACCCGAGTGACGTCACTCTTCGTCTGGCTGATGAAGTCCTGCTTGCCCAGTAACCTGCCGATCAAACAACACAATTGCAAAGGACTCGAGAAAATCTTAAGTCTTTAAAAGATGTCTGGTACCTAGCCCGAGTAATCGGTATGCTGTCTATTGGCCCCACAAAGAGGCATACCAAAAAGACGGATGTTGCGGAGTGATCAGAGTCACCCAGCATTATCCTTCCTGTTGCAAATTATGACATTCGAGTCTGACTGGTCAGAGCCCGACATTCGGTCCAACACGGGACATGTCACAACTCACGTAGGGTGTTCAGGCGCCCTGACCCGACTAGTGCGAAGTCAAGCTAGTGATTCCCAGAGGAATACGCCCGCCTCCAAGTTGAAATCCTCCTAGTAGTGTTTGTCTTAGCAACAAACGAACCGGGGATGTGCCACTGAGACCCAACTAAAGAGGTAACTCTTGATGCCTAATTTGATTGGAAAATCAGACCAGCCATTGACCCCAGGAGATACATCAAGAGCTGAATTAATCATCAGGGAAACACCGAACCCTTGAAAGATCAAGGATTAGCCCACGGCCCATCCAGAGGTGCATCCTTTTTGCCTGACTAGGTTTGGCCCAAACAACACCCGTACCCGGACAAAGTCGTGCACAGCTTTTGGCCCACACGGAGCATGTTCTCTGGGACCTAAGTCCAGGTCCGTCCCTCAAAGTATTGATTTTAGGGCTTCATTCTTTCCCGCACAGCGCAAAAATGAAACATCACCCATTTCCTTAAGTGAAAGCGCTCCGCGCTCCCATTGCCATGGGTCATTTCCAGGCTGCCTGCTGGAATGCCAAACGTGGCTTTGAATGCTACACCATGTTCCTAGAGTTCTCCGCACACAATCTCGGGAACAAACCTCACCGGGGTTGCTTCCCAATGCCATCACTTCCCGAAATTGATTCGTCTTCCTGATCTTGGCTATAAAAAGAGGCCGGCACAGCGACCGCTTTTCACCCAAACTCCTACTTGAATCCCTCCATCTCCACCTGCTTTCATGGCTGACGAAGAGATGGCGGAGCTCTGGGTGCAGTTCGACCTCGCACTCGCCGAGGTCGCCGAAGAGGAGGCCCGTGCCCGCGACATCGCCTCCGTCACGGTTCTGATCGAGGTCGCCCCGGCCCTTGCCGAGGTGGCCGACGTCATCGTGGAGGCGCTGGTCCGCGCCCGCGCCCACGACGCCGCCATCGCCGAAGCTCTGATCGACGCCGCCCCAGGCCTCGCCAGGGTGACGGACTTGATCATCAGGGCGCAGGCCTACGCTTGCCACCACATCCTGTAATTGGCTCGCGGGCCATTATGAATTAATAAAATTGTTCGTTCTGACTCCTCTTTCTTCTTTTTTTTAATATCTTAATGCGAACTAATCGACTTTTTACGATTCAAGTTATACGCCTCGCCTAAGCGAGTTAGGTCCCTTTTACTAAGCACTCTACCCAGCGCATCAAGTTCTTTAGCATTAGGAGTTGGCGCGGAGCTCTATCTTCGATAACGCGATCAGGAAGCATGAGTGTTGCTAAGAGACAAGAGTTTCGTTACTCGAGACGACTACCACCTAGGCTCGTCATAGACTTGAAAAGGAAAAAGGTCGATCAGGTGTTAAATAAATGTGGTGGTGGAGACTGCCCCTAATCAGGTATGACCTCCAACTTACGAACCAGTCGGAATCCGACCAATGAGTAAGTCAATCTCAATAAAAGAGAAAGGCTGTGCGGCTGCGCACCTAATTAGGTGTAGCCCCCGACTTACTGGCTAGTCGGTATCCGACTAGGAAGCAAGTCAAATTAATTTTAATAAAAGATTAGGTGCGTAATTGCGCACCTAATTAGGTGTAGCCCCCGACTTACTACTTAATTGAAATACAAATAAATAGCAAGTCAGAAACTGAATTGCGTAAGCGTAAAGGACAATGTGAGTGAAAACTTATCTTTATTTAATTGTAGACATGGGTTACAATAGCCGTCGTGTATAGAACCGATGCAATTACTTGATGTTCCTTGAGTTGTCCAGGAGGGTGCCGCTCTCAGGCTTCAGTCGGCGAGCCCCCGGGCGTATCGTTGAGTCACGTGAGGACGTCCTGATATGCTTGGAGAAGAACGACGAGCGCCTCATCCTATTTTGGGTCGAGCTTTGTTTCGATCTGAGTCGTCTTGGCTGAATCAGACGGGTCTAGCGAAATGTAATTGACATCTTCGTCAGGCTTGATGCCTGACTTAGGTGGCTTCTTGTTCGGTAGATCATCCTCGTCGTGAAGAGTGGCGGCCGTCTGCCGGATCTTGTCCAACTCGGCAGCTGCTTCGATTGACTGGGCAAAGTCACAGTTTTCCTTATCGAGGAGATGGAAAAACTTGACTTCTCCACGGATCGTGATTATGCCCCGTGGACCTGGTATCTTCATAAACAGATAGACGTAGTGTGGGATGGGCATGAGTTTGGCCAGACCCGGCCTTCCCAAGATTGCGTGATACGCAGTCTCGAAATCAGCCACCTCAAAGCTGAGGTTCTCCGTCCGATAGTTTTCGTGAGTGCCAAAAGTGACCGGGAGAGTGATTTTCCCGATCGGCACCGATGATGTTCCCAGAATTATGCCATGAAACGGCGCGTCTGTCTTCTGGAGCGCCGTCCTTGGGATCTGCATCTCGCCTAGGGTTTTGGCGAAAAGGATATTTAATCCACTCTCGCCGTCAACCAGGACCTTGCGCAGTCGGTCGTCCTGTACCACAGGATCCAGGATGAGTGTATATCTTCCCGGGCAAGGGACGTGGTCCAGGTGATCTGAGCAATCGAATATGATCGGAACTTCAGACCACCGAAGGTACTCGGGGGGTCACCGGAATAGCTGCATTGACTTCCCGAAGAGTAAGCTTTTGCTTACGCTTGGACTCATATGCATTCGATCCCCCGAATATGTAGTTGAGCTCACGCTCGGTTTCTTGCTACGCGTCACCCTGAGGAGGGTCACGCTTGTCATCTTGTTTAGCGTCCTTCGGAGCGTCGTTGTTGTGCTCTTCGGCGAACTTCTTCAAGATGTTGCAGTTTTTGGCCGCATGCTTTCCATTTGGATGGAAAGGACATGGCGCCTCTATGACTTTGTTGTAGTCGGTGGGCCGAGGCGGCCTCTGCCGACCGTGATCCACGACTGCCACTAGCTCTTCACCCTTGCGCTTTTTGTCCTTCTTGGAGGAGGACTTGGGCTTGTCCTTTTTGCCTTCGTGCTTGCTTGGGTGGTCCTCCTGACGTTCAGCGAGAGCGTCCGAGGTGGTAGCGTATCGATCCGCCAAGGCAAACATCTCCTTGACGGTAGTCAGGGGTTTCCGAGACATCTTCTTGATTAGATCGGGGTCACGAACTCCCTTCTAGAAGGCTGCGACGACGACCGCCTCTGAGATCTCCCGGATTGTGTTCTTCTTCTTGGTGAAATGCCGAATGAAATCCTTTAACGACTCATCTTTTTTCTGATGAATCTGATAAAGGTTCCACTGGGTTCCAGGTTTCTCGTAGGTACCCTGGATGTTGGCGACAAATTGGTCGCAAAGCTCTCCCCAAGAACCAATCGAGTTCTCCGGAAGGCCTACGAGCCAATTCTAAGCCGGAGGGGTTAACATGACGGGCAGATAGTTTGCCATCACGTCGTATCCTCCACCCGCAGCCTTGATTGCCAAAGAGTAGATCTGCAACCAAGCCTCGGGGTCCCGCTCTCCATCAAATTTTACAACTCCCTTGGGGTTGAACCCTTCGGGCCAGTTTACCTGACGGAGGCGGGGTGTGAATGCCTTGATCCCGTCAATTAATCCTTCCTCGGGGGGAGGAGATTGGCGGGGAAGATTTCGACGCGGTGGTGTGCGGCGTCGATCCTCGTCTCGTTCCCTCCGCCGAGCTTCGATGTCAAGGCGAAGGTCGCGACTTGTACTTCGACGGGCGTCTTGCCCGCGGCTTCGCGTGTGCCGACTGCGTCGAGTGCTACTCGTGGCAGTCTGGCTCCTAGCCGAGTTGGCCTGCTGATCCCGAGTGTCTTGGACAGCCGCTGCCGTCAACATGGCTTTGATTTGTTCCATGATCGGTGTAGCGGGGCTGTTCTCTCCAAGCAAAGGACCAACGTTGTCCAGGATGGTCTTACACGCGAGGATGTTCTGCTGTGGCGTACAAAAGAGCGAGTGATCTCCCATGCGGACCTGAAGCAGCTCCTCCTGGACCTCCCGTGCACGACCGCGTAATTGATCGTGCAGGTCTTCTCCACCTCCGCGGTTTTGTTCGGCTCCTGCCTCCCCCATGGGGCGCCGAGCCGATCCGGAGGCTTGCCCATCCAGCACGTAGACGCCGCGGAAGTCGGGGAACCCATTGACGCTCTCTTCCGACTCGGATTCCGAGAAGGAGAGGCTCAACCGATCCCGGTTCGTTGGCTCGTCGATAGGAGTGATTATAACTCCCACTTCTCGCGCCGGATCTCTTGTCGGAAGAGAGTCCGACTGAGATTCGGCAGATATGATCTGCCGAAATCTTGCAGCCGAATTGATCAGTCTGAGTGGTATGTTCACTCGGG
This sequence comes from Olyra latifolia, assembly GCA_036346145.1. NCBI lineage: Eukaryota > Viridiplantae > Streptophyta > Magnoliopsida > Poales > Poaceae > Olyra > Olyra latifolia. The sequence goes on from CM070533.1 coordinate 20,574,660, forward strand.
AAATTGATCTGGTTAGAGTCGTTCCTGAGCCAAGACCCAGAAAACTCGTCCCAGTATGTGCTTGTTGTGCTCCGCCCCTTAGCCAGATTGGAAAAGCTGGCATGTTATCCGATGAAAAACAGTGGCCGAGTTTCCTAACCCGAACGGGGCGTACCACAGATGAGGAATTGTGATCCCCGACAGGATCTGAGCACGATCCAGATCGGGAATCAAGTCGCCTCTAGGCACTTCGCCAGCCAGAGGAGCTGGCAAAGCAAGAGGCAGTAGATCCCGACCGTAATCGAAGGGAAGTCCAGCGATAGGCCAGTCGGAATTGTCATCCTCAGATTGGATCTCTTCCGGATCGGAACCCAGGGGAGAGATCCTGAAGTGGTGAGGCTCAGTCGGAGTCGCGTACCACCTCCCCCGGTAATGCATGGACCGAACGAAATTCGGCTCATACAACCGAAGTTCCCCGAAGTCACTGGCGATGAAGCCGAGATCTCCGAAGATGAAGCCTTGGCCGGCGGCGTAGGTGAAGACGAATCCGCCAATGGAAGACATCGGAGTCGATGTAGTTGATCGTGACGCTAGCCCCTACCTGGCGCGCCAACTGTCGACGATTTGTGTCGGCAATATATTTTATAGGGCTATGCGAAAGATCACAACTACGATGGTAGCACAGGGAGCCGAATTTATACATGTTCGGGCCCTCGGGGGGAGGTAATACCCTACTCCTGTGCTCGTGGATTGTATTATGGTGGATCTCAAGGATGCCGATGACGATTGTTGGATTGTATCAGATGTCGAACTAAGGGCCCCTGACCCCCTTTATATAGTGCAAGGGGCCGGGTTACAGATAGAATCCCTAATCCGTATATGAAAGATACAGATATAACCGATTTGGTTACGTCTATATCTATGTATCCGAGTAGGAGACGAGTTCGTTTCCTTGTAGAACATGTCGGGCCACGCCTGCCTCCAAGCCCGTCTTCTGGAAGATCCAATTGACTCGGCCCAAGGAGGTGGTATGTCCTGTAGTATATCTCCGGATACCCGGGGCCCATGTTATCCACAGTGACCTAAGTCAACGCTCTGGTCCCTAAGGACCAATGAATGTGATGGATTTACCTGAAAAATCTTAATGCGACCACAAAGCCCGATATAGGACATGGCCTAATCTAGGGGGAGAATAACGTTGGGATTGTCATTGTACTTACACCGTAGGTAGGATCTTGAGAGATGCATCATCGCCGGTGTATTGCCTGGAAGGAGTGCCAGGGTACTTGTTTGAATATCATTTATGATCGTGGCAATCTCGAGGTTAGTCTTCTAATAGGATATGTTATGGTGCACTCCGACGCGAGGGTATCATATATTGCAAGTAAAGCGCATGATCTCTACAGAGTGTAAACCCATTCGAATGACTATGCTCCCAGTTATGAGCATCTTGGTGGTTTTTCACATCATAGCTACACCTTAATTAATTTGCCATAGGTAAGGTTTTCCGACCATGTGCCGCTGCTAGATGATCTATGAGGATGAGAATGAGATGAGAACTATGATGAGACTTTGAGATGGGTTGTTGAGAACTTGAGACGCTAAGGTTCTGAATGATGTCATGTTAATTTTATGGTTAAGATTAATCATCAGAACTGTTTGTTATTTATTTATGTTTCGTAAATATTTTTCAACGGTTAGTAAAACACTTTTATGCAAATGAACCATTACCTTTTTCCTAAGATGAGCCCTAACCTGGTCCTTCTTAGAAAAGACTTGTCAGCATTCGTGTGCTAACTCTACCTTTTATGCAGAGCTGCTTATTCTACGAGTAGGTCAGGAGTACGAGGATTCGCAAGATTACATTGGAGCTCTCCCGGAGGGTGATCCGGACTACTAGAACTTTTCCAGTCAGTTTGTCTGTGGCTGATGATGAGTCTACTTCAGTCTGTTCTTATTTGATTCTTTCTGGCGGGCCAGTTTTGTTGATCACCCAAATGCACGAAGGTCGGGCGAGGCTCATTCGTTGCCTTGCCTTCCCCTTGCCCGGACCACCTCTTCTTCACTGCAGCGATGGCCCTGTATGCAAAGGTAGGGCGATGCTTTGGCTCGCCCTTACTTCCTGCCGAGGTAGCCTTGCTTCGCACGCGGTTATCAGATTGTAGGGAGACGGGTATATCATCCCTACAGTAGATAGAGGGAAGAGGAACGAGAGGGAGAGGAAGCAGCGTCTAACGGTGCGCTCATGCGCTCTCTAGGCAGCTGGAGATGATGGTGATTAACATCGGAAGTGAAGAAAAAAACAAGCATGTGAGAATTAAGAACCTAGGAAAAGAGTGACGGTGAGACCAACACACGTGCAGAGGCGCAGACCGTCTTGCGCATGAGCGCTGCGTGAGGCGTCTCGTCCTGTTTAGCTTCGGACATACCTCTGTTATTAGTCTTTCCGTAAAAGAGCTACTCCAATATACCCAAGAGTTTTACGACTTTTTATTCCTTGAGGTCTCCGATCCACAATGGCAGGCAGCCGTCTTGAGAATTTGTTCCACAGATATATGACTGCTAAGTGACCGTTTGGAACATTGATACGAAAAAGCAGGGCAATACGGTAATCAACTGAACGTAAGACCATCTCTAGCGAAATTCCATCGCGGGGCATGTTTTCGTCACGAAGGGAATCTCGTTCCTTCAATGTTCCAACTGATTTCTTTTATTGTTCCCTTTTAAAAGAGATTCTCTTTTCTTTTTTTTTATAATGGGATTATCTCTTATTTCTCTATATTATTCTCTTCAAAAGGGATGTTGTTATAGATGTTAAAAAATAAAGGAAACAAATATGTAAAAAGAAATAGAAAAAAATAAAGTAAAAATGGTTGAAAATGGTATAAGGACCGATTGACCACGTACGATAGCACAAAAATTGTCATACATGCTACAGGATCACGTTGCAGGTGAACACGCTTTTAATTAGGGCGGCAAAAGGGCCCACCACGCTTGTAAGATCATCAGGAGTCAAAAGACTTGGACCGGAAACGCAGTCTGGTTCTGGTTGCACAGAATCATGACTTGACGCGCGACGACTCCGAGTCACCGACTGGCAGTCTGCCACCTACGAAGGCACGGCGAGAGCGGACCAGGCCATGAAGGCGACTGCACTGATGACGCGCGCAGCACACGGCTGCACGGCACGCGACTGACCCGAGTCGGCGCGTCGTACATCCATTACTACCACGGACGCGCGCGAAAGCGGTCCAACGCGCCTGCATCCAACAACATCCCCTGGATGTAGTTTTCACATATTTGTTAAATTTTATTCACTACAAAAGAAATGACTTCCATACCGGTACATCGGTCTCGATTGGCCACAAACCGGGACTGATGTAGCAATAGTCCTGGTTCGTGGCTATAGGGCTAAAAGCACGATTAGTACCGATTCGTGGCTCATATTAGTCCGGTTCAGAATACTAACCGGTATTAAAAGTGGCTTTGTGGCGGTACATGCTAGTTGGCACAGAACAAATTAGTCCCGATTTAGTGTTACGAACCAAGTCTAAAGGTAGGCCTTTAGTCGGTTAGTAGTTATTCTAACCCAGATAAAACTCATTCCAAAGATACTTCAAAAGGAATGCTTATCCTAGTCTATTTAATACGCGTGGGTGGGTGGGTTGGTTAGAAGAGTGAGTGGAGAGTCACGTGGTGGCATGAGGTCCCAGATTCGAGTCTTGGGTTCGTCTTATTTTTTAGATATTTTCTACGTTTTAGTACCGATTAGGGGAACCGGGACTAAAGGTGTGTGACCTTTAGTCCCAGATGGCCTGTCCCGGTTCGGGAACCCGGACTAAAGCCCGTTCCCAACCGGGACTAAACCCCGTTTTTCTAGCAGTGATTATAACTGTAAAATATCAAAAATTCTTTAAAAAAATAAATATTATCTAATCGGTATATAAGCTCTGTCGTTTCATTCAAAAATTAGAGAAATGTAAATATACATAGGAGAGAGAGAGGGGGGAGAAGAAGAACACAAGCCCACCAGGTGGCATATATCAACAGAACCCCATCACGTGACTTGATCAAAGGCGTGGCACTCCGACCCAAACGAACGCCACCACTACCAAACACACTATTGAGCGTGTGGCCAAAACGCTAGTTGCCACCACTTCTGACCACGCTGTGGGGCATGCAATGCACCATTAGCCATCAACCGCCACCACCGTGTGGGATGCTTGGCCAAGATGCTAGAAGGACATCTACCGTCACCACTATGCGGGATGCTTGACCGCAACTCCAACCACCACTACTATTGACCGCTCTATAGAGCATGCGATGCTTAGCAAAGACGTCAAACTAGCCATCACCACTATACGAGATGCTCGGCTGAACCGCCAGCCAATCACTACCAACCGTGCCACCACCGCCATACGGTATTCTTGGCTGAGACACCAGGCGCCACTGTTGTGCGGGATGCTCGACCAACCACGCCGTCAACGCCACGTAGGATGCTCAATCTATCCATCAATCACTTTCTTGGCAGTAAGCCACCATCTACTTCAACATCGGGTCGTGTGGTCCAGCTCACCCCTAGTCCGGCGTCCAGACATCCTTGCCAACTCTGTGGCTTGACCTTTTATATTAGCTGCTTCGTTCACGGTAAGCCACCATCCAACTCAACACTGGGCAGCCGGCTTTAGGTCACCTTCCTGCCGCCTTGCCTTCTCCATGTCGGATCCACCACGTCCCCGTAATATCTACCGCCAATAGGCTAGATCTGCCATTGCTGGGCCCAGGATCACCAGGCAAGGCCACCCGTTAGCCTCTAACCACGACTGTCGGGCCACTCCGACTCCATGCCGCATGCACCTTAAATCTGTCCACCTTCCATTCCGCTGGAGAGGTTCGCACTGTTGACGATAGAAGGCCAAGGAGAGGTGACCTCCATACTCCATGTCGGCTAGGGGTGGAAACGAGCCGAGCCCGAGCGAGCTGGCCCTGGCTCGGCTCGGGCTCGTTGCAGAGGACGAGCCAGAAATTGGGCTTGGTTCGGGCTCGTTTTAAGAAACGAGCCAGCCCGAGCGAGCTGGTGACGAGCTCAAGCCAGCTTGTGAGCCAGACAAGGTGACAAGGGGAGACGGTCTAGGGGCTGGAGAGGAGGGGAGGACGACGGAGGAGGAAGATGGCATTGTCCTAAGGGCAAGCATGAGAGGAGGAGGCGACGCCCTCAAATCTGATGGGTAGAGGGTGCCTCGTCGTCGACGTGCGGTGGAGGCGGCGACCGGCAAGGTGACGACTCCGACGAGCGGAGGCGGCGGCGACCGACGAAGCGACGAGCGGTGGAGGCGGTGACCAGCGAGGCGACGACGCCGACGAGCGGAGGGGGCGGCGACCGATGAAGCCACGAGTAGTGGTGGTGACTACCGGTGAGGCAACCGGCCAAGCGAGGCGGGGCTGTCCGCGACCGCGGCCGGGTGGGTAGGCAGGTAGGCGCGGGGCGGGCGGGAGGGGGGGCGGATGTGCTAGGGTCTAGGGATTTGGGGGCTTGGCCGCTTGGGATTGGGGACTTGGGAGGGGCCGTGGGAGAGTGACGAACTGATGATGGGGAGATCGGCTCGGTAATTAGCTCGTGGCCGTGGGGTGGCCTCGCTCGGGCTGATGCGTGATAGGCCGCGCGGACGAGCCATGAGCGAGCCACGAGCAAGCCACCTCTGGCTGGGCTAGGGCTCGCAAAACACACCGAGCTGGAAAGACAGCTCGGCTCGGGCTCTTTCGCGGGCGAGCAGAGCCCGAGCTGCTCGCGAGCCCGAGCCCAAAGTTTCAGCCCTAATGCTGGCAAGACGTGCCGCCACCTAGAGCTTCAGCGCCGCCTCGGGCTGGATCCGTGTGACCCACACCATTTTCAACCTCCTAGGCCGTGCCGCGTGGGATCTGGTCACTTTCTAGTTAGCTCCGGTGACCACAACCAAGGAGCACGGCATAGAAGATCTAAGGCCGCAACGGAAGGGGATAAGAAGCACGGAGGAAGGAAAAAAGAAGAGAGGGGTGGCTAGGAGAGGCACTTGTAGGGTGGCCTCTAGTGGCGGGGATGTTCACCCTCCGAGTTGCTTAAGGGAGCCGCTCAGAGGTCTGACAGTTGAGACACTCATATATATATATTCCTATAGATAATTTTTTAAGCATTTTTATGAAAATTTTTAGATTAATTTTATGTCTTTCATACTAAAGTATTAATCATAAAAATCTGAAATAAATAGGTTTATTTTTTAAAAAATATTTTAATTTTTTTAAAGTTTTACACAGTTATAAAAAATATGTAGGCTAGATCTAATCTTAGGGATTGGACTGCGAGTGGATGGCATTGGATGAGGGCGTGCAATGGACGTGTTGGACCCCGCACGTCCCTGCTGGTCACGGAAGGGGTACTGTGTGATCAGTGCGTTGCAAGGACTACATGCATGGAATGGAATCTCAGTCCTATGGTAAGACCATCTCCAACTATGTTCTGTCGCGAGGCACGTTCTCGTCACGAAGGGAATTTCGTTCCCTTCAATGTTCCAATAGATTTCGTTCACTGTTCTTTTTGAAAGGGATTTTTTATTTTCTTCAGAAAGGGATTCTCTCTTCTTTCTCTGTATTATTCTCTTCGAAGGAATGTGTTAGAGATGATAGAAAATAAAAAAAACGAATTTTATATGAACATCACAACGAACAAATTAAATTCTCCAATATTATTAAAGAAACAACTGATATTCTATTTACAAATAAACCCCAATCTTATTTATAACTTTATTAATTTACATTTCCAATCTCTCCTAAAATCAATATCACAAGAAAAACTATCATCTTTCTTCCTTTCCTTTCTATTCTCATTCCCTCCATTATACAGGGCAGCCTAGCCCTTGACGTGGCTTGCATGTACTTCATTGGCAGTAGTCCCTTCAGCCACGTACAAGCAGACGCCGGGTATATCGGCAAGAAAACAACCTAAACATCGCAGCCCAAATCCTTCGCCGAAACACTGAGTCCCAGTAAATCGCCGAAGCCACAAGCAAGCATCAGAGTGTAGAAGCCGCTGTCGTCGTGTTGCCCAGGGTAGCCGTCGCTTTCTCTTGTCACCGTCGCTCCCAGAGCTCCGTGTCGAAGTAACATTCCGCACCCAGCTCCTCCTCTACGCCGCCGTGGGTCGGGCCGTTTCGCTCGCTGCTGCAGCCCCGCCGCCGCGGCCCTAGCGTCCCGTCACCGTGGCCCAAGAGCCGGGCCGCCACATCGGAGCCGCCGCTGTGTTGTGCCTCAGGCCAGCACCGCCATGCCGCTCCTTGGCCTTCGCGCCACAGGCCGCCACCGTGCCTCTCACAGTCGCCGCTGCTCCCTTCCCAGCCAAGCGCCCGAAGCCGCTCGAGCTGTCGCCCCGCAGCTCACCGCGCCACCCTGCCGCCGCCCTAACCACGCCCCTGCGACGCCGCTTCCCAGCGTCGTAGCCGTGCGTCGTCGCCGCTTGCAGCCCGCGCCGCCTCGCCGCCGGCCGTAGCCTCCTACCGCTGCTCCCCTACAGCCGAGCGCCGCCGCCTGCCACCAGCCAACCTCAACGCCCCTCTTCCTCCTCCCTCTTCTCCCTTTCTTCCCTCTCCCTGTCTCCCTTTTTCACTCTTTCTTCCAATATCTCCCTAATTTTCCCCGCCCAGCTCATCTTATCCGATGGAAACCCCAGTATCGGGTCGGTTTGAACAGTTTCACCCGCAGGTACAGTACTATTTCTGGTTTTTCCCCATTTTCAGTGAATAGCAATCCTTCCAAATTTTGTTACGGATTCATCCGACCTTTGAATCTAGCGATTCAAATTTCTAAAAATCCACAAAAATCATATCCATCATGTATAATTTTTGTATAATTTCTAAAATTATTTTGCTATGCATGTTATTTATTTGTTGTTTTTTCCTCGTTTTACATGCGCTAAATCGTACGGGCGACGAAGGAGGTTTTCTCGACGCCGCCGACGTACCGCCGGAGCACGAGTACCCCGAAGGCAAGTCTTTCCCCTAGAACCCAATTTTATAGCTTTGCCAAAATTGCTATGTTGATAAAAATGTCGTATGGTTATGTAGTGTTGCCTGATGCATAGGTCTGTCTGATATATGCATCCAGAGACAAACCCTTGACCCTTGGATAAATTATGGTATTACAAACCCTTGACCCTTGGGTAAATTATGGTACTTATACCCACTGTTTTCAAATACTAGATGCTTAGCAATGCTTAGATAGGTAATTGGGGATCCGACCCCAAAAAGGATATAACTAATGAGGGAATTAAGAAATGATATTTTGGTTTATGATGGGACTTGGTTTATTCACTATTAATTAAAATTTGACCAACTAATAAATGGGATCGGGATCAGATGGATTGTAAGGTGGGTGCACGTGAGCAGGAGTATCGGGTTTGTGTTGGTTGCCGCTCCAAGACTAAGGACCGATAGTTGTGACACACTTAACTGAGAAAATCCCGTGCGACCGCAAACCCGGCATGGGACAGGCCTAATCTAAAGGAAGAGAAACGTTAGGGTTACTCACTGTCCTTGCACGGTGGATGGGTTCCGAGAGAAACATCGCCGGGGTATTGCTAGAGACTTATGCGGACATCATTTCTCTGGGTACCTGTGTGGATATCAGGTACGACCGTGGTAAGCCTAGGGTTAATTTTTTGAAGGGTTTTGTTATGATATACTTCGACGGGAGGATATTGTGTCTTGCGGGTAAAGCGTACAACCTCTGTAGAGTAAACCCATTTGAATGGCTGAGCTCCCGGTTAAAGAACGTCTCAGTGGTCTTTCACATTGTAGCATCACCTATCTTAAAATTACATGGGTAAGGTTATTTCGGCGTGTTTGCCGTTGCTAGATGAGAATTATGAGTTTGATATATGAGAATTGAGATTGAGAATCGAGGAATGAGATTATGAGCTGAGAATTAAGAGTTGAGAACTTGAGACCTGAGAATGATAACTTGTTTCAATATTGAATATTTCGAGAATTTCTATTTATTTACATATGTTTCTCAAATACTTTTACAATTCTATGTGAAATGCTTTTATGCAGATTAACCATTAGCTTTCTTAGGATAAGCCTTAACCTAGCCTTTCCTAGGAAGGACTTACTAGCAATCACATGCTAACCCTGCTTGTTACGCGGGGCTGTTCAATCTATGAGCAGGTCAGGACTACGAGGACGTGCAGGATAACGTTGAGATCTTTCTAGAGGATGCTCTGGACTACTAGCCGTTTTCCACTCAACGTGTGCCTGTGGCCGTGATGGGACACTACTTTTGTTTATAACTGTTTGCTCCACTTTAATAAGTTTTGTATTTCTGAGATAATGTAATATATTGCTCCGCCGCACTCTGAACTACTTTATTAGCTAATGCAGCTCAGTTTTGGTATCATGTTTCTGTTTCACTGTGGGTATGAGTACTGATCCTTGGGACTCATACCAGTAACCTGAAGGGTCCGGTTTAGTAAAGCCGGGGTTCCCGCGACTCACCTACTGATGCAAGTACAAATGATAATCTTGACGTTATTCTCCCTCTAGATTATGCATGTTCCATACTGGGCTTGCGGCCGCATGATAAATTTTCAATAAATCAATCATGATTATCGGTCCTTAGGGATCAGAGCGTCGACTCAAGTCATCCACTCTAAGTCAAATCATTAGTTGGTCAAATTTTAATTAATGAGTGAATAATCTCACCATAAACCCAAAATTCTTCGATCTCATACTCAGTTATTTCATAATTGGGTTGTTCAATGATCATAGGAGTAAATCACTCCTCAAAACTAGGTGAGCAATGCTAAGCCATCTAATTCCTGAAAAACAGTAGCAATTTATGTAATAATATTATCCTAAGGTTTTTCATGGCAATGGGTATATACCATATAAATAAATGACATGCACTAGGAATTTCTAAACCAAATACGCATAATTTAATTAAATAGTAATTTTGATAAAATCTAGAAATTAGGATTCTAGGGAAAAGACTTGCCTTCCTGATCTTCTTGAACTTACTGGACGTTGGTGGCATCGATGAATTCTCCTTCATTGCCCATGCGGTCTAACGCACGCAAAAAGAGAAAACAACAATAAATACCAGAAACCGTAAATAAATTAAAAAAATTACAGTAAGTAGATATAATTTTTTGGATTTTTAGACACTGAAATTGCTAGATTTGGAGCTAGGATGAAATCCCTACAAAATAGTGAAGGAACACTATTCACTAAAATTTCAAAAAATAAAAAACTATAGTAGCTAATGGACCGAGTTACTATAGCAATCTGGCCCAGCTGCGGAGAGGATAAGGAAGTGTGTGGCTGCAATGAGGGAGAGAGAAAACAGAGTGATTAGAGAGGGAGGGAGTAGAGAGAGATAGAGAGATGGAGAGAGAGAGGGGAGAGAAGGAGACGGCAGTGACGTCACTGGTGGTGATGTGGCGGCTGCGATGCAGCTGCGCGGCAGCGGCGACGTTGGAGAAGGAGGAATCAGCACAGAGAAAGAGGAAACGGCGGAGACCGCGGCGGACGGTGGCTCGGCGGGTGGCACGAGGCCTTGGCACCTGCATGCAAGACGCTGCGATGATGGCGATGCGATTGGCGGTGCAAAGACGGGTAGCACGGCGATGACATGGGGACGCCTTGTGGCTTCTCTTGGCTTCGGTTCTCACCGAGACGATGATGAATAGAGCACAGTGAGCATCCACTTTAGGGAATAGATGGAAACGAGAGAAATTTGATGGTGGGATTTGCATATATAGATGTTGAGGGAGAGTTAGAGATCGAATTGGATTAGGGGTAGGATTGGTTAGGAAGAAGATTGGGATAAGGATGAGGAGAGAAAATCCTAATTGTTTTAGGATTCGAAATTTATGGAGAAAATAAATATTTTATTTTATTTATTATTATTATTTTCTTGGGTGCCACAGGTTGTATCTTCATATTGTAGTACAAGGCTTTCAGAAGATATGGTAGTTTCTTTGTTCTATTTTTTTATTCACTTTGTCGTTGAGCTTGGCAGTTGATGGATCTCATTTCTTGCTAGCAGCTATGTTTTTTTGACCTAATTGCAGTTTTTCATAACCGTTCTTTCAACATGTCTCATTGTGCAAATCATGTACACTAGTACTGAAAATTGTAGCTTGGTAGATATCTTTCAATGGCATACAACCATACAATATCTTGTAGCATTATTTCACTTGAAGAAGTAGCAGCTTGACAAACTGTCACGCTATTCGCCACTCTTTGTAGGCCATATTTTCCAATTTCTGTCCTTGCTTAAGCTCATGGCTTGGTATCTCCACTCAGAGAGCAGAAGCTTATTGACAGCTTATTGCCTAGTGAGTCATTGTGATTTGTGGAGCTTCAAATGGCAATGGAAGAAGTTTGTCTTCTTTGTAAGGTATTGTGGTAGTTCTGTACTTTCAAATTGACTAGTCAATCACTCAATTGGGTATGATTGTGAGAGCTCGTCATTGGCTCTACATAAAAAATTGTTGGTACTGCTTGCTTAACATGAGTTGGGTGGCGAGTAGAATTATGCCTTATGAGGGCATTTCTAGCAGAAGCTCTAAAATCGGGTCTCTATACACCCCCTCTAAATCACTATTCGCTCTCTATATTTCCATTCTCTCTAGCAGAGTCTCTATCCAGAAAAACTATATAGTTTGATATAGAAAGCCTCCAAATTTGGAGGCTGAGAGAGAAAAACTCTAAATTTAGAGGCTGAGATAAAGACTTTGTTGGAGGACGAGAGACTCTAAATATAGAGAAGATTTTGTTTTAGAGGCTCTGCTGGAGATGCTCCGATCAATTTGCAATTATTTACAATTAGCCTCAATGTGAATTCACCAAAAGATGTCTACCATCACTAGCTTTTCTTTAGTTACTTACATAAGGTTAGCTTTTCTTTAGTTACTTACATAAGGTTTTTTCATTTCTTTTTGTTGAAAATATGCATATCCATGTCGTAAAAAAAATTCATGCACATGTTTAATCATAAAGCATATTTTTTCAATCATGGGAGTTTTTTTTCTAGGTCAGCAATTAGTTGGGTTATATTTGTTTTGTGAAGGTGGCGAGCCAAGATGATGAAAATTGCCATGGGTTTGTGCAGTTATTTTTTTTTCCAGTTGTCTACATAAATTTTTTCACTTTATTTTTTATTGAAAATCATGCACATCCATGTTGGAAAATATGTTTTAAGTTTTATGCGTGTGTTAATTATAAAATCTTTATGCACAGGAATTGGGGGCATGATCTTTTGAACCATTAAGGTTGAATAGGTTTTATGCAGATGAGTTATTTGCTATTTGCAATTAATTATATAAGTTTTTTCCACATTTCTTTTATTGTGAAAATCATGCACACCCCTGTTTGAAAAAAAAAACCACCCATGCGAGGTTGTTATCATAAAGCGTGCATGCACATGGGGAGGGGGTCAAGTTGAAAGGGGGTGTTAATTTGTTTCAGATTTTTTTTAAGTGAAACCATATTGTTTTCAGTTCATTTTTATTGTTAAAGCTGACCGATGCACTCAAGTTTTCTATCAAAAAAAAATAGTCATGTTTTATTATTGTATTTGCTTGTGTTTTAACATGCACACATGCTTTCTATGATTTAAACCATTGCACAGAACGTTCATGTGTTATTTTTTTTGGTTGAATCTGTACTTGCCAGGACGTGTCAAAAATTGACGTAAGAGCCCAAAAAAGGCCCTGTGTGACCAACCACGTGTCAGAAAAAAAAAGTACTCCATCCGATTGGAAATGTAAGGGGTTTTAGGTCTCTATACTATTTGTAAAATATAAGGGTTCTAGTATCCCAAGGCTAAATTTAGCCCATATCTTCCAGTTTTGCCCTTGTTCCATTTATTACTCTTGTACAATTTTCCATGTCTCTTTTTTTGTGGATAGAGTGCAGATCATACTTTTATGAATAATAACTAAGGGTATTTAATGAACAATAACTAAGGGTATTTTAGTCTATTCACCAAGCTTCTTAGTATGTGTGCACAAGGCTAAAACTCCTTACATTTCCAATCGGAGAGAGTATGCCGCAACCTACTGGCCATGTCATTGCGCTTCGCCTCCGAACTATGCCGGAGACATCACGCTTCAAAGAAGACATCAAGCCTTATAAAAACAGAATTGCTGATTCTCGGACGACTGAAATTTTCTTAACTATCAGTCAATTTAAAATTACACTCTAGTAAGACTAAAATTGCACAGCTTACAAAGGTGCAATTTTAGTATCAAAATTGCTACTTATCAATTATCAGTTTTATTCTTTGATTTCTATGCTTTGTTGATGCATAAATCTGTCGAATACACGTGCTTCCATGGTTTTATTTTCCTATGTTTCAAGCCATCATATTTGTTTTAGTCAATCTAAAATTGTACACTGGTGAAACTAAATTTTCCCTTATTTAGAATGTGCAATTTTAGTATAGTTATGGTGTAATTTTATTAACAATTGACTGATACTTATTTTATTATCAAGCAATTTGCTCTTACTTGCTCTCTTATAAAAATAGGTGGAAAGTACTGTACAATTTGCTTGGTTTGTAAAAAATGATAAATATTTAGTTATAGCTTTTAATTTAAGGTTCAAAGGAGACATCGCGCTGGTAAAAGATCAAGCGCTCGATCATGACTTGACTTGCTTCCTTCCTAGTCAAGTGAAGGAACAAGTGCCATACTGTCTCTGCCAAGATCGTTGACGAACGACGACTCCGACATTCGACTGCTGTTATTTAAACATCAGACCGTCTATCAATCTCAAGCAACCAGTCACCAGTTCACCATGCATCCCACTGCCAGCCACTTACTCCTGCTCCTCGTCGCAGCCGCCGCCGCCTTGGCCCTCACCGCCGGCGCTTGCGTGCCGCGCGAGAGGGACGCGCTTCTGGCCTTCAAGGATGGCGTCACCGACGACCCGGCCAGGCGGCTCGCCTCGTGGAGGCCCGGCTCGGACTGCTGTCGGTGGAGAGGCGTCCGGTGCAGCAACCTCACCGGCCGTGTCATCGCGCTTCGCCTCCGACCTGCATCGCCAGATACAGCTCTGGTCGGTCACATATCTCCTTCCCTGCTCTCGCTGGAGCATCTGGAGCACCTCGATCTCAGCTCCAACTTTCTCAGCGAGCCAGACTGTCATTTTCCCGAGTTCTTGGGTTCTCTGAAGAGACTGAGATATCTGAACCTCGCCGGCTTAGCATTCTTTGGCAGGCTGCCTCCTCAGCTCGGTAACCTTTCAAACTTGCACTATCTCGACCTCTCTGTCCCGGAATTGAGCTCGGATTTTGCTTCAACAGATTTGTCATGGCTAACACGACTGCAACTGTTAAGGTACCTCGACTTGTCGGGTGCAAACCTTAACATGGTACCTGATTGGGCTCGTGTAGTGAACATGATTCCTTCTCTGCGAGTCCTCCATCTTTCAGGTTGCCAGCTTGAGGGTGCAAACCAATTGCTCCCGCACTTCAACCTCACAAAACTTGAGAGGCTCGATCTCTCTAAAAACTATTTTAATCACGAGTACGCATCCTGTTGGTTTTGGAGGTCCACAAGCCTCACGTACCTCGACCTTCATTTCACCGGTTTATCTGGTCAGATTCCTGATGCACTAGCAGCTCTGACTTCCCTCCAAGTCTTCGATTTTTCATTCAATTATATGGGCATCATGGCGCCCAGCTTGTTGCGGAACCTGTCAAATCTGGAAATCCTTAATCTTGAGAGGAGCCTCTCATCTGGGAACATGACAGAGTTGTTCGATAGTTTGCTGCAATGCTTGTCTACCAGCAAACTGCAGGAATTGTATTTAGGAGGAAACAATATGAGTGGAACCCTACCAACTAAGATGGGGCGATTTACTAGCCTAGTCATTCTCGATCTAGGTTACAACCACCTAACTGGGCATGTACCCTTTAAGATCGGTATTCTCACAAATTTGGCTGAACTGCACCTAGAATCCAATGACTTGGAGGGTGTCATCACAAAAGAACATTTTGCCGGTCTACAGAGCTTAACAGACATAGATTTGTCTAATAATCACTTGAATATTGTGTTAGAACCTGAGTGGTCACCCCCATTTAAACTAGTAACTGCCCGCTTTGCATCATGCCATTTGGGTCCGAAGTTTCCTGCCTGGCTTCAAGGGTTGGCGGGTGTTCATGAGCTTGACATATCAAACAATAGTATAACCGAACATTTCCCAGATTGGTTTTCTATGGTATTCTCAAATGCTACATATTTGGACATCTCCAACAATGGGATCATTGGTAACCTGCCAAAAAATATGGAAATGATCAAGTCGTTGTTCGAGCTCAATCTAGCTTCAAACCAAATAACCGGTCAAATACCTCTATTGCCGAGAAAAATTGTGGAACTGGACATCTCAAGGAACTCCTTGTCCGGACCTTTGCCATCAAAGTTTGTAGCTCCAACTCTCCGCATTATTTTTTTGACCTCCAACAATTTGTCGGGTCATATTCCAGATTCTATTTGCGAAATGCAAAACTTACGGTTATTAGATTTAGCCAATAATCATTTTGTGGGTGAATTTCCACAATGCTCTGAGATGACGACAATGAAAACTCTTGTTTTAAGGAACAATAGCTTCTCCGGCGTGTTCCCATCTTTCCTGCGTGGCTGCACACAGCTAGCATTCCTAGATCTATCACAGAACAAGTTCAGAGGAAAATTGCCTCTGTGGATTGGGGACTTAGTGGAACTACAGTATCTACGGCTCAGCCACAATTTGTTCCAAGGAAACATTCCATCGAACATCACCAATCTTGCAAATCTTTTTCATCTGAATTTAGCAGATAATAAATTATCAGGTGTTATACCTTGGCACTTGTCAAAATTAACATGGATGATATTAAGACCAAATTCTATCGTGCCCGTGGTATGGGATGACCGGTGGCCCGATCACTTATCAGTGGCCACAAAGAGGCAAGAGCTTTATTATGATTCGGAACTTGCGGACGCGGTGAACATTGACTTATCACTGAACTGCTTAACTGGTGGAATTCCAGAAGAAATAGCTTCTCTTGCATTGATAAGAAATCTGAATTTGTCATTTAATTTCCTGAGTGGAAAAATTCCTGATAAAATTGGGTCCTTAAAATCATTGGAATCACTAGATCTTTCATGGAACAAACTTTCTGGTGAGATCCCACCCAGCATATCAAATTTAACATCTTTGAGCTCCTTAGACTTGTCATACAATAACCTGTCAGGAAGAATACCATCAGGATCACAACTTGATAGCCTCTACGCAGAAAATTCACATATGTATAGTGGTAATGTTGGTCTGTGTGGGCCTCCTCTCCAAAGGAATTGCTCGGGGGAAGTATTGCTTCAAACCAAGGGGATAATGATCACAAGAGCACCAGTGACCAGATGTTCTTCCACCTTGGGCTTGCATCGGGATTCATTGTTGGCCTCTGGGTAGTGTTTTGTATCATGCTCTTTAAGAAAACATGGTGGATTGTTTATTTCGATTGTTTTAACAATTTCTGTGACAACATATATGTATTTGTTGCTATCACTTGTGCAAGATTGGCACGGCAGAACACATTAAGTTAACTTGGAAGTTTCAGTTGGTAGTGTGTGGTTTTCCTTTGAAGTGAAAACAATAATGTTGCTTAGTTCTTGTAAATGTATCTACACTTTCTGTTTGTACTTTTCATGAGAGCAAGCAATTGTGTTTTCAATTCCAACAATGTTTTTGTGTTTCTATTTGTGAATAAAATGTTTTGACTCACAAGAACCCAATCTCAGAAAGAGAATAGACACCCATCTTCCATATATGTTTATGTTTATGTAAGGACACCAATAAAGCCTTTAAACTGACTACTACAGTCAACCTCATCTTGCATATATGTTTATGTAAAGGCATAAATAAAGCCTTTAAACTGGCTTCTACAGTCAACCTGTAAACCTAACTAACGTAATGTATAAAAGATTTGTGGCTAAATGATCAGACTTAGAGAGCTTCGAGAAGTCAACACTACTATAGGAACAGCCATCAGAGACTGTTCGAAACCACCATTAGAGACGGTTTCTATACCGTCTGTCTTTTGACAGTGATAATAGACTTATTAGAAACGGTTCAAAAAAACCGTCTCTGTTAGTTCTGTGCCATCTCAAATGGATGGCATATCAGAGATGGATGGAAGTAGAACCCATCTCAAATAACTGCACTATCAGAGATGGGTGTTCATAGAGCCCGTTTTAATAGAACCCGTCTCAGATAACTAAAATATGAGAGACCGCGAGTAAGGAGAACCATCTTCGATAACTGCAATATCAGAGGTGGCTACCTTAACAAACCGTCCCTGATATCTTTCATAACAGAGACGGTTTGGGTAACGGCGGTCTGTGTAGGTCTCCTCTCCAAAGGAATTGCTCAGGAAGTATTGCTTCAAACCAAGGCCATAATGATCGCAAGAGAACCAGTGACCGGATGCTCTTCCACCTTGGGCTTGTGTCAGGATTCATTTTTGGCCTCTGAGTAGTGTTTTATATCATGCTCTTTAAGAAAACATGGTGGATTGCTTATTTCGATTGTTTTAACAATTTTTGTGATAAAATATACACAAAATCAAACACAAAAGGAACTTTCCTAATGGGCATGAATTTAACAAAGGTTAAATCAAAACCTTAATTTCACATGCATCTGGAGATGAACATGAACAGAAGAGGATTATTTTTTAGAATAAGGAATGGAATGTAATCTGCTCTGGCTCCCATAGATGTGCAAGGAGGGGATCCCTGTTACCTGCTGCAATCGCCGGTGATCTTGAGGAGTCGGCGATGGAGAGGAGAGGAGGCAAAGGGGCTCGAGGCATTGGGTAGGCCGAAGATGGGGGGATGGGGACGAAGCTGGCACCAGCGGGGAGGAGACACGGACAGAGATGGCGATGGAGAAGAGAGAGGCGGCGATGGAGAGGAGAGAGGCAGCGGCGGCGCTAGGTTTTCAAGAGAGAGAGGCAGTGGCGAAGGGAGAGGAGAGAGGCGGCGATGAAGAGGAGAGAGGCGGCGGCGGCGAAGAGAGAGATGAGAAGCGGCGGCGACGAAGGGAGAGAGGAGAGGCAGGCTCGGGTGGGGGACGACCGGGGGGCTAGGGTATTAGCCTAGTGGCAATGGTGGGTAATTACCTCCAACTCCACGTCTACTCTGATAAACGTGATTCGCAGAGCACCCTTTAAGCTGCTCCAAAAAATAAACTGTGAGGGAGGCTGTTTCATAGAGTTGTCTGCTCCAGAGTTACATAGAGTTGGGGCATTTAGTACTGCTCCATCCAGATCCAGAGCGAAGTTGAGAGCTGGAACTCTGCCAAACAGCCCCTAAGTTAACTTGGAAGTTTTAGTTGGTAAGAGTGTAGTTTCCTTTGAAGTGAAAACAATAATGTTGCTTAGTTCATGTAAATGTATCTACGTCCCTTGTGATCTCGGACCAGACCATTCAGCTCTGGTCAGCAACGTATCTCCTTCCCTGCTCTCGCTGGAGCATCTGGAGCACCTCGATCTCAGCTCTAACTCTCCCAGCCAGCCAGACTTATCATTTTCCCGAGTTCTTGTGTTCTCTAAAGAGACTGAGATATCTGAACCTCGCCGGCTTAACATTCTTCGGCAGGCTGCCTCCTCAGCTCGGTAACCTTTCAAACTTGCACTATCTCAACCTCTCTGGCTGGGGAAGCAGTGCTTCAACCTCTCTCGACTTATCGGGCGCGAACTTAAGCATGGTATCTGATTGGGCTCGTGCTGTGAACACGATTCCTTCTCTGTGAGTCCTCCATCTTTCAGGTTGCCAACTTGAGAGTGCAAACCAATCGCTCCCGCGCTTCAACCTCACAAAACTTGAGAGGCTCGATCTCTCTCAAAACCTTTTCAATCACACGTCCGAATCTTGTTGGTTCTGAAGGTCAAGAAGCCTCTAGTACCTCAGCCTTCAATTCACCGATTTATATGGACAGGTTCCTTCTGAACTAGCAGTTATGACGTCTCTCCAAGCCTTTCGGTTTACAACTTATCATAACCTGGTCAATATGGAACCCAACTTGTTGAGGAACAAGTGCAATCTGGAAATCCTAAACATTGAAAGGACCCACTCGTCCGGGAAGATAACAGAGATGTTGGAGAGTTTTGCTGCAATGTGCATCGACTAGTAAACTGCAGGAATTGCAGTTGGTTGCAAACAAAATGAGTGGAACACTACCAACTAAGATGGGAGAATTCACCAACTTAGTCATTCTTGACCTGTCAGGGAACAACCTCAGTGGAACCCTACCAGCCTCCATTGGCCAGTTGACCAGCTTAGTCATTCTCGATCTCTCTCAGAATCAGCTCACCGGACCTAATAACTTGCATGGTGTCGTCACAGAAGAACATTTTTTGCCTGTCTACAGAGCTTACAAGGCATAGACTTGTCTGATAATCATTTGAAGATTGTGCTAGATCCTGAGTGGTTGCCCCCTTTCAGACTAGAGAGGGCATATTTTCATTCTTGCCAATTGGATCCGATGTTTCCTGCCTGGCTTCAATGGTCAGTGAATAGTGGTGAACTTGGCATTTCAAACACAGGTATAGCTGACCAGAGGCTACATATTTGGACATCTGCATAAATCGAATCAGTGGTGGCTTGCCAACAAATATGGAGATTATGTCACTGAAACAACTTATCTTAGTTCAAACCAAATAACCGGTCTAATACCCATGTTGCCAACAAATCTCACATTGTTGGACATGTCAGGGGACTATCTGTCAGGGCCTTTCCCACCAAAGTTTGGTGCTCTAAATCTTAAGCATATTTATCTATCATCCAACTATTTGTCAGGCCATATTCCGGATTGTATTTACGAATTACAAAACTTAATGTTCTTAAATTTAGCCAACAATATTTTTGAGGGAGAGTTTCCTCAATGCTTTGGGATGAAAAAAATGAATGCTCTTGTTTTAAGCAACAATAGCTTCTCTGGCATGTTCCCATCTTTCTTGCATGGCTGCACACGGCTAGCGCTCCAAGATCTATCACAGAACAAGTTCTTTGGGAGATTGCCCATATGGATTAGAGACTTGATGGAGCTAGAATATCTACGGCTTAGCTACAATTTTTTCCATGGGAACATTGCATTCAGCATCACCAATCTTGGACAACTTTATAATCTAAATCTAGCAGGGAATAGATTATCAGGAGTTATACCTAGGCGTTTTTCAATCTTAACGGTGATGACTAACAACATTACCAGCATTCTTTGGCACTTGCGACCAAGAATGGAACTATTATGCCTCTCTATATCACTTATCTGTGGTCACAAAGGGACAAGAGCTTTATTTTAGTTCCAAACTTCTGGACATGGTGAGCATTGACTTATCATTAAATTGCTTAACAGGTGGAATTCCAGAGGTAGCAGCTTCTCATGCATTGTTAAAAAATCTCAATTTGTCCTGCAATTTCCTAATTGGAAAAATTCCTGATAAGATTGGGGCTATGGAATCATTAGAATCACTAGACCTCTCAAGCAACAAACTTTCCGAAGAGATTCCAGTAAGCTTGTCAATCATAACATATTTGTGCTACTTGGATTTGACGCACAATAATCTTTCAGAAAAAATACCATCAGGATCACAACTTGATAGCCTCTACGCGAACAATCCATATATGTACAGCGGCAATGACGACCTATGTGGACCTCTTCTTCAAGGTAATTGCTCGGGAGGAAATGCATCAAAGCAACACGATGAGCATGATGGTGATCACAAGAAAACAGCTACTGGACATGTCCCTGACCTGATGTTCTTCTTTCATCTTGGCTTGCATCAGGGTTTGTTGTTAGTCTTTGGGTAGTGTTTTGTACCATGCTCTTCAAGAAAACATGGAGGATTGCTTATTGATAACTAATCTTGTTCCAAGAATGATGTCAGCAAATGAAGACAAATTGAGCTGTAACTAGGTTGAAGAAAAACTGAAGTTTGCTACTACTGCAGTGCTGAAATGAGCATGTCGACAGCAGTAAGAAAGGTCTAGATTGATTACTACTTGGTAGAAACATCTATGTATTAGTAGAGCATGTGCTGGAATGTACGTGATAGCTGTAGCTAACTAGTTGATTAGCTGTAGCTTAGATATTTTGATTTAAATCGGTAGAATATATGGTGGTTCATGCTAGGCTATAAATAGGACCGAATAGCTTCTTTGTGAAGGAGAATGAGTTGCTCTGCTCAATGTAACACAATGTAAGAAAGCTAACATAGCTTTTGTCATTCCACTGTGTGATCAAACGTTTGAGAGATCCAAAGCCAAAATTTCGTCGGGTAGAGATAGTTGACAATTGGTATCAGAGCCAGGTTGGCTAGCTCTCTACGTCGACGACAATGTCAACCGGCGGCAACAACTCTAGTGGAGGCAATGGGATCGACAACAACAATGCCCGGCAAACGCCACCTCAGACCATAGTTCGCATTGAGGATCCAGAGAGATCTCAGGGCCGTGAGCCGGTGGTGCAGAGAGTGGTGCATGAGGCTGGTGGCTCAGTGGTGTATCCTATGCTGACCCGAAGAAACTACTTGGATTGAGGGCTTCTGATGCGTGTCAATCTCTAGGTGCAAGGTCTGTGGGGGGCTATTGAACCAGGAGGTGGTGACTACCGCGATGACCGCGACAACCGCCTTGCTCTATCGGCTATTCTGCGAGCTGTCCCAACTGAAATATTGCGGACGCTCGCCGTTAAAGACAGTGCAAAGGAGGCTTGGGCTGTGGTGAAGAGCATGTGCATGGGAGCCGAGCGCGTGAGGGAAGCTAAGGTGCAGAAGTTGCGTCAAGACTTCGAAGCTATTTGGTTCAAGGACGGTGAGGGAATCGAAGATTTTGCCATGTGCCTCCAAGGCCTTGTCAACGACTTGAAGTTGCTGGGCGAGGGCCTAAGTGAGGAGACGGTGGTGAAAAAATACCTTCGCGTCATACCAAAAAGGTATACTCAAGTTGCCATTTCCATTGAAACAATGGTGGATATGAAAACTTTGACAGTGGAATACCTCACCGGGCGGCTGCTAGCGGTGGAGGAACGCTATGCACGCGGTGAGTCTAAGGAGTCCGGCCGTTTGCTCCTCAGGGAGGAGGAATGGGTTAAAAAAATGAAAAAGAAAAATCAGGTCGGCTCAAGATTTGGAAACAAACTTGGTGGTAGCCAGGGGGCATTGCAAGAAGAAAGGCAAAGGCAAGGGACATGGGTAGCCAACCCACGACATTTCACAGGATAAGTGTCGCAACTGTGGCAAACTAGGGCATTGGGCAAGACATTGCCGCTTGCCAAAGCGCATGAAGGATGCCAATTTGACCATGCAAGCCAATGCCGATGACGACCCCAAGCTATTAATAGCTCATATATGTGACGAACTGGAGGAGACCAACCAGCTAGTTCTCGAGGAGCTACACGCCGAAGCACATCTAGGCATGGAAGGTGATGCCCGTGACAAAGCATGGTATCTGGACACAGGGGCATCGAACCACATGACGGGGTGCCCTGACCACTTTGTCGAGCTGGACCATGTCGTGATAGGTTCTGTCAGGTTCGGGGACGAATCAAAAGTGGACATCCAAGGGCGCGAGACTATTCTATTTGTCTGTGACAATGGTGATCATCAAGCACTTATGGGGGTGTATTACATTCCCCGTCTTCGCAACAACATCTTGAGTTTGGGCCAACTCGACGAGATTGACTGCAAGACGTTGGTGGCTGATGGCGCACTCACCGTCCATGATCGACAACAGCAGGTGCTATTCAAGGTAACCTGAGGGGTTAATCGATTTTATGTGTTTCATCTTGAGCTTGCGTCGATCGTCTCCAAAGACTGCTGTAGCGAGGAGGCTTGGAGGTGGCACACAAGATTCGGGCACTTAAATTTTCAAGCCCTAAGGAAGATGGCATTAAGCGGCTTGGTAAGAGGCATGCCACAAATTGATCATGTCGATCAAGTTTGTGATAGTTGCCTTGTCGGGAAGCAGAAACGAGCACCTTTCCCTAATGTGGCAAAGCACCGAGCGAAGAAGGTGCTAGAGTTAGTGCACGGGGATCTTTGTGGCCCGATTACACCGTGCACACCGGGTGGAAGGTGCTACTTCCTTCTCCTCATTGACGATATGAGCCGCTATATGTGGCTTGCATTGCTGTGGACCAAGGATGAGACGGCTGCTGCTTTGAAGCGATTCAAAGTGAGCACCGAAGCTCAATCTAGATGCAAACTACTTGCCCTCCGGCCTGATAGTGGAGGCGAGTTTACTTCTGAAGACCTAGGGGATTTCTATGCTGAACACGGTGTTGAAAGGCAACTCACTGCTCTGTATAGCCCACAGCAAAACGGAGTAGTGGAGTGCCGAAATCAAACTGTGGTTAATATGGCATGCTGCATGTTAAAGGCCAAGGGCATGCTTGCTTCATTCTGGGGAGAGGTAGTATCGACGGCGGTGTTTGTGCTCAATCGGTCTCCCACAAAGAGTCTTGGAGGAAAAACTCCATATGAAGCTTGGCATGGTAAAAAGCCGACAGTGCACTTCTTCCGCACGTTCGGTTGCATTGCTCATGTCAAAAACACATCACCCAAGCTGAAGAAGTTAGATGATAGAAGCATTCCCATGATGTTCATCGGCTATGAACCAGGTTCAAAAGCTTATCGAGTCTATAATGCATGTGAGCAGGGATGTTGTTTTCGATGAGAAGGCAAAATGGCCTTGGGGCGAGGAGAAAGGTACAGGTTCACGGGACACTAGAAACACCTTCACGTTGGAGTATGCAGTGTGCCCCATGACCAAGCATCGATGTTGCAGCCTGGGTGAAGAAGGGACAGGAGAAAGGATGCCAATGACGTCGAGGCATACTGATGGACCTGTAAATTGAATACCTGGTGAAGATACACCAAAAGATAGGGTGTAGTACGTGTCTCCACCCCCGAATGTGTCAAGTATACCTGATGCTGATCATTGTGATGCTCCATGCCGGTTCAGAAAAATAAGCAATATTCTTGGCACTCTAAATGCCAAGAATCTTCAAGAGGAATTTGAAACCAATGAAGATGAGTTACTATTCATAAAGGTGGAGGAACTGGCTTCATTTGCTGAAACTGAACACCAGCAAGTCTGACACAAAGCAATGCTAGATGAGATCCAGTCCATTGAGGTGAATGGGACATGGGAACTTGTAAAACTTCCCGCTGGTCATCGCCTGATTGGTTTAAAATGGGTCTACAAGCTAAAGCGAAATGAGCAAGGCAACGTCGTGAAGCACAAGGCACGACTAGTTGCAAAGGGCTACGTCCAATGCCAAGGCATTGACTACGAGGAAGTGTACGCGCCGGTGGCCAGATTGGACTAGGTGCGACTCCTAGTGGAAATGGCAACACACAGAGGATGGCAGGTGCACCACTTGGAAGTGAAGTCGGCATTCCTCAACAGTGACTTAGGAGAAGAGGTATATGTTGTTCAACCCCTAGGCTTTGTTGACACAGAAGCTAAACATAAGGTATACCGTCTTCGGAAGGTGTTGTATGGGCTTTGCCAAGCTCCGAGAGCTTGGAATGCTAAGCTTGATGCAAGCTTAGTGGCACTGGTTTTGCAAGGAGTCCATATGATCATGCAATGTACTGACAAGGCGATGGCACATCCCACATTGTGGTGGGAGTGTATGTCGATGATCTGATCATCACTGGTGCAAGCCCTCAGGAGATTAGTCGATTCAAACAGGAGATACAAGAGCACTTTTGCATGAGCGATCTCGGGTTACTCAGTTATTACATGGGGATTGAAGTGCATCAAACAGGGCAAGGTACTACTCTTTCTCAGGCTGCTTATGCACAAAAAATTCTAGAAAAGGTAGGACTCGCAAACTGCAATCCATGTCATGGAGTCAAGACTCAAGCTGAAAAAGGAGAGTACACAGCCAACTATCGATGCAACAAGCTATCACAGCTTAGTTGGTAGTTTGCGGTATTTAGTGCAAACAAGGCCAGACCTAGCTTATTCAGTAGGCTATGTGAGTCGTTTCCTGGAGAAGCCACACGAGGACCATCTCAATGCTGTCAAGCGCATATTGAGGTATGTTGCTGGTACAATCAACTATGGCTGTCATTATGCTCGTGGTAGTGATGGAGAAGAGATAGAACTGAGAGGTTACTGCGATAGTGATTTAGCTAGGGATGAGAATGATCGAAAGAGCACAAGTAGTGTCGCCTTCTTCCTTGGTTCAAGTCTTATTTGTTGGCAATCTCAGAAACAAAAGGTAGTGGCTCTATCCTCTTGTGAAGATGAGTTTATTGCAGCTACTATGGTGGCTTGCCAAGGCATTTGGTTGTCACGCTTATTAGCAGATGTCACAGGTAGACCTGTTCATGGGCAGCCCGGCCCGACGACCCGACCTAGACCCAGCCCGATTTTTCTGGGCCAAGCTCGGGCTTTGAAACCAAGCCCGACAGGAAAATCGGGCCGGGCTTGGGCCTAGCGAAATCTGGAAACGCAGTGCAAAACCGGCTTCGGGCTTTTCACCGGGCTTTTGGACTTTCTGGCCGGGCTCAGGCCCGAGTTGGCAGAAAATTTTTTTGGTCGGGCCAGGCTCAGGCCTGGCTCCAGAGCACCGGGCCTTTTCAAGCCTGGCTCGAAGCCCGGGCCGGCTCAGCGTTTGTTTAGGTATAGTCACAGGGTTTGAGGAGAAGACCGTGACGCTAAAAATTGATAACAAGTCGGCAATTGCTCTATGCAAAAATTCGGTGTTCCATGATAGGAGCAAACACATTAAGACCCGGTACCACTTCATCAGAGATTGCATTGCAGCTAGTAAAATTAAAGTGGAGTTTGTCAATACAGAAGGACAAATTGCAGATTTTTTGAGAAAATCACTTGGCCGGGTTAGACTGAAACAGCTACTCGAAATGGCAAGAGTTTCAAATGTGCAAAGCAACAAGATTAGGGGGGTGAATGATAACTAATCTCTACTACTTAAAAGTGGTTTGTGGTGAGTGATAATGAGTGGTGGTCCATTTTTACTGGACCATTCTACCATTCATCCTTGTATTAATTGCACATATACCCAGCCTCACTATCTCCCTCGTCTATTCAAAATTTGAAATCACCGTTGGTGGAGAGGCAATTTTTTGAAATCATTCTCAAAATAGGTATTTGCTTTGTTTTGATCTAATATTTTAAAAATGTAAAAAAATCCATGTAAGCCAAGAAAATTGCCTAAAACAAGGAGACAATATTTAATTGCTTGAAAAAACATAATATTTCAGAACTAGCGAAATTGCTAGGTAGTTGATATTGTATATGATAGATTCTAATTTTTTTATTATTTATGTTTTTGTAGCAACGCACGGGCATTCAGCTAGTCTTGTTCAAAGAATGATGTCCGCAAATGAAGACAAAGTGAGCTGTAACTAGCTAGAAGCAAAACTAAAGTTTGCTACTACTGCAGTGCTGAAATGAGTATGTCGGCAGCAGTAAGAAAGGTCTAGATTGACTATGGTAGAAACATCTATGTATTAGTAGAGCATGTGCTGGAATGTATGTGATAGCTGTAGCTAGCTAGTTGATTAGCTGTAGCTTAGGTATTTTGATTTAAGTCGGTAGAATATATGGCGGTTCATGCTAGGCTATAAATAGGAGCGACTAGCTTCTTTGTGAAGGAGAATGAGTTGCTCTGCTCAATATAACACAATATAAGAAAGCTAACATAGCTATTGTCATTCCATTGTGTGATCAAAAGTTTGAGAGATCCAAAGCCAAAATTTCATCGGGAAGAGATAGTTGACACTTATTTCTGCCTTTTTGACAAGATGTACGAAGAAATATGTGTGTTTGTGAGTGTAACTTGGGCAAGCCTGGCACAAAAGAACACATTGTACTAAGAATCTTCAGCCTTTAGCTTTTGGCATACCTTTGATGTAAAAATAATAAATATTGCTTAGCTCATGTAATGCATCTACACTGCCTGTTTGTACTTGGTCATGAGACCAAGCAATTATGCATTTACAGCCTGTAATTGTGCTTCTGTTCGGGAATAAAATGTCAGTCACAAGAACCTAGTGTGAGAAAATAGACAAGCTCGTCTTGTATGTTTATGTAGGGGCACCATAAAGCCTCTATGTTGGCCTGCTACGACCTACAATCAACCTCTAAACCAAACACAATTTTCTAGTGCATAAAGACAATACCCCCATGATTATAATGAAAAGGTAGAAAAAAATCCATCTATTGTAAACAGATAAGAATAGCAATAAAGATTTTTCTCTCTACATCTGTGTTCATCTACTTTATGCATTTTTCTCATTCTCCATCTACGACTTGCGTGCGAATCTACAACCTTGGATTACACCCGATAGCATGGCTGTTTAACACCTAGTACCTCCCCTCTATTTTCTTTGGTACCTCCTATTACCACTCATCAAAACATAAATTTGGTTTATTATTTTCTCCTCCTCCTCCTGGTTTCTCTTCCTTCCATAAAGAAAAGTTGCCCCTGTCATCGGCCAGGACCATCCACAGCCGCCTAGGTTCGTTGTTGGAGCTAGAGTCGCTACCCACCACCTCCATGCTAGATCGCCGCCGCCACCACCCCCTCACCTTAGCTCCACTGGTGCTGCAACAGCCGACCTGCCACCATTGTCTCCATATCTAAGTGCCTCCGATGCCACCGTCCCTAAGCCTTGTCATTGTGCTGCCTCCGCACCCAAGCCCCTCGGTCGCCCTCCTCTACGCCCCTGCACACGAGTTCTACCGCCTATCGGCTTGAGCATTGACGTCGCCCACGTGCCCTCGCCACCTGAGTCGTCGGCTCGACCATGACACTGCGCCGCCCGCGTCCTTGCCGCCTGGGCGCCGCCGGCTCGTCCGTGGTGCCGCACCATCCCATGTGCTCGCCGCCCTGCCATGACCTGCTCACCCGTGATGCCATGCCGCATCTTACACTGAGAATCATTAATACCAATCTTACCCCTCTAATAGTACCTCATGGTATCTCTTAAAGAACTTTCCAAATTGTCCAAGCCACCAGTGTAATAATTTCTATATAAAAAATCTTGAGGATATGTGTTCTCAGCATTGTAAGCACTTGAAGACCTGTGGAGCTCTGGGCAAAACCAACCTTTTGCGAAAGTACGATCAAAGAAAAGATGAAAGGTGTCTTCTTTGCAGTTCAGTGTGAGTTCAACTTACACAGAACACATGTGTAACTACGGATAATGAAATTTTTTCTTCTTAGCAGATTCCTAGTCAATCCGTTTTGCATGTGTAACCAGAAAACAATTTATGCTTAGTCTGACAACAGCTTTTCCAAATGCTTACATGCATGCGTGGGTGAGAAATCATGATTATTACATATGCAACTCCAATGGTCACCCAGTTCAGTTGTGGGTTGTTGACTTACCAAATCATTAATAGATATCAATTGTGTATGAGCTTCCAGTAACAAAAGTAAGTGATACAAATCATTCAGATTACTCATTCCTTTGGCCGTGTACGTACAAGATAGTCTTACCATTTCTTTCAAATGGGTACAGCTGAAGATATTGCGAGCTCAACAAATGCCCATTCACATGTTTGCTGGGGGTATTCTCATAACACCCGACAATTACGTTATGTCCTTTTACCATAGTCCTAAGGGAGTACTACACTTAGGTCTTTAATTAGGTCGAGAGGTACCAGATATGTCGCTTAAAGAGTGTCTTAGGTCGCTAAAGAGTACTACCCCTTGCTACCATATTGGCTCGGTGATCCTTTGGTAGCAGGCTCCACGTTGGGTCTCGAGGGACTTGGTTCCGGTTCTTGGCTCACAATCATCGATTTCCACATTCCTTAGGTCATAACTCGTAAAGTTGAGCTTTATGGATAATATCTTCTTTATTTGACAGGTATATTAAGATTGACTAAGGATAGAGTTTGTGCCTTCATCCCCAAGGAAGGAATGGATAGAGACCATGACTTCAACAAAAAGTATGTAAGGAACCATGTTTGATTAAGGCTCCAATTCCCTCACTAAAGATCCAAACTTTTCGTAGATAGATATTCTGTTGAAGACTATATAAAACCCCAACACAGAGGGGGGAGGGACATAATGCAAACGGAGACAAATCTAGGAGGAGCTTAGTGCCACCAAGAATAGGTAGTCTTCAGTTATGAGATTCCCCAAAACTCTTTTAATCTTTGTGCTCTTCAACATATAGTGGAGCTATTATCCGATCCCAGAGGCTCCAAGGTAACTTGGAGTGTCTCTTCCTTTGATCAGTCCATTGTTCCTTGACAAGTTACTTATGTTTTTTCTCAGCGAAAAAGAAATATATACGGTGAGAGAAGTCTCCCAATCGTCAACAGCTGGTGCTGACCATGGGGAGGGGCATTTAATTCATGCGGATTGGATCGATTCAAGTGCCTCTTAATCAAGGTAATGTGCTAATTTCTTTCGGATCAATCAGGCAATGTGATAATTGGCCCGTCTCCCATCGTTCAGGTTAACAATTTCCAGCCAGAATTTTCCAAACCGGTGGCACTCAGCAAACCCGATGGTGCACATTGGCCTTCCTCCGGCGGCAGTGGAAATGATTCGGGAGTCGGGGAGACCCTCGCCGCCGCCCCGTGTCATATGCATATTTTATTTCTGAGAAGTGAAACATAATTCGGTATTATTAACAAAGCAACCGGTTGATATACAACGCGCCCTGTTACATAAAGAGTGGCATTTGATCTAGAATCATGAAGGATCATGCATCTTATCATTCAGTTGTCAGATCGATAACATGGCTTATGTGCTGTTTCTTGTATTGTCGCCTTCAAATGTGACACAAGACATGCAAAATTTTAAAATTCAAACAAATACTCCATCTTCCAATAATGTGTGTATATATATATGGGATTGTACATGAGCAATTTTAAAAAAGCAATTTGCACAGATGGGATGGTACATGAGCATCCATATACATGTGGACTTGCATTTATCGTTAAAATTGATACAATTTGACCCGTATTCTAGACCAACTTTTATTTGTGATAGAAGAGAGTATACATACATAATTGAAGTAGAACTGGTAACGAAGATTCAAAAACCAGAAACACTGTTACATATATGCAACCATTTGACAATATTCATTATTACAACTTCACCAAAAATCACTTGGTTAATGGAGTACTTAATTTGTAGTTGCCTTTCTGGCTAACTGGTACCAAGTATCAGTCACAAACACACAAATATTATCGATGAGGCAAAAATAAGCAATTCTCCATGCTTTCTTAAATAATAGAGCACAGAACACCACCCAGAGGCCAACCACAAAACCTATCCCAAGTCCAAAGTAAAAGAATGTTGGCTCAGATTCATGTCCATTTGTGTTATGATTGCCATTGCTTGATACATTATTGTATGGGCATTTCCTTTGAAGAGGAGGGCCACAAAGACCACTGTTGCCATCGTACATCGATGGGTTCTCCATATAGATGGTGTCAAGTTGACGTCCTGACGGTATTCTTCCTGTGAGACAATTGTAGGACAAGTCTAAAATGCTTAAAGACGTTAAATTTGATAGGCTTGATGGGATTTCTCCCGTTAGTTTGTTCTTCGAGAGGCCAAGTGATTCCAATTGCTGCATGTCCCCAATTTTGTCAGGAACTTCTCCATTCAGCTGATTCCAAGATAAGTTCAGATTTATCAGTCCCTCAAGAGTTGTTATATCCTCTGGAATTCCACCAGCTAAATTGTTGGATGAGAGGTCAATGCTCACCATCTCCAACACAACAACACCATAATATCTAAGTTCTCTCCTCTTGGTGAGCATGGGCATTTCACTGACTACTTTTCAGAACCCTGCAGGCATGGTGTTGGGTTCCAATATATACTTTTTGGTCATAGCTTTTAGATTTGACAGGTGAGGAGGTATAGCACCTGATATCCTATTGTCCGCAAGACGCAAGATTCAAGTGATAAAGTTTTACGAGACTTGTGATATTGTTTGGAATATGGCCATAGAACATATTGTTGTTCAACCGTAGAAACATTAATTCCACCAAGTTCCCAATCCATGTTGGCAATGTTCCGGAGAATCTGTTCAGTGCAAGATCTAAAAAAGATAGACTTGTGGCTTCTTGTAGATTTGGTGGGAACTTTCAAGAGAAGCTATTGTTACACAAGAATAGATATCCCATGTCTTTCATCCTAATACATTGAGGAAGTTCCCCTTCAAAAAGATTGCAACCCAAATCCAAGACATACAAATTCAATTCACAGATTGAATCTGGAACTCGACCGCTGATGTAATTGGAATATAGACTCAGTGTAGAAAGCATTGGAGCTCCGAAACTTGATGGCAGAGATCCTGATAACGAGTTCTTTGAGATGCGCAATAAGATGAGGTTTCTTGGCAATGGAGGTATCTGACCAGTTAATAGGTTTGAACTGGCATAGAGATATTCTAAGGACATGGTCTCCATATTTGTGGGGGAGTTCTCCACTGATCTGATTATTGGACATGTCCAATCTTATGACCTTTGAAAGGGCATCAGAGAACCAATCCGGAAGCCTGTCAATTATACCTGTGTTTGAGATATTGAGATTAAGAATATCCACCTGTGATTTAAGCCATGTAGGAAACAGAGGGCCCATTTGGCAAGATGCAAAATATGATCCCACCACAATCTTCAATAAATTGCGAGACAAGTCTACATACTCTAAGCTCTTTAGACCATCAATGTGTTCTTCTGTGATCAAACCATCCAAGTCGTTGTAGCTTAAATCCAAATAATTCAGATTAGTGAGCATCCTGATTTCTGATGGCACGTGTCCAGTAAGGTGGTTGAGAGAGAGGTCAAGACAGTGCAGCTTAGAAAGGTTACCAAGCTGAGGAGGCACTGTGCCAGAAACTGCTGTGTAAGAGAGATCAAGATACCTCAGGTTCTTCAGAGATCCTAGGAACTCCGGGATACGATTGGATGGCCCCGTGAGGTTGTTGCAGCTGAGATCAAGGTGCTCCAGATGCTCCAAAGAAAGCAGAGAGGGGCCTATCTTGCCGGCCAATGCTGTTGCTCCGCACTCGTCGCCACTGCTATGTTCTGTGCAGACGTTTCCAAGGCTTAACTTGGCGACATGGCCGGTGAGATTGCTGCACCGGACGCCTCTCCACTGGCAGCAATCCAAGCCTCGCCTCCACGAGGCGAGGCGGCCGGCCGGGTCGCTGATGATGCCTTCCTTGAAGGCCAGCAGGGCGTCCCTCTCGCGCGGCATCGCGCCGGCGACGATGAGGGGCAGGGCGACGGCTGCGACGAGGAGCAGGAAGCAGCTTGCCATTGCATTTGCATTCATGGTAAAATATTGGTGACTGGCTGCTAACGATCAGTTGGTTATTTAATCAACGGCGCTTACAAACAATCAAGCAGCTCAAGTCAGCACGGTCGAAGTCGCCTAGTGCCCTAGTCCATAGTGACCAAGTCAGCACGTAGTGGTTCTTCGTAGTCTAGTCCAACCTTTCGCAAAAGAAGGGATAATTCAGAATTTGCCATTCGAAAGATTGGCAACTGAGAATTTGCTATTTTTCGTGCTAATGATATGTGGGTCCTCAGACCATATATAAGTGACATATGAGTGGTAAATCCTAAATTGCCAATCTTTAGTAGTTTTTTCCATGAAAATTTCCACATTCAAAGTGGAGATCTTTTACTATACAAATGGAAAAAATATAAGGTAATCTTTAGTAATTCATATCCCCCTCTATCTCGACATCCTAGGCCTGGCCGTTGAGAATAATTGAATTCCAGAAAAAAAAACAACTGCTGAAATGGCCAAACAAAATCAGAATTTAGCGGCCGTTGTTGCCCCAGGAACAGCAGCTGCACCTGCATACCCAAAACAGCTCGAGCATTTCATAATTCCCCCACGTTGCACACATATTCATCCATAATCACATTTTCAAGCAAAAAAAAGCAATATAACATAAAATATAACCAAACCATGTCCATCCATCACATGTATGCATGCATAATCACATATGAAGCAAAACAATTCCATCCACAACTCAAGAGGGTGGCGGGTCGTCTAGTAAGAAGCGCGTGTAGTCCATCGGTGTGCTCCTAGACCCGTCATCTCCCTCATGGGAGTCGTCGCGCCGAGCCAGAGCTGGAGCCGCCAATCCCGAGGCAGCACCAGGCGGCGGATGGCTCGACGAGGCCTACACATTCGCGACACATTAGGCAAAGACTTGTACGGTGGAAAGAAATGAAATGAGGTGGTCGTATTCACTTACCATAGCAAGTCTCAACGTCGCCTCCAACGCGAGGATCCTTGAGATCATCTCTTCCTATGCCCGCCTTTGCTCCTCCTCGCGCTGCCGCTGCTCCTCCTGCTCTATCCTCAGGCTCGCCTGCAACGCCTCTATCATCTACTTCTGCTCCCTCAACCTGTCCTCGTTCTCCCTGCAGACCCAGGCCTCAAACTCGCATCGGCTCTTGGTGGCGCCTTGAGAGGCCCGGACCTTAGGCATGTAATCCAATGAATTACAATTAAGATTAAGGTCTGTGTTTAGTTTCCAAAATCAATGGTTTCAAACAAATGACATGTTAGATAGTAATTAGCTCACCTGAGGTGGTCCCCTCCTATCGCCAGCCTCCCGTGCACCTTCCTCCTAAGTGTTTGTGGATCACCACTGCATCGAGGGGCGCGTCCTCCCAGAAGCTGTCCAAGCCGTGCCCCTGAATGTATGCTTTCCGGTAGCGATCCTGCGTTGTTTCAATTTAAACTAAGAAAAACTACAAATCTACTCGTAATGAAAGTTTTTGTTGACACTGACCATCTTCTCTTGCATGTGGGGGTCCATCACGGGCTGGGTGCCGGGCTGCTTAGGCTTCGGTGTGTGGGCCTTCTTCCAAATGTCCAACACGATGGACACCACCCGGTACTTAGCGCCTACAAGAGGAAAAAGACAAGTTAGCCCAAAAATAAAGTAAAGAAGAAAACAGAGCTTACCATCTTTTTCTTGAACTGTGAAAAGGACCACTTCCCTATGGCCTTATAGTAACACTTCGAGGCCCGGTTCTGCTTAGCCTTAGCAGACTTATCCAGGAACTCTCTGCTCGCCCACCTCTTGCCTAAAGCCCTCTATACCGCCTCGTGTTGCATGGCCCACTCAGGCGGCACCCGGGCGTACTCGTCAACCTGCAAGTACGTCCTACAGGCCTCGGAGATGCTGATCCGCTCCTGGCACTCTCTCCTGAAATGTATAGGCAATTCACAGCTATACAAAAAGTAAATACCAATTTGCAAGATTTATAGTGATAGTTGCTTACCTATAGAACTCCTCCATCGCCACGATACGAGCGCCGTACATCAGGTCCTGGACCTTTTGCTTCGCGTTCTTATCCAGGACGAGCTCGAAGTCTGCCTCAGTCAACCCCGTGTATGGACGGTACCTGAGCTGAAATTTCACAAATGAAGTATATTAGCAGCATGATGACAAATCAAAAGGTAAAGTCGATTAGATAGACATACCCAGAAATCTCTCAGACAATGGGCGGCGGCGGTTAATATCCTATGAGGGACAAGCTTGTAGTCCTCCCAGCTATACGCTGGCCTGGTGATGTCGCCCACAGTCACCATGCCAGAGTAAAACTTGTGGACCAAATCCTAGCGTGTAGCCCTGCTGTTTCTTCAGCGAGGCATCCACCGTCGACATATTGCTACAAAGATTGAGAGAGTGTTAACAATTTTACAAATGAAAATATGATATTGAAGCAAGGCTTTTAAACGTACCTATCCCCATCGATCACAATGGGGATCCTCGAGGTAAGGTTCGTCGGTGTACTGGGACCTTATTCTGGCCCCTTTTCTTCCTAGCTGCCTGCAACCCACTCGCCTAGTCAGCCCCGGACCCCTCAGTGGGCACCAGCTCCTGCCCAGTCCCCTGGCCAGACTCCTGTGCCTAGGTGCCGCCCTGGCCGGAGCCCTGCGACTCCTCGTACTCCTCCATCAGGTCATCCAACTCCTCGTCCGTCATGGGGGTCCCGACAAATTGTCGTCAAGATCGAGGCATCCTACACATAAATGGAAAGTTAGTAACACAATTAAAAACAATCAAGGACATATATAAATGGAAAGTTAGTAACATTTAAATAAATAAAGCATATATACATATAATTTAAGTGCATATGCTATGAAATTTTATCAAATTCTGGCAAATTCTATGAAATTCCTACAAATTCTATCAAATTCTAGCAATTTCTATCAAATTCTATCACCATCCAACATCCTTATGGTATGTGACGTTCCCGAATGGGTGACGTACTACTCGGTGACATTTTATACCAAATTTAAAAAAATTTGTGACGTACTACAAATTCTATCAAATTCTAGCAAATTCTATGAAATTCTTACAAATTCTATCAAATTCTGGCTAATTCTTGCAAATTCTAGCAAATTCTATCAAATTCTATCGATTTGTACCAATTTATAGCATTTTATATCAATTTGTATCAATTTATAATAATTCATACCAATTTGTCGCAATTTCTAACATTTTCTATTGAATTATATCAATTTGCCATAATTTCTATCAAATTTACAAAATTTATGCAATTTTCAGCTAATTGCAAATTAGGCATGCACTGAACTAAGGAGATTAGTCTCGACCACATGAGTGGCCGTCGAGACTAATCTCCAAAAATTCAAAAAAAAAAGAGGCGCAAAATTTACCTCAACGGCAGTGGAGACAACGGCGTTGGTGGATGCCGGCAGCAGGGTCCCTCCTCCACTCCTCCTCCTCCATCTTCTTCTCCTGGCGACTCCTCTTTTCTTCTCCCGGTAGTGGCCGCCTCGGCTCCTCCTCCTTTCTTCTCCCGGCGGCCTCGGGTCCTCCTCCTCCTCCTTCTCTTCCTCCTCTCCTCCAGCGACGATGAGTGGCACGGCGGTGGGAGGTTGCAGTGGCAGGGGGCGAGCGGCGCTAGGCAGCGGTGAGGGCGCGGAGCAGCGGGGAGGGCGTGGCATCGCTGGGCGCGGTGGAAGGCGGCGACGGCCAGCAACCGGGGTAGTGAGTGGCACGGCGGGAGTTGAGGCGGTGGCGGCGACGTCTCTGTGGCTCGGGACTTGGACATTTTTGCCCAAATCCCAAGCCCGTGGCGTTCATATCTTGTGTCCTCTCTCGACGGCCTCACTTATGCTGTCGAGAGAGGTGATCTCTCTTAGTGGCTGCAACGCCAACAGACGTCGAGACAGACTAGGCAGGCCAAAACGCTAGCATCCATGGGGCTGTCTCGATGGCCTAAAATGAATAATCGAGAAACGTGTTTGAGGTCACGAGCAGGTGGGGGGCCTGTCTCAACGGCCGCTAACGGACCGTCGAGACACCTGCTTGGTCAAAAGAGGTCAAGGCCACAGTGTGTGGGTGGATACGTCTCTCTTGACGGCTTCATGAATTGCCGTCGAGACAGCTCTCTCGAGGGCCAATTTCGGCCTAGCCGTCAAGTCTCGACAGCTTTCGTTGACTACCATCGATAGAGGTTCATCTGTCTTGACGGTTCTCCCTACAGCCGTTGAGACAGTTGTTTGACTCGACCGGTGGTCAACCTTGGCTATTTTGAATTTTCTAAAATAATATATCGATGATATTGATAGTAACCCTTCATTATATTGCTCCATATGTGACTTAGCATGCTTGACAAAAGTTTGAAGAAATTTTGATGTTCCGAGCTAGGGGTCTATGTGTAATCGCCTTAATCGACTCACCGGCGGACTTTAGTGTACGTAGGTGTTCGAGGATTATTTTGTACAACTATGCCAGTTCCATCTCACCGCCACACGAAACGTGTAAAATTATCAAGCTCTACTAGGTGACATGTTCGATACTTGATTTTTTGATAAAAATTTCACCAATCCAAACATTTTTGGTTAATGCAAAACAATTTAACAATTTTTCATTTTCACAAAGTCCATTTAAATTACTTTTTTGTGCTCACCGGTTGAAACAAATATAGAAATTCATCGTAAACTAGAAGAACTATTTTTATAAATCTTGCAATGCCTACTTTCATGAATGCAATCAATATAGCCACATGTGCGAGAGTTTGGCAAAATTTATCAAAACATATCCTTTCTCAACGGCTGAAGGGAAGGCGGTCGAGAGAGTGGGCCCACCTGACAAACACAGGCGGCCTAGCCAATTGGCCTGGGCTACCAAGGAGTTGTCTCGACGGCTTAGGGTAAAATTTTCAAGACAGATAATTTTTTTAAAAAAAGGAGGAGCTTGCATCGCTCGAACCCACGACCTCGCGGGTGATCAGCCACGAGCTCAACTCCCTTAGCTAGTGTGCCCTTATGTGTTTCTCGATATGTAAGGGTGCGCAGGTTTTTTATTAGCTGCTGTCGACCACGCATGGCTCTTGAATGGGCCCGGTGGGCCATTGCTCTCGACCGTCCGCTTCCTGAACGTCGAGACAGCCTGCGTACCATGGCCCACCTGTCAAAGGGCTCTCCTATGCTCTCAGCGCTGGCCTTGCCCACCATGTGCTGTATCAACGGTCGTGGATGTAGCCGTTGAGAGAGCTAGTGTGCACCAACATGCTCCTTCGGTTTTTTGGTTTCCCGCTCTCCTTGTATGGACCGGTTGACAATAGCCGTCGATAGAGACTAACGCCGTGAGTGCATGGTTGCGGTGCCGTGCGACTGGTCATGTCTGTCTCGATGGATACTATTGAAGCCGTTGAGACAGATTAGAGCACTCGACTACTAGTGCATAGCCATCGAGAGAGAGCTATGTTCTCTACGGTTGTCTTGTGGCCGTCGAGACAAATTGGTGTGGTCAGCTTTCGCTGCAATTCCTGTAGAGAGTAATTTTTTTTGAAAGATGTAGTGAGTAATTTTGATTAGGCAGTATAATATATAGAGGGATGAAATTAGTATACATTGACTCGACTTCAAAGAGATAACTAGCAACCGGGCTGTGGTGCCTGGGAACGGCGTGGCCGGCCGGTGGCAGCTTTCAGCGCAACGAGAACTTGTACAATCGAAGCCTGTGCAGATTGTTGATAGACATTCCAGAAAACTACCAAAATCAATGGACAAAGCTATCGATGACCGATGGCAGAGAAATGGTCGTCGGCTCAACTAGGTCGAGAGAATTGAGCACTCTCGACGATCTGGCCGTCGAGAGAGGTGGGAGCCAGGCCATAGTTCAGGGCTGGTTGGTAGATCTTTACTCTCGATCGATGGCTTAGACGGAACTAATGAGAGTAATAATTCCCAAAAAAAGATTTCTAGAAAAATGGCGAAAAACAAGAATTTTGCAGTAGTTGCAGCATCCAGAAGCAAGAGCTGCTGCAACCTGCAAACCCAAACATATATCCCAAATATATATCTTACTCAAATGGCACATATCAGTCACCATCCACAACCACACACATATAGTTCACAAAACGTGCATAAATAATGACAAGTGCTAGGTTTATGGCACGAGGTGAGCGCCGAATGGCAATGCGACTACGGGCATGTTTGGTTCTCTTGCTCACCTTGCTTTGCCTTGCCTAGCTAGCCTAGCCAGGCAAGGTGAGGCAAAGCAAGAGATGTAAATGTGTTTGGTTCATCTTTTATTTGGCTTGCCTCAACTCTCTTTTACCCATATAGAATCTTGCCCGCAGGAGAGCCAATTTAGCTAGCCTGGGTGGGCAAGGATTTTCTTGCTAGATGAAGCAAGCTTGCCTGGTAAAGCAAGTTTTTAAGTTGCTACCAAACACCAAACCTTGCCAGGCAAAGCTGAGCAAGGCTGGGCAAGGGTACCAAACAGCCCCTACATGATGGCCAGCCCGATGTAGCGCGTGAGATGGGACGGTCAGCAGCGCGAGCGTCGCTGGTAGGGCACGAGCGGCGTGAGATAGGCGCTGAGCGGCGTGGTGGCAAGGCAGAGAGATGGGACGGCACACGCGGTGCGGGTAGCGTGAATGGTGTGACGGGACATGCACGGCGCACGCGTAGAGCACGCCCGATGTGCGTGCAGCTCAAGCGGCAGAGACAAAGGGGAGGGGGAAGAGAGAGGAAGAGGTGGGCCGACCTGGGCCCTAAATGGGCTGAGCACGCAGTGGGCCAAACCTAGCATCGAATTTGAATTTGGATGAATTTGATTGAATCGTGGTTTGAATTTGAATTGAATTTTGAATTTTCCGACGGTGAATAGTAGGTATTTTGAGTTTTTTAATTTAAATTTTTTAAAAAAATTTACCCAAATTTGAGCTGTCACCCACCATTTCACGTACGGCTAGCACATGCACTGCACCCCACTGCAATGCCGCACTAACATCGCACCACTAAAATCAAGGGCATACCCACCATTTCGCAAGAATCATGATCACATTCACACAACCTTCCGGCCGCCCCACGACAAGACCCAACAGCCGCCCATTCACCGTGCACGCCGCTGCCAGCTGCTTCCTCTTGCTCGTCGTCGCGGTCGCCACGGGAGAGGGACGCGCTGCTGGCCTTCAAGGCAGGCATCACGGGTGACCCGGCTCGGACTGCTGCCGGTGGAGAGGCGTCCGGTGCAGCAAGCTGACTGGCCGTGTCCTCGCGCCCGGTTCGCCTCCGAGCTAAGCCTGTGCCATGATGGTGGCCAGGACGCCATCGATTCCGATTACTTACCACTCTGTACTGACATTGGCAGTATAGCTCTGGTCGGCGACATATCTCCTTCCCTTCTCTCGCTGGAGCATCTGGAGCACCTCAATCTCGGCTCCAGCTCTCTCAGCGAGCCAGACTATCATTTTCCCGAGTTCTTGGGTTCTCTGGAGAGCCTGAGATATCTGAACCTCGCCGGCGTAGCATTCTTTGGCAGGTTGCCTCCTCAACTCGGTAACCTTTCAAACCTGCAATATCTCGACCTCTCCGACACGCTAGTAATCAATTCAACAGATTTGTCATGGGTAGCACGTCTATCAAACATGATTCCTTCTCTGACAGTCCTCCATCTTTCATGTTGCCACCTTCAGAGTGCAAACCAATCGCTCCTGTGCTTGAACCTCACAAAACTTGAGAGGCTCGACCTCTCTTCGAACTTTTTTGATATCACATATCCAAATCTTGTTGATTCTGGAGGTTAACAAGCCTCGGGTACGTCAACCTTGATGCAAACAATTTATATGGACAGGTTCCAGATGAACTAGCAGATATGGCGTCCCTCCAAGTCTTTCGGCTCTCATATAATAATAACCTGGTCAGTATGGAACCCAACTTGTTGAGGAACCTATGCAATCTGGAAATCCTAATCATTAGGACGAGCATCTAGTCTGGGAACATATAACAGAGATGTTAGAGAGTTTGATGCAATGTTCATCGACCAGTAAACTGTGGGAATTGCATTTGGTTGCAAACAATATGGGTGGAACACTACCAATCAAGATGGGGCAATTCGCCAACTTTTTAGCCATTCTTGATCTCTCTGACAACCAACTCACTGGAACCCTACCAGCCTGCATGGGCCAGTCATTCTAGATCTCTCTTGGAATCGGCCCACTGCACCTGTGCCCTTCCAGATCAGTATGCTCAAAAATCTGATTAGATTACTCCTAGGGTATAATAACTTGCATGGTGTCATCGTAGAAGAGCATTTTACGTGTCTACAGAGCTTAAAATACATAGACTTGTCCAGTAATCATTTGAAGATTGTACGTGCTAGATCCTGAGTGGTTGCTCCTTTCAGACTAGAGATGGCATACTTTCATTCTTGCCAGTTGGGTGCCAAGTTTCCTTCCTGGCTTCAATGGTCAGTGCATATTGGTGAACTTGACATTATTATCTTACATATATTTTGCGTAGCAAAAATGCGCTCTCCCGTAGCCATGTTGGCCAAAGAACGCTAGCCATCCGATCATCGGCCGAAATGAGATCCAGCCGTCCGATATACATTTTGCGTAGCAAAAATGCGCTCTCACGTGGCCACGTCGGCCAGAGAACACTGGCCGTCCGATTGTCGGCCGAAATGAGATCCGACCGTCCGTTCAAAAGTTATATATAAAATCAGCCCTCCCGCAGCTCCTACACGAGGCGGCAACTTTGGCGGGTTGGTCGTCCATGCCAATCTCACGTCGCCGACTCGGGCTCGAATCCTAGCCGCTCCCCTTTTCCAGCGCGCTACTTTCTCAGCCTTTTTCTTTTATCTTTTTCCCTTTCTATTTTCTTTTTCTATGCCGTTTAAAAATTCCAAAAAAAATTAAAAGTTTCCAAAAATGGAACCATGCCTGCACAAAGAAGGTCCATAAAAAGTTTAGATTTTTTTAAAATTTTTTGAAATTAGAAAAATTTCAACTTTAAAAAAAATCTCGCTCTCTTTTTTCCTCTTCTATTTTCTTTTTTGTAGGCCGTTTAAAAGTTTCAAAAAAAGTTTACAAAAATGGAACCATGGCTCCATAAAAAAGGCCCACACTCTGTTGGTTATTAGTAAGAGTTGGTAATTAAACATTTATTTTTTGTAGATTGCCCCTCCTACTCTGTAATATTTGCTTATCCTACGACAAAAACTGTTGTAACTTGAATACCGCATGAACAAATGATGAAAAAATATATGGTGCACCATGGGCGCCCTATCCGCTCTAGTTTCAAACACAGTTGTGGATATGAGAGAAGATTTTTACACAGAGTCGTCCCTGATACTATTAGAGACCGCTCGTTTTGAAAACCATCTCAGATACCTTTCTGTCAGTTCCGTCTTGTTGAGTTGGACTGCCGGAGATTTTTTTTTCTTAAAGACCGTCACTTATTAGAGACCCTTTTTTGCCTAAAACCTTAGAACCAGCTCTAATAAGCCCGTCTTCTATGACCATTTTTTAGTAGTGCAACATGCACATCACACATCACATAGAATAGTTGCTTAAAGGTATTTCCTTTCCTCGTGTGACTTGTAGTTGCCACTAATCTTTGTTTTGTTTGCCCTTCCTTTTAATTAATTCAGCCAATTGCTTTAAAGAAAAGCCAGGTTTGCTTAGTGCAGTGGACAAATTAACAATAGGTCACATCAATATATAGTAATTTAATTCTAGTTCTTTCTTTCCAAGTATATGAACTATGGAGTAGTGGAGGTCGCCTAGGATGAGCACAGTATGGATAGATCTATTGTGAGCTCGTGGCTTGAGCATTCAAAATCAAGAAACTTCACTTGACTCCAGCACAAGGGAGGTTTCATGTTTCATTTCAGGGTAAAAAAATATATAAAATCAGGTATAACTAAGGATCGGACATCCGATCCGTAGCAAAAAAAAATCAAACGCTTTTGCACGCTTGAATACGAACATAAGCAGTAAAGCATAGAAATATGGTCGAAGCACTACTGAAACATCCAATTTTACCTAAGAAAACATGATGCACATATTGATGAAAACACCACAACAAGAACCATTGAAGCAATAAACTAATGAAATATAGGCGAAGTACTAATGAAACATGGCCGAAGTGCTAATAAAACATGGCAAAATATTGATGAAATATGGACAATGTACTGATGAAACATACATCGTCAAAGCAAATGTTCCAGTAGTTATTCAAAGCATGTTACACCCCATACAAGGAAATGTTTCGTGAGAGCAAGTACCATGTATCACTATAGCAAAAACATGTTTCATCTGTGAAGTCATGAGTGATGAGCATGTGGTGGTTTTCGTTTAAATTCAAAATTCAAATCCACTTTTGATTTGGCATGTTACAAATTTGATTCTTGCGAAGTTTTGAACCCCTGCAGTTGGAGCTTGCACTTAGACGTTGCGCTTAACGGTCCACGGAACCTCTGGTTCCCAGGCCGAACTGCTCCTAGATCACGGACGTCCGTCCGGTCACCGATTTCGTCGTGCTCATTCTTTTTTCATCGCTCGATGAACCGTAACCCCGATCGGAGATCGGTTTGTTTCCTTGTGTTCGTGTTGTTCTCGTGTACGCAGGTGATGGTCTCAATGCAGTTGGCCCCACGAAAGAACCGGCCAGTGGGCTAGCGGCTGGTGCGGAGGACCGTCTGAGTCTGCGGTGGAGGTTTTTTGGCGCCGCACACTGGACGTCGCTCGTGCACGACCTCGTCGAAGTCTTGGGAGCATCGGAGCCGCTGGAGGTGGTTGGCAATGCTTCAGATTCGTCTTGAGAGACCGGAGTGTGTTTTCGGGTTTCCGGCCGTCCCAGTGTTTTCACAAATGTGTGGCTTGGGCTATAAATAGGACCCCAAGGCTTCACTTGGAGGGTGTCCTTGAGCCATTTGTAGCCAGCCAACATAGGTGTGAGTTGAGGAGCTGCGTCTCTGTGTGAGTGTGGGAGCTGCGTCTCCGGGTCCCCGATCAGTAGTTCTGTTCATGAGCTAATAGATCAGCGTTTTTATATCGTTCTTGCACTTACTTTCAGCATTTAAATACCGTAGAGTGAAATGATCTTGTGGGATTTGTGTGTGTTCTTGTTTCGATCTTGAGCCATCCCTGAAAAACTCCCGTGACTCCTTTTCTATTCTATATGCTTTGATGGCTCAAGTCTGTTCTTGAAGTTCCTGTCTTGTTCTTCGCGCAGCAGGCAGTGTTTGATTTTTATAAAAATCTAGAAAACTCCTTTTTGAGTGATTCTTGTTGGAGAAGGTGCGTGACTCATATATCTATTCACTATAAAAATTTGGAGTCCTGTTCTTGCACCGTTTGGGAGCAGTGAGGTGAAAACCGAGCCCCAAACTTTCTGCTCGATGTTCTTGACAGCTCGTGGTTTTTGATTTTTCATATTTTCTGCAAAAGGAGTTTTGAGGAGATTTCTGGTGGAGTGCTTCATGACTTATTGATTAATCGGAAGAAAAATTTCCAAACATTGAGAAGCACCAGAAACCCACCATCCCTCTGCTCCAAGTGGAAACAAACTCTGGGGTTTCTGTTTTTGCTTTCCAGAAAGCAGCTTGTGATGTTTGAATTTTCATGATTTATCTACATGGAGTTTTGAGATGATTTTTGGTAAAGTTGTGCACGACCCATTGAGAAATAGGGAGAAAAATTCCCACAATTTGATGAGCACCAGAAAGCCACCATCCATCTCCTCCAAGTGAGAACAAATCTGCTTTTTGCTTTTCTGAAAGTCACTTTGGTTATTTGGCTTGATCTCCTTTCTTAAAGTAAGGTTTGAATTGATTCTTCTCTTTTGGACACTTGACAACCAGGATTGTGTGTGAAAAATCCCCACATATTCCATGACTCTCATTCATGCTAGGGGTACACATAGTTGTCAAGTTGTTCATATTTTGGGGTGCCGGTGAATTCGAAAAAGAACGGCCGTAAAAAATTCGAGGCTCTCATTCACCCCCCCTCTGTTCGCCGTGGTTAGTTTCACATCATCAGATCAAACAAAAATATTTTACAATTTTTTAGCCTGTTTCACCAGAGCAAACATATGTTTCACTAGAGCAAAAACCATGTTTCATGCCAAGTTGCACTAT
Organism: Olyra latifolia; assembly: GCA_036346145.1. NCBI lineage: Eukaryota > Viridiplantae > Streptophyta > Magnoliopsida > Poales > Poaceae > Olyra > Olyra latifolia. Next base: position 20,619,099 of record CM070533.1, read on the forward strand.
TCATCTTCCACCATCTAGCTCCTTTCAATGGAATGCGTGCACGACCACCACCCGGCCATCCCCCATGGCCTCCCGCTCTCGCCATTGAGCTCCAACCCCCATCCCTGAGCTTCGATCAACCAGATCCCAAAAAAAAATTGTGTCGACGTGTTAAGGTAGAGCTGGAGCTAGATGAGGAGGAGAGATAAATAGAGCAGGTGAGCTTGTCATGGTGTCCCTCTATGTGTGGAGTAGGAGTAGGAGGAGGAGAGGGGGAGGATGGGGGGAACAAGAAACATGCATGAGTCAACCAGATCTAGGAGGAAGAGGTGAGTGAAAAATTTTGGGGAAAGATGGCAACGAGGGGAGAGAAGTGCAAGTAAGGAGTGGAGGGTGTCCGATTGGGTCGGATGCCTGATCCCTAGTAATTTGGGTAAAACCACACTTATCTTTGTTATTTTCACAACACAATTGGTTAAAAACTAGAATCGCTTGAAAGAAATTAAATAAAATTTTGTAAAACCAGTAAAAAAACTTATGACCTTTAGATCCTACTAATTCATTGGGTCTACAACGATCTTGGATGAGCTTCTAACAACTAGTTTTCGCTATTTTTCTTTCTAGTTTTTAGTGATTCTAGATACCTATTCGAAATTTTGGAACTTTTTTATCCGCTTTTCCTCCCTGATTGGCCTCGACACCACCACAGCCATGGCCGGCTGCCATGCGTCCTCCATCTCTGTGGTTAGGGAAATCGGGGTGGTGTTGCACCTCTGCTCCTCAACAGGGTCCAAGTTGTTGGGGCACACTCTGAGGCCGCGATCGATGCAGCATTCAACATCGGCTCCATTCCACCCAGGGGAGGCACCAAGCACGGATTTGCAGACTTTCTGGACCGATTGCGAGGTGTTTTTTTACCTGGATGTTTTGGTGATTTTTCCCCTAATTTTTTCGTTGTTCTCTTATTAGCTACCAAAATCCCATGTGATTAGGTCTGATTCTCTTGGTAGCTGCCAAAAATTCCACCTGATTTGGACTTCTTCTCTAAGTAGCTACCATTTTTTTTCCTGCTGATTTGGTCATCAGATTTGTATGTTCAGTAGTATCAATTTTTCATCAATTAGATTTTGGTTAATGTAACATCCCCATTTTTCAAAAAATATAAAATGCATAATCATAGCATATAGTTTAAGGCATTTCAATTAGAAAGTTTTTAAAGTTTAAAAGAAAAACATTTTTGAAAAATGTGCATGTTACTATATGTAGTTTCACTACTAGAAAAATGTTAATCCATGATGAAACACATTCGTCAGAGAAAATGACCTATTTGTCATTAAGTACTTTCTATGACGAATGTATGACGAAACTGGTTTCGTCATACTATCCGCGTCACATATGAAAAGCCACGACGAAACAGTGATGTTCGTCATGGAATGCTTCATATCTATGACGAAACAATCTTCATCATGGAACGTCTTTCATCGCCTCACCAGCCGACGTGTCATCCACGTCATTGTCATAGCCGCAACGTGTGATGTGGCGCCATGTCATCACCAGTCTGACGTGGCTCTATTTTGTGACGAACCAATGCTCGTCACTGAAGTGCGAGTACGTGGCACCACGTCATCCTCCAATGCTGATATGTTGCCATGTCACCATCGTTTTTGTGATGAATTTTTTCGTCGCAGATGTGATTGCTGGCTTAAAAGGATGAATATATTCGTCACAAATGTTTAGAAATTATGTTGAATTGTTTTTGTCACAGATGTGATCGGTAGGCTTATTAGGATGAATCTTCTTCGTCACAGATGTTGATAACATTTACTGAGGACACAAATTCAGAAATTGACCTCACATGATAGTATTAAGTTCATAAACTGACAGCACCTGATAATTATAAGTTCACAAAATAGACCACAGGTACAGAAACCAGGACGAGTACAAACTTGCCAACAGAAAGTACATATCACTACTAGAGCACTTAGTTCATCCACAGTTCACATGCCTCCAAAAATCACAACCAGAAATCAAATACTAGAGTTAACTTGGGATAGGCCCAAGAGACGCTGAAGGATCATATCGTTCGCTTCTTGCTTCTTCTTGAATTCCTCCAACTCTTTTTGGGTATTGGTCATATCTTGTTGTGTCTTGGCCATCACTTCCTCTGTTTCCTGTGCTTTCTTCTTCAAGCTCTCTAGTTCTTGTCGAAGCATAGCTGCTCCTTCTCTTTCTACCTCAAGTTCCTCTCGAAGAGCTCATTCAGTCGATGTCGCTGTTGTAGGAGAGGTTTTTTGTAGCCCAGCATTCTTCAGGAATGAGCTATTGATGCAGGTCTGCGATAGGACCTTAGAAACAACCTCTGTACTAGATATTGGTCTGGCGCCATCTTCAGTAGGGGCAGCCAACATATTTTCCATACCAGCCTACAAAATGCAAGGATTCAACATTAATTCAGACAATGTAAAGGTAGAGACTCAACAAGTATATGAAATTAGCATGTAACTGTCATTCTAACATCACATAAATACAATGAAGTAAAGACAAGAAGCGCTGCATTGGTTCAGCCATAACACCAAACACATTGATACTGCACAAAATAAAATAAATATTAAACATCCCTGAGTGATACTATCAGCTTTCAGAATAAGCAAGTTTGCAGGAGCTCTCAAAACATTGAACAAAGATAGGAATGAAAAATAACTGTGCATTGCTCAAAATACTTTGTACTACTGAATCTCAAAAAATAAAGAACATGTAGGCTATGACAGCGAAGCTAAAAAAAGAAAAATAAAAAAGGAAGCATGTTAGGTTGTGGCTGGAAGTTAACAGACATCATATTGAAGAGAAACTAAAACTAACAGCATATGGCTAAGTTATACTAATATAAGCCTGGTGGTGAATAGTGTACTATACTGAGAATGACCTAATAGCCCTGTGTCAATTTGAAAAGACCCAACTATAATTTCAGTAAATAACAAAGCTTTGATAAGTTTCTGGCCAGGTCTAATTGACAAATTGCAGAATATGGACTATGGAACCACATAGCAGGACGTCGAATTAAACAATCAAGTTTTAGCTTTCACCAGAAGTGATTGGTCATAAATTTTCAGACTTCAGCCCAAGTTTCAACAATAACAAAAAAGTGGTTGATGATCAGTCATCAGACATCAGTTTTAAAGATGTTTCGACAGTAACATGAGGCACGAGTAATTGAGTACATGAGTATGAGATCATACCGTACTACCATAGGGACAATATACACCATGAAGAACTGAAACTCAATATCTAGAAATAGAACATGGAGTTGGAAACTAGCACCGAGGGTTTGTCACAATTGAAGAGTCACAAAATGTTAAATCCACACATGTAACTAAAGGGACTTACAAGTGCTTCTTTTACAGTGTCACTGAAACCCTTTGTCTTGCTGTTATGGCATTCCTTGAAGAGGTCCACAGCATTCAGTTCTGTATCCTTCTTGTTCTCCCTCTGCATATTGAATAACAGCAATGCATCAACCATTAAACCAAGTCAACGCTGTAGTAGATGCATCTCATACTTACTGAAAAAATTTAAATATAAGTAGATGCATCTAATCCATATATGAGTTGAAATAATGAATACTAGAAGACGGTACTTACAACAGTATACAAGTGTGAGACATAGCTACGAGATCCCGTGGTCTGATGATGCTTTACTTTAGCACGGTTCAGCTTGTTCTTTTCAGAGATTTCCTAATGTGAAGACAGATGTGTAAGATACATTCATAAATAGAAATTAAAATATTGATGTCATTTGATAGATTGTACCATGCTTTTTGCATCAGACCACTTCGAAACAAGATTTCTCCACTGCTCATCAGTCATGTAAGATACAGAAGAGGTAGTTCTGATTTCATTAGCAGGAACACCATTGAAGTAGGTTTTCTTCAACTTATATCGATTCTGCCGTACCGCAGACTGGAATACATTGGTACAAGCATCATTGGTTGGCTTATCATTTTTGTCCATAGCCAACCTTCCCTAGTGAGATGAATTGAAACAAGTTAAATTGGTACAATCAACCCAAACTGGAAACAATCTTTGTGAAATAGAAGGATCAGAACAAAACTTGGTTTGTGTAGGGTAAATCTATTTTAAGTCTGTATTGGATAACTGGTCAATGGAACTGTGACCCCTGATGCAGAATTAAGAGCTATGGTTAAGGATATGTTGTTCAGTGACATTATTTCCAATCAGCATGTCTAGATGATGTGATAAATAGAATTTGTGGTGCTACTATTGAACATGTCTGGTATTGATGAAGCTACTATTGAAGAATGGTCTGAAGTTAAGTACTATTGATGCAGGGCAGCAAGCAGAGCAAACAAGCAGGGCAGCAAGCAGAGCATACAATTAGAAGAACAGAGCAAACAAGCGAGGCGAAGCGAGCAAACAAGTAGGCCAACCTTGTCTGACCAAAAAAAATTTTGGTATGACTTAAACTATCAACTATCAGGTAAAGTAATATATGTCCACAAATTATTCAAAAACCATGGTTGGCAGAGAGATGCAATAATTACTATTAGAGATATTGAGATAAACATGCATGGAACTAAAAGAATTACTTACAGCTAGTTTCCCCATGAAGTTTTGTAAATGCGTCTCCTCTTTCTTGTACTCCTTCCAGTGAGTGAGGATAGGCACTTCAGCCCTAACGATCACACCTGCCTCCGATGCTAATTTGGCAGCTTGCTCCGGTTTCTCTGGCCTTCTCATCCCTTCAGCAACAGCAATGGGCAACCTTCTTCCCATAGCTCTAGTCATCCTATCAAGCATTATGCCCTTTGTTGGTGGCCTCGGATTTCTTCGAACAGGTGGTGTAACTATGAAAGTGGAACACGTTAGTGAACAACAAATAGTGAAAGCATATTCAAAGGATCGTTAACTATAACTTGCCTTCATCACCCAAGTGGGTTTGCTCTTCACGGTGTGCAAGATCATCACCAGATTCCTGTGCTTCCTCATACGACCAATCCATCACAGGGCATGGGGGGTCCAGATCATCATTGTTTGCTTCGTGTGACAAGTGTTCTTGGGGAGTACCTTCGACAAATGGAGCTAGTGCCAATTGTTCCTGCCTCCTATCTCTAGCTGGTTCTTTGGTGACTTTCTTTGTTGATAACCTTGTTGAAACTCCAACAGGTTTCTCTGTTGGTGCACTTGCCTTAACTCTCTTGGACGCCCTTGAATCCCCTGGAGGCATCTTGGGACTCTGCTTCCTGATCTTCGAAGTAACGACCTTCTTATTTGGTGTACGTGGTGCCTGATACAGTAGCAAAAATCTCATTGTAAGTATGTGTAGAAAATTAAGATGTCTTAGATGGAAAGGCAGAATGCACATGAAAACAAGGAGAAAAACAATTAAAGATATTGTATGCACTAAACATCCGAAGCCCCCTAGTACAGATAGAAGAAGCACCTCTGAGGTTGATCTAGTTATGCGTACAGGCTGCTCCTCTTCTAAGTAGTTATTGTGAATTTCATCTCCCTCAACCTCCTCTTCATCTTCAGGGAGATATTGTGATGAATCTGAGTCTTCACCATGACTACGCTTCTTGCCCGACTTCTTAGCATTTTGAGATGAATTTTGAATTGACAATTCTTTAACAATGGATGCTAAGGCATTGATGCCAAGTGCTTGTAGTCTTCTATTATTCTCCATGATAGACCCAAGCCGCGCTCTTTCATATTCACTTAGTTCAGGTTCTTACATGTATAAACAAATTAAATTCAATTATGTCAGCAACCACATGATAGCAACCAGTAATTTACACAGTACACAGTACACACTGGATGTTACACCCCCACTAAATCATTCCATACTAACTTATACACCCCCACTAATACACGTGCAAAACGATATCAACAGCAAGGATAGAAAGAGTACCTCTGGCTCCGCGGCGTCTAGGCATCGATGGTGGACTCAGGGAATGGGTGGATAACGTCTAGAACGAGGAAGAAACTACCATGGAAGGAGCTACCATCGATGGCGACCTACCATGGAAGAAAATAGTCCACGTTTAGCATAAAGGAACCAGGAAGAAATTGTAGCTAGAAAAGAATGTAGCAGTCGGCGGACTAACCTCATCGATGTAGACTCGATGTTGCCATCAGGGTAGTAGCTTTGGTGTGGTGGACATCCTCGTTGGGGTAGCAGGTCCGATGCAGAGCAGCTTGGGCAGGTCCAATGTGGTGGACGGGCAGCGCTAGGGTTTGGGTTTGCAGCGGAGCTCTGGGGGATGCGAGTGGCGGCGCTGGAGAGGAGCTCTCGGGGCTGGGTAGCAGCGACGAGGTGGGGTGCAGCGGCCGGTATGGCAGCGACGAGGCAGGGGTGCAGTGGATTTGACGTTTGGGGTGAGGGGGTCCGGCGGATTTGGGGATGGGGTGGGGTGTTGCAGCGGAGCTCGGGGGGAGGCGGGCGGTGGCTGAAGAGGAGCACTCGAGGCGGTGAGGGTAGCGGCGACGTGGTGGGTTGCGGCGGCGAGTATGGTAGTGACGAGGCAAGGGTGCGGTGGATTTCTGGTTTGGGGTGCGGGGGTTCGGCGGATTTGGGGATGAGGTGGGGTGCGGCAGCGGAGCTTGGAGGGAGGCGGGCAGCGGCGCTAAAGAGGAGCACTAGGCCAGTGGCGATGAGGGTAATAGCGACGTGGTGGGGGGTAGCGGTGGAGGTAACGGCAGCGGCGGCGGTAGGAAAAGGTTTGGGGATGAAGAAGGGGGCGGGCGACGGGTTTGGGGTCTGGGGACCTCTTCGCAGTGGGAGAAGGAAAATTTTAGGTTGTGGGAGGGAAGGGAAATTTTAGGTTGTGGGAGGGAAGGGAAATTTTAGGCGCCGGCTGTGGAGGGAATGTGAAAATTTTGGGGCTTTTTATATTTTAATTTCTTTAATAGTTTGTATTTGATTTATTGAAAATATATGTGTTTAAAAAATACAATTTAGAAAATATTAAAAATATTATTTACAGTATATAATGGAAATATTATGAAATTGATGCTTTAAACGTAGAAAATGTTTAGAAAACTCCTATGGACACATGTGAAGCCATATGGCTATAACTTAAGCTTGGGTTAAGGCAAAGAGCCGTTGATGCTTTAAACATATAAAATGATTAGAAAACTCCTATGGGCACATGGGAAACCATATGGCTAGAACATAAGCTCGGGCTAAGGCAAAGAGCAGTTGATGTACTTACGGTAGAGGATCCCAATGATATCATATATCATTGTAGATTTCTATATAACGTACAGTTGGTGACATCTGCAAAGGAGTTAATATGTGGAAAAGGCATTTTGTTCAAAGTATGTGGAAGTACTTTAGTTTGAGTGACGGCAGATGATATGAAAGGACGTGGCAGTTGATACGGAAGTACGTGGCAGTTCATTCAGGCATAATGTCAAACATTATATCCGGCACTAAACTAACATAAGTGTCCGTAATATATAGTTTGAATGACTGAACTGTATGTAGTGGCGAATGCAAGACTAGAATAGATGCGAGTGATCAGTCTAAACTTTGAATATTCACCTTATCCTTCCGGGTTACACACCCTAGGGATCTGTTATGCATAGAGCCCAGCCGTCAGGGTATTTTATTCAATCCGTGACATATCCAAATTTTAAATGTTTCGGATATCTGGATGCAAATCTGGATCTATTTGATTTACCTGAATCGGATCCAAATCCGAATCTAAAGATAAACAATTCGGATCCAACAGGTTTTATCGATAAATTGTCTGATTTCTTCGATAAATCAAACTAAACCGATTTCAAATTTTGAATCAAATTTTTGAATTTAATTTGTGATTTGCCGATATCGAACCGCCGCGATTTATCGACGGTTTTTGAAACCTTAGGGCGGGAGCTATGGTGGTCAGCACCAACGGCCCCACCCTTTTATTTTTCCTTCTCTTTATCTTTCTCTTTTCCTTTTTCCTCATTTTCTCTGTGGCCGTTGGATGCATCATGGACGCTCAGATCAGATGACTGCTCAAGTTAACTGCAGTCGCTATAGCGACTATACTTGATCCGGGTTGGAATTTTTTCTCGAGTCACAATAGTAGTCAACTCGATTCTTCTCTTGCTCTGCTCACCGTCCAGTGCCGCTTCGTCCTCCCGCCCGACCAGCGCCCCTCTCCCTCCCCACGGCGAGAGGCGAACCCACCGCGAGCCTCGTGGCCACCGCGCCGGCGAGGACTGCGTCCGAGGAGGCCGTCTACGAGGTGGTGCTGCGGCAGCCCGCGCTGGTTGAGGGCGTGCCGCGGCGGCGGTGGGCAGAGAAGGACGCCGGGCGAGGGGAGGAGGGGGTCCTGCTCGGCTGAGGCCTCCTCGGCGACGCCTACGATCGCTGCAGCGAGGTCTGCGCCGAGTACGCCAAGAGATCAAATTCAAATATTATCCAACCAAGTGCTACACCTCGTTTAGATTTTGCCACGTGCATATATTTGTTTCTTTCAGGATCGCAAGAGGAATTAGGTGTAAACCATTGCATAAACAACTCTGAACGCTCCTATTTTTCTATAATACAGAGAATATTCCACTTGGATCTATGATCTTGTGAGAGATCAGTTCTATTGCTATGAGCCTATATACTAGTAGTACCTTTATGGTTAATGACTTTTACCATCTTTAATTTCTAATGTTTTTTGTTTGCGTCAATTTACCTTGCAGGTACACAGATTATGACTCCTGAAAGGCGCAAAGCTGTTTGGGCAATCTATGGTATGGTTGAGCTGCAGATTTACTTATTACTGTGGTCCATCACCGAATTAATTTAATGTAATTATGTTATTTTTACCCTTTGCAGTATGGTGCAGAAGAACTGATGAGCTAGTGGATGGCCCTAATCATCTTACATTACACCAAAGGCACTTGATCGATGGGAGAAGAGATTGGAAGACCTCTTCAAAGGTCGCCCATATGATATGTACGATGCAGCCCTCTCAGACACAGTGTCAAAATTTCCGGTAGATATCCAGCTGAAACAGCCAACACAAGTGACTTTACAGGCATTCAAGGATATGATCGAAGGAATGAGGCTTGACCTGTGGAAATCAAGGTACATGAGCTTTGATGAGCTCTACCTCTACTGCTACTACGTCGCTGGCACAGTCGATGGCCTCAACAGAGAGTGTGTACAATGCTGCACTAGCTCTTGGGTTTGCACTGAAGAAGGGTAATTGTGTGAATGGAATGGAATTCTTTTGAATTGTGTAATTATTCTTAATTCTGAGATGATGGAATGCAATGTTCTAAAGGCTGAACTGTTGGTCTTACTTTGTGTATATATGATGATGGAATGAAAAGAATGATGCATTACTTGGTGTTACTCTGGGACAAAAACCCATAATAAATACATGTTCTAGATGCAGTTTCATTTTTCTAGCTTTTAGCCGCTTTCCTGCCCAGTTGTAGCCTGATCTGCTGCTGCTTCTTCAGTCCATTTCAGAGAGTCACCTTCAACTAATCATCATCTATGTCATCTATTGGAACATTCTCGTTCTCATTCTCACTACAATACTGCTGCATGGTGTCATCTTCATTCTCACTGCCACTGTCCTGCAACATGACATTTTTTTGATTCCTTAGAAGGTCATCCAAATTAGCATCAATATTAGAGGCTTCTCCATCCTCGCAATTGTGCATAGGCTCATCATCATTGTCCAAAACAGGATTGCCTTCTTGCACTTCATGCTCTGTATCAGAACAATGATCATCTTGGTGTACAACATCTTTGGTCGTTTCTTTTTCAGCCACATTATACATATTCCTATGCTCAAACTTTTGCACAACTCGCCAATTTTTTCCTAAATAGCTGTCTTGCAAGTAAAATATTTTTTTCGATTGACTTGATAAAATGAAAGGATCAGTCTTATACCACAGCCTCTCAATGTTGATGGATTTGAAATGTCCATCATCTCTAATGCCTCTATTCTTGCCAGCCTGATTGAACCAATTACATCGAAATAGAACAACCGACCGACGGAATTGCAGATCGGAGTTATATTGTAACTCAATAATCTTTAGATTTCTACTACACAATTCCCTGAAGAAGTTTCCTAACTCTGCAATTGCTTCGTATATATCCTTGTCCACAAATCCTCGGATGGCAGCAGGTAAAATTCTTTGTAGAAGGATGTGGCAATCATGAGTTTTCAGCCCTTGTACCTTGCAACCAACTACACATCTTGCTAGGTTGGAAGCATATCCATCTGGAAACTTGACATTTTTAAGAAATTCACATAATGCAATCTTATGTTCCTTTTTCAAGACATAGCGTGCTGGTGGAATAAGAACTGAACTACCATTTTGCTTCAAGTGCAAATCCTCTCTTATGTCCATGTCTTGCAAATCAAGCCTAGCATTAACTGTGTCTTTTGTCTTGCCCTCGATACCAAGCAATGTGCCTAAAAGGTTGTCACATATATTTTTCTCGATATGCATCACATCAAGATTATGTGGAAGCTTCAAGTGTGTCCAATATGGCAGTTCCCAAAGAGCGGCCTTGCGGCTAAACAATTTTGCCTCTTTCATCTCTCCACGTTTCCTTTTCTTACTTTCACCATGCTTACCTGGTCTAGTATCTTTGACCTTATTTAGTTGCTCAAGCAACTCCTCTTTACTAAACTTTCCTGGCGCATCACGATTTTCATGGTGTCCATCAAAAGCTAAGCTTCTTCGCCAAGTGTTTGTCTTTGGAAGATAACGACGGTGGCCAAGGTAGCATATCTTATTCCTTAGTGGCCGTGACAATGGATCTTTGTCACAGTGAATACATGCATAATAACCTCTTGTAGTTCGCCCTGACAGTGTGCTCAAAGCTGGATAATCATGGACACACCATATTATTGCAGACGCATATTGAACTTTGCGCTTATATGCATCATAAGTACTGACACCCTCCCAGAGTTCAAGCAGTTCTTCGATAAGAGGCTCCAAGAATAAATCAAAATCCTTGCCCGGAGACTTTGGACCTGGTATGAGTAATGCCATCATGTAGTTGGATTGATCGATGCATGCCCATGGTGGCAGGTTGTAAGACATAACAAGTACTGGCCACATGCTATACGAGGTGCTCATGTTGCCAAATGGATTGAAACCATCCGTAGCTATGCCAAGCCTCAAGTTCCTTGCATCTTCTGCAAACTTCGGATACTTCCTATCAAAGTCTCTCCATGCCTCACCATCAGCTGGATGACTCATTTCATTGTCGACAGGCATCCGCTTCAGCTTGTGCCATTGGGTGTCCTCAGCTGTTCCTTTCGAAGCAAACATCCTTTTGAATCTTGGAATAAGTGAAAAATGTCTCAAAACCTTTTGAGGAACCCGCTTGCTACCATCGGCGTCTATCCATCTTGATTCACCACATATTGGGCAATCATCCTTGTTGGCATAATCCTTCCGAAACAACACACAATTATTCTTACACGCATGGATCAAATCATATCCAAGGCCCAATTCATGAAGATATTTTTTAGCCTCGTCATATGATTTGGGAAGTTCACATTGGGGGAATGATGAGGACAATAGCTTCAATACTGCATTAAATGCTATATTGCTGATCCGATAGAATGACTTGATATGAAGCAACCTAACAAGAAAGGAAAATCTCGAGTGGTCAGATCCTGGGCAAAGTGGCTTCTTCGCATCTTCTAGCACTCTAGCAAATAGTGGCAAACATTCTCCATCTTCCTCTCTAGCTGTGTAGAGGTCTTCTATCAACTCTGGCACCCTGTCATCGTCATCGTCATGCTCAGCCACATCAAACCCACCATGATCATCAGTTTCATTCCCATGCTCCACAAGCTCTGGATATTCAACAACTTCAACATCAACTGATTCTCCATGATAAATCCACCTACTGTATGTGTCCGACATCCCAAAAATATGTATATGATCATGCACTTGTAGCTGAGGTCGCAAAGTCCGATTAAGACATTTACGGCATGGGCAAGGTATCTCAATGCTCTCATCAAATCGTTCTTGTACAAATTGCATGAATTGTCTCACACCATCAATGTACTCACGGGAAAATTGTTTACCATGTATCCAACTTCTGTCCATCTGAGAGAAGAGTTATCATTTATCAATTTATCAACAATATATGCATGATGAGAAGAAAAGGAAAAGATTGCCTTATAAGATAACACACCGAGTGAGGCTTGGCACCAAAATCAGGTGAAAATCAGACAATATATCCACAAGGGTCTTCAGCATGCAAATCTCTGAACCTATCTGCAAAAGAAACAGAGAATTTAGTTACCACACGTTAAAACTAAGAGATTATTGTAACAAACTAAGTTATTCAATTGATCTGCCTAAAAGTAGGTAATTATGCAGCAGCTAACTTTGCTTCTGTGTACAAAGAAAAGAGGGAAATTAGAGAGACCCAGCAGCTAGACAACATCAATTGTGTCATGCATCTCTATAGTACTACTAGTAGCTGCTAGCAGCACCACCGGCAGCAGTAAGAAAGCAAGCAATAAACTAAAGCTCCCAGGTCGGCTCACCCCTAGGTCGGCTCCCTCACCTCCGGCCTCTTTCCCTCACCCCCAGGTCAGTTCATTAGAGGGCAGGCAGGGCTCTGCTTCTTCACATCTTCAGATAGCCACCTCCGATCCCTCCCTCCATGGCTCCATCATCTCCTTCCCATCCATGCTTAAACTAAAGCTAGCTTTTGCCTCCCTTGCTAGCAGAGTTGTTGATTAAGGAAGGCTGGCTAGGAAATTAAAATAACCTACTAATTAATCTACATATGTAGAATTAATATAATTAATGGATGTTGTGCAAATTGAACGAATTAACTAGCTAGCTAGCTTGATCACTAATCTATCAAATCTATCATATCTCTACATATATATTCTCCCCTTCTCACACCCAACAAGAAACAACAAGCCAGTAAGTAAAACTACCACTGATACTGATCTACCATGTCTCTGTACATATAAATAATTGATCTATGCAGATGGAATTAGCAAAGAAAGCATACATGCTTTACAAAGGTTAATCAAAATTGGCCATCCCCAATTGTGCGCTACTAATCTATTCATCTGTCCTTAGCCAAAAAGATGCTTCAATTCGGCATAAACAAATCAAGACGAAGCAAATAATCACACAAGGGAACAAAAGAACTAAAGTTACATAAAAGAAGAAGAAGCAGAATCAAGTACAAGAACTACATGTACCAATCGATCAAGGACGACTTGAAATCAAATTCATTTACCTTTGACTCGCGCGGTTAGGCATCTATCCACGAAGGTGAGATTAGTGGTGTAATTGAAGGCCTCGTTCCAAGCCTCCACCCTGAACACCCAGCGGCACCATCACAATCATCGCCTAAACCCTAATTAATCTAAAAAGAACCTGGCATGTGGACCGTCAGAAGCCACGTACGATCAATTTGACATGTAGGACAAGTCGAAATTTCCTGACGCCGTCCGGTTCGTCACAAATATGGTAGTACGAGTTACCAGGATGTCCTTAGGATTTATGACGAGTTTGTGTGATCTTCTATGACGTATTTTTAGACTTTGTCATAAATGCCTTAGGGCTGACGTTCTGTCACACACCTCTATGACGACGTTGCAATTTTCGTCATAGATGTGAGCTTCTTTATGATGAAATTTAGAAACGTCACGAGCAGATTGTCATGGATCAGCGAATTTCTAGTAGTGTTTTGTAGAAACTAATTAAGGATTAGCTTTTGCAAAATTTAAAATCTTTACTTATTAAAAATTGTAATTTTGAAATGTGACTTTTGAAACCCCAAATTAAAAACTAGGCTAAATAAAAAGTTAAATTATGAACCTAAATAGTTAATTAAATGAATTATTAATATACCTATTTTTATCTCTAATTTATTTTACCCTATCTCTCTTTTTCTCTTTCTATGACAATGGGCCCCCCTTGTCATTCTCTCCATTTTCTCTCACTCTTACAAGTGGGCCCCACTGGGCACTCTCTCTCCTCCTCACGTGTCTCTCTCCCCCCTTGCTTACCTCCCACGCAGCCACCCCCTCTCTCTCTCTCGGTTTCCTCCCCACTCCCCTTACCCCCCTCTCTCACTCCGCCCACTCACACACGCCCTCTCTGCCAAATTGCCGCCGCCACCTCCTCCCTCACACTCCCCGTGCCCCATTTTGCCCGATCGCCGCCATCGCTGTCAGCTTGGGCCTTGAACCACCGCCAACGCCTCCGCGCCCGTGCGCGTCAGGCTCACCGGGTAATCCTCCTTCTCCTTCTCTCTTCTCCTCCCTAAGCCCCTAGGGTGCCTTCCCAGACAGCCGCCTCTCGCCGGAGTTGGCGTGGCGTGTCCTCCCTCCGCCTTACCCGGGCCCGCCCCGCGCCGCCCCGGCGTGGGTCAGACTCCCCCCGTCGCCTCTCCGGGCTCTTCCTCGACCCCAAGAACCTCTCTTCCGCCCGCCGCCCCACCACGGCGCCACCGTTGTCGCCGACCGACAACCCTGCCGCCCTCTTCCTTCCTGCGTCGCCGACCTCACGAGCCCCACCCCTTCTTGAGCCTCGCCCCGGGTCGCCTCTTCCTCTTCCTTTTTGAAGTCTCGACATGGGGCCTCGCCGCCATGGGATTCGCCGTCGTGAGCCGCCTCCGCCCCTTCCCTGCCAGTCCTCCGTGGCCAGGCCACTTGTCGGCCGGTCCGGCCATGAGACGGGTCGCCACGCCAACCTCCGTCACAGCACGCGCTGCCGCCGCCACGTGCCGTGGCACCAGAAGCAGCACACCACCGCCAGGCTGCAGCCGCTGCCGCGCCGCCAGGGCCGCGTCGCCACGCGTGCGCCGCTCATGCGTGTGTTGGCGCGGCTGCCGCGATGCGCTGCATGCCACGCCGCCCAGCATGTTGGCCACTGGCAGCCGTACATGGCCCCACGCGCCCCCTGCCGCGTTTGGTAAAACGAGCTAAGCCTGCCCACCGATTTTTCTCCCTTTTCCAAATGAATTTTAAATATAGGAAAACTTGTAAATTTCATATCTTTTAAAATATAAGTCCAAAATTAGTGAAACAACTTTCTAAAACTTCTAAAAATATGAGGTTTAGTTTAAAAATATTACTTATATACTTTAATACAGATTAATACATGATTTAGTTTTATAAATATAAAAACATATATCAATTAACCTTAATTAATTTTGATAGATAAAAATAAACCGATAATTTTGAAATTTGTTAAAAATAATAAAATAAACATTTATTAAAGGAATTAGTTTATTTTCTATATTTCCCAATTAAAATGGAATATTTGCCACATATGTGTAATAGTTAAATTTCATGTGGAATAAGAAATTTCAAAAATTTATAAAAAGGAGTAAAATAGAGTTTGCACAAATTCCAATTTAAAATACCATCGTCGTATCTATGCATATCCATCTGCATGCATTATTTTATTTTATTTTATTTATTATTTTTGAATGTGTGTTATTTGCCATCGTTAGATCCGACCGAACCTGTGCCCGGAGCTGAAACTCACGAAGGGCAGGAGTTCGACCACAGTCAAGGCAAGTCACTGTTGACATCTCCCCTAATTTCCTTTGACCATATCAATACCTAGTTTG